>OY743160.1:10010000-10635000 GCA_963555695.1 Dasypolia templi | reverse complement strand
CCAAATGTTCAAAGGTATCCATAACGTTGTTTCTCTAGAATCAGCTGACAGGGTATATGAGTTCATATATTTGTTTTTTGTTTGACTATATTCTTAAATTATTTTTAGTTGTCTTCATTTATTTTAATATGATCTACTCATTACAGTGTTTTTTTTATGAGTTGTATTGCAATATGTGGTTGCGCTAGCGACCTAACAATTGATCATTAATTATTCTTGCCGGAGCAACCGGCAGGAAGTTCGTCGTGCTCCCTTAGATGTCACTGCTTGCGGTAGCGTTGCGGGTCGGCTTGACGAATATGGCGAGGGGGGTAATGGCTGATCTTTGCGTTATGCTCGTGAACGGGTGCTGCTTGTGGTGATTGGTCGTCTTGCTGTCTATGGTTTTGTATTGTCATAATAACTATACTGTTCATTTATTTTACTTCGATGGTCCTAGTTTATCATTTTTGTGTTGGTGTCATTCAACAAAATTCATATACAATTAATAAGTATTGCATAATTATGTAAGCTTTCACGCAATTCTATTTATTTAGTAAGTTATGTTGTGTAAGATAATTTAATATGATGTTGTGTCTCAAAAATTGTCTTTGCATACCTATAATTGTATAGGTTCAAGTTTTTTCTAACTGAACAGACAGGTTTACTGCTGGGGAGTTTGTTGCGCATCTTCTTCTTCCCAGCTAAAGCACTAGGAAGTGGTGAAGGGCGGACGTTTTGGGGGACTGTTTTTTGTAATTTTGACGTTCGAAAAGTGCTGATTCTCAGCCTAATATGAATGAATGACTTTTGATTTTGATTTTTTTTAGTTTCTTTCAGCGAGCTCGTGTGGGACTGTGGGATCATTTGCGGGGAGTGAAAACCATTTTTCGATTCTGGGATCCGTTTGCGAAGTGTTATGCTTTAAAGTGTTTTTTTTTTGAGTAGGTGTCCGTGTGCCATCCTCCTGGTTGTTTTTGGATATGTGAAAAAGTTAATGGCAGTAGTATAAATAACGAAGTTAAAAGGAAAACTATCACAGCTAAGTAGGCTTTACAAGTAACGAGTAATAGTCGACCAACTTACATTTTCAGGTGGAATGTATGGTAGAACATGTTGTTCAACAACATTTTATGTTTTTTATTGGAATAAATACATCCAAGTACGGAACCAAAAAGTTTAAAATGTTTTCTATTTAATGGTATCAAAACCAGTCAGATGCAAATGGTACAACCAAAGAGATTTTACTACAATTTTACACCTATAAAATACTTTTTCCCAGACCTAATATATTTTCTCCTTCTTCATTTTACAATCTCAAATAAAATCATGAGATACAGACAACACGGAATAATCTTCGATAATAAATTGTATATCTCAGAAATGTCCCAATATATTCAAAGGTGGTTTACGATAGTGCCAATATAACTTCGAAACAAACAACGATATTGCGAAGGACAAAAATATCTTAGAGTCAACGATCTTGTAATGTTAAAAGAAAAGTAATATGTTGTACCAAGTTGACAGTGTGTTTAACACTGTCAACTTGGTTTCATTCCTATGAATTGTTCTTTTTCTTTTGCTTTTCAACAACTGGCCTGTCGAGTTCAATGAGAAAATAATTATGAAAAAAGCTGTGTTGTGTAAAGATTATTTTTTCTTTAAAGAGATATACTTATACACATCTGTTTTTTCAATTGATTACAATAACTGCAACACCGAAGGGAGTGGTGGTCATTTGCTTAAGACTAAATTTTTCTTACGTTTTTTGGAACTTGCAGGTCAGTGGTGAGGTTGTATGTTGAACCAAATATGATACCGTGGCCCTGGCACAGGCAACTGAAGCAACACGGGTGGGTTTTGGACATGTAAAAGTCTGACACGCCCTCCCGTTCCACCCAGAGCGGGAGTAGTCATTTCATGATTTCCAACCCAAAAAAAAACCTGTCGCTTCCCCCTTAACTAAAAGCCCGGGTTTCCTCACGATGCCTCCATCACCGATAAACCCAGGAAGTTCATTTGAATTGCGAATGTCACCAACCACCAAATAACTTGCCCGGATTTGAACCCGCAACTACGTGCATACGAGGAGAGGCCTTAATCACTGAGCCAACACAATTTGGCCAAAATGCAAGGCCGTTTCGTGGCCGTTGCACAGACACTCCGGCTTACGGTAAGAAATTAAGTCACTATTCTTTAATTTTGTGTCATGCAATAGTTCGATAGAACTTCCGAGCCATATTTATTTATTATTAATTTAAATGTACTTTATTGTACACCACAAAATACATAACAAAAAAAAACACTACAAAGTATACAATGGGCGGCCTTATCGCTTTGTGCGATCTCTTCCAGGCAACCTTGGAATGGACAGTGATTTATGTGGACATAAAATGGGGTGGTCGTGCTATTTGCACCAACGACAACCCCACATAAGTATACTAAATAATATACAGATTCGTATGAAATTGTGTGTGCTTATTGGGCAGGTCTGAGAATCGGCCACCATCTATTTTCAAAAAAAAAAAAAAAAAGAAGCAAAACAACGTGTGCGGAGTCTGCTAGTAATATACTAAATTAGATACACAGATATATACATATCTTAAATAATAGATATAAAAATACCTACTAAATGTATAAGCAACAAATTAAATGAAGACTATAAATAGTAACAGTTTTACGAGAACATGATAACAACATACATACTACTCTATCAAGAAAGTACCCGGAAAAGATCAATATTACACAAAATGTTAGTTTTTCATCCAAATTTTTTTTAATTTGGATTATTCTCCTTTATGTCTTCTACCAAATAGAAACTAATGCCACGAAGTGGTACTTTGAGTTAAGGAAAAAGAAAGAAGTCGGCTGGACACATATCTGGTGAATAATGTGCTTGCTCGATGGTATGTGTAGCCTTGTGCGAAGGCGCATTATCGTGATGCAAAATCCAAGAGTTTTCCTTCCACAAATCGAATACACAAGTTTTACGAGTACTTCCCCAAAACAAATCGAATTTGCTATCTTAAACGCCGCATAACGCTCTAATAATATTCTTTATTTACTGTTTGACCTTCTGGCAAGAATTCCGAGTACACAACACCACGACAGTCAAAGGAAACAGTCAACATGACCTTGACTTTTGATCGACTTTAGCGTCGTTTTTTCGGTTTCGGTTCAGTTGGAAGGCACCACTCCGAAGCTTGTTGACTAGTTTGCATGTGAAAAAACCTACGTCTCGTCACCAGTAAGAATGCGTTTTATTAATGTTGGTTCGGAATTGACTCGTTCTAGCATGTCTTCAGCGACTCTTATGCGATTGAGTTTTTTGAGAAAATTCAGGTATTTTGGGACTAGCCGAGCGGCAACATGTTTCATCCCCAAGTGATTATTTAAAATTTTGCGGATCGACTCATGAGACACAGAAAGTTCATCGGCTAACTCTATCAAACATGAATGATGATTTTCAGTGACTATTTCTAACGATGCAACTCAAACTCCACGCCAAAATGAAAAACAGTTGTGATTAGCACAACTATAATAACCTACAAAATTGAATTTGGAACCATTAACAAATCATCCATTCCCGATACTTTTTTGGCAGAATGTACTTTTTTTTACCAAGATGTAAGGTATTTAGAGTTAGGGACTTGGATCTACATTAGATCTGATAACTTTTAAACAGTAAAAGCGTTTATGTAAGTCTTGGCAACCTACTTTACATGTAATGTTTTTGGTGAAAATTCATTTATTTTTGTAAAAAAAAAAAAATTGCGGTGATATTGTGTATAATATTAATATTATACATACATTTTAAAAGCATGACCCTTACTTTCTTCATAGCCAACGAAAAGAGTTTCTTCTTTATTGATTATGTACTTAATTAATCTAGCTTTTGCAGTTAAAATATGGCTAATAAATCATACACCTCTACTGAAATAATCCTAAGTATAACCAAATAATTCAACTAACACTGCACCATAAACGCCCGATAACACACTCCCACACACAAACAGACGCACACACACTCGCACATTACAGAACAGCAGCAAAAACGGAAATTATACGGAGTTTTTTTAATTTTTTTATAAGAATGGATATTATTATTCATAAATTTGTTTTGGTTAGTACACTTAGTTTCGTAATTTTTATGAGGCTAACAAGCTTAATTGTAGCCAATTTCATCTTTAACTTTATTTAAAAATTACTCAAATATTCTACGTACCTGAAATCTAGCAAAAAATTACAAATGTTGTACATACTTAATGGTGCCCATGATACAGGCTGTGCCTAGTTTGGGACCAACGATACCTCCATATTGTAACTTTCGAATGTTCAAATAAACGATTTACGATTTTAGATGGAAGAAGGTATAACTACAAACATATCCGTAAGAAATACAAACATGCACCTCCCTTAAAGGCAGTAGGAGGGTACAAATTACAAACTTTATTTTGTTGTTGTTTTTGTGAAAAAACCTAGCCTGCATACCAAACTTCAGTTTGAATACAGAACCACCACCCATTACGAAGGTGAGAGGGTGAAAGATTTCTTAATGTTTTGTTGTTTGTGTGCAAATCCTAGCCCGCACACCAAATTCCAGTTTTCTAGGACTTTGGGAAGTGCCAGAGGTTTTGATTAGTGAGTGACTCAGAGAGTCAGTCAGTCAGTGACGAAATCTACGTATTTTAGGTATTAATTAAATCTAGAGATTGACAAATGAAACTTAATGTGTTTGTTAATTCTGCTAATTACATCATAGCCTCAGAATTTGAACTCTCTAACATTATTCGGGCCGAAGCAATGGGGGTTTGAACATGACGAATAGCTTCGAGAAAAGGTAGGTAGGGCTTTTCATTTTGGGCTCGCCTTTGCGAGGGCACTACCATGCCCCCAGATCAGTATTAACATTTGTCGCTCTATGGGATAGAGCAAGAAACACTTTTGTATTTTGCAGATTCGAAACATGCAGTTTTTTTTTGTGCTCGAAAAGTTACGAGAAGCCATTTACGAAACGCTCAGCCAAGCTTAAAAGTATTGTGTGTGTGTGTACCTGCTGTGTTTAATCTGAAAAACACTGATAGTTGTAGTCCATTTTTAAGAGATACATCACATCTACATCTATCATATACTCTCCTACTGCAGGTATGCTGGAAGAGATTTCTTTAGAAATAAGCATTACCTTTGTACGTATGTGTGTAGATAAATGGTTAAATAAATAAATATATAGAAATAAGCTTCTTCATAGGACAGTAGTATTTGTAAAATCAAACTTACATTTGTTTTAAACATTGAGATCAAGACGACGCAACAAAGGGATAATAATTATGTGCTGTTTCACGCAAAACTGCGCTCTATCCAAAAAGCTTATAACAAGATACCCAATCCAATAAAAGATCTTAACATACACCATTTGAAAAGGCTGTTCTTAATTTATTTTAAATAAAAGATTAATACACAATTAATGAGTACCTAGACGACAAACTTTAATTTATTAGACACGTGATTTTATTTTTTATTACGTATTTTTTTTGTAAATTAATTAATAATGATTTTAATTTCGTTGTTCTATGAAATAACGAATGATAGTATATAATTAATACTTAATTACATAAATTTCTTTTATTTACTAATTTTGTTGATTTTTTGTGACGGCAAGACTTAGCGTTTATTTTATTGATATTGACATATGTACTTTTTTGTTACGTAAAAGTCAACAAATATAATCTCCATTACTCCAGCATATTAGTTGTTTTTTGCAGAACTTGCACAGCAGTCGCAGCAGAACGTTAATCATCATGACACTGGAAAAATGCTGTGCTGCCCCAGAGAACAAACTTGATTATTCATAATTTGTTTTTCTTTTTTTGTTGCTACATAAATAAATCATGTTTTTTTGGTGTTACAGCAAAATAGACATCTAGGAAACATTCACATTTATACGCCACTATAAAAAAATTGGCACAAACGTTAACAATTCTTTTTGGATAGTATATAATCTGTGAACGGGTATAAGGCCCGGTTTCCACTAAAGCGGTGAGGAGCGTAGAGGAGAGGAGATGTGTTTTGATTAAATAATCAGATTGAGTGATTTTCACATATCCTCTCCGCTAAGCTTTGGTTTCTATAGAATTTAGTGCCGTGAGCTGACAAGCTGCTCGGCTGAGCGGAGATGTGTGTGGTCTGGCGGCCGCGCGGCGCCGCGTCGCGTCGGCGGCACCCGCGCTCACGCGTCCCGTTCCCCGTTGGCTTCTCCTCGCGCACTTGACTGATTTTGAGCTCTCACAGCTCACATCTCCGCTACACACAGCTCACATCTCCTCTCCGCTACACATCTCCTCTCCGCTTTGGTGGAAATAACCTGCCATCTTCGCAGCACACCTTCTCTCGTCGCTGCCCCTCTTCGTTTTGGTGGCAACCGGGCCACGGGCTTGCGCTAATACTGCCAACTTGGAAAAGCGCTCGCCGGCCGCTGCAGCGGCACCGCTCGCGTCGCTCGCTCGGCTGGCGTTCTAATCTAACCTAACCCAATTGATCGCGGTGCCCTGGCTTAGTTACTGCGACAAATCAGGGACGGTTCGCAATTTTATGGGTGATATAATCGGACAGATTGTGAACCCTGTCGGTAAGTGCAGGTTCGTTCTCAATTTGACGGTTTGACTTGGGTAGAAAGATGAAAACTAACAAGTTATATTGTAAGCAGTACGGTACAATTCACAATTTATTGGCAGGTTACAATCTCGCGAGGTAGAGTATCTAACAGTATTCACAATCATACGGTGACACGTTTTTTTTCTAAAATTGGGACTTCTTCAACATTTTGTCATTTAAAATTGTTGCGACTTTTAAGAAAGTCATTTCTTTTTAATGAGGTCGGTAAATTACCAAGCACCTCATACAAAAATACAGCTTAAATAGCTTTGCCCTTTGATTATATAATGTCAACTTTCTCTTAGCTTTTTTTAAAAATAACATGTATCTCCCAAAAATACACATAGTTTCTGTTGGCCCTAGACTATATAAAGTGTTTGTGTTTATTGTGCCCTTTTCATTAATTTTTCTAGTAAAGTAGAATGTTTCACAGCTACGATACGTAGGTAGGTAGGTACTGTAAAATTTTGTTCACATTGATTGCCGTTTTACCTCCGCATCTAATCTTTTGGGAAATCAGATTTACTCATCACGATGTTATCAGAATACAGGGGGATCAGAGAATGCAGCACCCTTGAGGGTAAACAGTCGTTTATTTTATGCCAAGAATTATACTGAAGATGGCTTACATGTACTTATCTACTTTATTTTGTTCGTCTACTAAAGAAATAAATAATAAAGTGGGCTATTTCAATAGGATATATTTTTTAAAATTAATTTAATATGTTTTTCGGACCTAGATAACATTATTCAAACCAAACAAAGGGATTCGAAAAAACAAACATACGTATACTCACGCTTTCTTCCCATGCGGGTAGGCAGAAACCACAGAACCACCTGCTAGGATCCTTACATGAACCTTTTGCTTCGTTTACGTTCATACATCTGGTCATACATGCGCGCCGGTTTCGAGTACTCGAAATAACATTTTTTTATGTATTTTTGAAAATTTTGCAGAATTTGTCACTAAATATAACTTTTCTCTAAACTCTTGAATTGAATGGCTTTCAGTGGTATTTCATTAGGTACTTAATACTTAAACAAACTTTTCGATCTAAACAAATGTTTTAAAACATCAAACAGTCATTAATCATTAATAAGCAATAATAATTGAGCACCATTTATCACGTGATTGATTAATAATATGTCTTTGATTTATTTAAATTATTTTTACCAATTGTAGTATAGCATTTTTATTCTTGGTGCACCGTATACACATATAAAATATAATTAATGTGAACAAAATATTGTAAAACATTTTAAAATAGTAACGGTGGAGTTTCTTGCACCTTTTTCTCCATACGAAGCGACCTTTTGGAAGGGGCGCCTAGAACAAATTCTATTTTTAATGTAAATCTTGACGTTCAAAAGTGCCTTTTATGTGCCTATTTGAAATAAATGCTTTGACTTTAAGATAAAGGAAAAAGTTTATTAACCATTTTAAAAATCATCTACGTTCATGAACTTTGACACCAGAGAGGAAATTCTCTTATATAGAAGAACGTTCGCTTTCTAATCTCAGTCTCAGTCTGTCAAAAATACTTGTAATTTTCCTTTGATTATATAATGTCTAGATGGAGCGTCGCCCTACAATCAAAACAAAGAAAACGAGCCAACAATTTCAAGCATGTGTGCGTGAGGGCGGTGTTTTACACTGTGCGTCTATGTCTCTGTGTGCGTGAATAATAACACCAACTACTACAATTCTCCCATAAATCACAAACAAAATAATCATTAAAATGGGCTCATAAACAAAAAAGTTATACGCGAACATACTATAAAAAGTACATACGAATTAAAAATTCCCACCTTTTTTAAATCGATTAATAAAAGTACTCCAACTAAATAATATAAACCTTAACTAACTAATATACGCACAAAAAAATGGAAGGTGAAAAAAAAACTGGCAACACTGATAAAAAATGGAGTAATTTCGTATCTTAAAAACAAAAAAATAAATAAGGATGTGTTTGGTCGTGTTTGGTATTTTTTACCCTTCCTTTATAATTCCGGCACACACCGTCATTTTACCGCTGTTATTTGTTTATCACTAAGCGCGCGTAATACGTGGTGACACCAAAGCGGCACGATCGGCCCTAATCGGCGAGTAAGAACAACCGGGCCAACATGATGTTAACCTATCTAATTTGTACTTACCCTTAGAAAGTATTCGGAGAGAACTAAAAATGCTGGATTCGACTAAAGAACCTGGTCCGGACGGTATTCCTGCGTTATTTCTAAAAAAACACTTACAGTACAGTATGCTATCCTATATTTATACTATTTAACAAATGTATTTCATGCGGAGTCTTTCCGGACGTATGGAAACGTGCAAATATCGTACCAGTACACAAAAATGTTTCGAAAAAAAATGTAGAGATGTATCGTCCAATTTCCAAATTATCAGCATTATCCAAACTCTTTGAAAGGCTTGTGCATGCTGAGATTTACCCAATTATTCGTCATATTCTAATAAAGGAGCAACATGGCTTCGTCACATATAGGTCTTGCATAAGCAATCTTGCATAAGCAATCTCACAACACAGCTTTTTGAAAATATTGATAACAGTCAACAGACAGACGCGGTATACACCGATTTTCAAAAGGCATTCGATAAAGTGGATCATAGATTGTTGCTCAATAAAATTGCGTACAATGGTATCAGAGGGGATCTCCTGCATTGATTTGTCTCCTAAATAACCAACAGGACACAACGGATTGTGATCTACGGCTTCGAGTCTAGCTGTATTCAAGTTACATCAGGAGTCCCTCAAGGCACAATTTTAGGACCTTTATTGTTAATACTGTTCATAAATGACATAAAATATTGCTTTCAAAATTCAAAATTTCTCTTATACGCTGACGATAAAAAAAAAAAAAAACAAATTTCAAATGAACAAGACTGTGTTGAATTTCAACGTGATCTTGATCGTTTCTCGGACTATTTCTTATAATAAACTGTACCTTAGTTTGCCTTAGTGTCATAGTATAATGTTCAGTAAAAAGAAAAATCTCATACTTTTCAATTATCGACTTGCTAATAGTGTTATTAACAAAGTTAGCAATCTTCGTGATCTTGGTGTGCAGCTGGACTCGAAACTTCTTCTCGATATTCATGTGGATAAAATTGTCAATAAGGCGTATCAGATGTTTGGCTTTGTAATGAGTGCATCTAGAGATTTCCATCGTCCCTCCACCTTCTTGCACCTGTATAAGTCCATAATTAGGCCGCAAATAGAATACGCAGTACCGGTCTGGAATCCTTACTATGCAAAATATATAGAATTTATACAGTCAGTCCAACGCAAGTACCTTCGTGCTATGCAATTTAGATTTTTTCGAAAGAAAAAGTCATACCAATTCCTTCTGAAAGAATACGACCTACTAACATTACAGTCAAGACGCGTCCTCCTTGAGACTATGACGTTGTTCAGTATATGCCGAAACTAGTTTGATTGCCCTGACTTGGTGACTGGTTTGTGTTACCTGGTTCCTCGAACAATACTTGGACGGGAGGTGCGCACCAGGCGACTGTTCGCTACCCGCTTTTGTAGATCCAATGCTGGTGAACGATATACCGCTTAGTCGACACATACAATATACGTTTTGGTGCAATAGACATATTTTTCTTAGGAGGTATAAATTTAAAAAAGAAATAATTACAAATCCAAAGGATTGGCAGTTGACTCCATATGTTTTACACAATGTAGGTATCATTATTAATAGGCTAGGGTCCTGTATGATACATCAGGCATGAAAATTAAGTTTTTTATTAATTTATATAGAATATATATATGTTATCGTTTGTCCCTTTTAACTGTTTAAACCTCTTTTTCATTAAGTTAAAAGCTAACGTTTGCTTACAGCTTGTTTTTATTATATACTATAGTAATCTGTGGAAAATGTTGTGGGTAGTATATCTGTTAAGTTTAGATTTATGACAACACTGTTTATGTTTAATATACTACTGTTTGTTTTCCCAAAATAATAAAATTAAGTAATTTTCATAAATTTTTGACAATTTTTTGACATTTGAATGTCGCCGAGGTGAGACTAGATTTTGTCCGTTTTTAATTACGGGGATTGGCCACCAGTTATCTCAAAAAATTTGCATGACACTAAGCGTACACAGGGAAAGAGATCTTTATTTAATCAGCTATCTAACAAGGTATACAAAAATATATATTAAAAAACAGTGGTGCCGATGAAACAGTCGATAATGCTGGCAAAGGTCGAATTTGCAAATGATGTAATATTAAAAAATTGTGCCACAATCAAATTAATTTGCTGTTTTATTCCCTTCCATTACTTCCTAACCCACCAGAACATACATGACCCATTTGCAACAAGCAAATGGGTCACATTTTCATTTCCTGAAAGGCATATATTAAATTACAAGTCACTGGGCATGTTGAAGCTTTGAGTATATACAGGTATGTACTCAAAGCTTTAAAATGCACCGGGCATTTTAATACAATTAAACTAATATTTACATCACTCTTTTATTTAGGTTAGCCAACAATTATTTACACAAAAAAAATACAATAAGTTATTTCAATATTACGTATGTAAGTGCAACAATTACTTATAGGCTAACACACATGCACAAGTTTTGGTTAACCTACGAATAAACTTACTTATTAAGATAATAATAATCAATCGTAACCACAAACCAAAACAACACTGAAAATAATATAAAAGTGATAGAGGAAACTACTGTATACTTTAGTTATTTTCATAGTGTGATGTCGTACGGTATTCTTTTGTGGGGAAATGCCGCCGATATTCAGACAATTTTTGTTTTTACAAAAAAAGGCAATTCTTTCAATTTATAAACTAAGTCCCAGACACTCCCTCAGAGACAAATTTAAAGAGATTAATATACTGACTGTGCCTTCTCAGTATATTTATGAAAATCTTTTGTATGCACATAAAAATATTAATCTGTTTAAAAATACAGTGATATCCATAATATAAATAGTAGGAACAAACACAAATTGTTGTTCCTACTACCAGGCTCAAGAAAATTGGTGGCTCGTTTAAATGTCAATGTTACATACGTTTTTATAATAAACTTCCTAGCCACATTCAAGGACTAAGCCTTAATATAATTCAAATCTATTATAAAGGGGAAATTATGCAAGAAAGCCTAATATACTGTCAAAGACTATATTGAGGACAGGAAGGCTTGGGATTGAGCTGCTGCAATAAATTTACACAGACAATCTTGATGTTAAATATTATGTTGCAATTTTTGTATTTATTTTTATTTTTATGATTGTTTTTTTCAATATTTGTACCTTTTTATATACACAATGACATGTATATATTTACTGTAAAAAGTATAATATTATTTTAATTTTGTGAATGTGAGGACCATGTTTTGTATTTTTCATTAGCGGTTCTTCTTTAGCGGTGTTGTACACTTTTTTTGTAATGGGTAAAAAATGTTAAACTCGCGTCAGGACATGTGACCTGATCGAAAATTCGTAAGACGAATGATTGTTGATTTTTGATTTTTATTGATTGATTTTTCTGAGAGATAAACTTTTTAGTGTAATATAAATTGTCATGTTTGTGTACGATAGCGCAATAAATAAATATTGTATTCTACCACATAAATTATACTACTATTATACTGATAATTAAAGCAATTCGTGCAAAATTATTCCCCAACCATTCCGAAATATCAAAAATGCACAAAGTTAATTTTCAAGTTTTCACTTCTGCTGGCACTCCCGGAGTGCAACCCGTCGTTTTATTTTTCTTTCAGTTGTTTTAATCATGGTCTGGCTATTTGAGTACAATATGCGGCCTACCCAAATGTCCTTTGTTTTGTATTGTTCGTCGAATCGTTGAGCTCCTTAGTTCCGAGTTGAGCTGCACCATGATCGACAAATGCGTGCACTGACTGGACAGGTCCACTCAAATCAGTGTGGTTCTTTCCTCAAAAGACCATTTCAGACACCAGTCTACAGGGTCCTCATATTATCTGACCCAAGTTTATTCTCGGATTTTATACATTTTGACATTAATGGACTTAATATACTATACAATGACAAGAAAATTTACTTTGGAAAGTATTATAATATTTTAATTATTGTGAATGTGAAGGCAGTGTGGATTTTTTATTATTTTGATATCTCAGTTTATTTTAATTTTTAAAGTTAGTTTTAATCATGGTCTGGCAGTTTGAGTAATTTATGCGGCCTACCCAAATGTCCTTTCTTTGGTAATGTTCGTCGAATCGTTGAGCTCCTTAAGTTCTATGTTGAGCTGCATGATTACTGACAAATGGGTGCACTGACTGGACAGGTCCACTCATTCTGTGTGGTTCTTTCCTCAAAAGACCATTTCAGACATCAATCTACATGGTCTTCACATGACCTGACCAAGAATATGTCTGGACTTTAAAAGAGACTGTGACCTCTGAGTTTGTTTCGGCCTATCTTCTCAGAGTAGTCAGATAGGAAACGCCGATCTCATATGCTTTTAAAATATGATTGACGTGTAAAAGTGTTTGTAAAAACCTACTTACAGAAATAAAATCATTTATCATTTACAAACAAAATTACACTGTTTTTATCGATATCCTCCTGCTTTTAGTGTGTTATGTTTTAGGCCGTGAACGTATTTTTTCTAAGAAAATCTATGACCATTATTGTAGTATGTAGTGAGAGAAAGTTTTGCAGACAAAGATTTTAAACTCAGAAAAGTCCAGGGACAGCGCTGCAAGGTCTGGGTGTGCACGGCCAGTTCCAGCTGTAGCACTCTGCAGTTTATGCTCGTACTCACTCATGCGGGAGCTAAACAGCTTCTCCCGTTCCTCCATGCTCTGCACAAGCTTGCTGTCCATGTTTTATTGAAGTATTTGAAGTGTTGTGGTTGTTGAAGAGTGGAAGTGATAGGAAAGTTCCAAGCGAAGGTGGGTTTTAAAGTTAATTAGCATATTGAAAAATAACAATTTACTATTTTAAAATAAATGTTAAATAAGGAAGCTACGAAATTACGTGTTTATGTCACGCCTACCCACGTAGGAAAGAAGAATTTTTAATTGTAGATTCTTCATTTTAATGTAAACTTACTTTTGTGACATATTTGTTTTGGCGTAGGTACCTTTATTTTGAAATTATTACTTGTTAAAGTTTGATGAAATTATTTTGTATGTTTATAAATGACACAAATCGAGAAAACTGTAGACAATTCTCGAAAAAAAACATTCATAGGAACTTCAATCTTCTGTTTGACTTTCGGAAATCTTTACTACGGCTGCTACTGATAAATTGACAGTGAAAAACAAATTATCTACCTAAATTATGTTTCTGTTTTAGACCATTGTCCGGCATGGATGCCGTATAGATTTAGAAGAAGAATAAATCGATAAAAACGATTAATAATTCAAAAGTTGAAAATAGAAGCCGTTAGCAGGGCCTATCGTTTGTGTCAAATAAATTGAAGCCTTTTTCGGTACGTTACGTTTCCCGAGTCGCTAGCTGTAATGTGATTTCGGTAGCGATTTAACGCTCAAACTAACTTTGAGGACGGATGTGCACTACCGGTTTACTTTTGGGATATCCAATTTTGAGGAAAATCGTGGAAAGTGGTATTTTTTAAATCAGGTTTAAATTAAAAATATTAAAGTTGCTTTCATGGCATGACTAGTTTAGTGTTCCTACTAGTTGTTTAAAGCGTTAGTTTCGAGGGTTAATTCGTTGAATCGGCAACGCTACGTTAAATAAAATCGGGAACTTTACCAAACAATGAAAAACGTTTCAAACTTAGTCTAATAGTAAATTTTTTATTTAGACTAAGTGTCTAGCGATTTTGTACAAGATGCGGTGAAGATACTTATTTTCAAGAGATTCACGAACAAATTATTGTTACAATACTAGATAATATTTTGCTTAAGTAAGTACAGTATACAGTATTATATACAGTACGTAGCAACTTCATATCGTCAGCTTCTTGAGTTCTATAACATTTTACTAACGTCGACCTACATACCTACATTCGTCTACCCATATACCTCGTTCTCAACATCTCCTGTAACGTTCGCCGCCGATCTCGCATGTAACTCAGCAATCTGCTCATGTTCACCCTCCCTTACATGGCGCGATCTCTCTTCTCTATAAAATATGATGCAATCACGTGATTTCTGCTCAGAATCCGCTTCAGATTACAATCTCGGTGATCAGATTGCGCCCCGCGACCTTTTCCAATTGGCTATTTATTTCTGGCTTATCTTGGAACACTAGGCGATTTATTTTGGTTCCTTTTTAACGAGTTCCATTTGAATATTGAGGATTAGGAGTTGAAATTATTTATTAAAATTCTCCGTTCACGATAACGTATTTTGTAACCATTACCTACCATTACCATGTAGGTTATGGTTAGGTGTCAACGATCAACTTACGGCCGAACCCAATAACTTAACTATAACCAATTTTGGCGTACTGGAGATAAAAAAATCTGCCAATCTCTGGTATAAAGCCAAAGTATGCGTCCCCATAACATGTTTACACGGACAGATAGAATTATACTGTCTATCATCAATAGTGATCTGTCTTTCACTGAAATAGGTTATTGCAGTCAACTGCTGGACATTGCCTCTCTCAAGTTGCGTCACATTCACATAATAGTCAAAAAAGCTTATAAGCATGAGGAGAAAAGTGGAAATATATTTATAATTAGGTACAAGTCTAATACCTTCTTTCAAATAACCATAGGACGTTGATTCGTGCCAGACATGCCTTTTTTTTTGGGTGGGAAATCATCAAATGACTTCTCCCGTTCTGGGTGGAGCGGGAGGGCGTGTCAGACTTTTACTGACAAAAACCCCCTCATGTTACTTCAGTTGCCTGTGCCAGAGCCACGGTTTCTCTTTCGAATTTCCCGCGACCCTGAGGCGTCGGCCCTATCGGACCCCTTCATTTTGTGCTGACATCTCATTGAGGCGCGCGCGGAACACGACGCGCTGTCGACTCGGGCCTGGTCCTTACCGGACGGCGAGGTACCCAATGCTCGCCGTCCGGTAAGGACCTACGGTGCCCGGGAACCGCGCCTACTGTGGCCGGGAATCTGCAGGCGACTCCCGACGCCCAGCGCGTCTCCTGCGGTGACTAGTGGAGGCGTGAGGGCGCAGGGCTCTCTCCCTCACGCGTTCCACCTCCTCCTTCGCGAGCATTACTGCGTCGCAGAAGGAAGTGACGGCTTTCCATTCCCTCTCGCTCCGTACCATGGCCTGAACCAGGGCCGGACGCGAGAGATCGCCGCCGCCAATAGCCTCCGCGAGGACACGGCGGTGCTTCACCCAAGCTGGGCAGACCTCCACAGCAGTATTGTGGAGTGCCCAGCACTGGGTTGCAACAATCACACCCTCCATGTCGCCATGAGATCCCGCCGGAGCTCTGTCCGCTGTACCGTGATTTCTCGCGGCAGCGGTGTTACACACCGGTGTTTTGCCTCCTCGTGCCACTCCCATACGTGCGCGAGGGCTTTTGCATCCAGATCCCATGGCGGTGCCAGGCATGGCTGCAAGTACAAAAACATTTAGTTATTTTTAGATGTTTAGGAAAAATTTGTTGCCTAATAAAGAGGCTCTGCATTCATTTCCATAATATATGTATGTATTAGGTAGGTACCAGTTTTTTTGTAGGATCGCAAACATGATATTCAAAGGTTATCAAATGTAGTCGTTTTTTTTGCATTGACTGGCTATTCATGTATTCCCATATTGATTTTTGTCATTTTGTCTGAGCTACTTGGTCAGACTGGCCCTCTAGTGCTCAGATTCAAAAGATTATGAATGATAACTTTTTGTTGATATGAAAATTTATCATATCGACAAAGCACAGTCATTGTTGCGTATTACCGGTACGTTGACTTAGTATGGCCATTGACAGAAACCAATAAAACGAAACGAAACACATAAAAACGGCGACAAACCTCGTAAAGTGTACTGCAACGAAAGCAGGTTGTTTCCGAAAAAATATCGTACAAAAAGTATATATCATGACCCGAAAACTATCCCGGCCGAAGCACTGGGCGACCGGCCAAATAATTCAGGATCAAAGTTAACTGGATTAAACCTAATTTATGATCTCTTCATAGTATTTGTTGATGGTCGTCGGCAGCGATATAATGTTTTTGGGCATGTATTGAATCGAACCCAAAACATTCGCATTGTGATATAAATGTGGCTCTTTTTGTGAGCTACAAATATTTCCCATTTTGTTGCCCTAAAAATACTAAGTAGCGGGCGCCGGCTGCTGTCGCGACACCTCTCCCTCGCTTGGTTCGCACGCCGTTGCTCACAGTTCTAACCTATCCAACCATTTGGTTGGGGGTGGCTTTGTTACTTCGTCCAAGTTTGAGAAAAGGCCAGAAAGTTAAAAAGCGGCTAATTAAGTTAAAAAGAGGCTAATTAAGTTAAAAATAGGCTAATTAAGTTAAAAAAGCGTATTTCATTAGAGAAGGTCGTTGAGTATTTAGAAGATCAATTAAAAGCACTGCTTGGCGACACAAACATTGCTAATTTCTATGTGGTAGGAGACTTTAACCTACCAGAAATCGACTGGACCGCTTGTACAGATAGCACTTCGCTATCTGCTCATATTTGCAGAGGTAACTCCCCCGTTTGTGATCGCATGAGTGAGCTTATGTCGTTCCTCAACGCTCATGAATTTAATATAATACGGAATCTAGGTGGGAGAATATTGGACTTGGTTATTGGTAACGGTGATTGCAATGTTTCTAGAGCCACAGACTATTTACTACAGCCTGATAGCCACCATCCTCCACTTAATGTTTTTATTACTCTAAGTGTACCCTACAATTCGATGGCTCGCAAGATGATTAGTAGATATAATTATTACAAGGCAAATTATGATAACATAAATGGGGATTTAAAAGAGATTAATTGGGAGGAAGTTTTAGTGAACCAAACCATTGACGATACCTTAAGCACGATTTATAACATTGTTTTCTGCATTATTAAAAGACATGTTCCATTGATAAGATGTAGATCATCAAAATTTCCGGTCTGGTTTTCAAAAATCGCTTATTCATATTTACAAGAATAAAGCCAAGGCTTGGCTAAAATGGAAAATGTATCAAAACATTTCAGACTACGAGCAGTTTTCCATTTACCGCTCTAGATTCCAAGTTGAGTGCAAAAACTGTTACAGAAAGTACATAGCCTCCGTAGAAGGTATCCGGACTAATGTTAAGCATTTTTGGTCGTTCATTTCTTCCCGCAAATCCTCTACAAGCTTACCTTCTATTATGCATTCTAGTGACCATTCAGCCAATAACCCTGAAGACATCTGTAATTTGTTCTCAAACTTCTTTAATTCAGTATACGAGCCATCCATCTCAATTGATGGTATTTCATCGCAGTGCGGAGATTATTCTGAAACCGGTTCTCTCCTTAGTAACATTCAGTTTACTGCTGATGAAATATTAAGTGCGCTAAGAGCATTAGATTCATCTAAAGGCCCGGGTCCAGATGGTCTACCGGTTGTGTTCATTAAACAGACCGCCGTTAATCTATGTGTGCCACTACAAATTATTTTTAATTTATTTATTTTACAAGGAGTCTTTCCACAAGCATGGAAACTCGCAAACATAACTCCTGTTCACAAGTCGGGACCAAAACAGGATATCGAGAATTATCGTCCTTTATCTATATTGTCGGTTTTGTCAAAGCTTTTTGAGAGACTTGTTCATGATAAAGTTTATCCTCTTCTACATAATAACATAATTCCACAACAACATGGTTTCGTCAAAAAAAGATCAACTACCACTAACCTGAAAACTTTTGTTGACTATTTATTTAATAGTATGGACTCTCGTATTCAAGTTGATACTATATACACGGACTTCCAAAAAGCTTTTGACAAGGTGGACCATCAATTGCTGTTAAGTAAAATTGCCTTTAATGGCATACGTGGCAACCTATTGAGATGGTTCTCTTCTTACGTTCTTAATAGATCTCAGAAAGTTGTGATAAACGGTTTTAATTCTGCGACCTTAAATGTTACTTCCGGTGTTCCTCAGGGCTCTATACTGGGTCCTCTTTTGTTTATTATGTTTATTAATGATATAGATACGTGTTTCCAAAATTCTAAGGTATTACTATACGCAGACGATCTAAAAATTTTTAGGCCGATTATTAATTTACGTGACTGTTTACTTTTACAGGAAGATTTAAATAGATTCTCTGAATATTGTGTAAAAAATAAACTTAAATTGAGCATATCCAAATGCCATTGCATTAGTTTTACTAAAAATAGAAACGTAATTAAATATGCATATTCATTGAACAATATAGATCTAGCAAGAGAAACAGTGGTTCGTGATCTTGGTGTTCTATTAGATAATAAACTCCATCTTGATGCTCATATTGCTAAAATTGTGAACAATGCTTTTCGTATGTACAGTTTTGTGATGAGATCGGCTCAGAAATTTAAACGCCCTGATACTTTTTTGTACCTATACAAAACTTTGGTCAGGTCTCAGTTGGAGTACGCGGTCCCGGTGTGGAATCCCTTCTATGGAAAATATTCTCATGTGATCGAAAATGTACAACGCAAATTTTTAAAGACTATGCATTTCCGTTGTTTTCGTACGTATGCATCTTACTGCATCTTACACCGACTTGCTGAATTACTATAAGCTTCAAAACCTTAAATCTAGACGTATAATGTTGGAATCGATGTTTTTGTTTGATTTATGTAACAACTCACATGATTGTATAGACATAAGCAATAGAATAAGTTATGTAGTACCCAGAACTACTATATGTCGAGGTGTGCGCTAGCGACCGCTTTTTGCTGTAACCTCCTGTCGATCAAACGCAGGATCGCGAGCACCCCTACGACGTCTTACAACTCAATTCAATAAGGTTTTTCGGGATATAGAATTCTTTGCTGTTTCCGCCGGAAAATTTAGAGGTCTTGCACTTAAAATTATAGCACAATTAAGTACATAAAACCCTAAATCATAATTTCTATTTTCAATATTCTTTAAGGTATATCTTCTTATATTTTTATTATATCTTTTTTTATATTTTTAGTTAACAATACTGTGCATCCAATGTATTCATATCGTATGCCGTTCGTGTTTATTTAACTTTTTTGTATTATGTGGAAAATGTTGTTGGTTATACATTTATGCTCCCATTTTAGTTTTAAGTTCTATACCATACATTTTAATGTGTAACCGTTTATTTTCCCAAATAAAAAAATAAAAAAAATAAAAACGATCTATTAATGACGATTAGCAGTAAAATCTTAAGTTAAAATCAATTGGTTGAACACATTTCAATTCCGGCTTCGTAAATGGACTCTGTACATTCATTCAGAATACCAGATTATGGTTTGATAACCTTTGTATCCGTGGCAAATAAAAGTAAAGTAGTTACAGAAATGCCGACGCAAACGTTCGAACCCTTCATGAATACCCATTATTCTTATTTTACGACTTATGTATCAATTGTTTATGTATATCTTTTGTTTTCAGATCACCCGAGAAACAAAGGAAAGTAGAAAGAAAAATGCGCTTATTGGCATTAAAACACAAAAAAATGACACATTTAAACTATAAAACAGAAAACAAAGATATAATATCAGATGACAACACAAGGTTTACCATCTGACGCTGGTTTTCAGCTGCAACCCACCTGTCTTACGACAGAATACTAAAACACGGAGACGTGTGTTTGTTGAGTTTGTGTTAAAATGAATGAAATACTAAAATAAATACCCAGTTTCTGCGTATTTCCTACATAAATTAGGCAAAATCGTGTGCGGTTTTCATTATCACTGACAATACTATTTAACCAAAATAACAATGGGTAAAATAGAAAATAATAATAGAAATAAAAAAGTTAAAATTAATAAATTGATTGTTTTATTTGGCAGATAAGTCGGCTCGAACATTTTCAAAATCGTTCTGATGGTTTGAAAGTCGAGCAACTTTTACTATACTTTATGGAAGGAGGGATATTGTACCAGCATTTAGAAGCTACGTAGCGAAAACTGCCTCTAAAAGCCGCTGACTTGCGCTGTGGGATAGAAAGCTGGTGAGAACGTCTTCGTCCCTCACCGATTCTGTCTTCTTGTCCACGATAGGCTGTCATACTCGTATAAGTAAGAAGGGGAGTGAGACTTACTAACACTAAAGAGTAGGCTCGCCAAGTGAAGTTTAAGTCTAGCTTTCATTTTTAAATATTCTGCTCGTTGAAAAAAGGTGTAATTTGTCCTCTAAAGGGAACTTTAAAACAGTAGTCGTTGGCCATAGACCGTGTTCGCATCATTTAACTTTGATAAAACCAAAGACTCACAATTCGCAAGCTATTTGATATACCTTTTTACTACTTAACCCATAGTAACTCATAATTTGGCACCATTAATGGTTATGAAAACATATTATGAAGAATTGAATTCAATCAATAGCATTCAATAATCATAATGATTTGTCGGAAGACATTGAAAGGTTGACAGTCTCACATTTGCAAACCCCGGATATTGAAGATTGTCAAAAGCTTATAAACCCATCGTCGGATCGCCTCCTAGTACTGACACAAAACATACGCAGCATCAGCTGCAACATGCCAGGGCTTGAAATACTCCTGACCAGACTAAAGTTGGACTGCGACATAATTATCCTTACTGAATGCTGGCTTTCACGCACATCAGTAATTCCCAACATATCTGGCTATCGTTTTGAGTCGACTAAAAATAATCCGAAACAAAATGACGGTGTGGTTATTTATTTTAGAGAACATGTTCGACTTAAAGTGACTGAACCAAACGTCGAAGAATGTAATTGTTTAGTTGCTAATTATCATAATCGTACGGCTATCATATGTATGTATCGCTCACCTTCTTTTCACAACCTGGATCCTTTCTTAAAATCATTAGACGAGGTTCTCCCAAAATATTCCAGCTTCGAGAATGTAATTGTCACGGGCGGCGCAGAGCGATAACATAAAGTTATGGAAAGCAATAAAAGAAATCACAAATACTTCAAAAAATACAAACCATCCTAATGAACTGTTGTCTCTATCAACGACACCTCAGTCATCACTAAATGAAGTCAATAGCTACTTTGTGAATGTGGGTAAGTCACTCGCTGATAAGATAGAACAAAAGAAGACAAGTAACATACCTACAAGTACCAGCTTTCAAAGTCATACACAGTTAAATTCCTTCTTTTTGGAAAGTACCACTGAAGAAGAGGTAGAACGTCAAATCGACAACCTAAAAACAGATTGTGCCTAACGCATAAAAACTTTCTAGTCCCACCGCTTACATTCATATTTAATGCATGTCTTCAGCATGGTGTTTTCCCTGATAGCCTTAAGAAATCTGTTGTCCGCACTATCCACAAGAGCGGTGACAGAAGTGGTATCATTAACTACAGGCCGATTTCTATACTCCCAGCGCTCTCTAAACTTCTAGAGAGACTTATCAATACAAGATTAGTTGCATATCTAGAAACCAAACAACTGTTTTCAACAAACCAATATGGATTCCGTGAAGGCAAATTAACAGAACAAGCTGTTAATGACCTGATCAACTTTGTTAGCAATAACCTTGACAAAAACAAAAATGTCTCACTGTTTTCCTTGACTTAGCCAAAGCTTTTGATACGATTTCTGTCCCGACCTTGCCCAACAAGTTGGAGCTACTTGGAATCAGAGGAACTCAACTAAAACTCTTCAAAAGTTATTTAACGGGTCGGCTTCAGAGTGTTAGGATTGGTAACGTGAATAGTGGAGGCCTTCCAGTTACGTACGGGGTTCCCCAAGGCAGTATACTAGGCCCAACCCTATTTCTCGTCTATATAAATGACCTCACGAGTCTCAAGTTTTGCCATGGAAAAATAATATCCTTTGCAGATGATACTGCTCTCGCTTTCTCCGCCGATACATGGCAAGGAGCTTTAAAAGCTGCCCAAGATGGTTTCGATACTGTGAGGGATTGGCTTGAGGACAATTTTTTAACACTAAATGTTGACAAAACCAAATATGTCTGCTTCAGTTAACAACCCGCTCACGCAAAACAGGCGCACAAAACACTTGGTTTGCCTTGAGCCCTCCGACCGACGTATTTCAACAAATTGTGTCCTCATCAAATCCATAAAAAGCTATCTTTGACAATAATAGAGGACACAGTCAAACGCGCGTGAAAAATCAAACAACACTAAAAGAGTGAACATCCCGTTATCTTGCACCGATAAGTTATTGTCTGTCACATCCAACAGAACCGTGGCTGTACTACGACCTATCCTAAGTCCTGATTGAACATCTTTGAGGATTTATTAGCCTCAAAAAATTCTACCTATTGCGCAAATTCTACTTTCTCTAAACTTTAGTACCGGCAGTATACTAATAGGTCCAAGATTCTTCATCTCCAATGCATTAGGAATCTTTGGCACTGGGTGCACTTTGGTAATTTTCCATAACTCAGGCGTCCAAAGTCACAGGAAGTGTCAGTAATATCATATTTATTTTATTTAATAGTAGTCAGTATGCTCGTACCTAAACGTGGAATTTTTATTTCACGCGGATTCAAAATAAGCAAGCAAGAAATCAATAGACGTATCTGCACCCGTCACATTCAGAAAATTATCACAAATGTTGTCGGGATCGTGAAAGTGCAATGGTCATTCTTTATGTTTAGAAGGGAGCAGGGTAGACTTTAGACTTTTGCGGAAATATGTTCCATGGACTAAGCTGTCATGTGAGTAAGTGTTATTGTTAGGGTTCCGTAGCCAAAGGGTGCCAACGGAACCCTATTACTAACTGAGCCTCTGCTGTCCGTGTCTCAGAATAATCATCAATACGATCGTAATAGTACATTTTCGAAAACTACTTTTTGAAGGGGTGTTGAAGTTTGTAGGCAGATGCGAAATCCACGCGAACGAAGTCGCAGGCAAAGCGCTAGTCTTTAGTAACAATTTTATTCATTTTATAATGCTTTGAACCGTGAAATATTTTTGAAGCTTTGCATAGTTTTTTAGGGTTTCGTACCCAAAGGGTGCCACCGGAACCCTATTACTCAGCTCCGCCGTCCATCCGTTCCTCTGTCTGTCAGCGGGCTGTATCTCATGAACCGTAATAGGTAGATAATTGAAATTTTCACAGACTGTGTATTTCTGCTGCTGCATTTTTATAGTTAAATAGAACAGTACAATATTAATTACATTAAATAACCCAGAAACAATGATTACGATGACAATAATTATTATGTAGTTTAAACAATAATTTAATGTAATTTAAAACTGACTTGGAACAGTTTTGTGAGGGAAATTATCTCAGTCAATTATCACACTCAGTGTTGGCAGTTAGAAGGGCATTTAGCATCTTTAGAGTACGACAGACTGGGGATTTGGAGCTGGCAACAGTTTTGGATGGCAGTTGCGCAAACATATTGTGCCGGGGCTCAGAAGGTGTCCGATGTATTTGTCGGGCACAAATAATCGGCAGAAACGGCCATGGAGCTCTGGGCAGTCAATTAGTCCCAGTAAGGTCGTACAGGCTACCGTGAGCTGATCAAGGCCTCTTCTAACCTGTCAACGAGTTAAAGCCCAACGTCCCTAAAAGATAGTTTGTGGAGTACAAATCTAGGGAAAAACCTTTCGAAGGGGTATCGTAAGAAAGTTTCCTGCACCTTTTCTACCATCAGTGTTTGGGTCGCGGTATAGGGGCGCCAAACACAGGCACTGGACTATAGTTTGCTTCTAATCAGAGTAGTATACAACAGCCTAATAACATTTGGATTGCGAAAGTCACGAGTATTTCGCAAAACAAATCACAAGTGCCTGAAAGGTTCCTTCGCAAGGGTAAAAACGCGATCTCTATAAGTCAGATTTCGGTCGAAAGTTACTCCCAAATCTTTTATGTTGGTGACACGAGTAATTACTTCATCACCCAAACAATAGTTGTAATGAATTGGCTGTAACCCTCTACCGTATATTATGCCGTAGCACTTGCTTCTTTTATAAACTAGTTTGTTCACAATGCTCCACTCAAAGATTACATCAATATCCCCCTTTGCATGAGTTTGCAATCCTCATCTGTTCGGATTTGTGCTACTAGCTTCAAAGCGTAGAAGTACATAACAGGCATTTGGCAAACTTAACATTAGTTATAAGGTCATTGATCATGATCAGTAATAGAGGCGGCCCCAAAATGTATCAAAGTCAAAGTCAAAGCATTTATTTCAAATAGGCCCTTAAAAGGCACTTTTGAACGTCAAAAATTACATTAAAATATAACTGATTCTAGGCGCCCCTGACTTATATAATTATCCCTGACTTACGCGCGAGCTTATATTATAACCAACAACACACAAACTGCAACGTCATACAAACTGCTTGCGATTGTGCAGTTAGTCAGAAAAACAGTTAAGAAGACCGGACGAGAAACCGATGGAAATGATTTTCGGAAATCGAAATACAGACACACATAGCAAGAAATAATAAAAATTAAATTAAGTTACAAATTAAAGGGGGTCTCCCCTTTAATATTTTATTTTATTACATACACATTCAAGCATTTTGTTCAAAAAAGTTTTTGCGAGCAACGGTGATGAAATTATTTACACAAAGTAAAGCGCCTGCTTAGGTTCGAACCCACGACATATATAGCTACGGAATCTACGTAAAGAGCAATAATAAACAGCAACCTCTTTGCTAGGGCATAGAAGCCTAATAAGTTCACCTTTCGGGAATTTCTTACAGAACACATACAAGAATGTTGTTTATATGTTGTACGGAACGTACGGATCGGTGCTACGGAAGCCGTCTTGTGAGAGTCCGACTCGCACTTGGCCGGTTTTATTGTCCTATCAATCGACATGAATGTTTATATCAATCATTATGTTGGAAGATATCAAAAATTCTGCAAATTAAAGTGTTTCTCAAATTTTGGTCTGGTAAACTCCCCAATAATATCGATGCACTGAACGATTCCGTATTTCATAAAGCCAAATAAACCCATGTGCCACTTTCTCTAAAGGAGGTCGATTACAATGTAGTAACTTATTCAAGGCCCCAGATGGGAGAAAGTGACAAAACCAATTACTTTTACAAGAAAAGAAAAAAATTGGTACATTTCTTTCACGCGCTCACTCTGTATTTTATTAGCCTCTTTAAAACGTTGTAAAATGAATTTATAAACTCTTCCGAACTTAAGGAGTAAAAAGGATTTGCATTAAGATAGGAGAAGCGGTCTAGGTTTTAAAAAGTTTGTCATTTACGTTATATTTTTAAGCGTCGTTAAGTTGTGGCTGTGGCGAAAAGGTTAAAAGGAATGGAGGTGAAATTATTTTGTAAGAAACTCAAGGAACGGAAGAATGTCCTTTTATTTCATATTTTATATACTACAAGTTTACCATACAACGTGTTTCAGTCTAAAATATATGTTTATCATAGTTAATAGGTCCACCAAATCCTTATTCTATCATGTCGATAACGAAAAACAACCTTCCTTTAGTATGAACATTATTTATTGGATGTGATACCTCATCATAAAATATTCAAGGCTACGACCCTGCCCTTCAATAAAGTTCAGATAAAATACAATATTCATTCAGCATCGAAAATAGCAATGACACACACATTTCTCCATATACCGTCAACATAAAATAGAATCACAAATATATCAACGTCGACTGATGTTATAGCAGAGATGCGTGACATATCGGGCGTAGTTAGCATTCAAATGTACGTCTCACCGACGCGGCGACGCGGTGCTGGGAAGATAATATCTTCCGGCATGAGTTACGTGGGCGTCTATCTTATCCTACATCCATACTAATAATATTATAAATATGAAAGTAGCTCTGTCTGTTTGTCGGTCTTTCGCGTAGCATATAGGATACTTTTTATGTCTTGTGACGACTAATAACTTAAAAAAGAATAATATCTGTCTGTCGGTTTGTGTGCTTTAAACTCAACAATCAGTTAGACAAGTTACGGGATATCAGCATACTTCTCATGCTTTTATCCCAATTTATTTGTGGTTGGCGCAACATGACCTTGTCTTCCAATTTCTCTATTAGTCGTCATCTCGGTAGTTATCCCTTCCAGACATATCATCTTTCGCACAGTATATTCCATCCATCATTTCTTTGGCCTTCACCTACTCTAGATAAGTTACGAGATATAAAAAGAAGAGTTCGGTCCAGGTTTTAAGTACCTCCTAGTATTTCGTAACGTTACTTAACAGCGCTAAGCAGTATGAATACTCAGAAAAAGAAAAGCATTTAATTTTTATTTGCGTTGTCTCAACGACGTCGTCATGTCGTCTTTGCTAGTATTTATCTTTTGCCACGAGTTGCGGAGTTGTTTGTGGTTATTAAATAATAATAAAATATTCATTAAAATAAATAATTATTAATGTGTTATCAGATAAGAGGTTGTGCTATTTTAATGAAAGTAAAAAATTGCCTTCCGATTACGTCCAATCAACGCGACGCGATTTTGCGTAACCCGAAACATACATACAGCCAAACAGACAAACGAACAAAAATTCTAAAAATTATGTTTTTTGCATCAGATCGTTCCCACATATCGTATTTTTCAAAACATTCAATGTACAGTTTTGATTACGTTACTATTTAATTACATGTATAGAAATAAACGTAGGATTCAAGTGTCAGAGAATAAATTATATTCGGGACCGAGTTGCGTAGGCGTTTTTCTTGGTTGGATACACAGTACCAACAAACGTTTTATCAATATCAGAAATTGTGGCACACTTGCTACATAGTTGTTTTGTTTAGCATTTCAATCATAGTCAGCCTTTAATGTTTCTACTGCTGGGACACAAGTCTCCTCTCTTCGAGGGGTACTGGGCTATAATCTACCACGAGAGCCCAGTGTGGGTTTATAGATGTCACATGTTTTTGAATTGTTTGGTTCAAAGATTTTTCCTTAACCGTTTTTGAGAGCAATGGTGATGAAATTAGTTACACAAAGTAAAGCGCCTGCATAGGTTCGAATCTATGACATACAGCCACGGTACCTACGTGAAAAACAATACTAAACAAATATCTCTTTGCTAGGGCATTAAAGCCTAATAAGTTCACCTTTTGGGAATTTGGTATTGTAAAAACATAAGTAGAATGCGTTAATGGAACGTATAGTTGGGAAAATCATTATTCAGGCAAACACCGTGCGCAGTCACAGGCAATAATGGTTTTACAAATTAAAATAATATTTCCAATTGATTTTTAGAACAACATGCAAGAACACGCATGGTTTATGTTTAACAGTACCTACTGCTTAGTCATTGATGGGTTCATACATATTGATAATTTCATAATTATAAATAACTTAAGTTCATATCAATTAATAACAGAGGCACTGTTTAATTATAATTACTCTATTTTACACCACAACAATACAATCATAACAAAAAATAAATCAAACACTACAAAATATACAATGGGCGGCCTTATCGCTTCAACCAACATACCGCATTCAATTAAACCGCATCGCAATTAACCTTGCAAATTGTAATAAGCTTCCCTCGTAGATGTAAAAGTTGAATTATGCTATGGTACGAAATACAAAAAATAACTAGGATTATTTTACCACTCCAGCTTCTTATTATCGATATGATATACTGTATTATATGCACTTACAAAAAAAATATTTATAGAACTACTTTAGATAAATGAAATAGGATATCTAATAAAATACAACACCAAAAAAAACACATTTCATAAAAAATCTCAACGACGGGGAACTTGGCTCTTGTGTACGCGGCAACACTGAATGGCGTTTAGGGTTCATGTTCTTTTATGTTGAAATTTCGAAATTATACGATACTTACTTTTACATTAAGCATAGATGTCACTCGTACTTCTTCTCCTAATAATGAAGTATCGAGCAATTTTATTACACTGGATCTACAACAGGCGCCTCTTAAGCATAAAATATGCATAATTAGTAGTGAAAATAGCAGTAGAATATGCAAAAAATAATAATAGCACTAGTTTACTAAATAGTCATGTAATCTGTCACTATCGTAAGCCGAATTGTAATTTAGAACTAATACTAGACAATATAGATAAAAAAGTCCAAAACATTAGTAAATCAGATTTCTGTATTATCTATATAGGTGAAGAAGATTTCAAAAGAAAACAAAATTACATAGAACTTGTTGTACTCATTCGTAAAAAAATATTACCTTTTGAATCATACTAATTTTATAATATGTCTACCAAGTTATAAATACATGAATGATGTTAATATTATGTTCAACAGCCGAGTTGAGACTTTTAATAATCTACTCTACATGGCTGTAGAAACATGTAATTATGCTTACGTATTAGATTCTAACCTTAATTTACCATACACTTATGAAACATACAACCCAAATTACGGGACACTTAATAACAACGGTCTACAAATTATTATATTAGATTTAATAGATATGATCTTATAATGTAGCACTATGACAACCACTACTGCTACTAGCTCAGAAATTGATTGTTCCCAATTTGATACATAAAAAGAAATAACAGGTCTAAAGTCACAAAATAATTCTCAGTTTTTCCTATAAGTACTTAAATATACTTCACCAAAATATAGCGGGCCGGATGAACAAATTAGATACACTAACAGTCAAAATAGAAGAGCTTCACAACACTGGAACTAATATTGATGTAATTTGTATAACAGAGCATTTTATTGAGTCAGGCTATGAAGATTTGTTGCATATACCTAACTTTGTACCAGCAGCATTCTTTTCTAGAAGTGCCAAACGCGGTGGTACGTGCATTCTTGTTAGAGTAGGAATTCAATTTAGAGCATTATCTGACGTAGCAAAACAGTCGGTGTCGGGTGTCTTCGAATCCTATGCCATAGAACTAATACATCATGAGATTATTATTATTTGTATATATCGCATACCTAAACACAATTACAACATATTTTATAAAAAATTAGAAACTATATTAAGAAAAAATTGTTCACTTTCTAAGAAAAATGTAATCTTAACTGGAGACTTCAACATTGACATCTTAAAAAGAAATAAAATTACAATAGAATTTGAACATTTTCTTACCCAATTTAATCTTAACTTAGCCCTATACCAGCCTACTAGATTATGTAGCAACTCCTGTATAGATAACGTTGCACATACCTACAGAAAAGACTGTAAAGGACAAATAATAGACCTAATTCTGTCAGATCGTATGATCTGACAGAATTAGGTCTATTATTTGTCCTCAAATACTAAGTATCTCAAATACTAAGTGTGCCCATTAATAAATCATGTAAACTAAAATATTGGAAAACTCAAAAACAAGACATAACCCCAGACAATTTAGGGAAGTTTAAAAAATATTTGAGCAGTCTGTCTTTCACGCAAGTTTATAGCACAAATGATGTGAATGACTCATATGACTTTTTTGCCGAGGATTTTTTGATGCTTTACGAATTATGTTTTTCATCAAAATTAGTAATGATAAAAACGAATACTAGAACCAAATGGATATCTCAGGGTATAAAAATCTGTAGTCAGAAGCAAAGAAAATTACTTTGGTCGTATAGATTTAAACCTGACCATAAAAATAAACTTGATTTTAAGAATACACTAAGATTTACAAAAAAATATACGACTAACACAGAAAGCTCAAAATAACCACTTCATCAACACTACACAATCACACATCCCACGGATATCGCAAATTAATTTAATGATTTTTTTTCAAATTCAAATTCAAATGGTTTATTTTGGGACAACTAGGTCCAAAATGTTAGTATACAAAAACTTAGAAACTATTGTTAGTACTTAAATACAATTACAAAAATACAACACTCATCTCATACATCTTTTTTTTTTTTTTTTTTTTAAACATCTATACAAATGCCCCTGTGCTGCAACATCCCGCCCCGTCAAGATAACAAATAGGGAGATACCTCCCTAAAGGATCACTAGACGAACGAAATGTCTCAACACAGGAGCACGTACATCCTCAGCTATAGCTTTCAGGATGTTGTTGTGACTCCCTCGTACCCTCCTCATAAGTGACGCTACTTTCTTCCGAATTACTGCATGAAAACCGTCAGTATGAGCCTGCGCGAACATCTCGGAGGCACTGCAGAAACGTGGAAGTCCCAACATCATCCTGAAAATGTTATTGTATTGGACGCGCAAGGTGTCCAGGGATTTTTTGGAACAGCTAACCCACAGACTACCCGTGTACAGACCCTGACAATACGCTTTAAATAGCGTAATCTTGACTTGGTCCGCACAGCGGGCGAATCTACGGGCCAGCATGTTGCCACGGACTGACAGAGCCCTGCGCTCCCTCTCTATATCAACATCATCTTTAAGGTCGTCGGCGAGGTAATGTCCAAGGTACTTAAACTGCGACACCCTATCTAAGTTAACACCATTCAAAATAATGGGTGGAACAGTTTCAGGACACTTACCGGCAGCCTTAAAGACCATGAACTGACTTTTCTTGGTATTGTATATTAGTCCATGTGACTCGGCATAGGCTTCGCAAACTTTCAACATCTCTCCGAGAGCCCCTGTAGAAGGACTCAGCAGCACCATGTCGTCCGCGTAGCTGATATTATTAACACTAATACCACCCACAGATGTAATTGAAAATACTAATTTTTGTAGATGTAATTGAAAATAACACACATAGTAACATTTATTCGGATAGTATAAATATTTTTAACAATTTAACTTCACAATCATTATACATGTAACCAGTTTTACCCATTGACCTTATCAAAATAATTAATAACCTCAAAAATCCAAACACTGTAGGCTATGATGGAATATGCACACAAGTTATAAAATATGCCAAAGAAGTTATAGCGCCACCACTAGCGCACATCATTAAATTTATGCATAACACATGGTGTATTTCCTAATAGTAATAAGAAAGTAATTATTACGCCTTTATTTAAAAGAGATGATAAATCAGATGTAAAAAAATATAGACCCATTGCGAAAATTCCTATTTTTTCCAAGGTTATCGAAAAGATAATTTACAATTCCATTTATAATTACTTTGAAAAATATGAATTATTTTGCAATGAACAAAAAGGATTTAGAAAAAATATTCATATCAATATGGCATTGTTCGACCTCCTCTCTCATATTATGACGTCTGTCGATAAAAGAGATCCAGTATGGGGTATATATACCGATATGACGAAAGCGTTTGACTATGTGAATCATAAGATTTTGCTAAAAAAATGCATCGCTACGGAATCCGAGGAAATATTTTGAAACTTTTGGAGTCATATCTGGATAACAGATCTCAGTGCACCGAAATATCACAACTCTGTCCAAAAAGCAATTTATTAACCATTTACATATCTCAATTAAGAATTTTTAAATACGGAGTACCTCAAGGTAGCGTGCTGGGGCCGCTACTTTTTTTAAATATATATCAACGATCTCCCACTAGTCATATCTCAAAATATGGTTCTTTTTGCAGATGAAAGTACAGCTGTTGTAAAGTGTACTAATCCTGTCTATTACGAAAATGATATTAATGATTGTCTAAAAAAAAATATTAACTGGCTTAATAGCAATAACCTAGTCATTAATTTAAACAAAACAAAAGTAATGCACTTTCATCAAAGGTGTGAAAAACCTCCAGTTCACGTTACATATGAAAAGTCTAAAATAGAAGATACAAACAAGGCAAAATTTTTAGGTATAACGATTGATAGTAAACTAACATGTAAATAAATCTGCTTACGCACTGTTTCAGCTGTCAAAAAAAGTTAATACACAGACACTTCTAATAGCGTATCATGGATTGGTTGCATCAATTCTGAGGTTTGGTGTTATTTTTTGGGGGCAATCTACTGAAAGAGAGACTGTTTTTAAAGCACAAAAACGATGTGTTCGATCCATGTGTGGCTCAAAAACTACCGAGTCTTGTGCACCCCACTTTAAATCTTTAATACTACTTACTATGCCAGCTATGTACATCTACGAGACTGCCTTGTTTGTTAAAACTAATTTACACCTCTTTCAAAAAACTTCCGATGTAAAAAAAGACTCCAATCCGTTCTCAATACATAAATCAATTGTGCGACATAAAATGCAGAACCACTTTAGTTACCACTCATAGTTTTTTTGGAATGTCTTCGAAAATTTATAATAAAATACCCGATAGTATAAAAAAATATGCCACTATCAAAGTTTAAGAAAGCTCTCTCCTCGCTATTAATAGAAAAATGTTACTATACTGTTCCAGATTTTATAAATGATAATTTTTAATATTTTTAAATTTATTTTGTCTAGTTTTATTAAGTTTTTAAGTATTTTAGTTTTTAATTACATTTTACCTTATATTTGTACGCCTTCACGGCAAAACATAGCGCCCAAATATGTTAACCTAACACCTTTATGTAAATACCTATGTTTTACAAATAAATATTCTGATTCTGGTTACTGATGGTGTGTGATCCCAGTGCCCTTCTTATACCTTGCATATTTTTACACAGTTTTACTACGAAAACTGGCCTTTTACTTCGGACTATGCCCAAAATTTAATAAAACATTCGGCACGTGCGCGTGACAGACAGCTTGCAGTGTAACTGGCTCGGGTACGCCAACTTAGGCGTGGTATTTGTTGCCGCATTTGACAAGTACGCCGGCGGTATCTAGTCTAGCGCAGCGAGACCAATCATTTATCTAAGTGGCAACGTTAGTATGAAAATCCATATCTGTTGTGTGCCGCTGCTCGCATGGACTAGACAGCATTTTCGATTTATCTCGAAGAAGGTTGTCAAACTAATGCTTGAATTTCCAAGCATGTTTGAAAAAAAAAACAACCCGAAATAATCACCGTTGGTGACGATCGTGATGATCGTATCTACAAACTTTATAAAAATAAAGTATCAACAAGATAACACAAGTATCTACAATGAATGCCATTGTCAAGTAGGGAGGGGACCACCGCGCGCCATATTGTGGCCATTCACTCTTTGGCATGCGTTATGTAGTGATGTACCATGTAGCTGTTAAGCGGACAAACGTAAGTGATAATTTCAACACAGTTGCTCATAAATTGGCTCTTATTACACCTCTTTTAGGTTCATAATGCAGTGTAATTAACTTTTTTTTCTTTCATCTCCGTAAAGACTTTTTATGTCTAAATACAATGAATATTTTTATCATCTCCGACATGTACCCAAGAAAATGAAAACAACGAAATTGTTAAAATGCCAACAAAACTGTTCGGTATAATTTTGAGAATTGTACTTTCACTAATTGTTTCAATAATTTAAGATAATAACAATACGAGTCTGTTTATTTCCTCGCGAGTGTGTTGAAAAACGTCGTGTGACACGCGTGTGCATTGATCATTACCCACTCGGACATCGGAGATCGGACTCGGAGATCACTACCACACTAGAATAAAACCGCCTCGGGGGTAATGACCAAAAGAGCACACTTGTATCACAATGTACTATAATCTTTGTAATCTATACACATAAGGTGTAAAAATGTTAGCGGACACTATTTCAAAGGGTGATTCCACCCGTGAAACTGAACAACTTTCGCCAAGGAACCTGATCTAAAAATGAAAAAAATTATCGTCGTATCTAAATAATAATAAAAAAGTATTAAAAATGAGGCCGAATCATTGATGTACATACCTTCCAATTTGCTAAATAAGAAACCTACTAGGTGTAGGTTAACTTATACCTATATATATTTATACATTCGATTTTAATTTAATGTTCATATTTAAGAATTTTCTGAGCTATATTTATAACTTAACTAAAAGACCACAGCAGAAAATATATTTTCATTAACTCGGGTAACAGTTGAGTAGGTAACACAATTCTTCACGCACACTAGTTGTCAATCGTAATGTCAATGTAATAATTAAAAGCCAAACTTTGTGTGCAGAATGTCTATCTTCAATATAACTTGATTTAAGTATTTAATATCTTTGAAAAGTAAGATTTAAAATAGTTGAGGCCTTTCAGATAGAAAATATAAGTATTCAGTCTTAATGCAGTATGCATTACGTGTTACATCCGTGACTCACAAAAGTAAATGCATTGCTGGAAAACAGCTGTGCAGCGTTCCGAACTTTATCGAACAAAACTTTGGCAATTTATTTCAAAGAATTGGATTTAACGTTCAACTGTTCCAAGTCTGTTTAAACTAGTACATTGTTCATGACGTCTATAGACAATTTGCGGAACTGTTTTTTTATACTTTAACTATATGGGGAAATACCTGTTTATTTTGATTAAAAAAATGGAGTGACATCCCGTTTCACTAAATCTAAAGAACTTTACAGTTCCAGCTTTTCATATTTTATTATGTATTTTTATTTTGAATTATGTATTTTTTGCAAGTTGCGAACAACTACTCTTCGGATACAATTTATTCTTAAGCTACAAAGAAAAATAAATATAAGTAAAATATTCAAGAAAAGCAAAGGATCAAAGATTCAAAGCAGTTCCGGCCATTTGTGCTCGAGATTTGTGCAGAGGGAGATCTTAAACGTCCCCCTAGGAGTAATCCGTAGCCGCGAGATTATGTCGGGTTAGTTCACTCACTCCGGAGACTGAATTAAAATACATAAAAAAACTAAAATGGAGACACTTGGAACTTGGAACTGGGAACGTATCTAGTCTAGTCTATAATCGAGACCAGCAGTCTTGGAAATCTATAAGAAAAGGCGATATTTTTTGGAGTCCAGATGCAACTAACGAAAGGTTTGTGGTAGGTATTTTGTTAACCAGACTTCGATTTTCAGTAAGTACAAATAAAGTGCTTTAATATTTTCCTGTTAGAAAAAAAGCTAAGTTCTAATTCGGAGTTTAGATTGATTGACTCCACTAAAATATCGATACAAAATAATGAACTTAATCCTTTTTATAATTAGTGATTGAATTTTTGTTCGTTAAAATTGAAAGTAAATTAATGGCGTCTTTTCAAAAGGTGAGCTTTGTCCCATTTTTAAACCCAGTCTCGTTCAAAGAAACGCCCACTGTTTAGATTCAAGTCAAAGGCTTTAAGAGTTCATTTGCTGAACCACATAATTTGATTAGTTGAAACCGGGTCGCTTTGTGAGTGATTCTGAAGCGTGGGTGAAAAGGTATACTTATTTTGGTCAGGGAAAATAAATATGGTTTTAGTGAACAACAACAGAAAATCTGTGTGGGGAGGATGATCTGTGTCTGGAAAAAGTGGGTCGTAAGGTTAAGAACAGAATAGAACACTCTTTATTTTGACACCATTCAAATTACAGAATGTCATACTTTGTAGTTTGGCTAGTTTCATTTTACGGCTAGATAGAATAATTTCGTGGTAGAAAGTTTTTTTTTTTTTAAATCAAAACTTCTTCTATTATAAACCAATATCACCCAATCATGTTCGTGAACGGGCGCCGTCAGTTGAGACTGGTCATCTCTAGCTGCCACGGCGTATTTAAATTGTTTTCATATTTAAATAACGGACGCTTTTAACGTTCTGCATCGTTCTCACATGCATAATTTCAACATGAATGATGTAACCAATCTATTGTAAACATAATTTGATTTAAAAGGGTGTCCGTGGAGTTTCTTGCCCGTGTTTCTCCATAGGTACCTACTACGCTTTGGAATGGGCAACTAGCTTCATTTTTCTGACCGACCGACCTTGACAATTCAAAAGTGCCTGTAATTGGTTTATTTCAAATAAATGCTTTGAGTTTGAGTTTGAGTTCATGTTTACCCGACTACGCGACGCAAAGGAGGGTAATGTGTTTATCAGCAATTTATCAATAAAGGAGGACTGAGTCCCTCCTCCTTACCTTTGTGGCGCTCTAGAGCACAAACGCGTGGGCTGATTTTGATGATTCTTACGTGAAGCGATTTGTCTAAATCTTGTGAGTGTTACTAAAGACATGACAGTAATCAAAATTCAATATGGTGACAACCAGACACCATATTGTGATAAAGAAATAAAATCGACGAACTCACAATTGGTATCATTGAATAGGTCTTTGAAAATCGTATCAGATTTCATTTAGTACGAGTATAACTATTTATTGATTACTGTTTTAAGCTTATACTATACTAGGTGTTGCCCGTGAATTCGTGTGCGATCCAGGATGAAAAGTAGCCAAATTTCATCTACATTCGCTCAGAGGTTTTGGCGTGAAAGCGTAACAAACAAACAAACGAAAATTTTACTGTTGCATTTATTATTAAAAAATAATGTAATAAGAGTTTATAATAAAGTTAGGATAATGTTGTTTATTATGCTGTTGATGTAATTCTATATCTGTGTGTCTGGCTGTGTGACCATGTTGTTCTAAACTACACAACGGATGGTGATGCGGTTTTCACCACCATTTACAGAATTCCGGAAAATGTGTAATTTCTAATATATAAAATTCTCGTGTCGCAATGTTTGTTGCCAAACTCCTCCGAAACGGCTGGACCAATTCTTATGACATTTTTTGTGTATATTCAGTAGGTCTGAGAATCGGCCACTATCTATATTTAAAACAAAAAAAAAGAAGCTAAACAGTGTTCAAGGTGTCAGATAATCTAATAAAAAAAAATCTCGTGTTCGTGTTGCAATGTTTGTTACCATACTCCGCCGAAACGGCTGGACCGATTTGTATAAAATTTTGTGTGCAGGTCTGAGAATCGACCAAACAACGAACAACGTTTGCGGGGTCAGCTATTAAGTTTACATTAACTAAAATGTCATAAAGATATTTAGATGTTTTGTCAAGTCGTAAAAAGTCTATCAAAAAGAGGGCGTTTAAATTCGTCGCCACTTTTAATTTCTTCTTCAGTAATGAAATATGCGTTACGTACACACTGGCCGAGATTAGATTAACGTGCAAATATAGAAATGGGACCTGTAACCTCGTGCGCTGGTGGCCCTTTGGAAATAGAACTGGGTCGTTAATTAACTTAGAAAGGAAGGGTTTAATGTACCCGCTTTTGTGCGTTTAAGTATTATTTTTGGTACTGTGTCGAATTTAGAAACACGATTCTTTCATGCAATGTACCTAATGTCCAGTGCTGCGTCACTGGATCGTGACGAGTATGACTTCATACGAGTACGTATTACTTGGATCGATCGAGTTCGCCTCCAGACTTTACCTAGCATAAGATGATAGGATAGGTACCGTAAACCGGGGTTACTTTGATCAATTTTGAGCTTTGAAGGTCAATATCTCTAAAGAAAAATTGGTGTAAAAAAATACAAAAATATCCAACTATAGGTTTTTTCATTACTCTCGATTATTTTAATAATGAATGAAAAAATGTGGCTTGATTATGAGACAAACAATAAAAACTGTGTGATTAAAGTTGTACGGAAAATGGGGTTACTTTGATAACCCCCTATTTTATTGCGTAGTTACAATGCCAATACAATTTTTAAATCTGAAATCTGCCAACGTTACCTTTATAATTAATGTTTTTTTTTTCTTCTTCTTCTTTGGCAACTGAGCCGATGACGACTATTCTGCCAGCGTCATGTGGTGATAATTAATGTTGTTGGTGAATTCCCAGCGTGCCCTCAGAAAAGGATTTGACAGTTCTTCAGTGTTGCCAACCTTACAAAAGAAAACTACCAAATTGCGTTCCGTTTTACGCAATTCGCGATTTTATATGAAATGGAAGTTTCGATCAAAGTCAACCCGTAAATCGAAGTAGCCCTGGTTTACCGGTACTAACATTAGTTTCAAGTCTTCTCTGCTAACACTACTGTATGGATTCACTGTGGTCTGATAATAAAGGAATATTATCCTAGAAAAGCTATTAGTAACGTTCGTGTAGAAAGATTCTTGTTGGAAGGGCAGTCACTCAGCCAATGCGATATTCAAGTCGCCTTATATTATTTGTTCAGCATCACCATCAGTTCCGAATTAAAACAAATGAAGATGATTCAAAGATGAAAACAAATGAAAACCTACACGGCTACAGTAAAAAATAAAACACAGATCCAATATTCTAGAACTCTAAAAGATTTATTACTAAAACTTTGTATGTTATAATAATACGAGCACAAGAACAAATACTATCTCAGTTCGAGCCAAAGTTTTCAATCTTACTGGTGTTACGTAAGTGGCTAGAACTACCCAGAGTAGCTATATTTACCCTAAGAAAAACGATCCCGCCATCAGATTAAGCACTATTTATGTCGGTTCCACATCCATTACAAAACTTTTCGGCGGCCATTTAACTCCTGCCGTTCTTGTATCAACTACTGACGGGTCTGAGGGCCCTTAAAACATAACACCATGTTTGCGTGATCGGGTAAAAAAAACAAGACGATGTTTTGTTAGTGGCCCCATGTTTGCGAATTCTTGAGTAAGTGGAACTGTTTATTTACTATCATGTAGTGGGAGTGGTGGTGTTACATTCTTACTTTATTGTGTTCCGTTTTTTTATTGTAAACCAGCATTTCTGTAATGTCTGTGCATTTCTATACATGTAATTAAATCGTAGCGAAGTCAAAACTATAAATTGTTTTTTTTGTAATTTATGGGAATCTGTGAACGATATATATCTAATGCCGAAATACGTGTAATATTTTTTAGGTTTTAGTCTGTTTGTTTTAGTCTGTTCTAATTATGCATAGTTATTTCATATGAGTCAGGTAATTCTCTAGGCTATACGTTATCACGCTATTTCTTATTGGGGATGAGCAATATTGCAATTGATTCGTTTACTTCAATGGTGGTAAACCACCAAAATGTAAAAAGACGAGCCAAAAGGTACGTTTTAAATGTTGCGAACTGGTCAGACCATTATCCAATCTTAGTGGAATGCGATTAAAGTGTCTTATGCCGCAAAACTTATGTACATGATGCTCATATGTAATAGATTAAGCCTAAATAATGAAAACCATGCTCAGTTGTAATGTTGACTTAAAACTAAACTGTAATCATGATATTGCAGGTCTTGCGTGTAGTAATCAGCAATATTGTGAATTAAATCATTCATCATTTTACGAAAGGCCATCACAGGGTTCCGTCCATGAAAATATGTGTGTTGACTAGAAAGACCTTTGAAAATAAACTTAAGTGGTGTCCACAAAACCAAAAGTGTCAATAATATACAGGACCCCAACAAGATCGCTGAGGCATTTGCAACGCAATTTAAAGTGACAGGTTCTGCAGGAGGCTTGTGTACTGAGGAAGGTGGACCCGTACTTAGTCATCGCGGCCATACATACCCTTCCCTTAACGATAACTTTAGACATTCTACTTGATTGTGTTCATAAAATGAAACGTGGGAAGTCTCCGGGGCACGATGGACTTACTTTAAACCATGTTATCCGGGGCGGTCCTCAGTTAGCAGAAAAACCAGTGATACTTTATAATGTCTGCTTATCTCATGCTTTCTCACCTAAAGATTTTATGAAGTCAGTAGTGGTGCCATTGGTTAAAAATAGGAAAGTTGATATTTCAGATATTTCTAATAGGGATGCTGAGTAATATTAAAATGTTCGAAAAAATTATGTCATTTCAAAGAAGGCATAACAAAAATGAGATAATTGAAAAAATGTGTTCAATCGATGTAAATATGAAGAAGCTACATGATTTAAAAGTTTTTGGAGGGGATTATTCCCATCCTTGTCGCGCGGTACGGACAATGTATGGCACTAGTATGAAGTTACATAGTCGTGACGTTACTTCGACGACGAATGACGTAATGTTTGTTGCTTCGTTGTAGGACTTTATACGGACCGTTGTAAGGCGGTGTTAACGTTTAACTTCGTTTTTAATGAAAACGTAGTCCGATTCGGTTAAATTTTTACGGACGAAAATGTTCCTGTTATCCGCTTGCTTTCTTTTGGTCGTCTGAAGGTTCGCTAATGTTTCCATAAGTTTTCTATCGTAAAAAATATATTATAACTTAACATTGGCAAAGTAATTACATAATTTTCACTGCAGCCATCAATTGTAGAAAATAATAGACTGGAAATTACATTGAGACCTACTATTCCAAATATTTTTTTATTTCCAATTATTATTCTGAATTAGTATTATTCTGAATTATGTAGGTAGATAAGAATATAATGATCGTCACACGTCGACACACGTAAGTATCTTACACAATAACACAAATGTAGGTTGCTATCCTAACATACCTAGTTTCAAGAATTACTTAGGTATACAATTTTGAACTTCAATAAATAATTTCATACAATTGTTAGGCTGGTACATACAGTGAAAAATATCTACTTACAAAAATCTTGTGAACTAACACATAACACAATTAAACTATACATCGCTGCATACAAAGATACAGAAATTTAAAATTAATACAATAAAAATATCCTTTCTCCTACGCGCTGCTTTTTTTGCCGCCGGATTAATCTTCTGCTTGTCACTGTTTACTTTCATCGTTTAAATATATATCCTTTCCGTCCGCATCTCCTTCAGTAAAATCAACTGCTGGAAGCAGCAGTTTTCTCTAAAACAAATTAATTCATTAAACTTTTTTGTTAGACTGAATCCAAACCTCAGAGACCCGAGAAATAATTTGGTATATTAGTAAATGAGTAAGAGTTATATTCTTCATACCTTTTAATTACTTGATGTATAGACATCTAGCATTTTTGCGAACACGTCTCAAAATAATTTCCGGCAGTACACATGCTTTAAAAAAGTTACCAACTTCGGCATCATAGCGCTGATAAATTCCTTATCCCGGTTGACTTCTATGATAGTCAATGGTTGGGTGACAGATATAAAGCAAATGAAGTAACATTTATTCATTTTGGTAATTCAATGACCCTGGACCTAGAATTAAAATAATAATGACAATTAGAAACAAATAATCCGAGTAACATTTTTATTTATACATTACCAAAGAAATAGCAATATTTGTTACTTACTTAATAATATTCATTATGCTTTTTGTTCATAACTAAAACATCATTTTCCAAATGAATTTCTGCCTGCGAGTAATAACTTTCAGCAGTCACAGTGGCCCATACAAATGCGGTGTTAATATTCTGGTCCTTCTCTGTGCATTGTTGCCATGTTCTATTACACATGCTACCTATGTTCCGATGTTCACAAACATGCTCAATTTGAGATGATTCACAAGACTGACGATGTTTTTCCATTTGAAATGCCCATTGGATCACATGTTTCAAGTCAACAATACGGTACCCTGACAAACCCATTAACTACAGGCCGATTTCTATCCTCCCAGCGCTCTCTAAACTTCTAGAGAGACGAATCAATACATTTTAGTTGCATATCTAGAAACCAAACAACTGTTTTCAACAAACCAATATGGATTCCGTGAAGGCAAATCAACAGAACAAGCTGTTAATGACCTCATCAACTTTGTTAGCAATAACCTTGACAAAAAACAAAAATGTCTCACTGTTTTCCTTGACTTAGCCAAAGCTTTTGATACGATTTCTGTCCCGACCTTGCTCAACAAGTTGGCGCTACTTGGAATCAGAGGAACTCAACTAAAACTCTTCAAAAGTTATTTAACGGGTCGGCTTCAGAGTGTTAGGATTGGCAACGTGTTCCAGTTACGTACGGGGTTCCCCAAGGCAGTATACTAGGCCCAACCCTATTTCTCGTCTATATAAATGACCTCACGAGTCTCAAGCTTCGCCATGGAAAAATAATATCCTTTGCAGATGATACTGCTCTCGCTTTCTCCGCCGATACATGGCAAGGGGCTTTAAAAGCTGCCCAAGATGGTTTCGATACTGTGAGGGAATGGCTTGAGGCCAAGTTATTTATTCTCTCCAAGACGTTTCGAACTCCTCTCGTAGACGCAAGTGGGAGGGTCGGAAGTGATTGAATGAGTCAAACAATTGCACGCACACAAGATGTTAATATTAAATAAATTCACTGAGTTTCAAAACGTTTACTTTAAGGAGCTTTAGAAATACATTGACTGGTGAGTATCAAGCAAAGGAACAGAAAAGAAAGAACCGGTGTCAAAAGACAGAGTCAAAAAGAACGAGTCAAAAGACGGACTCAAAAGAACCTTGTGAAAAGTAACGGTTGCCTTTTATAGGCCCTGGCAGATCTTCTAGAAGTGACTTTTTTTAGTTTTAAATGCAAATACTTCTTAATTAGTTATCGGCCAGGAACAATAAAGATGGCTTACAGTGAGAACCTGGCTTAACACTAGTTTTACGATACCTTTACAATGAAATAGACGACCTCTTAGCTCTATATACCATAGAAAAAGAAAAACTGACAGATGACAATGTTAGATACAAAATGTCACAACATTCTAAAAAAGGAAAACAATAAGAAATCACATGAAATGAGATAAATGAATATGGAAAATAGACAAAGGTAGCTAGAGGTTTGCTTTTCAGCAGTACAACAATTATCATATAAACAAATGTAAGTTAAATGAGTGTCATACAATTTTCATAAAGGCTTTAGTAGGTACCTACTGAATCATAGAAAGAATTGCTGTGCACAACAGCTCCTCAGGTGTTAAATAGATAATAAGATGTGATTTTGGTGTGACAAAATACCACACCATGCCCTTTAATAATATCACTGTAAACGAATTGTTGACAGCTCTCACCTGTCATAATCTTGATAACTAAATCGGAACGCAAGCGCTGAGCGCTGTCAGCGATTATGGTCTAACTCGGAATGCGGCCTCAGTCAACCGGTCTGTGAAAAAGGGATCCAATATCCCATTATTTTCGAATTTTATAGATATTGGTATGGATTAGGTATGTTAATTATTTGCTTCATTTTTGTTGATACTTCGGGGAATCGTTAGTAAATGTACAGACTGGTAATGCGTTTTTTGGAAATTTCTGTAAAACGTTCGTATTTCAACATACTAAGATATCTCGAGACTAGATCTCGAGATATCTTGTAGAGAAAATTTAGCAGATCGGTAAATCATAGGTACATATTAGCTTTCCTATTACTCTGTTGCATTCTCAATGTTCGGTTCAACACCGAAAGTTGAAAATCCAGTGCGCAGAAAAATCCCACCGATTTTAGTACGTCCGTCCGAACGTCGACTAAGAGGCTAAGAGCACAATATACTGTGGTAAGAGCATTGATAGATACAACAAGTCAACTTACACCAACCCAAATCATAAATACAACAACCAATCATGATGTTTGAAGAAATAAGTCCTTCAAACACAGCGTGCACGCATTTACCATTCACCGGACAACTTACTGACACGAAAACATCAACAAGTATCGTGAATTCGTAATTCATACGCTTGAATAAAGTATCGTTTTGTGATTATTACATTGCTTGTCCAGTCACTTAGCGACATACTTAGGTAGTGGTTTAGAAGCAATGTATTTACTGCAAAAATAGTAGTCGCTGTGATTGATGACGACAAAAATAACGTAGTGTAGGCAAGAAATATTTTACGATTTGTTGTTTTTCATGAATACTTGTATTTATAATTATAAGTTTCTATGCAATAATGGCAAGATTTTTTACGACTTACTTTGTGCTTATCGTTATATTATGACCAAATCACACAACATCTTTATAAATTGTAGTCTATGTACTATTCTGATGTATATGCTATGTTACCGTATAGTTTCGTCAAAATACGTTCAGTAGTTTTTGCGTGAAAGAGTAGCAAACATCAATCGATCCATCCTCACAAACTTTCGCGTTTGTAATATTAATATTACTAAAGTAAGAAGGAGGATAGTAAGTAGGATATCAAAGACGATACGTAATTTGTTATTATGTTTTTATTGTGGTTATTTTAGGACGACACCGTATCAGTATCGTTACAACACATTGTTGTCGACCAAACCAGGACCGGGACACATAATTATTTATGAATCAATTATTTACTTTAAAAAGCTTGTAAGTTCCCATTACGGTTTGAGTTTACTCAAAAAAAAATCGACAATAAAGTCTCATTCAGACTGGCGTGACGCCACAGCGCGACACAAAGGCACCGCGTGTCGCGCGAAGAGTGGTGCCTTTGTTTCGCGCTGTGGCGTCGCTCCTTTTTGCGGGAGCCTTTACAACGTTCTAATATTTACCAAGAACTGCACGATTCATTTACCTACGCCAATATGTCGGTAATAGCAACTCCCCACTAAATACTTCACGCAAAACACTTTCTTAAAGGTAGGTACGTAAAGATGTTTTTCTAGTCATAATTTCGGTTTGGAAATTCCCTAAAATAAAAGTGTTGTTCATGAAATCTTTGTAAATATCACTGTGCTACGAAAAATGTTAAATAAATTACTAAGATGTATCCCAACCCGAATGACGAATTTGACTGAACAATAAAAAGCCAAATTTTACCGACTTATGGCTTGGGGGCATCGACATAAAGATATTGTTTTCTCGGTCTGAGTTTCACACTAGTACGTACCTAAGTATATTTTGTAGCGATGCCGCTAGTATAAAGCCAAAAAATATATGGGTTTGACATAAGCTATCGAAACGTCACGTGATCATAGGTCATAACATATATCATTGATTATATAATGTCATTATTATTATATATACAGGGTGGAAGGGATATCGACGCACTACCGGTTACCATGGACTCAGTACATGATTCTGAACCCCCGTGCGTTGAAATTTTTTGTGGGTTATTTAAAAAAAATGCTCTGCCATACATTTTTACCGCGTAGGTATTGCACTTTTCTATGAAACAGAAGTTTTTTTTTATAACCGATATTTTATATGTACTGAGTCCAACCGGTTGTGTGTCGATGTCCCTTCCACCCTGTATATAATCAAAGGTCATAGCGTAGTATCTTATTGAAGCGATAGCGGATAAAATAAATGGACAATAGTTTTGTGATTACAACAGTATCACAATAGATGCTTGCTTGCTATAAAATAAGTCAATATCATAAATAACTGTTGGGACGTTTTTTTGCAAGTTTGTTTACGCATAACGTGACTTTGAGATTGAGGGTATGGGAGTGCACCTGTGTCTGGCCACACACTCGTGCGCTTTACTATATTGTGACCAAAATCGATGAGGCCAAATCATATAAATCAGAGTGTTTAGTGTGGATCTTTGACACTCCTACTACCATAATTGTATTTTTTATTATTCTTAGCTCCGAATGCTATTATTTATATGTACGCCTAACGCGTAAATAGGTATAAAATATTGGAATATTTGTCTTTTATTTTGCATACACTTTACTATTTGAATTGTAATAATAATTGCTTAGAGAGCAGTGATGGCCCAGTGGTAACGGCCGCGACTTACGAGTTGAAGGTCGTAGTCGTTTGTATAAATTATTTCATCACCACTGCTCTCAAAACGGTGAAAACATCGTAATGAAACCAGCATGTCTTAGAGCCAAAAATTCGAAGACTTATAACATCTACCAACCAGCGGTGGGCCCGCGTGTTTGATTACGGTGCACTGCCTGGCATAGAGAGAAAGCCTGTGTCCCAGCAGTGAGAACATTATAAGCCTATAATGTTCTCACTGCTGGGACACAGGGATTCGGATTATTGCTTAGTAACAATTTTTAAGTTTAGTGAAAGGAAAAACTAAGGCTTGTGTACATAGATAAGACAAAAGAAGAATTAGTTTTTTGAAGTGGAGACCAAGGTAATAAATAATCTTATACAGGCTTTAAAATGAATAAAGACAATAATAAAAAATATCCATATAATTTATAATTACACGTCGTCGGCCAGTTCCTCTCAAAGACCGCCCGCGATGACGATGTATATCTATGTACCATAAGTAATTTATTCAAGAACAACGACAGCATATAGGTGCGTTCAACTTTGGTTTACAAAATTATTTAGGAAAGGTATGTATGACTTATGTGCTAGATTTTCTCTACAAGGCCTAGATCTCGAAATATTCTTATAATATGTTGAAATACCGGCATTGTAAAGAAATTAAAAAAAAAACGCATTACTAGTCTGTAGATTTACAAACGATTAACAAAAATAAAGCAAATCATGAACATACCTAATTACTTTTAGATACAAAATCTTCCGAGTTGTTATGAACGAATGGTAGGTACATTGTACAGTACAGCTAATAATAGACACACACACGGGTGCACACCGCGTCCCTCGCACACCATCTTTTGTCAAACAGAGATAGCAATATTCCGAACGAATTTTGTTCTCGACTCGAAGTGTTTGGTACGTCGTCCCCTTATATAAAGTATCGTTTTGTGATTATTACATTGCTTGTCCAGTCACTTAGCGACATACTTAGGTAGTGGTTAAGAAGCAATGTATTTACTGCAAAAATAGTAGTCGCTGTGATATATGACAAAATATCGTAGTGTAGGCAAGAAATATTTTACGATTTGTATTGTATTTATAGTTATAACTTTCTATGCTAATGCTAAGTAGTTTGTGGCGGCATCTACACAGCCACATGCGAACAAACGCATCAATCCTGCATCGCGCAAGCAGAGTTTACCGCGCAGATAGCATATATACAACTTCCCGACAACAATCATCGGGCAGTTGCCCACCAGATACGACATCCATCTGGTCGGAGGATCCTCCCTTTTCTAAAAGAGTATGAGCGAACTTTACACCCTGTTCCTCATACTCCTAAACTGGTGACCCCGACGTGTTCTGCATATCTCTTCACTGGTGACCCCGACGTGATCAGCATATCTCTTCACTGGTGACCCCGAGTATGAACGTTAGCGCAGCCTTCGTGCAACTACTTCAGCGTGACGTCATCATCATCACTCCCGCAAGTCACACAGCCAGCCAGCAACCACGGCTTGAACAGTTGTCCTGACCATCAGCATGCAGCGCAAGCGCATACCTGGTCATCACCTTCAGCCTCATCAGCAACCTTGGAACAGCACACTGCACATTCGGCCGGTCCACAAGCAGATGCTTAATCCCTCTCCTGGTCGACATCAGCAGTCAGCCACCCCGACTCACTGGGGCATCTTCGCAGACAGTTCCGACTCACCGCGAACTATGCGACACCCGGGTCCAACCCACTGGAACCCAACTGGCATTGGCAAGCATCGCAAGATACAAGACTTAGTCCACTATCGACATCCGGTTTTCGGAGGGGAGTGATGTGGCGGCATCTACACCGCCACATGCGAACAAACGCATCAATCCTGCATCACGCAAGCAGAGTTTACCGCGCAGATAGCATACATACAACTTCCCGATAACAATCATCGGGCAGTTGCCCACCAGATACGACATCCATCTGGTCGGAGGATCCTCCCTTATCTGAGAGTATGAGTGAACTTTACACCCTGTTCCTCATATCCCTAAAAGTTCAATGAAATTTTTTTTTTAATAAAATTCGTTTTTTATATACTTGTAATTTACAGTTAGTTTTTATTACCTATGAATAGTTATAATATTGTAAAACAAAATGGGCAAAACAAATACAAAAAAAAAAATCGTCGCTGGCTCTACGAAAGGATGCTTTGACAATATTATTATTTACCTACATTATATAATATTTAATTTATTTATTTTTATATGGTGGTACCTATCTATGTAACCGTGTCAGAAAATGTACAATTATCAGTAGCCTCAGTAAGTATTACCTACCTAATGCAGAAATATTTTTATTTCAATGACCTTGAAATACTTTCTGTGTTTATATGGAAAGTAATGTGATAGAGGAAAAATTTTATGAAAAATAAAATCGTTTGTTTGTTTATTCACCTGTACCTTTTTCGATTTAAATCTCGTTTCACAAGAATTAAATATACCAAATTCAATCAATCGTTTAGGTACGCAACGATGAAGCGTAGCTTAGGGAAAAAAAAGGTACTTACCTGAATAGTTTGTATAACTACCGCCTGATTTATAATTACATAAACATCTAGCTAGTAATATTTATTCCACCCGAGACCATCGTTTACCTAGTTAGTCGACATTCACACGGACGTAATAAAATCATACTGTGCCAGAAAATGTATAATTATTAGTAGGTACTTTTACCTACATATCATAAGCAGAAATATTTTTAATTGAGGAAGTTATCGAAGAATGTTCAAGTATAAGTTAGTACTTATGTGGGTACTTAATTTAGATAATACATTCATTACAATAATATTGTGTAAAATAATATGACTGTAAAGAATTTTTTCTCACTTCATAATGATAAAATGTAATCTCCGCGGGCAGAGCCGGCGCGAAAACATACGATGCGCAACTTGTCCCCGTACCATCTTGATACTCAGCAACTGTTTCTCGATGGTTCGTAGTATGTCTGGTAGAGGGCGTGATTATGCTCACTCACACAACTAAACATTTTTCGTTTTTTGTCAGATCTGTTTATCCTACAAATACTGTTTTTTATAAGTTTTTGTCAATACGCGGGAATAATTAATCATAGAGAATTCATATTCTTGCTTTAATTCAGCAAAAATCGTTTATATCTCGAGATTTGTGACCCAAAAGAATTTATGGGAAAGTGCCACTACGCATTCACCTTAAGATTTAGTTATAGTTACACAATTTTACACCAAATCATTGAATTATTTGCAATGTTTTTAGAATTATTTTTAAACTTTGCTCATGAAATCGTTAATTTGATAATTATTGCTTACCCTTTTTTTGCATTTGCTTTATCAAATGGGGGAGGACAAGTAGTGGTATGTAACCCACATGCACAACCTTGTTAACTCAAGTGCCAATGACGTCACACGTCTGTTAAAATGATGGACAGAAATCGAAGTTCGATGTAGCACCGTTGGTTACTAGCCACTCCCCGCGTTACTCGCGGCACATCTAATTTCACCACACTATAGAACCTAAATCACGTACCAACAAAAGTTCAATATTGGTGACCCCGACGTGATTTAAAAAAATACGGTTTCGTACAAATAAGTAAACAGATGGATGTTTGAGTTAAAGAGCTTTAACTCGATTCATTGTTTTCCTTTCATTTAATTTATCAAGTTTGTTATATAGATTTCATCCTTATCCTTGATCCTAAAGATCGATGCAATAAAAGTTCAGGGTGTAATTTTTTACAGATTTTACTCGGTTCGATTCCCTGGTGTGGACAGCCAATTTTTGAAAATCTTTGAAAGCAGTTTTCTTTCTATTAAAAAATAAAGGAATGTTTTGCTTTGAGTAAAATTTTCTATCAAGAGTACTGAGAGTATTAAAAGTACTTTCCCTTCAGGTGGTATTACAAAATCCCATCCTGTAGGTATATTTGCAGGCGTTCATAAAACGAAAAACTTATCAGAAAGGCTGCGTGCGGGTGTCGACCTCAGGACGAGCTGCTTCTCGCACTGACGTCGCTGGTTCCCGCGTCACCACTCACCAGTCCTGACTCTCTGCATGTTTTGGCTGCTGTGAACAAAAGTACAAACGTGGCATACATGAAAGTTTTGTAAAAAATGTGGCTGTTATTTAAGTAAATTAAATATACCACTTAAATAGGACACCACGTCATACGAATTCCACGGAAACGAAATTGCGGAGAGCTAGTTATAGAATAAAGTCGCTTTTAATGTCTATCTGCGAGACCGCGTCGTTCTTCTAAACTGTGCAACGGATTTCTATACGACTTTCGCTATCATTTAGAGAATTTGTTCCTGGAGGTTTATGAGGGTGTAACATTAATATTAAACGTGAGACTGTTATATACTCTCAATAGTTATTCTGCTAATAATTATGGAGACTGATATTCAATCGGTGGAGTAATTAATCGAGCTGGAAAGACCTGTAACCGCCAATCGAGCGTCACTAATTACCATCACACAACCTTGTTGCAAGGCAGTATCAGGGATGGGCGTGTATTGAATGCACTCGGGGCGTGTCCCGTGTCAAGGTTCCCGGCATTGACACGCACAATTTATACACAAAGGCTTTTATTAACCCCGGGATTGAATTATTCAGTTGCCACAGTAGCACGGTAATATTATCATACAGTAACTCGGCCGTATCTTTGAAATAAATGCCTACAGCCGCGCGGTACGTAAACATTTGATAGGGCTGCCCGCCTCCAGCATTTTAATTACATTTGTCTACTTGTGTTTCCATTTAGTTTTGTTATTGTAAATATACTTTTTTTTTCTATAAACAAATAAAATACTTTGTGAATTTAATATGAAGTGTTCAATAAAAATGCGTGTTGTTTTTTGATTGGTAATAAACAACTATTATTAATAATAAATACTACGTCTTTACTTTAATTATACAATGTCTGAGGTTTTGCGAGTGTAAGTATGCAAGGCTGTCCTCTATTATATGTTAGTATTTGAAATATCATTGTTTTCCAATAAGTCAATCTGTATGTTAATTATTGTAATTGGTGTTACCGTTTTAATTAACAATAAATAATAAATTAATTAACAACACAAAACACACATGCTGCGAGGTTTTAACACCAGCTTACCTACCGTATCATAATTCATGAACCGCCTATAACTACCTATTTCACTCATGTGAATCACTTTCCTTTATCTATTAATCCAGACATATTTTTTTTCGGTAGATAAAAGGAAATACTAATCCATTATAAAGACACACATTGTGTACCTAACTACTAGTAAGTAAAATTATTTGATAGTCTTACCTTTCAGAGTTTCCTGGTAATCTAAAAAAAGTTATTTATTGACGAATTCATGCAACCAAAAACAGCACAATATATATCCTGCTCGTCATATTAAATAAGTACTTGAACTTATTTTTAGTAAAAAATCGCGCGGTCATTGTTAAAAAAACAACACACCGTCCGTTCGTCATTGCGGCACAGTCGCGACTGTCTGCATGCCGAGCGCATGCCAAGATCGAGGCGCGTAGGCACAGCTCGCGCTTCGTCCGTTTGTATAAAGTTGGAATACTGTATTAACTATAATATTACCGTGACAGTAGTTGAAATTATAATACGTAGGTCTGCGGTCCCTTAGAGCTCTAAAAAAATCAAGACCACAATAAAAAATACCGCTATTAATGCGACCTATTTTGAAACTCACAAATAAAGCGAGAAGCAAGGTTGTACTTACAGCAACATTGTACTTACAAGCAAAGGAAAAGGTCCGAAATCGTGAATTTTATCACAGAACAAAATTTTTTTGCTATTAAAATCATTACATTTGCAGTTGGAGAATTGATCGTGACGTATATCGATGTGTGGGAGAACACAGAAAAGGTTAAGTTTCTTTTTGGAATAAATTATTTATCCCAACTACGGGACCCTTCGTTGTGCGTGGGCCTACACGCACTTGGCCGGTTTTTTATCATAATCCGTTGAATTTTGAAGAACCTTTGTAATCCTTATTTTCATACTCTTATGTTAGAAAAGTTCTTCTAACGTAGTATATAACGCAATGATTATGTTGTAATTGTCAAAATTATAGCATTGGAATTGTGTGTGTGTTATAACCACAAGTTACCATACGTCAGCCATTTGTATGCTACCATCGTCAGCAAACTGTGCTTAAGTAAGTGTGTAATCAAACCGCGGTCGATTAACGATATTGTTAAGCATCTTAAGACGTATGATGTATGAGGTGACAAGTTTTGAATTTTTCATTCGACCACAATCTGGTTGCACCCTAGGACTAACTGCAAGCAGGTCATTATGCTCAAACCACTAGTTGAAAGTCACGAGCTGTATACTTCATTATCAAACAGTGTGGGTGCAAGCGTGTGTCTACCAAGCATTCAGACATACATAGTTTGAATAATGCAGTTTGGAGTTGTCCACTTGTGGTCGTGGCATACACGCCCAGAGGCACACCTTTTATTTATTTATTTATTTATTTAATACTTTCGCACAAGCATGTACAGAGGCGGACTTAATGCCTTAGGCATTTTCTACCAGTCAACCTTTGGGTGATGCAGAGACAAACATTGGTAGGTGCAATTTATAAAAAACATTTAGGAATAAATATTTAAATATAAAGATACCTAAACTATATATATAATACATATATATACCTAAACATATATTTACATAAATAAATATAAACACAAATAACTAAACATAAATAAATGAATATACTAAAAACAAATAAGACAAACAATTAGAAAACTATACCGTTATGATGATACTGCCAGCTTCCTGCGAATGTGCTCACGAACTTTAACTTTAAAGGCTAATCGGTTGGTTGCCATCCTGATTTCTTTTGATATTACTTAACTTAACATCGTAAACGATCTTATAGCGTCGAATTTGTTGATTGTTCCAAGTTGTGCTACTGTGCCCTCTCTATTATTATCTGTGGCATTTTGAGGTCAACCTTCCAAGGGTAAGGGGAGTTCCCTTACCCTTGGAAGTTAGGGGATGTAACAAGACTTGTCAATCTGATGTTACATCAAACGTAAAATCTCAACGTAAGCAATCTCGGTTATGATCCTGAAGGGTTACTCATTGTGACGTATGTAAATATTATATCTGTTTATTGTCCTACTTTGCTAAACTGGATTTGTTTACTATTTGTCAAAGATTGTCAGGTTTAGTTTGTCGGGTCAATTAGAAATTAATAGAAAACTGTAGATAGAAATTTGAAAAAGAAGGTTGCTCAAGTGTTTGATTCATTATCTTAATAATTATTATCATTTACATAGTTCCACATATAACAAGCAGCACAGACCTAGTGCTGCTTGTTACTTCCTCCCCTGCTCGCTTAGACTCAAACTATCATAACATAAACAGCACCCTACAAAACTAATTAAACGTAATCGTTACGTTATAAACGATCCAAATATATATCAGTCAGTTAAGTATGTCGGTCCGCGTCAGTTATCTCGGCCATATTAATCTAACCCAAGGAGGTAAGCTCGGAACAATTAATGGTTTGTGGCGAACGACGCACCCCACGCTACCCCACGCATTGGGTGATACGACCGCGAAGTATGTAAGTACAGTTAACACAAAATAACCGTCCTTTTTGCTTGTTCGTAGTCGGGTAAAAAGAGTTTGAATTAATTTCATAATCATATCATATCGCATTATAATCAGCCTATGACTGCGAACATTATAGGTTATTATGATATGATCCACTGACTAGCGTGAGCCTGTTTAATGTCTGCTGATAATAAGTACCTATTTCTTAATTACGACCACTACTTCTTCTTATAAAAACATACTTAGCAGATTACTAATCGTATACAATGTCAGGAATATTTGAAATATGAATGTGAATGACTCTTACAGAAGGTCCAAAGAAACGATGAATGGATTGTGTGCTAGATGGAATGATAACAAAGGATTAAAATACTGAAATGGTGGCTAATTAAGGTGACGTATACAAAATGAAGATATGCTGCATAATCAGCAGATAATGTTCCCACTCACAGACAAGAGCCTCCTCTCAACGAGAAGGAGTGGGCTGTAATCTACCACGCCGGCATAGTGCGGGTTGGCAGATGTCAAATGCCTTCGAATTATTTCCTCACGATGTTTTCCTTCACCGTTTTGAGAGCAGTGGTGATGAAATCATTTACACAAAGGAAAGCGCCTGTCTGTTATTAATTACCATCATAGCCATAATTAATTCATGATCACCATTATTCTCTTGCCCAAAGTGCAATAAATTTGGGGTTGGCGCAACATGTCATTTCCTCCTATCATAAACTTCTATTTCGGAAACTCCCTTTAAAAAAAACCGGCCAAGTACGAGTCGGACTCGCGCACCGAAGGTTCCGTACAAACCTGTAGGTATATAAGTAACAGTTCACACGCGTTCATGAGGAAAGTTTAAAATTGTTAAAAATGTTTTTATTATATGATATAAGTTCAACCGGGGCAATTGCGTTATATAAATGTATTACACTCTTTAAAAAAATCATGTCTCATTAATACATTGTATACAAAAATCCTTAAAACCAATGTGTACAGAAATAATCTGTGTGCAAGTCTCATAACCACTGTGATCGTATTCTAATTTACCTGCTGACAGATTGGTAATTTCACTGTAACAAAAAACGATAGCTAAATTTCTCAATAAACAGTAAAAAAATGAAGAAAGACAAATTTAAATTAATCGTTAAACAGAGCTCTAAGAAACACTTAGTTACGATATAAAATTAACTACTAAATACAAAAATGAAAACCCCAAAAAATGTGTAAGATCTCTGGCATTGGGGTAAATTTCTCCACATGTAAAACGATTTCAGTAGAAATAACTATTAGAATAATATAATATTTACGCTATAATATAATATTTATATACATTTCATAATAAAAACGGAAAAATTAGAAAACATATTGATTAATAAGGATTTTGATCAATCATCTCGCGCATCACCATTTGACAAAAAACATGTAATTTTCGATATGGCGGATATTTTGAATTTGTGTGGTATAACGCCATCTATTGTAAATATACCTTCTGATTTTATTGAAAATTTAAGAGATTTTAAATGATTCATTTAAAATCTCTCAATTGCCCCAAAGACGCAAATGCCCCGGTTGACCTTAACTAAAAATTTACGGTTGGCATAAACGGCTGTATCTTTTGATTGCGTTGGCTTAGGTACGGATTCCTAAAAATATATAAAATCTTCTTTGAAAAAAAAAAAAAAACTCAACGCAAATGCAAAGACCATGTAGGCTATTTTTATTAGCAGAGTTTACCGCACAACTAGCATATTATGTGTACAACGTCTCGACGTCAAACTTCGGGCAGTTACCTACCAGACACGACACTAAGCTCCGCAATCGATTTTGATATGGTTTTTACCATCATTTAGAGTATTTTTTTCCGGATGGTTTAAATGCACATTAATATTTATCTTACATTTAATAAAGAAATCTCAACATTTTTTCAAATCGTAAACCGTATGAAACAGCGGCGGGTCGGTAACTACTTAATACATTTCATGCGAATTGTGTTTGCTTTATTATGAAGATGCAATGTGTACATAATCAGCCTATTGTGTTCCCACTGCTGGGACACAGGCCTCATCTCTGTGAGAGGAAGTGGGCCGTAATCCATCACGCGGGCCCAGTGCGGGTTGGTAGATGTCACATGTCTTCGAATTTTTGGTTCTAAGACATGCCGGTTTCCTCACGATGTTTTACTTCACCATTTTGAGAGCAGTGGTGGTGAAATAATTTACACACAGTAAAGCTCCTGTCTGGATTCCAACCTACGACCTGTCACCTCGTAAGTCGCGGCTGTTTGCACTCAGATGTATGGGGGGCGGCGGACGTACCCGAATCCGCCGTCCCTGGACCCATTTAGGGGCGCTGGAAGAGGGCGTTGTCCGCCCTCCGATTGCGCCCGGTGCGACTGCTGCGGATCGGGAGAGTGGACGAGATCACTCTCTCTCCCTTTCCGCAACCTCCTTCTGCGAGATCACTGTTTCGCAGAAGGAAGCCACCGCGTTCCAGGACTCGACGCTGCCGACCATCGCACTCACTACGGCTGGCAGCGACAGGTCACTGCCTACTTCTGAGATGAGGGCACGGCGCGGGTCCTCCCAAGCGGCACACTCTGCCAGCGTATGCCGCGCCGTGTCCTCCCGGCATTCGACGCAGTGGTGACGCCAGGCGTCCGGCTCCCTGTTTATGGGACACAGATACTTTCCGAAGCCATCCCCCAGGGCGCCGTGCCTCCTCCCGAGCCAGAGGTCGAGCACTGGCCGGACCGCCTCGATGGTGACGCGGCCGGCGGTAGGGCGTGAGAGCCTGTCCCGCCATTCCGCCACTAGGACCTCGCGAAGCTGCGACCGACGCTGCTCCACATGGCGCTGCATCGGCCGCTCGCCCCGCGCCCTCGCTTCCTCGCGCCACCGATACAGTGACGCGATCACCTTCGCCTCTAGGTCCCATGGCGGGGATCCCCTCTCACGACTCTGACGGCCATTGCTCTCTGTGGCTTTCGACAGAGATGCTAGCGGCGCGGCCGTAAGCTCTGGGCCAACACTGCTCTCTGGGCTACCAATGCTCACTGGGCCACCACTGCTCTACTGGGCCACCATTGCTCACTGGGCTACCACTGCTCACTGATACAATGTGTGCAATAGATGAATTAGTTTGATTAGAGCATAATCTAATATAATGCCTAGTCACACAGTTAATGGACAAGGTTGGTAACTTAAATCTTTCCTTCTGGAATTTCGTTTGACGTAACAGTCAATGATTCCGCCGAGTCTTTCCACAACTATTCTGGGGTTGGCTTGCAATCTTACCGGATGTAGCAGATTACCAGCATTTTATATGGAGCGACTGCATACTTGACTTCCTCAACCCAGTTGCTGGATAACACGATACTTCTTGATAAGACTAGTTGACAGACTTTTGTGCTTTTGACAACCCGTAACGCCTGTCAAAGATCTACGAATAACAACCGAGGCCAACGGTTTAAAGTGCTTTCCGAGGCACCCGCTATGCAGTGTATGGTCACCCATCCAAGAACCAACCGCGGTAAGCGTACCTTTGACCTACCCGTGCGCCCCTCCAAAAGAAATTCATTGCAATAAATAATAGCAATAGAATAGCTATTAGGTCTAAATGGCCGAAAATGTTGTCAATCTACAACAAAGACACCAATTAGCCATTTATTTCAAGCCACAATATCTGACATAAGCATTGGCTATTTAATGGTTTAATGAGTACATCAACCTTTAAGATATGCCACCAAAGTTCCAAAATCCATCCTTAAAATTTTAGACACTAAAACGTACAGACAGAACTCAAATGCATATAAATTCTAATAACAGTATACGATGACTGGGTTCAGCACGTTTTGCGAAAAGGGATTTTATGTTCGATCGTGTGATGGCTACTTCCATCCTCTGCCATTCTTCCCGGGGGCCACTTTCATTACTGCCAGTTCCCAGATGCATCTTACATAAACTTTTATATATCTCTTTAATAGTCTCACTGAGAACAATAGGGATAGTTTATTCCTTTGCACGGATGTCGTTTGTTTTTTTCAGGATACTTTGATTTGTAGTTTGTGGTCTGGGAATCTGGTATTAATATGTATTAATTGATTACAATTTGGAAATAGTTATTAAGGCGTTTAATTAAATTTATGGTGTTGATAGTAACATTTTTATTTAGAACGGGCTGTTCGGGCTCCGGTGAGTTTCATACAAAAAAATAAAGTCACACAATGGTACAAACCTTGTGGCTTTTTATAAATCCCCGACACCTCTGTCGAGCCGTTCTCAAATAATGATCTTTCATATCTACAAACGGTTATTGATTTTTGTGTAGATGTGGTAGTTTAAATTTTTTTTTTTTTTAATGTATATTAAAACATCTTTTATTAAGCATAATTGATCAAGTTTATTATATCAGAGCTTTTGTCAAAATAAACAACATGAACACATCTAACACAAAGCCCTCCACTCTGTCATTGAAACACAATAAACTACAAAGTGATGCAAGACAAAATTTTATTAGTTCCACACTCCCACAATATCCCCGCGGTATACTTCGTAAGTCTTACAAGGATCCCGCGTGATTTCCAACTATGCAGAGTTGTAAGTACAGTTCATATCCCAGCTTAGCCAGGATTTGTGCACAGAGAGTAAACAGACCTTCGTGTCGCCGCTTCAAGTAGCGACGAAGATGGGAGTGCCTGTCTCAAGCCATCGTGCTCTCATCCATAAACTAAACATCAAGGTATATTATATTCTATTTTAACTGTTTCGTTCGTTTACGTTTACCACATAAACATAACATAACATCACGCCTTGTTTCCCCGAAGGGTTGGGCAGAGGTGTACCTAAAGTACACCCACATTTCGCCAGTTATGTTTAGGTCCCATGTAATAGGGGGCGAGCCTATTGCCATCAACCGGGCACAAATCCAGACTTCGGGCTGCTACTGAGAAATTCCAGATAGAAAAACCCAATAACACGTTGCCCGACCTGGGATTCGAACCCAGGACCTCATGCTCAGCAGTAGCGATTGCGACCACTAGACCAACGAGGCAGTAAAACCAACGTTTACCATTAAAAGAATTTAATCTTCGAAATATCTCGAGGAGCGCTCCTTCAGACAACTTTAAATGGAAAGAAACTTGAAACTGTTGGGTGAAGAAATCCGAGGCAGCTCAGATTACGGGCTGCTTTGTTCTGCAGTGTTGTGCAAAATCGTCTGCGATTACTTAAAAAAATAGTTGTATTTTAACATAATTTAATAATTAAGTACTTATGTATTTGAATGGGTTTTAGTAACTAGATAAAGATGACTTAAAGTTAGTTAGGAGTTAGCTATTTATGTTCTGTGGGAGTTAGTTAAGATGTAAGTGAACGCCCTAGAAGGACATAGTGACCTTATTGGTGATGAGCCTACACTGTCCTGGTATACCTATTAACACTCAGATGGCGCTGCCGTCAACATAACATTGAGTTCCTGTCAGAAATTTAAATAATATTGTTTATAATTCAAAATATAAGTAAAAAGTAGCGAATTGTGCGTCAAAGTGAACATACCACACCAAGGCTGCTATACCACATCAAGCGTTATCCACGGAAACAATGAAGAGAATTCTACGAAATACTTCAAAGACCCAGGACCAGTGAGAGTGAAAAACAAACAGTTTAAAAGTGTAAGAAAAAACACACTGGTGATCAAACTATCTTTAAGAAACAAAGTGTACCTAAACCAGAGAAGAACAATACCTTAACTAGAAAACCGCGATAAGTGTATATAAATTTTAACTAAAAGTAGTAAATCAGTGACCGTTTTTTCATCCATCAAGATTTGAAAAAAATTACTTCTGGACAGCATTTCCCTGCGGACAGCAGCGACACTAAAGATTCTGTAATGCCCTCTAGCGGCAAGTAGAATAACTAATAGACATTCAAAATATCGATCGGTCATATTACTTACCACGATACCAACAGAAAGAGCTTTCACAAATTATCTTAGACGGGACGAGAAAATAAATTGTCTATTAATGTTAATTTTACAATGGAAGAAGAAAATTTAACAATTCGTCGGCTTAAAACTACTACAAATAACTCACTAGACATTTCTTTCGAGTCAACAAATTCTGAAATGATTAGAAGATATAGTTTACCGGACTTGTCAACTGCATATGACAGTGAAATAGAAGATTTAAAAGGAAAAATATTCCAGCTTAAAAGCGAGTTAGAAAGTGCACACACGGAAATATACATACTGAACACAGAAAACATGACGCTAAAAATTTCTTTGAATAGAGAAAAGAACAAATCTAAAAACTTACGAGAAATAAGCTCAGAAACAAAAATCAAAGGAATAAATAGTAAAAAGAGTGAAAGCAAGAGAAAAAAAAGGATCTCAAGAAACTTAGATCAATCTTTTATGAAGCAAACAACAATAGTTGCATAGACCTTGGGCTCAATGAAACTAGTGAAACGATAATAGATGGCGCCACCAGCAACATATCAACACTACCGGATCAAAACTGCAGTGACACTCCCAACTACAAGGAACTTGAAAACAAGCAAATAGATGGTGTTGCCAGTACCTTATTAGAGCCACCATTATCGGTACGTAGGCAGCGCAGACTTTGTCTAATATGTAGTAATAAAGCAAATAAGGTTTTACCTATACCACAGAGTACATTCCCAAATCATACCTAATATTTGTCATTACATTTCAACAAATTGTTGAATTATACAGTTGATAGATCATTTGGACCAAAAACTGATAAACTACACGAAGAATGACTACTGTTTCTTAATTATAGGTGAGAAGGATTTTAGAAAAACTGACAATTACTTTAATTTAATTAGTAGTATAAGTTATATATTAATGACAATAACACACACTAACATTTTGCTCTGTTTACCGACTTACAACTTTAATGGATTTTGTTCTATGTTTAACTCCAGAATATAAACATTTAGTAATATATTATACCATGATATTTGTACTCACGAAGTCACGACTATCAGATGATATTTGATTCGAATTTAAATCTGACATACGATGAGACAATGTTTTATAAGCGCCGTGGTGTTCTCAATAACTATGGTATGAAGAATATTTTTGACAATTTGAATTAGATATTTTTGAAAAAATGCCACTACGCTAAAAGAAATACTTTTAACAATTGACAATTGGCATCTTTACAGATCCGTACGGAACAAAATGTTATCAACTAACACTTGTTATCAACTAATAAAATCGATTACCGAGAATATAGATAAGAAAATACCGGTAACAGAAATATTTTTCGACATGAGCAAAGCATTTGACTTTGTGAAACATGATAAACTGTTGGAAAAATGTAAAAGATACGGGATAAGAGGAAAAGCATTAAATTTGATAAAACATTACTTAACTAATAGACAACAACGGGTTGAAATCTTAGGCGTTAATAAAGACAGAGAAGTGATAAAGCATAAATCTCGATACAGGACTATATGGCGTGCCTCAAGGTAGTATTTTGGGGCCTTTGCTTTTTCTTCTGTACATAAATGATTTGCCAACAGTGACGAAGAATAAGTGCGTGTTGTTTGCAGACGACATCTCATTGATAATACATAAAGATAATAAAAATTAACAATTTGAGGATAAAATAAATGCTGCCGTAGAAGCTATAATAGAATGGCTTGAACAAAATAATATATGCGTGAATTTGTCCAAAACAAAATATATTAATTTCTCTAATTACAAAATTACAAGTGAATCAATGAAAATTATTGGAGAAGAATACATTGAGGAAGTTGACCATACGAAATTTTTAGGCATAGTAATTTATAAAAATTGTAATTGGAAAAAACATATTGAAAATGTATGTAATCGGCTAAACAGCTTTGCATTTGCACTATGAAATCTCAGAAAAACTCTTGGACGTAATGCCGCTCTATTGGCTTATCATGGATATATCGCATCAAGGCTAAGATACGGCTTAATCATATGGGGTAATTCCACTGACAGCACTATGGCATTTATTGTGCAAAAAAAGTGTTTACGAGCTGTGTTTGGTGTAGACCCATTAGAATCTTGCAAACCTATTTTTAAATATAATAAATTGTCAACATTAGTATGCTTATATATAATGGAGATTGTAGTATTTGAAAAAAAATATCCTCACCTATTCAGTAAAGCCGATAGCGTCAATGTTTATAAGGTAGGCAAAATCTCAAGGGATCCAACAAAATTGGCAATGCCAAGATAGAACAGCGTTCTGCCATAAAAACACTAGTCGAATGGCAATAAAGATATTTAAATAATATACCGAAGGTTATTAGAGAACTGCGAACCAGATTATTTCAAAAAAATCTCAGAGCATGGCTGATTGAAAATTGTTTTTATACTATTAAGGAATTTATGAGTTATAAGACAAACGGAAAAGTTGCATGACATGATAATTAAATTTGATAATTTTATTTAGGACATTTGTAATAATATTTCCTTTGTTGACATTTGAAAGTTGACTTATATACAATTTGTAATTTATGATATTTGTAATTTGATATGTAGACAAATCTTGATTTAGTACTTTTTTTGACATACGAATCTAATTATTTTGTTTAAATTGATTAAATTAGAATGATTACTATTGTCACAAAATTTGCATGCCGAATTTAGTAGGCGGAATATGAAGAACTATTGTGTATGCGTTATAAAATCTGTAAGATACCATATTTCAGGCAAATAAATGAATCTATCTATCTATATATCACTGTTATTTGAAAACATTGTAAAAGTCAAATATTTTTATAAGAGTATCCGTGGAGTTTCTAGGAATATAAATCTGAAACGACCAACTGACGTTTCGTAAGTGCCCATGTAGGTTTATGTGTTTCTATTTTGATGTTCTTCAGAAAGTTCAGGTGCGTAGTAACCACAACCGGCGTGTGTGTGACTAGAGATGTGATTCCTGTATTTTTAAGAACGTTCTCATGCTAATCTCAGTTTCAATCTGTCAAAAATACAATCAATTTACATTCATTTTTAACAAGTTTTTGACATTGAATGTCGCTAAAATGGGATTGCGACTTGCCCTCTTATTTATAAAAGTTGTTTAAACTTAAAAGACGTTTAAACGTCAAAAAAATATGGTTAATCATTCGCTAATCATTAATTATTTAAGTTAATTTAAGTACGAGAATTGGCCTTCACGTAAACGAAGCAAAACGAGTATGTTAGGATTGTTTCATGTGGCGTTCTATGGTGGGTTCCACATAGTAGATGGCGTGTTTGTTAGAGATCCGGAACCCTAACGAACGTATAAAATAGTCTATGTGGTCTTGAAAACTTACAACACACGCGTTCTTTCAATGGGGAAAGAACGCGTGTGTATCTAAACCATTTTAATTTCATCCTGTCCGTCTGTCGTGTGCGGATCTCAAACAAATAATATCCCAGAATAGGTCAATAGTCATCGAATTATTGAAATACTTTTATCATCTTCATCACTATTGAAACAAAACATAGGCACTTGTACATAATTTTTCAAATTTTCTTCGAGAGAAGCCCCGCTGTTTTTTTAAACTTCATTTTTTGAGTGCTTTTTTTTGTTTGCCTTCGTTAATAAAATAACCGAGTGGCCTAAGCAACTTCGTTCAACTTCGGCTTTGGTCGGGGTTCCAGTTAACCGGTGTCTTGGTGCTTTAATGACTTTCAGTCACTAATTAAATTTAAATTTTCTTGATTACTTTCTCGTCTTTGTTAATACGACCGACTTTTTCTTAGAATGTTAATTTTGGGTGTTATGTTTGTGCCTTGTTGTTAATTTTTTACTTGTATTCAGACAGGTGCTGATCCTAATGCATATTTAATTTTCGGATTGAATTAATTGTTTAACATTTTATTTTGCGTTTGTGCTGAAATCAACATTTAGTTCAATCTAGCCATTATTTGGGATTTACCTACTTGTCTATTTAATAAGTAATGAGTTGTATTGAATACAGACTGATTTCATGTTTTCAAATTAATGAAACTACGGCTAACCCTAATGAAAAATAAATTATATGAAAACTTATTACGAAAATCAAAATAATGTTCAAAATCAAATCAATCTAAAAACAAACATTCTAATGTCAAATCAATGCCGAATGACCTAAAAAAAGAGACCAATTCTGACCGATGAAGGACGGTTGTCCTCAAAAAACTGTTGTCGAGTCGTGTGTGCTCAGTACACAGAACGGACAAAAAGGATTACAGTGTCCACAAAAGAAGGTTTTATGAATATCCATTTTGAGGATAAAGGCTCCTGAACCAATAGAGCGTGAAGATAAGGCTACGTTTTAGTAATAAAACTTAGGATTTCTTTGATGAAAAACTTCTTTATGGCCACTCAGAGTTATTCTAATTCGGAGAGTGTGGCTTATCTATTGATATTTATTATTTAAGAGTGCCTTTTGATTTGAGTAGTTTCAGTATCTATCCCTGGATTATGGGGCTTTTTAAAGTTAAAGAAAGAAGATTGTTCATAGTTAAATCTGTAATTTTAGAATATTACATTTATTAAAAGGTAAAAAAAAATGTTTTCAAATCTCAGAAGTTTCATAAGCAGTACCTATTAGATGGTTTTTCCAATTTCATCATTATTATTATTTCAACAAGAACAGTTTTCAAGTCTAACTTAGGTTCGGTTATTATCTTATTCGCGATCTCCTGACTCTGTTTATATTAAAGTTAAAATTTACTCTTATTAAACTACTTGAATATCTCCTGAAACAGGGCTTCCTCTCTCCTAAACTTTTGCTGTGCCCTACAGGGTCCATAATGATCTCAATTATATACACTTGGGAGCAAATAAATCGAGCCACTACCTTTTTTCACATAAAATGGTAAATATTTTTGGGAATATGGAACGTATCAATTCGAACTATATATCGCCTAAAAGTTAAGTTAATAACCTTAACAATGAGGGTAAACGTTGAATAATAACCTTATTGAATGATAAATTATTGGCTCTGCAAGAAAAATGGTAATTTTGATAGAAAATTTAGTAGGTCTAAAACAGTCCATAAAAACAATAGAAAACAAAATTATTGCAAAAAAAATATTCTTAATAACTGGTATTACCCCCCCGTGCCCTGATGCATTCTTGTAGCCTATTAGTCATCGATCTGATCAGAGTTACGATGACATATTGTGGAATGTTCTCCCACTCTTCAAGCACAGCGACTTTAAGCTCGGGAATGGATGAAACAGCGGGAACCCTGGCTCGGACTCTCCGTTTTAGCTCGTCCCATAGGTGTTCGATCGGGTTCAAATCGGGACTTCGTGCTGGCCATACCATTTGTTGAATCCCGATCGCAGACAAGTATTCCGTAACGATCTGCGCGGTATGAGGTCTCGCATTGTCATGCATAAACAAGAAATTTTCTCCAACAAAACCAGCATACGGCATTACGTGGTCTTCAAGAATGTCAGTTATGTATCGGTCAGCTGTTAATCCACGTCTACCACTGCCATCGTTGGCGGGGTCGACGAAGACAAGTTCCGTTTTTCCGTCTAGAGAAATTCCTCCCCACACCATACAAGAACCACCACCAAAACTCACAGTTTCTCGAATGCAACATTGGGCAAATCTTTCACCAGGACGTCTATACACTCGGTTTCTCCCGTCATTGCTAAAAAGACAGATTCTTGACTCGTCAGAAAACAAAACTGACCTCCAGTCTTCTAACGTCCAATTAATGTGTTCTCGAGCAAACTCCAAGCGAGATCGGCGATGAGCTACAGTCAATTTTGGGCCAGTTGCTGGTTTGTGTGATGTTAAATTTCGTTCCTTTAGTTTTCGTCTCACTGTCCACCTACTGATTGCGACACCTCGAACGTCACGTAACGCTTGCTGTAGCTGAACAGCATTAAGTCCACGGTCGCGCAACGAATTGGTTGCAATAAAGCGGTCGTCACGTTCTGTTGTTGCCCGTGGTCGGCCAGTTCCAGGTCGCCGAACAAAAGCACCAGTCTCCAGATACCTGCGGTATGCTGTACCTTTGAACGACTCAAATGAAGTCTGCGTGCCACTTCACGTTGTCCTTGTCCAACCTCAAGTAAAGCTACAACTTGGGCAGCTTCCGTCGGTGTAGTATCCATTTTATCAGGTTATTTTGATTACACAGACACAGATAAAGACAACAATAACAAGTAATATGGGTATGATTAACAAAAACCTCAAATTTAATCTTTTCTTAACAGAGTACAATAAAAATGTCATAAGCAAATTAAATGCGATAATTTTATTCTACCCTTTAAACTTTAATTAAAATGAAATTTTGACAACTAACTACCCTCATTGTAAAGGTTATTAAATACCCTTTTAGGCGATATATGTTTCGAATCGATGCGTTCCATAATACCAAAAATAATAACCATAATGCGTGAAAAAGGAAGTGGCTCGATTTATTTGCTCCCAAGTGTAGTTACCACCTAAGTACACATTATGGTAAATCAATAAAGATATTGAGTATTGAGTATTAGGTATAGCTTATAGTGTTGCAACATTAATTAAAATTCTGTCCAAACACCATAAATTGTAGGTGCTGTTAAAATGATAAGCCTCACATTAATTTACTACGAAATACTTATCACTCAGTTCAAAAGTTTGTCTACCAAAATGATAATAAATAAGAGTTGTGGATTACTATCCAAGTATCGTCGGATGAACTTTTCTCTAAAAGACTCATTTCATAAATACATAATGTAGCTGTCACTTTGTATTTTGCAAAATTGTATTTTATTTACGCCACGTTACAAGTGACGTGTAGATGGATTTATTTATTTGCTAATGAAAATCACAAAAGATTATAAAAGCTTCTGTTATATTATTACATGTCACTCTTAATGTAGGAATTATTGTAAGATGAATAAAACTTTTTTTTTCTCGTTCTTTGTTTAATTCGATTTAGATTGGACTGAATACACTCAAATATCATTGCTTGATTCTCATCGTTTAAACGCTCACAGTGGCAAATCCCGTATTTTTAAGAGTACTATTATTTATTGGATTTCATTGAATATTTTTTAAAATTACGTTTTTTATTGAAAGCAGTCTTGCCAATTTTAAGAACCTCCCCATAATCGGTCTTAATAACGGATTGTACATATATCAACAGAATCTAGGGATACCATAATCCTAAATTATTTACGAATTTATAGTTTAAAATCTTTTTAGTCACACCAAAAATTTAAATACAGTTTGAAACCTCTTTTATTCTATTTTAAAATTTTAAAAATGTAAAAAAAAAAACAAAAGAAACGCTAAGGAAAATTCAAATTGTTTGATTAATTTTGCATTTAATGAAAAAGGTCTTAGATAGTATTTCTTTTTTAATTTAACGATTTTTTTTTGTTATGTCACGTCGTCATTTGAGTCGATATGAAATGTTAAGAGCCGCGGGCATGTTAGAAAATGGTGCTATTCAACGCATCGTTGCTGAGAGTGTAGTTGCAGATACACCAGCCAAAACGTGATATCAAAGGTTGTAGTCACGTTATCGCAGTACTGGGGATGTGGCTGTATGGCAAACTGGTAGATATCGTGTTATTAGTTCAACCAGGTTACAGACTGGCTAAAGTAGACTCATCTTTCATGGGGTACTATACAAATGTTACAATAAAATACCTCCCCACATACTTCAACTGAATGAGACGAATTTCAAATCTTTAATAAAACTCACACTTTGCAGGCAGGCATATTATAAGTTAGGGGATTCGTCCATCGCTAGCGCGTGTGTTGGATTATTAGCTCCCTTTAACGTGTACGGTTTTTGTACATCGTTCTCACATATAGGATCAACATTAATGATGTAACTAATATATTTATAAGAACAATAGTTGTCACTTACCGTTCTCTATATGGTGGGTTTTACCTACTGCATTAAATCTAAGGGATTTTTAGGATAGTTTATTTTCACCCCCAACCAGGAGTACCAGAACATGGTGGACTGCTACAATGAGGGTGGACTTATTTTGCTCACAGCACAAGCCCTCTTACTATTGATCCTAGGAGCTGTACAGCGGCAACGGGACAATGAGGTCTACATGCCCCCAGCTGCAGACGGAGGCAGGCCTGATCTTACTCTGTTGGATATCCATGTGTGGGGTAGGGATAGACCTGATTTATGGTAATGACGGCCAGACCAATTCTAGTGCGGAACAATAAAACATGTGAATTGTGAACGCTTGTGTACGCAGTGATGGCTAGTCATAGAGACATTATTAAAAGTGCAAGGACACATTATTAAACGTGCAACTGCAGGGTGAATATGTACAACAATTGGTGCATACCGTATGCATTGGGATAACTGATTTTCGCGTAAAATAGTCATGTTTCTGCTAACAATATTGTTTACCTATAAAAAGATTGGTCAATAAAACGTATAATCTAACCGTAATGCAGTTATTTTATAGTTACAAAGGTCTTTGTGGTTATTTTACGAAATACATAGCAAGTTATTTACCTTGCAGCAAGCAGAAACAGCGTGTACCTATAACAGTCCAGTCCACATCTACCAATCTGGTACGATTTTTGATAAAATAAATTCGCGCCATGCACTTCTTACAGTTTACATCTGTACAAATGGGTAGGTACACAACCTATCAATCAGCTGACAGATACGACTCGACACAGTTCGTAACCTAACAGAAGTTATTACCTTGTGCAAATTCGCGTTGCGTCAGCTGTTGATTAGTACTTACCTAGTTTTACATTTATTTAATAGATGTGTAACACTGTAGAATATGGATATGTTTTTAATCGCATCTAGGTTCCTTTTCGTAAAAAAAATAAGAAATGATTGAAACGTCTCGAAACTCACTCGTAAAAGTCGTGATCTCACAGAGGTCATTAGCTGCTTATTTAGATTTACAATACAGATATTGTGTAGGTACTGTTTTTGTAAAACTTCGAGGAGGGAATTAAATATTGTACCTGCTTAGATTTAGGTTAAGAGCGGGAGAAATCATTTGATGATTTCCCACCCAAAAAAAAGGGTGGAAGACTCCGCACTCTAACCTGTACACATCTGAGTAAGCGCCTGCCCACCTCACAGTGTTACATTGGTTACCGTGCCAGAACTTAAACATGTTAATTATTTCTGGCGGCAGGTGAGCTTCATCGCCCAATTTTTTCCATAGATGTCATATTTTTATTTTATTTATTTATTTAATGGTTCACCAACGATTGTTCACACAAGTTATATGCTAAACATCACATGCAAATGTGCGCAACAGTGCAACAATCACTTAAAGGTAAACTCTGCATGCATAAACGAGCTGTACAAATAAAAAAGATATTAATCTAGATTGACATTACATATGTATTTTTTTGATGTATCAAGAGTGCAAATAACGACAATAACAATTTATTTAAATAATAATTAAACAATAAACAATGTAGGGTACTGATTTTATGTAAAAACACACACACATCTATTTTATGAGGTTTAAAGAAGTTTGGCCTTCAATTTGCCCAAAATTTCGAAGTGGACATCGATTTGAGACAAGGTCATAATCTCTGGATAGATCCAGGAAGCGTGCATGTACAGGTGTCCTGCTCTCGGTGTAATATTGCACTGTGCTCTTCAGAGTCAAAATCACATCGTCTCAGCTGATAGCCCATTCCTAAAACCAAACTGTCTGTCATTTATGGTTAATTGTTTTCCTGGATATCTGTCAAGTAAACTATCCATAATTTTAGCTGCAGCTGTTGCTAATGAAATCGGTCTGTAATTGCTTGTATATCCGACATATCGCCGGTCTTGTTCTTAGGAACGGGCACCACCACTGTTTTCACTAAAACAGCCGGCAGGTATGAATGACTGACACGTGTGTTGAACAGTAAGGCAAGAATCCTTGGTAGGTGAACACCTGGGTTCTGCAGATGCTCAATAGTTAAGCTATCGTGACCAGGTGACTTACCCCTTGACATGTTTTTGATGACGGAAGTCACGTCACGGGCAGTGAAACGAACACTTGGTACCAGCTTACATTCGGTATTTTTTCAGCTGGACCTAGGGGTGGATCAATTTCGAAACGCTGTAGAAATAAGTTAGCGATGTCGACTGACTCACTTTTACCCTCAAAACTCGAAGGGAGGTTCGACTCATGATTCAACCTTTTCTCTCCCAAAACTTCCAAAGTTCCTCGCCGAGTGGTGAGACGCAATAATTTTCAACATAATTAGTTGCTGGTTGTTTTGACATAGTTTCGCCTTAAAAACTTTCCGAGAGTCACGCATTTGTTTGAAAAAGGGCCCCGCACCGAGTTTACCATACTGCATTCAAAGCTCAAACCTGAGTCGCGCCTCTGCATGAGCCTCTTTCACATGCTTGCAACCCGTGACATAACTCCGCTTCCATGAAGCCTGATACAAACAAATGGCCACTGCTGACTTACTTTAAATGTTAATAACAGTGTTATTTCTATAAGCTATCTATATATATGTGGTGTGTGCACCAGGTTATAGCACATATTATCACAGCAGTCATGAAAAACCATAGGTTAGTCAACCTCCCTCATCCTATCTGACTAACTTCTCTCATCCCCCACTTAACTTTATTACAAAAGATATTACTGGTAACAAGTTTAAGCTGCAATACATTCAAGTTGCATGTCAGCTCTAAGGGTAAATGGTCTGACCAAAAAACATCACACACAATCTTAACACAACAATAGTCTGCCAAGCGGCCTCAGTGACCACACAGTGGTCAAGCCACCTACGACAATTATCATGAGCGTCAATTACGTATGTATACGTATCAGAATTAAGTCCAAGTCTTTGTTTATCAGCACACAACCATTTTTGCTCATTACAAAAGCTAAGCAACTCAATACCAAAACGCTCACCTGGGTCTGCATTGAAATCTCCCAACAAGAATACACTTTCAACGTTCACGTTCTCAATAGTTGCACTGACTTCGCTTAAACATTCCGTAAACTCAACAAGGTTGTCCTCTGAGTCCGTAGGCATATAAACGGAAAAAACGATAAACACTCGCTCCACTACTACAAACTTAGCTGCCACTAGACGCGAACTTTAACACTCAATGACGGACACCGATGTAAACAAACTGCTTCTCCAGATCAGCGCCACTCCACCTTACGGCCGCCCGCGCAGTATCCCGGTCGACGTATCCACTGCTGACTTACCCGCAAATGCGACATCTTCATGGATAGTTCCTAGGTAGGCTATATCGTGCGGCAGGAACCACGACTGCTAGGTGATACTCGTATTGTTTCAGTAGATTTACCTCTGAAATTTACAAACTTCCTGAAATTAACACGTTCAGGCTACAGGTTGTCGTCCATGAAGACTTATGTCACGGAACTTAAATGTATTGACACCTGAGTTTTACTGAAAATATAACTCGATATATCGTTGAGTACCTTTGTCAAAGTTATTAATATACAATGGGACTTTAATGAGTGAGAATTTGTTTGATATGAAGTTCAAAGCGGTCTGCCGCTTTGAACTTCATATCAAACTCATTCTTTGCTGTACCTTTTCTACCAATAAAACGATTTTTGTGTCGTTTTTTCCTTACTTCTAACCATTCTTCGTCCTGTTTATTTCCTTTCCAAATACCTGGTTGCTGTACAACATCCGCGAAGGTCCTTTGCTTTGAAATCCCGTTGGCATCTCGATTCATATTTTCCTTAACTACCTGCACTTGCACAGCGCAGTTACCATTCTTTGCGACGGTGCATGACTCAGCTGTGAAGCGACATGCTCGTCCTCTTGTTTCAGTGACTCCGGTTTTGCATGCGAGCGAGACGCACCTATCGTTTGCGCGCTCGGATGAAAAGGACAGCTGATCACGAGCGTTGTGTGTCACTAAGCCCTTTGGCCCGCTATCATAATAACGCATAATAACGCACCTGTTTTGTTGTTAACGTTCAAATGATGAACGTTAACTAATGAAGCCCTCTTGAGATTATCGAGGTCGCACTTTAGTACAAGAAGATCCTTAAGTATCAATAGTCAAATGATATTGGTGGCAACTTTTGTAGATCGCGAGCCACAAAAATTGGTCAACTCCGGAGCTGTCTGTTTGAGAAGACTTATAATGTCCTTCAAATTTCTGTTCGTCTTGTCTTTAGTTTTGCGCGTAATGTTACGATTTGAAGTCCGGATTAAATCGAACAACAGACTCTTGGCATCTGCCACTTCCTCCTCCGAAAAAGCTGTCGCACAGATTTGCATTGAACTTTCTTCATTCATGACTTGTATTTTATTTTGCACAAATGCAAGCACTTCGCAGATGACAATGTTAAAATTTTAGTATTTTAGAGGCCATCGCGTAGCCTCAAGGTCAGTGACCCTACTCGACACCAACGCATTAAATACCCGCCCGTACACTATGACGGATGCGCGTGGACTGGAGTTATATATGTCAGATTAGGGGTGGCCGAGATGCGAAACATCGGGTCTTCTTCACGACACATTTTCGTGTGGGCAAGGTAGGTGGTACTCGAACGAAAAAAAAATTGCCTCGTTGGCTTCTCAGTTCCAACGCTTGGCGCCTACTGCTCATATTAGATTAACTGGAATTTTAAAAATGCCATAAACTGGACAAGGCACGCGCATGATGCGTGTCTAACAAAAGCGACGGAAATATATCTTTTCACTTTCGAACGCTTACTGTACATCTCTCCGAAACTGTTCACCGCTGCACTGGAGGATGTCTTCAAGGTTCTGGACTGCAAAGGGGTTGGCATCAACATCAATGGCGAGTACATCACTCACCTTCGGTTTGCTGACGACATAGTAGTCATGGCTAAGACCATGGAGGACCTCAGTGCAATGCTCGATGACCTCAGTAGAGCTTCCGAAAGAGTGGGTCTTAAAATGAGCATGGACAATGAGATCGGAGACGCTACACTCGAAGTTGTGGACGAATATGTTTAACTAGGACCAATTGTCCTGTTAAGTAGGTATAACTTCGAGAAAGAGGTCAATCGTCGAACCCGACTCGGCTGGGCAGCGTTCGGGAAGCTACGCAAAATCTTCTCGTCCCACATACCGCAGTGTCTCAAGAAGAAAGTCTTTGACCAGTGCGTGTTGCCAGTGATGACCTATGGCCCTGACACGTGGTCGCTTACAATGGGTCTTATCAGAAAGCTAAAAGTCACCCAAAGGGCAATGGAGAGGGCTATGCTTGGAGTTTCCCTACGTGCCCGAATCAGAAATTAAGAGATCCGCAGGAGAACCAAATTAACCGACATAGCCCGAAGAATTGCCAAACTTAAGTGGCAGTGGGCAGGGCACATTGCTCGCAGAACAGATGGCCGATGGGGCCGAAAGGTCTTGGAGTGGCAACCGCATACCGGAAAACGTAGCGCTGGAAGGCCTCCCACAAGGTGGACCGATGACCTTGTGAAGACCGCAGGAATCCGCTGGATGCGGGAAGCACAGAACCGTTCAAAGTGGCGATGCTTGGGGGAGGCCTATGTCCAGCAGTGGACGTCTTTCGCCTGAAATGATGATGATGATGATGATGAAATGACCAGAGCTTAGGTTATTGGGTTGAACGAAATTATTTGATCCCTTTTTTACCATATCCGAAAAAGAAGCATTTCCTGCAGAGTCCTTTGAGCTACGAAATATGTTCCGTCAGGTTGCGCTTTTCTTGAACCGCGTTATACGCCTGAATGGTTTTCTGCTTGAGCGACTGATATAGGACTGCCAATTGTGAGGTTCCCGATCCTACGTTACGGCACAGGGTAGAGATTTTAATTTTTTTTCCGAGTTGAGTTTCCCATCCGCGGCAATAGAGCAAACTTCATTTAAGTGCTGTTCGATGGCTGACATCCATATTTGGCGGTGAAACAAAATCAACCCTTACCGACTCGTGGTCTGGGTTTTGCGTCGTCGTCTTCAACGGAGAATCGGAGGCTTGCACTGGGCCCCTTGCATTAAAGGGGTTGTTATCCATTTTGGTTTTATTATAATTTCACTAGTTCGTGTCCATCATTAACAAAACTAAACACTACGCAAAACTTTACAGATGCATTAAGACAGCAATGCACTAAAGGAGGTCACTAATATTAAATAAATTATTTATGGAAAATTGCTGAAGAGCACGTCTAAACGCTGCCAGTGCGCAGGAATGATTCCGATATATTCCTTAACTGATTAAAAATTTGTCTTAGTTCACAAATCACTTATGGTCAAGGTGATTTTGATGAACTATTGGTAAACCGGGCAATGTGAAGTGTCACAACAAAAATTGCCATAGTGGCTACGATGACAATTTTTCCTGTAGTGGCCATTTCATACAACTTGTAAAAAAATTAAGGTAGTGACTTGAAAATACGGACAATTTAAGTTGGTAGGTAGTCAATTTCATAAACAAGTGGAAAACTAACAGATGCTTACAACCTAGTTTCATTCGTAGGAAGAGTCAGTATATGTATTGGTCAATTAAAATGGCACAGTGTACCGAACTTTACATGGAAAGCCTACACAGTACACAAAGATACTCGCCATTCATTCTAGTGGCGGTGGAGTGTGTAAGCACTCGGGGCAATTTGTGTGCCCGTTAAAATGCTCGACAGGGTACAGTGCAAAGTGAAACAGTTAGGCGCATATAACATTACATAACATCACGCCTGTAATCTCAGAAGGGTCAGGCAGAGGTGTACCTATAGTACACCCACACTGCGCCAATTATGCTTAAGTCCCATGTAATAGGGGGCGAGCCTATTGCCATCAACCGGGCACAAATCTAGGCTCCGGGCTGCTACTGATAAATTCTAGATAGAAAAACCCAATAACACTTTGCACGACCTGGGAATCTAACTGAGCTCCTGGCTCATGCTCAGCAATAGCTCTTGCGACCACTAGACCAGCGAGGCAGTCGAAGCTGTAGGCGAAAATTGCCTATGGAAATTTCGATATGGTTAGCTGTTTTAATGTTATTTTGAAATTGCAACAATGCAGCCAATTACATTGTAGAAAAAAGAAATACGTTAAGTGGTAAATTGTAGTGAGGCATTTACTGTCAAAATATTTAGTACATAACGAAGCATTTTTGTCTCTTTGAGCTTCACGCCGAAAATATTTGATAGCGCTTCAGTACATTATAATAGTCCCTACTCTTTAAGCGTACCATTTCCAGAAGACCATTTGGAGAAGATCCACTAAGGTGCGAAAGAACCCAAGGGCAACGGATAATATATTCCAATATTAAAAAAGCATCTATTTGGTTTTTTATCGTAACATTCCAACTATTTGTCGCTCACGCACAATTTCATTGAATACACATTCTGCGCCATTTTATTTGATTTATAAATATTATTTGTGCCTGCCAGGAATATTGGAATACAAATTAATGTTTTCATAACAAACATATTTTTATTTGCGGACAAACAGTAAAAATTATTTTATGAATACCAAAATTTTGAATCGGGATTTTATCGTGTCGCATCTACCTATTACTCATTAAAACAATCAATACATTTTGCTATTGACACGCTAATCAGAAACATATGAGATGAATAATAGTACATAATGGTACTAGTGTGTAACATACGACGTTTTTCAACACTCTTGTGAATAAAATATCAATAAAAACTCATTTTATTCAAAAAAAGATCGTGTTCAATAGAACAAATAAATTAATGTTCCTATTGCTTGCTCATTTCATGCAACTTCTTATTTAAATAGATAATTTTAACTCGTACGTGTTTAATAAATAAAACTTTCACTCAAATATAACTTATGTTTTCTCTGTAATTGAAGAAAACTTTTAATTCCCCATTTTGTACGTGGCAGAATAGGCGCAAACTCTATGCGCGGAAAATAAAAAAAAAACCTCATCCCTTAGTCTGTGGCCGATCGCAATGCGCGCGCATATGAAAACGGATAAATTGTTCCCGCCATAGCGAAACATTTTTCACAATTCGTTTTCACTATTGAATTTATAGTTATTTATTAGTTAAAGTGTCTACAACTACTAGTAACTAAGAAAATGATTTAAGAACAACGCCACACCACCAATAAATTTAAAAAATCTATAACTCACTAGTGAGTTATAGCAATGAAATAGTCACAGTTTTATTATGGGTGTCGTTCTGTGCCTAATTGCGGTGACCATAGAGCCACTTTATGAGCAAGTGTGTTGAAAAATATATTATATTGAAATACTTGATAGTACCGTCTAGTTTTGTTATGACACTGGCTGGTAACAGTCACTCGAGGAGAGCTTCGCATCGATGGGTGCGTACGGCTCTCTTCGAATGGCAGAGATTATATCAGGAAAGCCGCAATCGTATCATGTCAACGACTGCTTTATTAAGGCACAAACCTGATGGTCTGCCAGGGTCGCGGGTTCGAAAGAGATACCGTGGTCCCTGGCACAGGCAACTGAAGGAACACGGGTGGGTTTTGGTAAGTAAAAGTCTGACACGTCATTTGTAGATTTCCCACGCAAAAAAAAAATCTGATGATAATGACGCTACTGAACGACATATAAATGATAATTGATTTTATTTCCGTAAGTAGGTTTGTGAAAACACTTTTACACGTCAATCGTATATTAAAAACTAGATGAAGTAGGCATTGCCTATCTGACTACTCCGTGAAGAAAGGCCGAAAAAAACTCAGAGACCACAGACTCTTTAAATTTCAGACATAATCTTGGTCAGATCGTGTGAAGACTATGTGTATTGATATCTGAAATAGTCTTTTGAGGAAGGAACAACACAGATTGAGTGGACCTGTCCAGACAGTGCACGCATTTGTCTGTAATCGTGCATCTCAACTCAATACTTAAGGAGCTCAACGACTTGACGAACAGTCCCAAAGAAAGGATATTTGGGTAAGCCGCATAAATTACTCAAACCACCAGACCAAGATTATGATAAAAACTAACTGAGAAAATAAAATAATAATAAAACATAAACGAAAAAAGCAATGACCCGTCTTAACATTCACAATAATAACAATAAAATAATACTTAAGAAAGTAAATATTCATGTCAAAATTTTTTTTTCTTAAAACTATGCTTTCATTTCATCACAATCACACTAAAAACTCAGTACAAAGCGAGTCCTTAATGCTCTAGAGTAATAAAAATATATGAAATTTCATTATTGCACAGTATTTTTTTTAATCGCACCAAAAGGTGCCAATCTCAATGGATTAGCTCTATTCAGCCAGCCGATATCAAAACTTTTTTTTACGTACGTATTATTCGTTTCTATCCTACTTGTTCCAAAGGAGATGGACAAAATGTGCCCCACGGAGTACAAACGTACATTTAATGCAGATAATTAAAATAAATAAATAAAGAATTTTGAATAACTTTTTATGCCTCATAGCAGAAGTGGAGAAATAATCGTAATTAAAAGTTTTTCTGTTTGATTTGCGTTTTATATCCCTTTTAATGTTGCCATATAATATTAGCAAAGATCAGAACAGGGAAAAAATATTATATGTAAGTTTTTTAAATAAAAATAAACGCTTGGCAGGCCTTAAATATACACGTAAATTATTCGTAACCATAATGTAATAAAAACATATTTTTTGTACGTTTTCTTGTCTATAAATTGAACCATCTATGACTGAATTTATAGACGTTAGTGCAGTTACGGATAGGATAATATGACGTTATTACTGGCAACACCGCTGACAAATGTCAATTGTCAATACCATATTCCTTTGACGACGATTATTGTCTTTGACGTTTGCGCCGGTTTTCTCGTTCGAATCGTGCTTATGTTTCATTGTTTTTGCATAGAAGTTTATATTTTATAGTGTCTTAGCGCCACACGAGTGCTCTAACTAATAATGATTGTAAACTGTATAATTACAAACTACGAAAATGGACCTTTTACAAGCGTGTGTTGACTGTGGTATCCAAATTAGAGAACGCGCACAGGCGGCATGTAAAATCATCATCACCCCCCTGATGTGATGAGTTCTTCCATAGGAGTGGTTAACTTTTGAGGTAAGTTCTAGTTTCAATAACTACCTCCTACTAAAATATATACGACAGGTATTATTTACTCCATATTCTAACGTCGTGGTCAAATCTTAGACTAATAAGTTCCTTTTTTACCTTCACAGTTGTCACTTCATAGCTGTGTCTGTGGTGCCTGCTATGACACTAAACCAAGACGCCTTGCAACCAATTCAAGGGAAAGACAACTTGTTCATACCAATGTTTATTATGGCTGTTGGAGATCAGTAATACGTGCAAGAAGACACGACATTTCAGAATTGAATTAATGTTTTGATAACATTAAATGATTAAAATAATGTTCTTTGTTTTATTATTTGCCATATTCAGAATATGCTACTGTAGACATTTTACTTGTTTGTGCAAAAAAAAAAAATAGTTACAAACTATAGATTTTATCAGATGATATAAAAAATGCTTTTAGAAATATTTAAAACTAAAATACTATTTATATTAAACTCCTGGCACAGATATATACACATTAATTTACATGAAATACCTTAGCCATAGTGCAAAAATCAACCTTTTCAAACGTTCATAACTTTTACCCACAAACGCTCAGCAATATGCCTCTTTCTAATTTTGTTTGTAGAAGGTCAGTACTATAAAATGATAAATATTTTGTATCTGTACATTCTGGGGCACAACCCCATACAATTTTTGGCCATGTCCTTTAAACATAAAGTTGCCCAACAAAACTCTTAACCTTACGTTTAATAATTGCTCATGTATAACTTTTAATTTCAATAATTAAACTTCTATTTTAACTGTTTGATATGAGTTTATTTTATCTACTATTCCTATAGGTAATAGTTGAAAGAAAAGCAGATTATGCACCTCGCCTTAAGTAATTTATATTGCCCTCGTGCCTGTTAGACTAGAGCCCTCGCTAACGCTCGGGCTCTAAATCAGGCACTAGGTACAATAACAAATTACTTTGTTCTCGATGCAATAATCTACTATTATATTTACAAATAAGTTAAATAAAACCGGTAATCAGATCATTTGAGGACCATGTAGACAGGTGTCTGAAATGGTCTTTTGAGGAAATAAACGTACAGATTTGAGTGGATCTGTCCAGTCAGTGCACGCATTTGTAGTTAATCGTGCAGCTCAGAACTTAATTAGCTCAAATACTCGACGAACAATACCAAAGAAAGGACATTTGGTTAGGCCGCGTTACGTGTTCAAGCTGCCAGATTTTCATTTAGAAACTGAAACAGAGAAAATATAAAATATGACCCACATAGTCCTCAAACAATAATTAAAATAATAAAATATTTTACAAATGACAAGGTGTAAAAATAAAATAAAATTTGGCAAAAAAAAAACAACAACCAGTATGTAAAAATTGGAGCAGGTCAATCCCAAGTCTTTTATACGTTTTTTTTAATACGATGGCTACTTCTGTTCTGGTAATCCTGCGTCTACATACTATAGCGACCTAATGTAGAAAACGTAAAACAATTTCTATTCAACCTTAACAAGAACCAATCAATCATGTAGCTTTAAGTCGTGTTGATCTAAAGTTTTCAAAATCTGTGCAGACTGCTATACTGTCTTAATTACCAGTGTATGTTCACTCTAGAATTTCCAGACTTATTGAAACAATAATGATATTGCGGCAATTACGTACTGCAGTATATACTCGTCCATTATTCTCAGCCCGTACACTAGCATTATCGACGGTTATTATAGTTAATATGAATAACGTCGACGTGCGAATCTTTTAACGAGGAGCAGATATTGTTGGATTTTGTATGAAGTCGATAACAATTTTAATTAATAACTAGCTTCCGCCTGCGACATAGAAGACCAAATAATATCCTAACTAATATTATAAATACGAAAGTAAGTTTATTTATTTGTAACGCTTTCACGCCAAAACGGCTGAACGGATTTGGATGATATTTAGCACATATACAGACTATGACCTAGGTAAGAAAAAAAGGCGTCTTTTCATCTTAGATCGCAGACAAAGTTGCGAGCAACAGCTGGTACTAAAATATCAGCCACATTTTCATAATAATTGCATGTATGACACGTTTGTAGTTTTGGTCTAAGCAGACAAAATATGTGGAGAGTCAGGATTGGCGCGGGAGCAAGTGACGTCCGTGTGATAAGCAGCTCGTCCTGAGGTTGACACCCGCAGCCTTCAGTAGTAATTTTCATTGCTTGGGAAGTTTTTTGTTAGAACGCCTGCGTATGTAATATCTAATGGCACAACACTGATGCATTCTTACAGACGCACAGCTATCACTAAAAATATTGTAACGATTGATTGTAAACACACGGGATTTCTCATTAACAGGCGCCTAACCTAATAGCTATTATAATCAAAGATGAAAGAATTGAACTATTAATTAAATAACATTAAAAAAAAGAAGCAAACAAACCTCATTTGTTGGGAATCGAACTTATGTTTGCATTAGTCGTCGAACTTTTGAGCTATTTGCTTTGTTAAAAGTTAACTAAAACAGCCGTTCTTAAACAAGGTGGCAGGGACATAGACGGATAAACTGTTATAATAATAATTGTGTCAGTTCCGACGCGTGACTGGAAAGGAAGCAAATTAACCCATCCATTTATTCCTAATGATTTGATAAAAAAATATCTTATATCAAATTATTAATTTCGTGAATTATTTTCGATCATCATTCGTCATTTTGACTTTATTGACGGCTTTAGAACCCTGGAAAACTATGCAAACGACAACCATGACGGAAATTAAAAAAAAATCGCAATTACCACCTTGGATTACCAGTTTGATCCTCACGATCGGCTTCAACGCCCTCGAAAACTATGAAAACGACACCCATGACGAATATACTGTAGACAAAGGAAGTAAATGAACCCATTCATTTATTTAAAATGATTTGATAAAATATGTTACTCATATTAAATAATTCAATTCGTAAATGCCGACATCTTGTATTTTAATTTTGACTTCACTTACGGCTTTAGAACCATAAATATTATAAAACGATACCCAAGACATAAAATAAAAAAAAACGCAGCCGCCATCTTAGATTCACATTTTGACCTCACTATCGGCTTTAGCCCCCTCGAAAACTATGAAAACGATACCCATGACGATCACACACACACACACCAAACACACACACACTATACACAAACATACACACACATACTTACATGCGGCATACCCAGTACACGTCGGCTGTAAACAATAGACACATACATGATTTCAAAGTGAAAGGTTGCGCACCTTTCACTTTTAAATCAGGTGTCTAGATTAGGTACAGCAGCGGTACTGCTGTAGCTGGTACTAATTTATTTATTATTTATAATATTTAGTAGTTTACAAAAAGTAAGCTCGAATACGTTAATTTGTGTATAGTTAATAACAACCAACTACTTTTTCACTATACACACTTATATACTTAAAAAATGGCGTAAAAAAAATCATCCGCATCGCTGTCGACTGGTAATGTACCCAGGAGACTGGCAGCGTTGCCACGTTGTATGGCAATGCTTAGCCTCTGGCCAAGGTAAAAGCCAGCCTGTTTCACGGGAAGTGTCAACCAGCCGTTTAGATATTTCCTTATAGAGACCAAGAGCGCACGGACCCCACGGCCCGAGGGTTTCAACCCCACACGGCTCGAAAATAAAATTACCAATAAGGTTTTTATACTTACGCCGCTTGAGGTTTTCCGCAGCCGCAGCAGCAGAGCCAGCACAGCTCGCCGAACCAGGAAGATGGGATGGCGCAAGAGTGTCGACACACGTTGCATCCCACACTAGAGGCCTACCCACCTGCCATGGAACAAGGACGACGGTAGTGCATGAAGCCACAGACCTGAATCCCATTTACCCACAGCCAGCAGGCGCGTACGCTCCGCAGAAGTAGCAGACGTGTTAATTAAATTGTCCTGTACTACTCTGCAGAGCGGCTCGTCCCAACGTCTCTGGGAAAACGGATTATCGGGTAGATCAGAGTTCGGGCAAGCGAGTCTCCAGGCATCCATAGCCTCGGTGAAGCACGGCACATCAAAATAAATCAGTGTGGAGGTAAGGATTTTCCTGATTAATTTCTCAGTGCCATGGACCGAGGATAGGAAAGCCGGTAAACTAATGCTAGAAATTTTGCGGACGTCGAGGCCTCTCATACGAATGGGAAGAGTAGCTTGTGCCCAAGCTCGGTCGTCCATGGCCACATTTAAAATCGTAGTAAGTGTGTGCCGGATAATTTGGTATATTCTTTCTAAAAGGTGAATTTATGTCTATTCTTTCTATTTCTTTTTAGTAGTTTGGTGAATTTATGTCTAATAACGGGGGCGGATCCAGTATTCATTTCTGCCTCCTCCCCTCTCCAGAAGTGAGGGAGAGCACATCCTGTCCCGTACAAAGATTTTGCATTTTACATCCACACCGACCACACACATCACACACCACACACACTCCTCTCACACCTCACACATCCCACACACATCACACACCACACACACTTGACACACCTCTCACACCCCATACACATCACACTCTCCGCACACTCAACACACCCACATGAATGTATACATTCTGTTCAATTCAGGAGCGAGCGAGCGTGTTTGAATTTATAATAATCATACTTTATGTAATGCTAATAAAGCACGCAACACGCGCTTGAGACAAACCTATTATTATTATAACGAAGTTAACTCAAAAAACTATGTAAAAAAAGTATTTTGTAAGTTGTACAAACAGCCAAAGCTGCGGAAGAGCGGAGTTTCCTAACACAGGGTTCATTATGCTTAAAAGGAAGCTCCAATCACAAACTAATGTTAACTATTTGGTACAGAAATAAACATTCTGTATTTGTATATTTTGCATACTTAAGGGAAGGGGCCTCCGTCTTCAAACTGCTTCATACTGAACATCTTAATTTGACCTTGTTTACCAACGGACCCGGGGCGTACTGAGCGAGTGAAGCGTGCTTAATAGTATAGCATCTAACCTAGGATTTTGTTGGTTAGTTGTTCTTTTCACCATTCATAGTAGGTACTTATTAACTATTTATTTTTTATGAGTTGAGGGAAGCTGCATAAACCGCGCTACCTTTTCTAGCCCAACTACGAACTGGCTACCACTCAAGGCAGAGTCGTAGCCGTAGTTCGAAAAAAAAACAGTTGATCTCCTAAGAATTGAATAGTGAAGAAGCTACTAAGACGTCGAAGTAAATTTCGTGAAATTAAAATACTGTGAGTCTGTGCTAGAAAGAGGGAGCCTTGCCAGTCGGAGCGCGAAGTGGAAGGCTTATGTAACGTAAGGTTGTACGTATGCAAGGTTAGTAACATTGTCCTAATAACTAAGTGCTTAATTGGAACCGAAGTGCTCCCTACGACGACTGCCAATATTTCTCCCACGAGCTGCATGTGTAGAAAGGTGGTGCAAAATGCTCTAAAGTGCGTCCTTTACGTCTTCAGTACAACAGACCTGCTGGCTACCATATTCCCTCCGTTCCCTTTCAACGTCAGCATTGCCTTTAAGGTCAGTGGTGACAAGTGACCTTGGTATTTAAATTGTTCCACTCGCTCAAGATGGTATTAAGTACGCAACTCAAAAACAATGTATCGACTTTTCTGAACGTTACACAATAAACCACGTAAACCACGTTCATTTGCGTAACATTCACGTGTGGCCAATAGGGTCCTAATACCGCCTACTGAAATACCTACTCCGCTGAGCAGCGCCACAGAACTTAAATTATTGTCACAGACACCGTCAATAGGTCAACCGACATGATGACTGCTTAGCTCCTGTATCAGGGCATTCATGTGCAAATTGAAGTGGGAAGGGGAGATCAACCCAGGACGGGGGGGGGGGGGGGTTCATTTCCCCTTCCCTCATTCTCACACCGCACTTCATTAGATATATCTCCGACAGCACACCTGCCCACCGAACGTTGTTGAGCTGATTTCCATACCAATGCTTGAAGATTCTTATAAGCTCGATAAGTCGATCTATCTAGGTTGCCTATCTTATAGCTTCAAGTTTCTTCCACAATATATGAGAAACCAAATCAAAAGCCCTAGATAGATGGAGGAAGCAAGCAAAAACAGTTCTTCTTTTTGTGTAATACCTGACGGCCTGCGTGAGAGACAGAACAGGCCTGCTCTTCTGTTGATAGCATCTCGTGCAGTACGAGTCGTTTAGCTGTGTACGAGTATAAAGCAGACCATCAAGCACCTTAGCGACTGTGGATGCTAGAGAAAAGGCGGTCAAAATTTATGGAACAGTAAATTATGACGAAAATTTTCAACGCTCTGCGTTGAAATATTTTCAGAAGGTTCAGAATGATGTACTGAATCCATGGTAACAGTTTGTGCATCGATGGGGATCTGTATTATGTCAAGATTAGTTTTCTGTCTGCTCGGTCATTTTTAAGATCGCTCCGTACTAGTTCATTTCGGACAGTGAACTAGTTCATTCTATTAGTTCTAATAGCTCTATCCGGTCTTCGCTCCCGGTTAGTATCTCATCTCATTATTGCAGATTCCGTCGGTCGGGTTCGGGTAGCATCGTCTTTCGTCGGCTATTCTCTCTGGTTCTCATTCACAAACATCGAACGTAGCTGTCAAACAATCAGTGCCTGTTTATCATTTCTCGTTCTCGTGCGCACAAACGATCGCGCGGTTTACAATGTAAGTACGAGATCGAAAAGAGCTATTAGACTAAATAGACCGATTACGAGTCAGCGTTCGGAAACGTTACTTCTAGTACAGTGCAAAGATACTTTTCCTTTTCGTTCATCGTTCACGAACTACACAAGACTAGTCATGATTGACTGCATAGCTCCTTAAAGGTATAGCGGGATGATTATCATGTCTTTGAAAAGGTACGTTTACGTGTTGTGTTATATGTGAGAATTTCCATAATATAAGTAACATGCGTAAATACGTAAGACCAAAGTCACGGTAATATTATCATACAGTATTCCAACTTCATACAAACGGACGAAGCGCGAGCTAAGCCAACGCGCCTCGATCCCGGCATGCGTGCGGCATGCAGACAGTCGCGACTGTGCCGCAGTGACGAAGGTACGGACGGTGTGTTGTTTTTTAACAATACGAGTAACCGTGCGATTTTTTCACAAAAAATGTGTTCAAGTACATAATTAATATGACGAGTAGGATATATGGTGCAGTTTTTGGTTGCATGAATTCGTCAATAACGCATCCAGATAAAACTCTTTTTAGATTACCTGGAAACTCTGAAAGGTAAGACTATAAAATAATTTTACTTACTTGTAAAGGAAGGAGGAAAAGTGATTGACACGAGTGAAATAGGTAGGCGGATAGGCGGTTCATGAATCATGATTCGGTAGGTACGCATGTGTTAAATCTCGGGGCATGTGTGTTTTGTTTTGTTAGTTTGTATAAGTAATTCAAAGTAAAGACGTGGCATTTTATTATTAATAATAGTTGTTTATATAATAAAAGTATATTTACAATCACAAAACTAAATGGACGAGTTACAATACTGTACGATAATATTACCTATTACTGTATGATAATATTATTATATTTATATAAGTTCCCTTCAAAATGGTTGAGCTGAATGGTGCTGATCCATACGTCATGTTCGTGAACGGGCGCCGTCAGTGGGGACTGGTCATCTCTTGGCTGCCACGCCACGGCTTTTTTAATTTTTCTTTTCCGATTTTTATGTTTTTTAATACGGGTCTTTCTACATCGTTCTCACATGTTTAATTTCAACAAGACTGATGTAACAAATTTTCTGTAACCATATTATTTAAAAGAGTGTCCATGGAGTTTCTTGCCCGTTGTTCTCCATAGGTACCTACTTCGCTTTGGAATGGGCAACTAGCTTCATATTTCTGACTGACCGACCCCTTGACAATTCAAAAGTGCCTGTAATGGGTTTATTTGAAATAAATTCTTTGAGTTTGAGTTGAGTTTGAGTGTACCGTGCCAAGGTCATTGCGTGTTTTGACCTACTTACCCACATCTATCACCTAAATCTAATAATGCTTAAGGAGAGCGGATGTGGGAATGCATTCTACCATCGTGTTTGAATGATTTACCCATGGAAATTTGCAATGTAATAAATGCGAAGAACTGCTCTAAGGTTTTAAAAATTTACTTTCTGCATAGCAGTGCGATCTGAAAAAATGTACTTAACAAATGTTCATGTATAATTAATACCAAGTAGTGGCGCCGAGTTGCCGTGTCTGGTCATACCGCTGTTAAACCCGCGATGGTTTGTGTGGTATGTTTATACGATAACAAATATAAACTGTATTTTTTTATTATTAATAAAAATGAAGAAAAGTTAAATCCGTAAATATCTGCTACATTCGTTCCCTATTCAGCCCAGTGAAGTAATATAATAAATCGAGTGTTGTCATGCACTGGTATATTTTGTTCTCTCTCATCTCAGTCTCATTTCCTACGAAATGAATGGGAAGTTGGTTTTGCGATTTTTGACCTTTCTAGTACTCAACCTCAGCGATCCCATAGAGTTTGTTATTTTTTTTGTTGTGGAGATTGCATTTTTTTAACTGTTTTTTTTTAATCTTTGAATGCACATCAAAATGTTTCAGTCTCTGACGTTTCATTTCACGTTGTTTTCAGCTCAGTAACTATGTAAATCGCTAAATGTTGTTCACTTGTTTTACATAACGGAGTTGTTATGTAAAACGACTAGCGGTTTTGTAAAACAGCGGATTCGACAATCCACCTGTGACATATAGATGACTTAACATACTTCTCTAGCAGTTATGATCATCAGTTAATTTCTTTTGTGTAGCGTTATCATGGAACATTCACGGGTTTCATTAAATTATAAGAGTGTTGTGTTATGTACTGCAAGTTTGCTATTTACGAGTAGTCCGAAGCTGTGGTTTTCATTCTGTAGCAATTGTTTTTCCAATAGCTTTCCCGTGTAGCTTGCCGATATTCACATGCAGCTCCGTCGGTGCAATGTTCGCGTTGTTTCTGATTGGCTCCCGATCAGCACCATTCCAACTGGGTATTACCATTACAGTAGATAGAATTCTAAATATACAATATTTATAAAATTTATAATATACAATATTTAGAATTCTTAGACTTGAAACACTACTAAAATATTTTAAATATATCTTCGTCAGTTTTGAAATTCTTTCCTTCATTAAGTCAGTACGCATAATACGTTTTGGAGCTACGGTGGAAAATAGGGAAGGTAGGTGAAAGTTAATGTAGATGGCGTGACTATAGCTAGGTCCCTACAGTCTACCAAAAAATTTGTTATTTCGTTAAATCCTCCTACTTAGTGTTTGCTGAATGCGTTTACTCCGCCTTTCACGGGAAATAAACATGCACAGCAGTTTGTTTCAATTATATTTGAGAGCCTGTTATTAACCAACACTTTAGCCGATTTAGTTATTGAACATAAATTAAACAGTTGCGGTTCCTGCGTTGTACCCAAAGATGCGACAACCTTATCTTTTCCGCGGCTATCCATGGAGGAATTGATAATATTTGTATGTGGTCTAAATAAAATTCACCAGGACCGTTCATAAGTGGGTGACAAATTCCACTTTCATGGAATACATACATTAGAGGTATCCTGAGAGAACATAAATGGTTTAGAGGAAATAAACAAAATGTTGCTCTGTGCTAAAATGTATTTATAGTTGCAGAAACAAACGTGAATGGTCGGGCCACAATTAGAAGTTATTGCTGTAACTGCATTGTATGTTTAAGAATAGTGGGATGCTGCTCAGATGTAATGAGTATTATTTGGTACCTAAGCTATGCTCGCCACGAGGCTATACCTGACCTGCCCCATTGTTAGATGAAGTAATATTAAGAGTAAATTAATTATAAGTACAACAAAATAAATGTACTCACACAAAGAAAGAATCGTTTTATTTACCTCAAAACCCCATCAGAACTTCATTATTATAAAACTGTTCAGTTACAGTCCGATGTTGGACATAGGTATCTCTTGATGCACCACTGAGTAGGTACGATCCTCATCTCAATTTACCTACGTAATGGTAAGTTAAACACAATAAAGATAGCGACAAGCAATCTAGAACATTTACTTTATCGCCAAAACAATGTTTATGTACCTCTACGTAACAATCTACATTGATACCTACACTAGTGCATCACCTTAAAACATAAATTAGTTATAACTTTTACGTCCGAAAATCAAAAAATCTAACTTAAAAAGGTCCCTAAACACGAAGTTTAATTAGCGGTACGAAATTCCCATACAAGCCTACCTTTCTTCTTTATGATTTAATATTTCTAGCTATTTTAAAAACAATTTTTAATTGGCATTGACTTTGAAGTCTTATAAAGAAAGACTTAATAAATTAATCTTATTAATTTACTCTTGGCACTTTTGAAATCGGTTTAATGGATCCAATGAAAAAATAATCATTAAAATGGGCTAAACAAAAAAGTTATACGCGAACACTACCTATATTATTATAAAAAGTACAGATGAGTTGAAAACTAGCACCTTTTTAAAATCGATTAATAAAAGTACACCAACTAAATAATACAAACGTAAATTAACTTTAAATACTTACCCACAAAATAAACATAAATTTGGGAGAATGAAACAAAGATACTGGCAACACTGATAAAAATGGCGTAATTTGGTAATCATAAAAACAAAAAATAAATATGTACCTAGTTTTTTGGTTACTTACTTTGGATGAAGGAAAGAATTTCAAAACTGACGAAGATATATATAAAATAGTTTAGTAGTGTTTCAAGTCTAAGAATTCTAATTAATATACATTTTATAAATATTGTATTTTTAGAATTCTATCTACTGTAATGGTAATACCCAGTCGGAATGGTGCTGATCGGGAGCCAATCAGAAACAACGCGAACATTGCACCGACGGAGCTGCATGTGAATATCGGCAAGCTACACGGGTAAGCTATTGGAAAAACAATTGCTACAGAATGAAAACCACAGAGCATGGAGAAACGCCGTGGCCGGCACCTTTTACTTGCACAAATGGCTAATGGACTGTCGTCTCCGAAGGAGGTCCGTGAGAGGAGTGGTAGTTAAACGCACTTCCAGCGCGGCGCCATGAATGAATGATGAATTTAATAACATATCAAAAACTATAAATAGATATTATTTGAAAATAACATCAAGCTTAATCCGCAGGCGCAGGTGACATTCAAACTCAGGGCTTGCCATAATCGCTCCTACCCAAGCGCGGTAACGACTAAGCTAGCATGCCATATATCAAGTTAGTTGAAATTATGAACTAATATCAATTACAGACAAAGTGAGTGTGTGTGAGTGTCTATAGTATAGAAAAACAACTTTTGGAAGAAGGTATTTAGTGAAACCGAAGCGTCGCTGAGCGCTACTGTACCTCAACCATTGTATTGTGGCTATGAGAAAACGTTCTTTAGCAGACTTTTCTTCACTAACTCAGCCTAACGCAGTCCACTGTTGGACATAGGCCTTTCCCATGCTGCGACACAACACCCTGTCCTCGGCCTTCCGCATCCAGTATGTCCCAACCACCTTTTTGAGGTTGTCGGTACATCTGGGTGCGCGACGTCCCACACTTTCCGATACGTGTTCTCCACTCCTGGACTCGTCTGCTCCACCGGCCATCAGTCCTTCGAAAAACATGGCCAGCCCACTGCCACTTCAACATGCTTCCGGATAACTGCGTTTCTGATTTTATCCTCCAATGAAACTCCCGTTCCATAGAGCGCTGAGCTTTCAGTGTCCACGTTTCGGCACCGTGTATTATATCGGGCAGGAATGAATTAATCTTCAAACATTGCGGGAAGTCTACGAGAAGATTTGACAGAGTTTTCCAAACGCTGCTCAACCCAACTTGATCCTTCTGACGCCTTTTTTCTCAAAGTTGTGTCTACCGAGCTGGATGACTTGCTTTAAGTAGACATACTCGGCAAGACGTGTGAATTGTACATAACTTTAGTCTAGTCCAAATTCATGCCGAGACCAACCCGTTGTGGTGCTCCATTAAGGCTATGCAGCTTCTGGTCTAACTGTTACAGTGTCTGCCATTATGACGATGTCATCGGCAAAGGAAGAGGATAGTGCGATATGCAATCGCCGTATACGTTGATACCTAGCTACCCTACCCTGTCCAGTCCAGATTACCGTTTTAAACACGTCCGCCAACTCATTTTGAGTTATGGCTAATTGCATTCACAGATTTTGTAAAAATGGTATGTAGTCGCTTAGTTTATAAATGAATTTAAGGTGTTTTGTTGCTCTTTATTATTATCAGTTATCAGCGGTGTTTGGCGTCTCGTTAGCATGTTGCCCATATCCAAGCCTCCTATTGAAAGGATCACTCACGTCTGTTTTGGGTTCTGCTGTTGTGTGATCGTGCGTCAGTACTGTTCTAAAAATAATAACGCACATTATTAAGTTTGCAATTTCAATAAAACATAATAGTTTCTGTCAGCAACATATTCACATATAAGATGCTTCTAGATCAGCAAAGACACAGCACAGTTACCAGTAAATGTAAGAGCAAGATAGTATCTTTCGGAAATGCATTCAACATTATTTATCGTCGCTTCGTTGGCGCTGCTGGCGCTCTGCGTGTGCGCACGCGCCGAGCAGGATGCGATCAAGCACATCCCGCAAAAAGCCGAGCAAACACCATCAGTTACAGGAAGAGACGCTGCGGTATCTGGTGCTTCGGCAAAGGCTGCTTGTGCGTCTGAGCAAGTGTCGCGTACTCGTCGAGACGTGGCCGGGCAGGAGAGCGACCTGCTCCCCGCTATCAACGATGTGGATGTCTCCCCCTTCGGAGAAACTTCGCAGCTGGAGGGCCGCGGCCGCATTAGGGTGCTGCCTGCCTACCTCGGCTGAACCACCAACAACAACATCGACACACGCTACCACTACAACGGATATCACATTATCGTAAAAGTTAATTAAGGTTGTATCTATGTATAATTTAAAACATTAAAAAAGCTTTTTGGTTATAAATGTACATAATTATGTTTTGTACATTTTAATTTAGTATCTAGCAATAAATAATAGTTAATAATGACTGGCGGCTTTTCATTTAAATCTGGTTCACGTTCAGTGAGTACCTAGGTGCTGACATCACTTTACAGAAATATGATAATCGATAGAGGGGTTGCTAAGTTAATTGATGAAATTAACATGCATCCAATAATTAGTGGCCATGACTATAAAATGCATAACTTCCTCTCAAACAAATTCAATCTTATTTGTTTTCACAATGTTAATCATTGTAGTTACGTTAGCCGTGGGCGTCGTTAACTTGGTGTTATCTTTAAGTGATAATGAAATGAAATTACTTATTTGAGCAATAGGCATTTTAGACTATTAGAGTCAAATTATTCTATACGTTTTCAGTGTCGTAGCAGGTGGTATTCTATATATCGTTTCTGCCTACACTCATGGGAAGAAAGCGTGAGTTTATTTATGTGGACGCCCAATGCGAAGGTTTAAGGGAACACGATTTTAAGGCAACAGTGGGACCAATGTGGAAGAGAGTAACCCGTGACCGGGAACTATGGAAGAATATTGAAGAGGCCTATGCTAAAGCAAAACCATCTTCTAAAACCGAAGTCTGAAGAAGACTATATTTTTCATAGTTACTAAATAATATTTGTAACTAGAGTGTAAGATTGTTAATAAAGGCTATTATTATTATATTTATGTAAACAGGAAGACTTGTAATTTGACGTATTCCAGAAAGTGATAGTGTGACCCATTTGCAACAATTAAGAACCTCATTAAGCCTAGGCGAAAATTCATGGGATTCGAGAAAACCGTATTTTCGTGTATTTTTGTAAAGGACATCGACCATCTCCCATACATCGTGGGCCCAAAATTTTATGAACCGTTACAAGTTCCAAATTAGTCTCATTTATTAGATTAAAATATCAGCTTTAAGCTGCCTTAGTTTCAATTTGATTGACAATTGCATAATCAAGATATATGGGGTCGAATCGAAGGTTGGGTTATAATAGAGATTGTGTTATTTACCAGTGTTTTTTTGCAATTATCAGTCTGCGAACGATCAGATGACTAATATTTAAGATAGGTTTCCATTGCGTAAAATAAACCGACTTAACAGAGTGAATTATATAGGTACAGCGGTTAATGCATTAGTACCTAAATGTACCTACTTAGAAATAGAACAACGATTTGTTAAAAAATGTGTTTTCAATTCAATTGAAATTGAATCAGTCAACTTAGCCCAATCTAGTAGCAATTGAAATGCAGTTACGGATTCTGTAAAAATATTGTTGGATTTGTACTTAATGATTATTTAGGTAGGTACTTACTATCTATTTATTAATCCTAATAATCTCAAATGCCATGTCAGATACCTAGTTTTTAGTAGGTAGATAGGTTTATGATTCCCAGGTATAATAAAGAATTAGATTAGTTTTAAATTAAGAAAATAAATTCATTTAAAGCTCGTCTCCCCGTTATATTGTAGCGAGAAAGTTGCAACACTGCAATTAATGCAGTTGTCCATAAAGTTATGTGGTATCGAAGTCCGAAATAACAGGCCGTAGTCGATCAAAGTAGCAGATACAAAGGCCGTTTTCGTGCTGAGGTAGTTCGTGAAAGCAAGATTCGTCAGATTCCGTGAAGCAACCAAAGTCGTTGGATAAATCATCGAAAACACGAATATCGCAATGCAACACATTGACTTGCGCGTAAACACAGAGCGAATGAGACAATATTTTTTCACATCATGACATTTTTATTTTGACACTGACATTTGTTTCAAGACTTGAATCATTAGCTATTTCACGACAAATTGCATTATGTTAACAAAAACCACAAACATTTCAAAAAATATTTTTCTGTATTTAGCAAATGCATTTTATAAAATGTATTTTTTATTTTGGTTTATCATAAAACAAAGTATTTTTCCACATCCTTTTTCTTCTGTACTAGCTGGGCCCAAAAGTGGGCAATAATCACCATTCCCAGAATTTGTCACTAAATATCACTTTTTTTTTAACTCTCAGATTCAATGGTCTTCATTGCAATTTTTTTTTTTTTTTTGGACTAGTGCCGCCAACGTGATTGGCGCCTATTGTGTATCTCAACCTCTTCCATACCAGTTCTCGCTTACATGCCTCTCGTACTTCCATGCTTCATACATTGTCTTTCTTTCATCCTTCGACATTTATTCTGTGGGTGGGACTCTTCTATTTGTAGCTTTTATTATTTCAACTTATCTTTGGGAAAATATTTTTTTCAGAATAGGTTTTATTATACTTATACATACTTTCTTATGCTACTTATTTAACTTATTCTCATAACACAATTTATCATAAACATTAATCTTAACCTTACTAATTTAATAGCGAATCTTATTTCATAAATCTTATGTGATATACATCGTCTATCCTAACCTACTGCTTATACTATTTTACAATTTCTGCGCTTATATCCTATGTTTACTATATTTATATTTACTGTATAACAAGAAACATAGTTTTATTATCTTGTTTTATTTCTTTCTATAACTTTTTGGGCTATAAACTCACAGTAAGCTATTAGTTTATTTCTATTCTTTCCGAGCATAATTCTTCTATTTCCCCTATTTCTTGTTCTAAGTTCAACTCGTTCTTTGCCGAAAATTGGACAGTCTATTATTATATGTGGGACTGATTCCGTTTCGTTGGGGTCACAGGTACACGATGGGCTCTCTTTGCACTTAAACCGGTTTAAGTACTCCGAAAACCCACCGTGCCGCGTAAGCACGCCTGTTGGCCTCACCCGTTTTACAATACGGTAGGCAGCTACGGCATTCGGAAAGAACATTTTCGTCACGGAGGCCGTCTCACCAGACACATATCTCCGATTCCATTCATCAAGCGAACCCAAACGGATTTGACGCTTGATGTATGAAACCGGACACAGGTCATGGTCAGGCTTCCTCCGCGACGACAACGCCGCCTCCTTCGCCAACTCGTCCGCTCGCTCATTCCCCGGCAAGCCCGCGTGGGCTTTGACCCAGAAGAAAGATATATCTTTATTCTGGTCCAACGCCAGAGCCAAATTGGCTCGTGCGCGGACCGCCAGAGGATGGAGCGAACCATGGCTTGCCAACGTCTGCAATGATGACATTGAGTCGCTGTACACTCCATAGCTCGTCTCTTTGCGCTTGAGGATCACGTCCGTTGCTTTGCAAATGGCTAGTAATTCCGCCTGGTAGACAGTGCAGTACGCGGCGAGGCTGAGCTTGAAGTTCTGGATTTCACCTTCATTATTCCATAAGGATAATGCGGCTCCAACCTTCCCTTCAATCTTGCTGCCGTCAGTGAAGATTCGCACTGCCTGCACATTTTGGCTGTCCACAAGCTGTTGGTCTGCCAGGCACATAAATTCCAAAGCCTTTTGTTTGGCAGGGTGAGATGTCTCTGCAAATCTTACCATACTCTCAATCTCGCTGTCACCTGGCACAAACCGGGACGACCCTCTCCTTGCCTCATGCATGGCGGCTGCCTCTTGTATGCGGAGGTCTAGAGGTAGTATCCCAGCCAGCGTCAGTGCCGAGTTCAATAAGACTGTACGGTAAGACTTGCAGAGCTTCTGGACGAACCCTCGTTGGACAGAGCCTAGCTTCCTACGTATTCCCAGCTTCTTTGCAGCGGGAGCCCAGGCTCCGGCCGCGTACGTGACTATCGGTTCTATAGTAGCAGTATAAATGACCTGTATGACATCCCTATTTAAACCCCAACTAACTTTTGCCGCACGTGCTAGCTGCTTATATATTTCAATCACCTTTTTGCAGACGTTCTTGGTATGTTCATTGAAAGTTAATTTATCATCTATTGTCAATCCTAGCAGCTTCATGCTCCTAATCATACCAATGTCGACCCCAGCCATGCTCAGAATTGGGATGTCGTACTTAAGCTTGTTGGTTATTACCATCGCACAGGTTTTGTGCGGTGCAAACCTAAGCTTATTTCTGACGCCCCAGCTCTGAACATGGGCGAGGGCTGCATTGGCTGCCCTTGAGACTTCAGCCGCTGTGTCGCCATCTACTGCCAAGACGATGTCGTCTGCAAATGCCTGTACAAAATACCCTTTCTCTTCTAGGTTTTTCAGCAGCGGGTCCAATAGCAGGTTCCACAGAATGGGACCACCAATTGACCCTTGGACACAACCCTTGTTGGTCTCTCTGGTGTATTCCTCCCCAGCATATCTCACTCTAACTATTCTGCTGTCGAGGTAACTATTGAGTAGTGTTGTGGTATTTACCGGGCACTTTTCCTCAGCCAGCCTGACCTTGATTGCCGGCCACCAGGCGCTGTCAAAGGCGCCCTCTATATCCAATGACACCAGGACAATTAGCTTCTTTAGCCTCAACATGTCCTGCACGTGCTTTATTAGCGTATAGAGAGGTCCTCGGTGCTCTTCTGGGGCATAAAGCCAAACTGGCGAGTACTAAGCCGCGGCACAAGCTGCCACTTAATCCTCTCTACTACCATCCTCTCCAGGACCTTCCCCAAGACCGGCAGTAGACCTATCGGTCTATATGACTTGGGGTTCGAATAATCTTCCTTGCCCGGCTTTTTGAGGACTACTACTGTAGCCTCTTTCCAGATGTCCGGGAAATGCGCCATTTCTAGGCATTTGTTATACAGGGCAAGGAAAGCATCCAGGTCCTGGCAGATCGCTCGACTGCAGATGTCCGAGGTAAAGCCATCCGCTCCGGGGGCTTTCTTAGGATTGAAGCGCTCCACAGCTGTCTTCAGCTCCAGCGGCGTAAATGGTGGGTCATGATATTCACCATGCTGCCATTCATTTACCCGTCTGGCAGCTTCCCTGGTGAGCATATGGTGTGCGTTATCTTGTTCCAGTGCGTCTCTCGGAAAGAATGTAGCGAGTAAGGCTGCTGATTCCTTGGGGTTTAAAAATACACCGTCACTCATCAAGGTTTGATCCTCTTGTCTCCTGGTGGTCCCTCTGATGACCCTGTAAATTCCCTCCCACAGTCCTTCTCCGTCCTGTCTTTCACAGAAGTTTTTCCAACTGGCAACCATGGATTTGCTGGCTTGGCACTCGTAATCTTCCTTGGCTTTCAGGTACTCGCCAACGACAGTCGCTCTCCGGACCGGTGCGGCGTTGCGGATACGATTCTTCCTCGTCGAAACTTCCTTTTGTTTTGCAGCGAGTTCCTCGGACCACCACGGAATGGTAATTTTCGGAATGGTAATTTTCTTTGGGGGTGGGGCTCGTCCTTTCTCCTGCTCAGACTCCTTAATGAGGAAGTAGAGCCGGTCCGCCTGAGCCTTGACCTCTTCTTTTATCTCCTTTTTTGTGTATTTGGAGTTAGTCATGTGGGCCTTTATTTTGCTGAGACATATTATGGCCTCCGCGACTCTGCATTTTGTTGCCGGCGGACTCATACCAACAAGATCGACAAAAGCTTCTCGTGGAGTCTCCTGTGTCGATCTTATTTGTACCTTTGAGACCACCTTAACTGGGGGGGTCAGTTTGCTTGCCGGCTTCCCGGCCTCCCACTCACCCACAGATTTCCTGACATTTTGAGTGGAGGTTCCGGCCTCTTCCATGTCTGTCTGTGGGCTTTTGTTTGGCAGGTTTGCCGGCTTCTTGACTGGTGTGCGCATACCTAACATTTCTTGTCGTATGTATTTGGGTTTGTACTAGTCCAACGTCAATGGGGTATTGTAAAGGGTACCCCTGTTTAGTGTATAACTAATGTGTAAACAAAATATATGAAAACAATAAACAAACAATATATGATAAAGATTCTAAAGAATCTTGTCGGCTTACTACACTATAATGAACCAATTTTAATTTGAGTCAGGAACTGCTAGTTAGCGTACGCAGCCGGGAGGCCAACAGGTGCACTCCGGTTGGATCTACTTGTAACGTAAGTAGCAAGTCAGTTAAACGTAAAATAATTATAATAATTATTGTTTTTACCCCACCAATGACTCTACCCTCACTGGATGGATGGTGTACAGTCCAACAATCCAGTCAAGAGGTGAGAAATGATAGAGATGTGGTCAGTATGTTAGCTTGTCAAGAATTTTAGCCACTGTGAGATTACAGTCCTGTTAAAATTGTCGTAACACAAACAATATCAGTAGCAAATATCAATAAATATACAACACAAAAGAACCTTAAAAACTATAGAGAGAAACGACAAAAGTCGTAAGTCCGTCCAAATTTGTCTCTACGTAGAGTTCAGGGTTCAGGGTAGTTTAATAAGACCCAACTTAAGTCTTGAAATCTTTGTAGGTGGTGAAATTAAATTTTTAAGAAGTGTCTACAAAATGACTCTATGTAGAGCCTACCCGATGCCACCAATGGATAGAGCCCGCCGAGCCCAATCCAAAGACCCCAAACTCGAAGCGTCCAGCCCCAAGGGTTCCGGAGCAATCTGAGTTTGAAAATTCCGGTTGCAATCCAAGATGGCGTCCGGAATATGGTTAAAACTCGATTGCTCCCCAACCGCCGGACCGAAACACCCCGTGCAAGAGTTTATCTTACTGAGCTCGACGAGATCCACACCATGAGATAACTTTCAGGCTGAAAGCTTTCCACTCCTGAAATCTAGTCTGTCCGCAAGGCCAGTGTTTGCTGATCACCGCAAAGGAAATCCCGTCGCTCTGCGACCCCCCGTTTCGGAGATATGAGTGTTTAAATTCTCACAAAAATGGCGGCCCAGCTGTCAAAGTCAACTTTTGACAGGTTATATCTCCGTCTTGGAATGTCGCAGAACGTCCGAGTTTGGTCTCCCCTGGCTCAGCTCGACCCGCTCGTTCATGAAATACAGCTTTCAGGATCCTGAAAATTTTCAGCTCCAAAGCCCTTGAAAACTATCTTGCCCGATAGTATTAGTCGCCCTTTACCTCGAAGTGAAAACGGCAGCTCTCTACGACCACTTAGTCCGGAGTTATGCAAGGTCTAAGTTCCACAAAATGGCCGCCTAACTGTCAGACGCCAACTTTAATTGGACGCAGCTCCGTAACCGTTTGTCGGAGAGAGTTGCGGCTTCGAGTACAGGTACCGGCCTGACCCCCTCTATGTTATGAGAGTAGTTTCAGGGCTAAAAACTTTCAGGCCCGAAAATCGCCTGAAATTAACAGCAAATGTTCCCTCAAGCACACTTCTGAGAACCGCACAAGTCCGGATCTTCTACGCCCAATAACTTCCTAGATATTTGCAGTTTTATGTTGCAACCAGTGAAACCAAAATGGCTGAAAAAAGCTATTCTCGTCAAATCTAAAGTTATTGGGGGCAAGTTTGGGCTTAATCTATTCACATAACATATAAAAAAGTCAATCCTGGTGAAAAAATTTGATTAAATCTATTAATTTCAATTTTATTGCAATTAATAGTTAAAAATTCTATATCTTTAGAATCAATACTCAGAAAATTCAGGAAAAAATTGCTAAATTATAAACAAAGGAGCCTCTACACAGATCTAAAATAAAAATTTAAAAATATTTGGTTTTACCTATATAAATTTATGAAAATGTAATTTAATCAGTTTTTCATTAAACCTAAAAGAGTTAAAATTCTGGTTTCTTCAAAATGTCTTCTTCTAGTAAGCGCGCAAAAGATAGCAGTTGAAAACTTGTGAATTTTTAATTTTTTCAGAAGTTACAGGTGCCCAAACTTCCGATTTTAAGTTAATTAATAAGCCAAAAGTATTCAATTTAAAAATATATTACTTGCAGATATTGTCTTCTCCCAGGTACCTCTTACGAACTGCAAAGTTTCAGGCAGCTGTTGTGTCTCCTTTCGGTTTTTCAGACCATGTGCTTTTTGGATTTTTCTGAATAACTCTGGAAATGCTTGATCGAAAAAAAAACTGAGTGGTCCGGAACTAAGGCGGGGTTATTCCGATGTGATTTTCAAAAGAAAAACATGGGGTCACCACTCTCGTTCCGCCGCAAAAGCGTCAAGTCATTGCTATTACACCTAACAGTTTAACAAACTTTTTCATGTTACCCAATTTTCTAAAACATCAAACAGTAAAAGCAAAAGGAAGAAGCTTATTAACCGTTTTCAAAAATCATCTTTGTACATTAAACTTTGACACGAGTTATCTAAATTTTTTTGTATCTCCCGTACTAAGCGTACAAATTACGGGGAAGACATCTTCATTTAATCAGTCAACCAATTCTCGTACCTAAAAAACAATGTTTCTCTAGATTTTTCTCTCTTTTTAAACGACAAAAATATGATGTGAAGAGTCAACATTGCAAGACAATAACATGATAAATAGAAGATTCTTTGTCAGCTTTGGTTTTTAATTTTCTAATTTTCCCCCAATAGTGTCCCCCATATTCAAAATTCATTTAAATTACGTTATCCGACCATGTTTGGGTCACAGAAATTCATATTTGTAGGTACCAAATTTCAACTTAATCAGTTCAGTAGATTCGGAGCAAATTGGCTGTGACGGACGGACAGACTGACATACACACTAGTGATCCTATAAGGGTTTCATTTTTCATTACGACGTACGGAAACCTAATTGAGAGTTTGTACGTGCTCAGTAGTTTAAAACCTCAACTCTTACAAGCTCATCGACTATTAATTAAGTAGGAGTCATACTAACCACTCAAAACTTGGCCGTTTCGACTGGTAGCACGAACTGGCTACTTAACGTAAGAAGGATTTTTCAGTGGTAAGAAGTCAGGGATTACATAAACCAGTAATTTTATTTAATTAAAAATCTTATTAATTTGCAAATTCTAGGTTTGCAAGCATAATTGACTGTTTCATGGGCACGTTATATTTTTTTACCTCCTTAAAAAGGTGATTAAATGAAGGTGTAATATGTATATACGCATTTTAATATTCATGCCTTACTAAACTGTCGAGATAATTGGTGTCGATGTTCTTACATATTTACTGTACTGTACGTAGATATTTTTGAAAAGATTTAATCTTTTTGATGTTTTAGAAAATTGATTTGCTGATGTTTGAGAAAGATTTGTTAAAGTATTAGGTACCTAATGGAATAAACAGGCCATTAAATTGGAGAGTTAAGATAAAAGTAATATTAAGAAACGAATCCCGGGAAATGAAAAAAAAAAAAGAAAATTGTGTTTTCTCGAATTGCATGATTTTGTATCTAAGCTATATGGGGTGCTTAATTATTGCAAACGAGTCATACTATCACTTCACTGGAAGGACACATCAAATTACAAGTCACCCTGTACAACAATGAGTGTTTTATTAATAAAGTTCACAAATATACTATGATCCATGGGAGACTTCGCTAGTCTCTTACAGTGGGTACATAAAATTTTCTGTACGTTAATTAAAAAAACAAAAACAGTCTAAGGATAAGTTCACATAATCACTTGACAGACATTGTTGGAAGATCTGATTTTGTTATTTTATGCAGGCAGAAACTGCTGCCCCCCCCCCCTCCACCCCTCACCCTCACTCGGCGTAATCCCTTAACGCTAAAAATACAAAGAAAAACTCGTTCTATTGTAACAGCATCTACATCGCCACGTACGAACTACGCATGACACTGACGTCATGCAAAATCCTGCATCGCGGAAGCAGATTTTGCCGCGCAACTAGCTTAAATACAACGTCCTTTCTGTTGGCAGTTGTGGGCATTTGCCAACAAGTCACTACACCCGTCTAGTCGGTAGATCCTCCCTTATCTATGGGGGATGAGTGAACTTTACACCCTCCTTCCTCATGCCTGTATACTATCAATGAAATACGTAAAAAAACATACCAAAAAGAGAGAAGCCATAGCTCGAGGGCTGAAACCAACCCAAACATTGTTAGGTTCTTGTAATAATATAATGATCCTTTCACCGAGCCGTTCTAAAGTATTATTAAATTTAGATACGAAAATTCTTTCACATAAACTTTTAATAACTCGATGTCATTATCACGGGCACAAAGAGCTTCTCGGAACATTTAATGACATGATACATTATTATTACAATACCTTCAGGACTGAAGGGTCTGGGCTCTAGGCGAACAATTTAAAGATATGGCTACATTTCGCGGTGTTGAATTTTTTTTTTTATTACATGTAGGCATTCTGTATTTTAATTTGAACCGTCAATACTTTAGGAAAATTGGGAAAGAAATGTCTGTCTTCTTTTGCAACTTTCTGCTGTTGTAGTCAAATCATTAAAAACTTTTTTTCTTCATTCTAAGTATAGTCGTGGAAAGTATGGGTTAAGCTTACATAAAATCATATATAAGCAATATGTCGTCTTTATCAGGAGTGGTCTTAATGTTTCTTATACGTTGGTATGCGGGCGAGGAGATGTAAGTAAATGAAAGTAAATAATATTATGCATATCCGCAAGTCTCTGATCACATTAGGGAATGAATAATAATGTAAACGACGTTCTACTGAGTACGTGAGGCGCAAGCGCAAATCGACCACTGCATTGCAAGGGTTACAATGATCACAACCACAATATCACGCTCGCCATAAATCAATGCCCGCTTCGATCGGTCTTTACGATCCCTTTTCTTTAAGCCGCTTTCTCAGTACCCGGGATTACGTCAAGTTGGCAGTTGTAAAATTCGTTCTCAAATCATCTCTGTAAGTTGGTCGTCGTTAAACCTATAAGCGCGCCGTCACATACATATCCAGTTTATATAAGTGACAGCGCGCTTATAGGTTAGCTTCTTCCCGGGAAATAGGTTTAGCATTTTTTATCGAATTTGTGGTTGCAGTGTGTATGATATAAAACGTAGTTTTTTTTCGAACATGTCACTATTAGGTACCTACCTACATTAAATGTAAAAATTAGGACTTAGGCTACCTACCTGTAAAAAATAGTAACGATACGTACGGGATGGTTTAGATGTGAACGTAGCAGACAGAAAGAGTTGCTTTCGCATTTATACGTGGGACACTCAGAAAGTTTTGCGAAAATAAAAGTAAATCATACAGGTAAATATTTGTTTATTTAATATTTTCAAAGTACTCTCCACTAGCCTCTTTACAAAGTTTCATGCGTCTGAACCAGTTTTCGAAACAATTTTCCAGTCCGCCGTAGACACCTCGTTTACAACCTGCTCGAACGCTGACAGCGCATCTTCCGGCGACGAAAATTGTATCCCTTTGAGATTTTTTATTTATTTTCGGGAAGTAAATAAAGTCACACGGTGCTGGTTTAGGGTTGTAAGGAGGGTGACCCAGGAGTTTGAGAAGGCGCGTTGTCGTGGTGGAGCAGTAGCCCGCGGGGCCCTGTGTTTAGTCGCTTGTTACTCACAACAAAAAAACTTCTGCTAAGCATTTGGTAGTATACCATTCAAAATCTGTCAAAACAACAACTGACAAAACAACAAAAAAAAACAACGAAACCGTCGACTGGCGCTTCGTTTCTGGATCGTATTTTAAATCCAAGACTCATCACCTGTAATTGTTTATTGTTTATTGTTAATTAAAACGGTAACACCAATTACAATAATTAACATACAGATTGACTTATTGGAAAACAATGATATTTCAAATACTAACATATTATAGAGGACAGCCTTGCATACTTACACTCGCAAAACATCAGACATACACGCATAATTCTGCTCCATTCATCTGCAAACAGATCACATTCAGGATTTTTGGTCAGGAGGTCGTTAAGTATCCTTAAGGTACGACACACAGGGGACTCAGCTCTGGCGACAGTTTTAGATAACGGCGGCGCAAATAGATGGCGTCGACGGCTTTGTCGATGTCCGATGTATTTGTCGGGAACAAATAGCCGACAGAAAAGATCGTGGAGTTCGGGACTGTCGATGAGTCCTCTAAGAGTTTTGCAGGCTACTGTGAGCTGTAGAAAGCCTCGTCTAACCTCTAACGAGTTGAAGCCCAAAACTCCTAGGAGGTAATTAGTAGGGTACATGAAAGGGAAGAAGTGAAACGTCTTTTTATACAAAAATCTTAGGAATGTTTTCTGCACCTTTTCCAACGTTAAAGTATGAGTCGCTGTGTAGGGATGCCAGATACAGGCACCAGCCTCAAGTTTACTACGAACCAAGGTGGTGTACAGAAGCTTGATAACATTTGGGTTGCAAGAATCGCGGGCATTTCGCAAAACAAAACCCAAACGCCTAAAAGATTCCTTGGCAAGAGTAGAGACATGATCTCTAAATGTCAGACCAGTGTCAAAGGTCACGCCCAGGTCTTTTGTTTTGGTGACACGACATAATACTTCACTACCCAATCTATAGTTATAGTGGAGTGGTTGACGCTTTCGAGTGTACGTCATGACGTTACACTTTGTAACATTAAAAAGGAGTTTATTGACCATGCTCCACTCATATATAGCATCAATGTCCCCTTGTAGGAGTAAGCAATCCGCGACCGTATCAATTTGAACGACTAGTTTTAGGTCATCAGCGTAAAGCAAGCATTTTGCGAACCTAACCTTATTGATAAGATCATTGATCATTATAAGGAAAAGCAGTGGACCAAGTATAGATCCCTGACTCACGCCAGAGCGGGTATTATAAGGTTCAGACTCAAAGCAACCATGCCTAACAAACTGCCTGCGGTCTCGTAGATAGTTCGCAAAGAAGGTAAGAAACTCAGACGAGAAACCTAACGCCTCCAACTTCATCAAGATCACGTCATTGTCAACCCTGTCGAACGCCTTGCGGAAATCGAAATAGAGGACATCTACTTGCCCCCCACTGTCCAAAACCCCAGAAATATAATCAACATGGATCATCAGATTCGAATTGACTGAGCGGCCTTGGCGAAAGCCGTGTTGGGCATCAGTTAGAAATGCATTTATACGTTTATAGATGTACGTGTGGAGTATGTGCTCGAAAACCTTAGCAAGAGTTGGCAGGATAGCAATAGGCCTGTGTTCCACCACAGATGATTTGTCACTAGTTTTTGGGATGGGAATAACACGCGAGATTTTCCATTGCTCAGGGTATACACCGGACTGAAGGGCTAGATTAAAGATATGGCAGAGAGGAGTTGCCAGTATATAGTGGCATCCCTTGAGGATAAAAGCAGGGATGGAGTCAGGGCCGATCGAGCTATGAGGTTTAAGCTTAGCAATGCCCTTAACTACGACCTCAGGGGTCAAAAGGGGGATTGGAATATTATTTCCTGAGTTGTAGGTTGGTCTGAGATTATTTGGGTTTAATTCAGGTGAATCAGGTAAGAAAACGCTGGAAAAGTACTGAGCGAACGCTTCGGCAGATTTTATACCTGAGTAAACTATACCGTTGTGCACAACGTTAGGCTCGAAACCACCCTTCGATCGCAGGCTCGAGACATGGTGCCAGAACTGTCGCGGATTACTTCCAATGTTGTTCCCTACAGTATCACAGTATGATTTATAGGCCTCTGGAGTTCTGGTTTTTAAATCCGAACGTAGTGCGCTAAATTCAGCATATAAATGGTTATGATGTCGTAAACGCCGAGACGAGCCTGCTTCAAATTGGTTTATCATATCACGGCACTATTCCATCCGGGCCTGCTTCTGAGCATCGGTGAAGTTGTGCGGCACCCAGCGTGAAACTATCCTCCTCACGCGAAGATGAGGGTGTAGAACTTCGTGGAGGTTTCCCGATCCAACCTGCAGTATGTGCTGAATGTCTAGACACGTAACTCGCCTATTGTCTTGCATAAAAAAGCCGTCAAAGTGCGACTATTTCTTTCTTCATCCCCCAAAGTTAGTCGACCGCGCTAGCATTCGTTATACCAACGATACACGGTTGCCTTAGAAGGGCCTTCATCCATGAATGCCATTTTAAATATATCCTACGATTCGTCCGGCTTCAGGCGACACTTGAAATCGTAAAAATTCCCGGCGCAGATCCCGGCGCAGAAAAATGATCCCGGCGCAGATCCAGTTATTAATGAGACACGATAATTTAAATTAGCTCGCAAAAAGTGTCGAGGGAAATTTTGTAATTGGAACGTACCTAGTTTTACTTTCAAAGAATAATATTTTCAAAATAGACTATAGCTGATCAGTCTCTCATATATACAAACTTTTTTCTGTTCTCTTTCTGAGTGGCCTGGTAATATTAGTATGGATGATGTTATGAAAACGATGCAACCCCAAAATATAATCTCCAAAGCTCACAAGCTCACATCTGTGCTGAAGGCCTCGTATATCGCCAACATAAACAAAACAAGTCAAAACATTCGACCGGACCATTTTACACCCGACGCACGGCCGCCAAAGATAAACTTAGAAGAATAATATTGACAACTTTGTAGACAATAGTTTATTTGGGACATAGGATTAAACACTATATTTTATTGAATGACAGACTTTCGATAAAGATTAATTAGTAAATGCGTCGAGAAGAGGGTCTTGTATCTGCCGATCTATTGTGTATAAATCTCACCGTGTAGTACGACCAACTTTTCTGTGCAATTATTGGTGGCGCTGGTTGTAAACGAAAATCAAAAAGTTAAACAAAAACCGATCGAAAGTCCCATTCAAAATGTTAGTTCGAAAAACGGTTGTTGCACAGATCAGTTGGTCGATACATAAAAAACTTAGCCATGTCAATCCCAGCATAGACATAGAGAATGCACTGAGAGTTTTGCACTGAATACAGACCGAAAAGTACAAGAGAGACAAAGCGAATGTGTGACCAGTAGTTGTCTCTTTGCAGAATTCGGATTGGTCTAATACAATGTTATAACCGATGTAAAATTTCAACGCAAGATTTTCAGAATCATGTGCTGAATTCCTGGTTAGTTTGCGCGTCGATGTCCCTGCTTCCCTCAATACTTTCATTCTTGTAAAATATCAGTATAATCTTTAAAATTATATCAATACAATTATTTGAAAGTAATCAATCAAATTAAGCTACTAATACTAAGTTTGCAATATAAGAGAAAAAAAAACTATAAATATTATTTTTTAAGGTGTTTGTATTATTCTTAATTTTAACTGTCTCAATTTCTCTTGCGAAGAAAGAAAATGAGAAAAAGCAGCTGCTATTTTAACATATGCCTTTAGATGTGACAACCACGGTTATAAAATATTCATGGCGGAATATTTTGAATTCTCTCTTAAAACGGCCATTCACAGCTTCTACTACCTACGTTTAGAGTAACACAGCGTAATCTGTTGGCTGCAAGAGGTAATAATAATAATTGGTTTCCTATTTAGTTACTATTAATATATTATCTCATATATATATATGAAACAAACGGTCAATGTTGTCGGAATTCTACTCTTCATCTGATGTTGTGGTGGACAGACTCTGACCACATACAGCACATAATAAATAAGAATGATCAGCATCCTCATGATCAGTTGAAGGGGGTTGAATGTCTTTAGCTGGTGGATCAACCGTAATTCTTCTAACTCTAAGCCAACATGGCACACAAGCTTCATCATCAGAACGAAGCTAAAATAAAAAATATGAATAAAGAAATGCTTGCATTCAAACAAGCAAGGTAATAGTGAGAAATAATTTATCTTATTTAATTTCCTGGTTTAAATCAAATAAAGATAGTTAATAATAGTTAAGGAAAGTACATGGAAATTTTCAGTGCCGCCCTCGGTTTATAAATGAATTTAAGGTGTTTTGTTGCTCTTTGATATTATCAGTTATCAGCGGTGTTTGGCGTCTCGTTAGCATGTTGCCCATATCCAAGCCTCATAATGAAAGGATCACTAACGTCTGTTTTGGGTTCTGCTGTTGTGTGAGCGTGCGTCAGTACTGTTCTAAAAATAATAACGCACATTATTAAGTTTGCAATTTCAATAAAACATAATAGTTTCTGTCAGCAACATATTCACATATAAGATGCTTCGAGATCAGCAAAGACACAGTACAGTTACCAGTAAAAGTAAGAGCAAGATAGTATCTTTCGGAAATGCATTCAACATTATTTATCGTCGCGTCGTTGGCGCTGCTGGCACTCTGCGTGTGCGCACCTGCTGAGCAGGATGCGATCCAGCACATCCCGCAAAAAGCCGAGCAAACACAATCAGTTACAGGAAGAGACGCTGCAGTATCTGGTGCTTCGGCAAAGGCTGCTGGTGCGTCTGAGCACGTGGCGCGTACTCGCCGAGACGTGGCCGGGCAGGAGAGCGACCTGCTCCCCGCTATCAACGATGTGGACGTCTCCCCCTTCCGAGAAACTTCGCAGCTGGAGGGCCGCGGCCGCATTAGGGTGCTGCCTGCCTACCTCGGCTGAACCACCAACAACAACATCGACACACGCTTCCACTACAACGGATATCACATTATCGTATAAGTTAATTAAGGTTGAATCTATGTATTATTTAAAACACAAGCTTTTTGGTTATAAATGTACATTATTATGTTTTGTACATTTTAATTTAGTATCTAGCAATAAATAATAGTTTATAATGACTGGCGGCTTTTCATTTAAAACTGGTTCACGTTTAGTGAGTACCTAGGTGCTGACATAACTTTACAGATATATGATAATCGATAAAGGGGTTGCTAAGTTAATTAATGAAATTAACATGCATCCAATAATTAGTGGCCATGACTGTAAAATGCATAACTTCCTCTAAAACAAATTCAATCTTCTTTGTTTTCACAATGTTAATCATTGTAGTTACGTTAGCCGTGGGCGTCGTTAACTTGGTGTTATCTTTAAGTGATGTGCAAAAAGATAACACGATTTTAAGGCAACAGTGGGACCAATGTGGAAGAGAGTAACCCGTGACCGGGAACTATGGAAGAATATTGGAGACGCCTATGCTAAAGCAAAACCATCTTCTAAAACCGATGTCTGGAGAAGAATATATTTTTCATAGTTACTAAATAATATTTGTAACTAGAGTGTAAGATTGTTAATAAAGGCTATTATTATTATATTTATGTAAACAGGAAGACTTGTAATTTGACGTATTCCAGGACGTGATACATGACCCAATAATTACCAGAAAACCCAATTTTCGTGTATTTTTGTAAGTTTCCCAGAATGTGTCACTAAATATCACTTTTTTTTAAACTCTCAGATTGAAGGGTCTTAAATTGCTATTACACCATACAGTTTAACAAACTTTTTCATGTAACCCAATTTTCTAAAACATCAAACAGTAAAAGCAAAAGGAAGAAGCTTATTAACCGTTTTCAAAAAACATCTTTGTACATTAACTTTGACACGAGTTATCTCAATTTTTTTGTATCTCCCATACTAAGCGTATAAATTACGGGGAAGAAATCTTGATTTAATCAGTCAACCAATTCTCGTACCTAAAAAACAATGTTTCTCTAGATTTTTCTCTCTTTATAAACGACAAAAATATGATGTGAAGAGTCAACATTGCAAGCTAATGACATGATAAATAGAAGATTCTTTGTCAGCTTTGGTTTTTAATTTTCTAGTTTTCCCCCAATAGTGTCCCCCATATTCCCAATTCATTTAATTACGTTATCCGACCATGTTTGGGTCACAGAAATTCATATGTGTAGGTACCAAACTTCAACTTAATCAGTTCAGTAGATTCGGAGCAAATTGGCTGTGACGGACGGACAGACTGACAGACACACTAGTGATCCTATAAGGGTTCCATTTTTCGTTACGACGTACGGAAACCTAATTGAGAGTTTGTACGTGCTCAGTAGTTTAAAACATCAACTCTTACAAGCTCATCGACTATTAAGTAGGAGTAATGCTAACCACTCAAAACTGTGCCGTTTCGACTTGTAAACTGGTAGCACGAACTGGCTACTTAACGTAAGAAGGATTTTTCAGTGATTACATATATCAGTAATTTATTTAATTAAAAATCTTATTAATTTGCTAATTCTACCTTTGCAAGCATAATTGACTGTTTCATGGGCACGTTATATTTCTTTACCTCCTTATAAAGGTGATTAAATGAAGATGTAATATGTATATACTATACTAAAATGTTGAGATAATTGGTGTTGATGTTCTTACATATTTACTAATCAGAGATATTAATTAAAACATAACAACATATATATAACTAAATTAAATTACTAAATAACTACCTGTACAAATTAATATAAAACACTCAGGCGTCGAAGTACTCGTCCGCATCGCTGTCATCTGGAAACGTAACCAGAAGACTGGCAGCATTGCCACGCTGAATGGCAATACTAATTCTTTGGCCAAAGAACAATCCAGCCCTCTGGTCACGTGAAGTGTCGACTAGTCGGTGAGAAATTTGTCTAAAAAGGAGACGCGCACTTGGGCCCCATGACTCGAGCGTTTCGACCCCAAACGGCTCAAAACTGTAGTTACCCATAAGGTTACAGTATTTGCGCCGCTTGAGGGTCTCAGCAGCCGCAGCAGCAGCGCCAGCACAGCTCGCCGTGCTAGGAACATGAGATGGAGCAAGGGTATCGACACAGGTTGCGTCCCACACCAGAGGCCTACCCATCTTCCAAGGCAACAACGTCATACCGTCTGGTCTCTTTCCATCGTCACGTACCAAACCGTTTGGTTCTAAAACCGCAGGTATACCGGCGGTGATAAGGGCTCGACGAATAATATCGTTGATGCTGGCGTGCCGTGCTATGCGACCTGCGCTCCTGTAGCAGGACAGGCCATGGTGCCCGAGACTGTCGCCAGCTTCACCGCAGTGACACCGATGCGGAGCAACACAAGGTGCGCCCAAGCGGAGACATGTAGCGAGCCGAAACGATGAGTCATCCATCATTGTGCCTATGGTGGATGACGGGAGCGCTTGAAGCCACAAGCCTGACTCCCATTCTCCCACAGCCAGCAGACGGGCACGTTCAACAGTATTAGGTGACGTGTTTATTAGGGTATTCCGTATAATACTGCAGAGCGGCACGTCCCACCGTCTCTGGGAGGACGGGTTGTCGGGGAAAACCGTATTGGGACAAGCCATTTTCCAAGCGTTCAACGCATCGGTCAAACACGGTACTTCAAAATCGACCAGTGAAGAAGATAAAATATTCCTGGTTAATTTATCAGTACTGTGGACTGAGGAGAGGAAGGCCGGTAAACTAATACTTGAAATTTTGCGGACGCCGAGACCTCCCAGGCGAATGGGAAGTGTGGCTTGCTGCCACGCTCGGTCGTCCAGGGCCACATTTAGGATCGAAGTTAGTGTGTTTCTAATAATTTGGTCTACTTTTTCTAAAAGTTGTGGATGTTTCCACAGATGGGTGGAGCGAAGGTTATATGTAAATTTTGGTCCAAAACAACAGTATCGAATGAGTGTGAAGGCCGAATGAATGTTAATTTTGAAAAGTCTTTCCGAGACATCATTGAATTTTTTTTTTTTTTCAACGAACGTTGGAAAGGATTCGTCAAAAATTGGGGACCCTAGGAGGTGAAGAGAGTCTCTGTCCGTAATTTTGATATTTGGTGCTACGGTACAAAATTTTGCTAAGGCAGTCTGTCTGTCAGTGGTTTCGGGAAGATAAATTTCACATTTTGAAAAGTTAAGGTCTAGGCCAATAGAATTGAATTTTTCTATTAAAAATGTTAAGTCTTTTATGACTGTGTCTACATCACCTCCTAGGGTGCCGTCATCCAAATACCATACGTTGAATTTTGAATTTAGCTGTCGAATGATTGGATTTATTGCCAAACTAAAAATGACTGGCCCAAGAGGATCACCCTGTTGGCAACCAACAGCTGATTTCAAAAGGTTGTCTTTATAAAGTAATCTTGAGGGGTACCTGTAACATTGATATAGAAAACTGTAAATTTTGGGTATTTCTTTTTGAACCTATGCCAACAAGGTGTCCCTGTGTACGGAATTGAAAGCATTCTTAATGTCAACCTTCAGGACGACCTCACCTTTAGCACTATTGAGGAAAGTGGATAATGCATGTACCGCAGCCTCACAGCCCCCTTTAGACCCAAAGCCCAGCTGTATGGGCTGGAATTTGCTGGCCAGTGTTTCGCTGTAAAAAGCACAGCAAATTTTGGCTGCGATACGACGGTAAGTGGACCCTACGGCAATGGGACGAATGCCGCCATCCTTCTTGCGCAGGGCACAAAGATTTGCACCTGCACCGTACAAAATATCAATGACGGCTTCGTTCACATTGCCGGAGACCATGAGATTGATGAGGGCCGTCAGCTCCTTCAAAAGGGTCTCACCAGACTCCCCGGCGCCTGAACACATTATGTCCTTGAGATGTTGAGGTGTCAGGCCGTCGAGGCCGCCGGCAGAGCCACTTCGAAAGGAGTACACAGCCGCGCATGCTTGTTGAGATGTAATGTCAAGTGAGTTTGATTCCGAATGGGGTGGGTCAGGGAAGGAGAGGTCACCTGCCGGGGCGAGGTGTTTGCTCTCCAGAGCTGTAACTGTCTCTGGAGAGTACGGCGCAACCACATCGCTGCTAAAGATGATTCTAGCCGCACCTTTGATATCACCCTCGCCTAGTTTAGACTCCACGTGGTGCAATAAACCTCTTTGGGGGAGGGGCGCTGTTAATTTAGGGTCGAAACTTAGGGCCGAAATGTTACAATTTTCTTTTATTTGTGCTGTTAACGTTTTTTAATTTGCCAAATTTTTTTGCACATGTAGAATTCTAAACGGGAAGGTGAGTAATTGCTCCCAAGCACTTATAGAGTTCTCTCGGACGGCCAGGCGGATACTACGCGCTAAACAGGAAGCCACGGATGGTCTCGCGCCACGAGGAACTCTCTTTAAAACTGGAGTTGACGTTTTAATTGTTGTTTTCCAAAAGGGTTGAGCGGGTGACTCAGGTGTTAGGGAAGTATGTACTGTCGGGCATGATGAAGGCACATTGTGGGGTTTATGTTTCTTCCCCAAATGCACCTTCAAGCCTCGTTTAACTTTTAAAAAACGCTTGGGGACAATGAGGGCATCTCACTAGGGTATCCAGCGATGTGGCAGGTTGACTGGCGCTTCGTACGGCGTCACTACTGTCGTCAGTGTTCAGCATAAATAAACAAAGATTGCTTACACGGCTTTTCGTTCACACAATAAAGGTTACTTTAAAATCTAAATAACATTAAAATAACAAAAATGACATATAAAAAATTACTTGACTGAAGCACAATGACAGCGGCGCAGTCGCGCTGGCAGCCTGGGGCGCCGCGCCGCCTTATGAAATTTTGGCGCAGCCCTGGTAACCGTTGTCGTGAGACAGAGTCGCGTCCAAAAGTCAGTTGCTGTTTAGATGGTGCTGTTAGTAAAAAAGTCCTTGCACTGCTTTCACACCACTTATCCAGCACAAAAGTAAGGTAGTTAAAGTTTGATTGTAATGAAGTAGGTGTTGTTTTAAATGATTTATATTAAGATGACGTTTGTGTTCCACTTTTTGTAAAGTAAATCTGTTTTGTCAGCGACTTGGTAGTTAGAATCCACTACATTTTCCCTTACGTAGGTATCATATGATATTATATTTGTAGTTTATAATATTAATCACTTCAAATTTATAATAAATAACAATAAATTTACAAGGACTAGCAATAAGTCGAACTGTTTGACGTTGGACGTCATTCCATGTATTTTACTGTACTGTACGTAGATATTTTTGAAAAGATTTAATCTGTTTGATGTTTTAGAAAATTGAGTTGCTGATGTTTGAGAAAGATTTTTTAAAGTATTAGGTACCTAATGGAATAAACAGGCCATTAAATTGGAGAGTTAAGATAAAAGTAATATTAAGAAGCGAATCCCGGGAAATGATCAAAAACACAAGAAAATTGTGTTTTCTCGAATTCCATGATTTTGTATCTAAGCTATATGGGGTGCTTAATTATTGCAAACGGGTCATACTATCACTTCACTGGAAGGAAACATCAAATTACAAGTCAGCCTGTATAACAATGAGTGTTTTATTAATAAAGTTCACAAATACACTATGATCCCTGGGAGACTTCGCTAGTCTCTTACAGTGGGTACATAAAAATTTCTAATCGAAAACAAAAACAGTCTAAGGATAAGTTCACATAATCACTTGACAGACATTGTTGGGTGATCCGATTTTGTTATTTTATGCAGACAGAAACTACTGCCCCCTCCCCCTCCACCCCTCACCCTCACTCGGCGTAATCCCGTAACGCTAAAAATACAAAGAAAAACTCGTACTATTGTAACAGCATCTACATCGCCACGTACGAACTACGCATGACACTGACGTCATGCAAAATCCTGCATCGCAGAAGCAGATTTTGCCGCGCAACTAGCTTAAATACAACGTCCTTTCTGTTGGCAGTTGTGGGCATTTGCCTACAAGTCACTACACCCGTCTAGTCGGTAGATCCTCCCTTATCTATGGGGGATGAGTGAACTTTACACCCTCCTTCCTCATGCCTCTATACTATCAATGAAATACGTAAAAAACATACCAAAAAGAGAGAAGCCATAGCTCGAGGGCTGAAACCAACCCAAACATTGTTAGGTTCTTGTAATAATATAATGATCCTTTCACCGAGCCGTTCTAAAGTATTATTAAATTTAGATACGAAAATTCTTTCACATAAACTTTTAATAGCTCGATGTCATTATCAATGGCACAAAGAGCTTCTCGGAACTCTTAATGACATGATACATTATTATTACAATACCTTCAGGACTGAAGGGTCTGGGCTCTAGGCGAACAATTTAAAGTTATGGCTACATTTCGCGGTGTTGTTTTTTTTTTTTTACATGTAGGCATTCTGTATTTTAATTTTATTTAGAACCGCCAATACTTTAGGAAAATTGGGAAAGAAATGTCTGTCTTCTTTTGCAACTTTCTGCTGTTGTAGTATTAAAAACTTTTTTTCTTCATTAGTCGTGGAAAGTAGGGGTTAAGCTTACATAAAATCATATAAAAGCAATATATCGTCTTTATCAGGAGAGGTCTTAATGTTTCTTATACGTTGGTATGCGGGCGAGGAGATGTAAGTAAATGAAAGTAAATAATATTATGCATATCCGCAAGTCTCTGATCGCATTAGGGAATGAATAATATTGTAAACGACGTTCCACTGAGTACGTGAGGCGCAAGCGCAAATCGACCACTGCATTGCAAGGGTTACAATGATCACAACCACAATATCACGGTCGCCTTATATCAATGCCCGCTTCGATCGGTCTTTACGATCCCTTTTCTTTAAGCCGCTTTCTCAGTACCCGGGATTACGTCAAGTTGGCAGTTGTCAAATTCGTTCTCAAATCATCTCTGTAAGTTGGTCGTCGTTAAACCTATAAGCGCGCCGTCACATACATATCGAGTTTATATAAGTGACAGCGCGCTTATAGGTTAGCTTCTTTCCAGGAAATAGGTTTAGCATTTTTTATCGAATTTGTGGTTGCAGTGTGTATGATATAAAACGTAGTTTTTTTTCGAACATGTCACTATTAGGTACCTACCTACATTAAATGTAAAAATTAGGACTTAGGCTACCTACCTGTAAAAAATAGTAACGACGGGATGGTTTAGATGTGAACGTAGCAGACAGAAAGAGTTGCTTTCGCATTTATACGTGGGACACTCAGAAAGTTTTGCGAAAATAAAAGTAAATCATACAGGTAAATATTTGTTTATTTAATATTTTCAAAGTACTCTCCACTAGCCTCTTTACAAAGTTTCATGCGTCTGAACCAGTTTTCGAAACAATTTTCCAGTCCGCCATAGACACCTCGTTTACAACCTGCTCGAACGCTGACAGCGCATCTTCCGGCGACGAAAATTGTATCCCTTTGAGATTTTTTATTTATTTTCGGGAAGTAAATAAAGTCACACGGTGCTGGTTTAGGGGTGTAAGGAGGGTGACCCAGGAGTTTGAGAAGGCGCGTTGTCGTGGTGGAGCAGTAGCCCGCGGGGCCCTGTGTTTAGTCGCTTGTTACTCACAACAAAAAAACTTCTGCTAAGCATTTGGTAGTATACCATTCAAAATCTGTCAAAACAACAACTGACAAAACAACAAAAAAAAACAACGAAACCGTCGACTGGCGCTTCGTTTCTGGATCGTATTTTAAATCCAAGACTCATCACCTGTAATTGTTTATTGTTTATTGTTAATTAAAACGGTAACACCAATTACAATAATTAACATACAGATTGACTTATTGGAAAACAATGATATTTCAAATACTAACATATAATAGAGGACAGCCTTGCATACTTACACTCGCAAAACATCAGACATACACGCATAATTCTGCTCCATTCATCTGCAAACGGATCACATTCAGGATTTTTGGTCAGGAGGTCGTTAAGTATCCTTAAGGTACGACACACAGGGGACTCAGCTCTGGCGACAGTTTTAGATAACGGCGGCGCAAATAGATGGCGTCGACGGCTTTGTCGATGTCCGATGTATTTGTCGGGAACAAATAGCCGACAGAAAAGATCGTGGAGTTCGGGACTGTCGATGAGTCCTCTAAGAGTTTTGCAGGCTACTGTGAGCTGTAGAAAGCCTCGTCTAACCTCTTACGAGTTGAAGCCCAAAACTCCTAGGAGGTAATTAGTAGGGTACATGAAAGGGAAGAAGTGAAACGTCTTTTTATACAAAAATCTTAGGAATGTTTTCTGCACCTTTTCCAACGTTAAAATATGAGTCGCTGTGTAGGGATGCCAGATACAGGCACCAGCCTCAAGTTTACTACGAACCAAGGTGGTGTACAGAAGCTTGATAACATTTGGGTTGCAAAAATCGCGGGCATTTCGCAAAACAAAACCCAAACGCCTAAAAGATTCCTTGGCAAGAGTAGAGACATGATCTCTAAATGTCAGACCAGTGTCAAAGGTCACGCCCAGGTCTTTTGTTTTGGTGACACGACATAATACTTCACTACCCAATCTATAGTTATAGTGGAGTGGTTGACGCTTTCGACTGTACGTCATGACGTTACACTTTGTAACATTAAAAAGGAGTTTATTGACCATGCTCCACTCATATATAGCATCAATGTCCCCTTGTAGGAGTAAGCAATCCGCGACCGTATCAATTTGAACGACTAGTTTTAGGTCATCAGCGTAAAGCAAGCATTTTGCGAACCTAACCTTATTGATAAGATCATTGATCATTATAAGGAAAAGCAGTGGACCAAGTATAGATCCCTGACTCACGCCAGAGCGGGTATTATAAGGTTCAGACTCAAAGCAACCATGCCTAACAAACTGCCTGCGGTCTCGTAGATAGTTCGCAAAGAAGGTAAGAAACTCAGACGAGAAACCTAACGCCTCCAACTTCATCAAGATCACGTCATTGTCAACCCTGTCGAACGCCTTTCGGAAATCGAAATAGAGGACATCTACTTGCCCCCCACTGTCCAAAACCCCAGAAATATAATCAACATGGATCATCAGATTCGAATTGACTGAGCGGCCTTGGCGAAAGCCGTGTTGGGCATCAGTTAGAAATGCATTTATACGTTTATAGATGTACGTGTGGAGTATGTGCTCGAAAACCTTAGCAAGAGTTGGCAGGATAGCAATAGGCCTGTGTTCCACCACAGATGATTTGTCACTAGTTTTTGGGATGGGAATAACACGCGAGATTTTCCATTGCTCAGGGTATACACTGGACTGAAGGGCTAGATTAAAGATATGGCAGAGAGGAGTTGCCAGTATATCGTGGCATCCCTTGAGGATAAAAGCAGGGATGGAGTCAGGGCCGATCGAGCTATGAGGTTTAAGCTTAGCAATGCCCTTAACTACGACCTCAGGGGTCAAAAGGGGGATTGGAATATTATTTCCTGAGTTGTAGGTTGGTCTGAGATTATTTGGGTTTAATTCAGGTGAATCAGGTAAGAAAACGCTGGAAAAGTACTGAGCGAACGCTTCGGCAGATTTTATACCTGAGTAAACTATACCGTTGTGCACAACGTTAGGCTCGAAACCACCCTTCGATCGCAGGCTCGAGACATGGTGCCAGAACTGTCGCGGATTACTTCCGATGTTGTTCCCTACAGTATCACAGTATGATTTATAGGCCTCTGGAGTTCTGGTTTTTAAATCCGAACGTAGTGCGTTAAATTCAGCATATAAATGGTTATGATGTCGTAAACGCCGAGACGAGCCTGCTTCAAATTGGTTTATCATATCACGGCACTATTCCATCCGGGCCTGCTTCTGAGCATCGGTGAAGTTGTGCGGCACCCAGCGTGAAACTATCCTCCTCACGCGAAGATGAGGGTGTAGAACTTCGTGGAGGTTTCCCGATCCAACCTGCAGTATGTGCTGAATGTCTAGACACGTAACTCGCCTATTGTCTTGCATAAAAAAGCCGTCAAAGTGCGACTATTTCTTTCTTCATCCCCCAAAGTTAGTCGACCGCGCTAGCATTCGTTATACCAACGATACACGGTTGCCTTAGAAGGGCCTTCATCCATGAATGCCATTTTAAATATATCCTACGATTCGTCCGGCTTCAGGCGACACTTGAAATCGTAAAAATTCATAGCACGAAAATGATCCCGGCGCAGATCCAGTTATTAATGAGACACGATAATTTAAATTAGCTCGCAAGAAGTGTCGAGGGAAATTTTGTAATTGGAACGTACCTAGTTTTACTTCCAAAGAATAATATTTTCAAAATAGACTATAGCTGATCAGTCTCTCATATATACAAACTTTTTTTCTGTTCTCTTTCTGAGTGTCCTGGTAATATTAGTATGGATGATGTTATGAAAACGATGCAACCCCAAAATATAATCTCCAAAGCTCACAAGCTCACATCTGTGCTGAAGGCCTCGTATATCGCCAACATAAACAAAACAAGTCAAAACATTCGACCGGACCATTTTACACCCGACGCACGGCCGCCAAAGATAAACTTAGAAGAATAATATTGACAACTTTGTAGACAACAGTTTATTTGGGACATAGGATTAAACACTATATTTTATTGAATGACAGACTTTCGATAAAGATTAATTAGTAAATGCGTCGAGAAGAGGGTCTTCTATCTGCCGATCTATTGTGTAAAAATCTCACCGTGTAGTACGACCAACTTTTCTGTGCAATTATTGGTGGCGCTGGTTGTAAACGAAAATCAAAAAGTTAAACAAAAACCGATCGAAAGTCCCATTCAAAATGTTAGTTCGAAAAACGGTTGTTGCACAGATCAGTTGGTCGATACATAAAAAACTTAGCCATGTCAATCCCAGCATAGACATAGAGAATGCACTGAGAGTTTTGCACTGAATACAGACCGAAAAGTACGAGAGAGACAAAGCGAATGTGTGACCAGTAGTTGTCTCTTTGCAGAATTCGGATTGGTCTAATACAATGTTATAACCGATGTAAAATTTCAACGCAAGATTTTCAGAATCATGTGCTGAATTCCTGGTTAGTTTGCGCGTCGATGTCCCTGCTTCCCTCAATACTTTCATTCTTGTAAAATATCAGTATAATCTTTAAAATTATATCAATACAATTATTTGAAAGTAATCAATCAAATTAAGCTACTAATACTAAGTTTGCAATATAAGAGAAAAAAAAACTATAAATATTTTTTTTTAAGGTGTTTGTATTATTCTTAATTTTAACTGTCTCAATTTCTCTTGCGAAGAAAGAAAATGAGAAAAAGCAGCTGCTATTTTAACATATGCCTTTAGATGTGACAACCACGGTTATAAAATATTCATGGCGGAATATTTTGAATTCTCTCTTAAAACGGCCATTCACAGCTTCTACTACCCACGTTTAGAGTAACACAGCGTGATCTGTTGGCTGCAAGAGGTAATAATAATAATTGGTTTCCTATTTAGTTACTATTAATATATTATCTCATATATATATATATATATGAAACAAACGGTCAATGTTGTCGGAATTCTACTCTTCATCTGATGTTGTGGTGGACAGACTCTGACCACATACAGCACATAATAAATAAGAATGATCAGCATCCTCATGATCAGTTGAAGGGGGTTGAATGTCTTTAGCTGGTGGATCAACCCTAATTCTTCTAACTCTAAGCCAACATGGCACACAAGCTTCATCATCAGAACGAAGCTAAAATAAAAATATGAATAAAGAAATGCTTGCATTCAAACAACAAAGGTAATAGTGAGAAATAATTTATCTTATTTAATTTCCTGGTTTAAATCAAATAAAGATAGTTAATAATAGTTAAGGATAGTACATGGAAATTTTCAGTGCCGCCCTCGGTTTATAAATGAATTTAAGGTGTTTTGTTGCTCTTTGATATTATCAGTTATCAGCGGTGTTTGGCGTCTCGTTAGCATGTTGCCCATATCCAAGCCTCATAATGAAAGGATCACTAACGTCTGTTTTGGGTTCTGCTGTTGTTTGATCGTGCGTCAGTACTGTTCTAAAAATAATAACGCACATTATTATGTTTGCAATTTCAATAAAACATAATAGTTTCTGTCAGCAACATATTCACATATAAGATGCTTCGAGATCAGCAAAGACACAGTACAGTTACCAGTAAAAGTAAGAGCAAGATAGTATCTTTCGGAAATGCATTCAACATTATTTATCATCGCGTCGTTGGCGCTGCTGGTGCTCTGCGTGTGCGCACCCGCCGAGCAGGATGCGATCCAGCACATCCCGCAAAAAGCCGAGCAAACACCATCAGTTACAGGAAGAGACGCTGCGGTATCTGGTGCTTCGGCAAAGGCTGCTGGTGCGTCTGAGCACGTGGCGCGTACTCGCCGAGACGTGGCCGGGCAGGAGAGCGACCTGCTCCCCGCTATCAACGATGTGGACGTCTCCCCCTTCCGAGAAACTTCGCAGCTGGAGGGCCGCGGCCGCATTAGGGTGCTGCCTGCCTACCTCGGCTGAACCACCAACAACAACATCGACACACGCTTCCACTACAACGGATATCACATTATCGTATAAGTTAATTAAGGTTGAATCTATGTATTAGGCGTCGTTAACTTGGTGTTATCTTTAAGTGATGTGCAAAAAGATAACACGATTTTAAGGCAACAGTGGGACCAATGTGGAAGAGAGTAACCCGTGACCGGGAACTATGGAAGAATATTGGAGACGCCTATGCTAAAGCAAAACCATCTTCTAAAACCAATGTCTGGAGAAGAATATATTTTTCATAGTTACTAAATAATATTTGTAACTAGAGTGTAAGATTGTTAATAAAGGCTATTATTATTATATTTATGTAAACAGGAAGACTTGTAATTTGACGTATTCCAGGACGTGATACATGACCCATTTGCAACGATTAAGAACCACATAAAGCCTAGACGAAAATTCATGGGATTCCAGAAAACCCAATTTTCGTGTATTTTTGTAAGTTTCCCAGAATGTGTCACTAAATATCACTTTTTTTTAAACTCTCAGATTGAAGGGTCTTCAATTGCTATTACACCATACAGTTTAACACAAATTGGGTTACATGAAAAAGTTGTTTAACAAAAAAACTTTTTCATGTAACCCAATTTTCTAAAACATCAAACAGTAAAAGCAAAAGGAAGAAGCTTATTAACCGTTTTCAAAAAACATCTTTGTACATTAACTTTGACACGAGTTATCTCAAATTTTTTGTATCTCCCATACTAAGCGTACAAATTACGGGGAAGACATCTTCATTTAATCACTCAACCAATTCTCGTACCTAAAAAACAATGTTTCTCTAGATTTTTCTCTCTTTATAAACGACAAAAATATGATGTGTTTTCTAGTTTTCCCCCAATAGTGTCCCCCATATTCCCAATTAATTTAATTACGTTATCCGACCATGTTTGGGTCACAGAAATTCATATGTGTAGGTAACAAACTTCAACTTAATCAGTTCAGTAGATTCGGAGCAAATTGGCTGTGACGGACGGACAGACTGACATACACACTAGTGATCCTTTAAGGGTTTCATTTTTCATTACGACGTACGGAAACTTAATTGAGAGTTTGTACGTGCTCAGTAGTTTAAAACCTCAACTCTTACAAGCTCATCGACTATTAATTAAGTAGGAGTCATACTAACCACTCAAAACTTGGCCGTTTCGACTGGTAGCACGAACTGGCTACTTAACGTAAGAAGGATTTTTCAGTGGTAAGAAGTCAGGGATTACATAAACCAGTAATTTTATTTAATTAAAAATCTTATTATTTTGCAAATTCTACCTTTGCAAGCATAATTGACTGTTTCATGGGCACGTTATATTTTTTTACCTTCTTATAAAGGTTATTAAATGAAGATGTAATATGTTTATACGCATTTTAATATTCATACCTTACTAAAATGTTGAGATAATTGGTGTCGATGTTCTTACATATTTACTGTACTGTTCGTAGATATTTTTGAAAAGATTTAATCTGTTTGATGTTTTAGAAAATTGAGTTGCTGATGTTTGAGAAAGATTTGTTAAAGTATTAGGTACCTAATGGAATAAACAGGCCATTAAATTGGAGAGTTAAGATAAAAGTAATATTAAGAAACGAATCCCGGGAACTGATAAAAAAAAAAGAAAATTGTGTTTTCTCGAATTGCATGATTTTGTATCTAAGCTATATGGGGTGCTTAATTATTGCAAACGAGTCATACTATCACTTCACTGGAAGGACACATCAAATTACAAGTCAGCCTGTATAACAATGAGTGTTTTATTAATAAAGTTCACAAGTACACTATGATCCGTAGGAGACTTTTCGCTAGTCTCTTACAGTGGGTACATAAAAATTTCTACTCGAAAACAAAAACTAAAGTCTAAGGCGAAGTTCATATAATCGCTTGACAGACATTGTTGGGTGATCCGATTTTGTTATTTTATGCAGACAGAAACTACTGCCCCCTTCCCCTCCACCCCTCACCCTCACTCGGCGTAATCCCGTAACGCTAAAAATACAAAGAAAAACTCGTACTATTGTAACAGCATCTACATCGCCACGTACGAACTACGCATGACACTGACGTCATGCAAAATCCTGCATCGCGGAAGCAGATTTTGCCGCGCAACTAGCTTAAATACAACGTCCTTTCTGTTGGCAGTTGTGGGCATTTGCCTACAAGTCACTACACCCGTCTAGTCGGTAGATCCTCCCTTATCTATGGGGGATGAGTGAACTTTACACCCTCCTTCCTCATGCCTCTATACTATCAATGAAATACGTAAAAAAACATACCAAAAAGAGAGAAGCCATAGCTCGAGGGCTGAAACCAACCCAAACATTGTTAGGTTCTTGTAATAATATAATGATCCTTTCACCGAGCCGTTCTAAAGTATTATTAAATTTAGATACGAAAATTCTTTCACATAAACTTTTAATAACTCGATGTCATTATCACGGGCACAAAGAGCTTCTCGGAACATTTAATGACATGATACATTATTATTACAATACCTTCAGGACTGAAGGGTCTGGGCTCTAGGCGAACAATTTAAAGTTATGGCTACATTTCGCGGTGTTGTTTTTTTTTTTTTACATGTAGGCATTCTGTATTTTAATTTTATTTAGAACCGCCAATACTTTAGGAAAATTGGGAAAGAAATGTCTGTCTTCTTTTGCAACTTTCTGCTGTTGTAGTCAAATCATTAAAAACTTTTTTCTTCATTAGTCGTGGAAAGTAAGGGTTAAGCTTACATAAAACCATATAAAAGCAATATATCGTCTTTATCAGGAGAGGTCTTAATGTTTCTTATACGTTGGTATGCGGGCGAGGAGATGTAAGTAAATGAAAGTAAATAATATTATGCATATCCGCAAGTCTCTGATCGCATTAGGGAATGAATAATATTGTAAACGACGTTCCACTGAGTACGTGAGGCGCAAGCGCATATCAATTGACCACTGCATTGCAACGGTTACAATGATCACAACCACAATATCACGGTCGCCATAAATCAATGCCGGCTTCGATCGGTCTGCCCGATCCCTTTTCTTTAAGCCGCTTTCTCACTACCCGGGAATACGTCAAGTTGGCAGTTGTCAAATTCGTTCTCAAATCAACTCTGTAAGTTTGTCGTCGTTAAACCTATAAGCGCGCCGTCACATACATATCGAGTTTATATAAGTGACAGCGCGCTTATAGGTTAGCTTCTTCCCAGGAAATAGGTTTAGCATTTTTTTATGGAATTTGTAGTTGCAATGTGTATGATATAAAACGTAGTTTTTTTTCGAACATGTCACTATTAGGTAAAAATTAGGACTTAGGCTACATACCTGTAAAAAATAGTAACGATAGGTACGGGATGGTTTAGATGTGAACGTAGCAAACAGACAGAGTTGCTTTCGCATTAATATGTGGGACACTCAGAAAGTTTTGCGAAAATAAAAATAAATCATCTATGATTAATTTTTATTTTCGCAAAACTAACAAAAAGATAAATATTTGTTTATTTAATATTTTCAAAGTACTCTCCACTAGCCTCTTTACAAAGTTTCATGCGTCTGAACCAGTTTAACAATTTTCCAGTCCGCCGTAGACACCTCGTTTACAGCCTGCTCGAACGCTGACAGCGCATCTTCCGGCGACGAAAATTGTAGTAATTGAAATAATAAAAATAATTGTAAATAGCCCGCGGGGCTCTGTGTGTAATCGCTTGTTACCTACTCACAACAAAAAAAACTTCTGCTAAGCATTTGGTAGTTATTCAAAATTCAGTTACTCAAAATCTGCGGTCCGCTTCTAGATCGCTTCACTTTGGCAGGCGTTGATTCGTTTTGAAACAACCAAACCGTCGACTGGCGCTTCGTTTCTGGATCGTATTTTAAATCCAAGACTCATCACCTGTAATGATGTCGTAAACGCCGAGACGAGCCTGCTTCAAATAGGTTTATCATATCACGGCACTATTCCATCCGGGCCTGATTCTGAGCATCGGTGAGGTTGTGCGGCACCCAGCGTGAAACTATCCTCCTCACGCGAAGATGAGGGTGTAGAACTTCGTGGAGGTTTCCCGATCTAACCTGCAGTATGTGCTCAATCTCTTATACGTAACTCGCCTATTGTCTTGCATAAAAAATTCACTGCTAGCACGTTTTCTGCCATAACAGCCGTCAAAGTGCGACTATTTCTTTCTTCATCCCCCGAAGTTAGTCGACCGCGCTAGCATTCGTTATACCAACGATACACGGTTGCCTTAAAAGGGCCTTCATCCATGAATGCCATTTTAAATCTATCGTACGCTTCGTCCGGCTTCAGGCGACACTTGAAATCGTAAAAATTCATAGCACGAAAATGTTCGCGGCGCAGATCTAGTTATTAATCAGACACGATAATTTAAATTAGCTCGCAAAAAGTGTGGAGGGAAATTTTGTAATTGGAACGTACCTAGTTTTACTTCTTAATAATCATATTTTCAAAATAGACCATAGCTGATCAGTCTCTCATACATACAAACTTTTTTCTGTTTTCTTTCTGAGTGGCCTGGTAATATCAGTATGGATGATGTTATGAAAACGACGCAACCCCAAAATATAATCTCCAAAGCTCACATCTGTGCTGAAGGCCTCGTATATCGCCAACATAAACAAAACAAGCCAAAACATTCGACCGGACCATTTTACACCCGACGCACGGCCGCCAAAGATAACCTTAGAAGAATAACATTGACAACTTTGTAGACAACAGTTTATTTTGGACATAGGATTAAACACTATATTTGATTGAATTACAGACTTTAGATAAAGATTAATTAGTAAATGCGTCGAGAAGAGGGTCTTGTATCTGCCGATCTATTGTGTAAAAATCTCACCGTGTAGTACGACCAACTTTTCTGTGCAATTATTGGTGGCGCTGTAAACGAAAATCAAAAAGTTAAACAAAAACCGATCGAAAGTCCCATTCAAAATGTTAGTTCGAAAAACGGCCGTTTCACAGATCAGTTGGTCGATACATAAAAAACTTAGCCATGTCAATCCCAGCATAGACATAGAGAATACACTGAGAGTTTTGCACTGAATACAGACCGAAAAGTACGAGAGAGACAAAGCGAATGTGTGACCAGAAGTTGTCTCTTTGCAGAATTCGGATTGGTCTAATGATATTTTGGTTTTAATTTATACAATGTTATAACCGATGTAAAATTTCAACGCAAGATTTTCAGAATCATCTGCTGAATTCCTGGTTAGTTTGCGCGTCGATGTCCCTGCTTCCCTCAATACTTTCATTCTTGTAAAATATGAGTAATAATCTTTAAAATTATATCAATACAATTATTTGAAAGTAATCAATCAAATAAAGCTATTAAGACTAAGTGTGCCATATAAGAGAAAAAAACTATAACAATAAAAATAAAAAAAAGTGTTTGTATTATTCTTAATTTTAACTGTCTCAATTTCTCTTGCGAAGAAAGAAAATGAGAAATTTTCTGTCCATAACCTAACCCAGTAAACTTTAAAAATAATAAATAGTAACACATTATAGGAATTCCCACTGTTACCGCCATTTACAGCGCTAATATCCAAATCTTACACTGAAGTATATCATTACTTACCACATACATTGAAGTCTATCTTTTCTAGAATGTGGCGGTAGTAGGTACGTTTCTCATCAGTCCCTTCCTTTCCATTCATTCCTGCAGCGTCTACCATAGGTCAGAGCGAGACGATTTGAGAAGAATGACCGTAACGGATGACATTTAAAAAATAATCACAGTTCGCCTTGTACGTTAAGCATCTCTTCAGAGCCTATACCGTTAATTTATCTGGATTGCGTGATAAATTCGGGTTTTCTGGTCTATTTATCAAACTATATCTACCTACATATCATGTTACACTGATTTGAAGTGCTGTGAAAGTTTACCTGTGAAATCACGCTGGCTTGACGCGTGGCTAACCTACATATCCTGGCCCTTTTTTTTTGTTAACATGGTAATCATTTATTGACAGTTAATGAAAATCTGTATTTCAGTTGCGTTCAGTCTTGCTGTCCAGAGTTCCACTTGTCAGTTCTTTGCTGTTGTTTTGAATTGTGCTTTGTGACTGCTTCTGAGCAATTTAGCGAATTATTTGGCCATTTCTACGTTGACTTGAGCATCTACTCCTCCGTACTCTCTCTTGTTAGTAGTTTCGCGAAAGGACGCTATAATAACTGTGATTTGTATGTGAACGTATTTTAATTAAAATGACGAGTTTGCAATGTGTTACTTGCAACGTTCGCTTGTACCGAAATAGGAAGGCATGCTTTATCAGATGAGAGTGAAGATCTCGTGAATACTATTCGACTGTGGGCATATCCTAGAGATGTTAGTACTTCACGAATAACATTCTGCATATGAGTGAGCCTGCCAGGCTGTGATACGTTTTACGTGTTGAAAAGTAGTCCTTACCATTTGAACCACACCCTACCACACAAAAATATGTATGTCTGCTAATACTATTCGAACAAACACGGTAATTCGTACGTACGAGAGAACACATACAAATTGTTATTAACATATTGTATCTAACTTGGTTTGCATACGAGTGTTAAAATAGTGGGCTCTGATAGTGTGACCGCTGAAAAGGAGAGGAAATACGTACAATTGTTGAACAGCACTCCAAATCACTTCATTACTTCCGGATAACACCTGCTGACCATGTTTGCCACGCATGCTGGCAGCTAGCAACTCATTCACAATCGTCAGATATTTTAGACGAGTTCGCCATCAAAGTGTTTATGTTGTATGCGGACGATCCATACTAAGACTAAGTCGGCGCAGGATTTTGATTGAAGGGGCAAATGAAGAAGAACAAAGAGTAGCCATAATACAGTTTCTAATTGGATTCAACCACGAGAGACATAAAAACATGTACCTACCGTAACTATTATTAACTATTTTTATTTGATTTAAACCAGGAAATAAAATAAGATTAATTATTTCTCACTATTACCTTGCTTGTGTGAATGCAAGCATTTCTTTATTCATATTTTATTTTAGCTTCGTTCTGATGATGAAGCTTGTGTGCCATGTTGGCTAAGAGTTAGAAGAATTAGGGTTGATCCACCAGCTAAAGATATTCAACCCCCTTCAACTGATCATGAGGATGCTGATCATTCTTATTTATTATGTGCTGTATGTGGTCAGAGTCTGTCCACCACAACGATGAAGAGTGGAATTCCGACAACATTGACCGTTTGTTGCATATATATATGAGATAATATTTTAATAGTAACTAAATAGGAAACCAATTATTATTACTACCTCTTTCAGCCAACAGATCACGCTGTGTTACTATAAACAGGTGGGTAGTAGAAGCTGTGAATGGCCGTTTTAAGAAAGAATTCAAAATATTCCGCCATGAATATTTTAAAACCGTGGTTGTCGCATCTAATGGCAGATGTTAAAATAGCAGCTGCTTTTTCTCATTTTCTTTCTTCGCAAGAGAAATTGAGACAGTTAAAATTAAGAATAATACAAAAACTCTTTAAAAAAAAATTGTTATATTTGTTTTTTCTCTTATATGGCAAACTTTGTCTTAATAGCTTAATTTGACTGATTACTTTCAAATAATTGTATTGTTATAATTTTAAAGATTATACTGATATATTACAAGAATGAAAGTATTGAGGGAAGCAGGGACATCGACGCGCAAACTAACCAGGAATTCAGCACATGATTCTGAAAATCTTGCGTTGAAATTTTACATCGGTTATAACATTGTATACATTAAAACCAAAATATCATTAGACCAATCCGAATTCTGCAAAGAGACAACTACTGGTCACACATTCGCTTTTTCTCTCTCGTACTTTTCGGTATGTTTTCAGTGCAAAACTCTCAGTGCATTTCCTATGTCTATGCTGGTATTGACATGGCTAAGTTTTTTATGTATCGACCAACTGATCTGTGCAACAACCGTTTTTCGAACTAACATTTTGAATGGGACTCTCGATCGGTTTTTGTTTAGCTTTTTGATTTTCGTTTACAACCAGCGCCACCAATAATTGCACAGAAAAGTTGGTCGTACTACACGGTGCGATTTTTACACAATAGATCGGCAGATACAAGACCCTCTTCTCGAGGCATTTACTAATTAATCTTTATCTAAAGTCTGTCATTCAATCAAATATAGTGTTTAATCCTATGTCCCAAATAAACTGTTGTCTACAAAGTTGTCAATGTTATTCTTCTAAGTTTATCTTTGGCGGCCGTGCGTCGGGTGTAAAATGGTCCGGTCGAATGTTTTGGCTTGTTTTGTTTATGTTGGCGATATACGAGGCCTTCAGCACAGATGCGAGCTTTGGAGATTATATTTTGGGGTTGCGTCGTTTTCATAACATCATCCATACTAATATTGCGCCACTTCTTCTTCCCAGCTAAAGCACTAGGAAGTGGTGAAGGGCGGGCGTTTTGGGGGACTGCCTTATGTAATTTTGACTTTCGAAAAGTGCTGATTCCCAGCCTAATTTGAATAAATGACTTTTGATTTTGATTTTATTACCAGGCCACTCAGAAAGTAAACAGAAAAAAGTTTGTATGTATGAGAGACTGATCAGCTATGGTCTATTTTGAAAATATGATTCTTTGGAAGTAAAACTAGGTACGTTCTAATTACAAAATTTATCTCCACACTTTTTGCGAGCTAATTTAAGTTATCGTGTCTCATTAATAAATGAATCTGCTCCGCGAACATTTTCGTGCTATGATTTTTACGATTTCAAGTGTCGCCTAAAGCCGGACGAAGCGTACGATAGATTTAAAATGGCATGCATGGATGAAGGCCCTTCTAAGGCAACCGTGTATCGTTGGTATAACGAATTCAAGCGCGGTCGACTAACTAAGAAAGAAATGGTCGCATTTTGACGGCTGTTATGGCAGAAACCGTGCTAGCAGTGAAACTTTTTATGCAAGACAATAGGCGAGTTACGTATAAGAGATTGAGCACATACTGCAGGTTGGATCGGGAAACCTCCACGAAGTTCTACACCCTCATCTTCGCGTGAGGAGGATAGTTTCACGCTGGGTGCCGCACAACCTCACCGATGCTCAGAAGCAGGCCCGGATGGAATAGTGCCGTGATATGATAAACCAATTTGAAGCAGGCTCGTCTCGGCGTTTACGACATCATTACAGGTGATGAGTCTTGTATTTAAAAATACGATCCAGAAACGAAGCACCAGTCGACGGTTTGGTTGTTTCAAAACGAATCAACGCCTACCAAAGTGAAGCGATCTAGAAGCGGAGGGAAGATTTTGAATGGTATACTACCAAATGCTTATCAGAACTTTTTTTGTTGTGAGTAACAAGCGACCAAACACACGGCCCCGCGGGCTACTGCTCCACCACGAGAACGCGTCTTCTCAAACTCCTGGATCACCCTCCTTACAGCCCTAAACCAGCACCGTGTGACTTCATTATATTCCCGAAAATAAAAATATAAAACTCAAAGGGATACAATTGTCGTCGCCGGAAGATGCGCTGTCAGCGTTCGAGCAGGTTGTAAACGAGGTGTCTACGGCGGACTGGAAAATTGTTTCGAAAACTGGTTCAGACGCATGAAACTTTGTAAAGAGGCTAGTGGAGAGTACTTTGAAAATATTAAATAAACAAAAATTTACCTTTATGATTTATTTTTATTTTCGCAAAACTTTCTGAGTGTCCCACGTATAAATGCGAAAGCAACTCTGTCTGTCTGCTACGTTCACATCTAAACCATCCCGTACCTATCGTTACTATGTTTACAGGTAGGTGGCTACGTCCTAATTTTTACATTTAATGTAGGTAGGTACCTAATAGTTACATGTTCGAAAAAAAACTACGTTTTATATCATACACACTGCAACTACAAATTCGATTAAAAATGCTTAACCTATTTACAGAGTTGATTTGAGAACGAATTTGACAACTGCCAACTTGACGTAATCCCGGGTACTGAGAAAGCGGCTTAAAGAAAAGGGATCGGGAAGACCGATCGAAGCCGGCATTGATTTATGGCGACCGTGATATTGTGGTTGTGATCATTGTAACCCTTGCAATGGAGTGGTCGATTGATTTGCGCTTGCGCCTCACTTACTCATTGGAACGTCGTTTACATTATTATTCATTCCATAATGCGATCAGAGACTTGCGGATATGCATAATGTTATTTACTTACATCTCCTCGCCCGCATACCAACATAAAAGAAACATTAAGACCTCTCCTGATAAAGACGACATATTGCTTCTATATGATTTTATGTAAGCTTAACCCTACGACTATACTTAGAATGAAGAAAAAAAGTTTTTAATGATTTGACTACAACAGCAGAAAGTTGCAAAAGAAGACAGACATTTCTTTCCCAATTTTCCGAAAGTATTGGCGGTTCTAAATAAAATTAAAATACAGAATGCCTACATGTAATAAAAAAAAAACTACACCGCGAAATGTACAGTAAATATGTAAGAACATCGACACCAATTATCCCAACATTTTAGTAAGGTATGAATATTAAAATGCGTATATACATATTACATCTTCATTTAATCACCTTTATAAGGAGGTAAAAAAATAACGTGCCCATGAAACAGACAATTATGTTTGCAAAGGTAGAATTTGCAAAATAATAAGATTTTTAATTAAATAAAATTACTGGTATACGTAATCCCTAACGTATACGTTAAGTAGCCAGTTCGTGCTACCAGTTTACAAGTCGAAACGGCCAAGTTTTGAGTGGTTAGTATGACTCCTACTTAATAGTCGATGAGCTTGTAAGAGTTAAGGTTTTAAACTACTGAGCACGTACAAACTCTCAATTAGGTTTCCGGACGTCGTAATGAAAAATGGAACCCTTATAGGATCACTAGTGTGTCTGTCAGTCTGTCCGTCCGTACCAGCCAATTTGCTCCGAATCTACTGAACTGATTAAGTTGAAATTTGGTACCTACACATATGAATTTCTGTGACCCAAACATGGTCGGATAACGTAATTAAATTAATTTTGAATATGGGGGACACTCGCGGGGGAAAACTAGAAAACTAGAAAATTAAAAACATAAGCTGACAAAGAATCTTCTATTTATCATGTTATTGGCTTGCAATGTTGACTCTTCAAATCATATTTTTGTCGTTTAAAAAGAGAGAAAAATCTAGAGAAACATGGTTTTTTAGGTACGAGAATTGGTTGACTGATTAAATGAAGATGTCTTCCCCGTAATTTGTACGCTTAGTATGGGAGATACAAAAAAATTGAGATAACTCGTGTCAAAGTTAATGTACAAAGATGATTTTTAAAAACGGTAAATAAGCTTCTTCCTTTTTACTGTTTGATGTTTTAGAAAATTGGGTAACATGAAAAAGTTTGTTAAACTGTATGGTGTAATACCATTGAATCTGAGAGTTTAAAAAAAAAGTGATATTTGGTGACAAATTCTGGGAAAGGTGATTGCCCACTTTTGGGCCCAGCTGGTACAGAAGAAAAAGGATGTGGAAAAATACTTTATTTTATGATAAACCAAAACAAAAAATTTATTTTATAAAATGCAGTTGCTAAATACAGAAAAACACATTTGTTAACAAATCGTTGTCCTATTTCTAAGTAGGAACATTCTAACAAATGAGAATAATTTGGAACGGTACGGTTCATCAAATTTTGAGCCCCACGGTGTATGGGAGATGGTCGATGTCCTTTACAAAAATACACGAAAATACGGTTTTCTAGAATCCCATGAATTTTCGCCTAGGCTTTATGAGGTTCTTAATTGTTGCAAATGGGTCACACTATCACTTTCTGGAATACGTCAAATTACAAGTCTTCCTGTTTACATAAATATTATAATAATAGCCTTCATTAACAATCTTACACTCTAGTTACAAATATTATTTAGGAACTATGAAAAATATATTCTTCTTCAGACATCGGTTTTAGAAGATGGTTTTGCTTTAGCATAGGCCTCTCCAATATTATTCCAAAAGTAATTTAATTTCATTATCTTTTTGCACATCACTTAAAGATAACACCAAGTTACCGACGCCCACGGCTAACGTAACTACAATGATTAACATTGGGAAAACAAAGAAGATTGAATTTGTTTGAGAGGAAGTTATGCATTTTATAGTCACTAATTATTGGATGCATGTTAATTTCATTAATTAACTTAGCAACCCCTTTATCCATTATCATATTTCTGTAAAGTTATGTCAGCACCTAGGTACTCACTGAACGTGAACCAGTTTTAAATGAAAAGCCGCCAGTCATTATTAACTATTCTTTATTGCTAGATACTAAATGAAAATGTACAAAACATAATTATGTACATTTATAACCAAAAAGCTTGTTTAATGTTTTAAATAATACATAGATACAACCTTAATTAGCTTATACGATAATGTGATATCCGTTGTAGTGGTAGCGTGTGTCGATGTTGTTGTTGGTGGTTCAGCCGAGGTAGGCAGGCAGCACCCTAATGCGGCCGCGGCCCTCCAGCTGCGAAGTTTCTCCGAAGGGGGAGACATCCACATCGTTGATAGCGGGGAGCAGGTCGCTCTCCTGCCCGGCCACGTCTCGGCGAGTACGCGCCACGTGCTCAGACGCACCAGCAGCCTTTGCCAAAGCACCAGATACCGCAGCGTCTCTTCCTGTAACTGATGGTGTTTGCTCGGCTTTTTGCGGGATGTGCTGGATCGCATCCTGCTCGGCGGGTGCGCACACGCACAGCGCCAGCAGCGCCAACGACGCGACGATAAATAATGTTGAATGCATTTCCGAAAGATACTATCTTGCTCTTACTTTTACTGGTAACTGTACTGTGTCTTTGCTGATCTCGAAGCATCTTATATGTGAATATGTTGCTGACAGAAACTATTATGTTTTATTGAAATTGCAAACTTAATAATGTGCGTTATTATTTTTAGAAAAGTACTGACGCACGATCACACAACAGCAGAACCCAAAACAGACGTTAGTGATCCTTTCATTATGAGGCTTGGATATGGGCAACATGCTAACGAGACGCCAAACACCGCTGATAACTGATAATATCAAAGAGCAACAAAACACCTTAAATTCATTTATAAACCGAGGGCGGCACTGAAAATTTCGGGAATCAAGGAAGTGATACAACATTACTATTTAAAAATGTGTTTATTGCTTTCTAAGTATTCTCCGCGAATTTTGACACATTTTTCCATATGATGGAACCAATCATTGAAGCAACTATTCCATTCGGAAGTTCGGGTCTCCAAAATGGCCGTTTTGTAGGCTTCCACAGCTTCTTCAGGTGATGAAAATCTCTGTCCACGCAATTTATTCTCTAGTTTAGGGAAAGTATAGAAATCATTAGGGCTTAGGTCGGGGCTGTCCGGCGGATGGTCTAATAGTTCTATGTTTTCTTGCTCTTTTGTTCTGTGTGCGGTGTGAGAACTCGCATCGTCGTGATGGAGGATGATGCGGCGGTTGCAGTTCTCTTTACGGAGTTCAGAAGCGACCTGTGGCAAACAAATGCTGGCATACCATTCGGCATTAACCGTTCTTTGTACCTCAAGAGGAATAGTCGTAACATGGCCGGTTTTGGAGACATACGTGGCCATCATTTTTTTTGCAACACTCCGTGAACGAACAATATTTGTTGGCTTTAACTCATTTTCGAACACCCAAACTCGTGACTGGTTTTTTGTTTCGGGTTCGTACGCGTATATCCAGGATTCGTCACCTGATACGATGTTGTATACAGCATTTGAGGATCTTGCGTGGAATCTTTCGAGAGTTCTGATGCACCAAGTAACGCGAGCCGCTTTTTGCTCTTCACAGAGCGAATGCGGTATCCATCGGGAAAACAACTTTTTTACACCTAATTGTTCATGCAAGATTATTTGTATTTGACTCATGCCAATGTTTAAAGTTGCCTGAATTTCGCGGTATGTCACATGTCGATCTTCCTCAATCAGCTTACGCACAGCATCAACGTTTTCTTGGGTGACTGCAGTTTTTGGACGACCTTGACGGGGATCATCACTGAGTTTGACCCGTCCACGTTGAAATTCAGCAAACCAGCGATAAATTGTGGTTTTGGATGGGGACTCATCACCAAATGCAGAATAAGCCGGTCAACATACTGCTTTTGTGTTAAACCACTTCGAAAGTCATAATAAATCATCGCTCTTGAATTTTCTCGAGTCAATTCCATTTTCTCAACGACTAAACAAGTTTGAAAAACCTTGTGACAAGACCGAGAATCTTTTTTTAAATAAATAAATGATATTCGATTTTTTAAACCAAGGAGTTTTCAATTAAAAAGTATTTAATATGACAGGAACAGTGGAAATATTCAATTCCCGATACTTTTAGTGCAGCCCTCGAAACTAAGCGACTACATACCATTTTTACAAAATCTGTGAATGCAATTAGCCATAACTCAAAATGCGTTGGCGGACGTGTTTAAAACGGTATTCTGGACTGGACAGGGTAGCGTAGCTAGGTATCAACGTAAACGGCGATTGCATATCGCACCTTCCTCTTCCTTTGCCGATGACATCGTCATAATGGCAGACACTGTAACAGTTAGACCAGAAGCTGCATAGCCTTAATGGAGCACCACAGCGGGTTGGTCTCGGCATGAATTTGGACTAGACTAAAGTTATGTACAATTCACACGTCTTGCCGAGTATGTCTACTTAAAGCAAGTCATCCAGCTCGGTAAACACAACTTTGAGAAAAAAGGCTTCAGAAGGATCAAGTTAGGTTGGGCAGCGTTTGGAAAACTCTGTCAAATCTTCTCGTAAACTTCCCGCAACGTTTGAAGATTACAGTCTTCATTCCTGCCCGATACAACATACGGTGCCGAAACGTGGACACTGAAAGCTCAGCGCGCTATGGAACGGGAGTTTCATTGGAGGATAAAATCAGAAACGCAGTTATCCGGAAGCAAGCTGAAGTGGCAATGGGCTGGCCATGTTTTTCGAAGGACTGATGGCCGGTGGAGCAGACGAGTCCTGGAGTGAGACCACGTATCGGAAAGCGTGGGACGTCGCGCACCCAGATGTACCGACAACCTCAAAAAGGTGGTTGGGACATACCGGATGCGGAAGGCCGAGGACAGAGTGTTGTGTCGCAGCATGGGAGAGGCCTATGTCCAACAGTGGACTGCGTTATGCTGAATCGAAGAAAAGTCTGCTAAGAACGTTTTCCCGTAGCTACAATACAATGGTTGAGGTACAGTAGCGTTCAGCGACGCTTCGGTTTCACTAACGACCTTGTTTTTCTATATAGACACGCACACACACTCAGTTTGTCTGTAATTGATAGTAGTTCATAATTTCAACTAACTTAACATATGGCATGCTAGCTTAGTCGTTACCGCGCTTGGGTGTAGGAGCGATTATGGCAAGCCCTGAGTTCGAATCTCACCTGCGCCTGCGTATTAAGCTTGTTGTTATTTTCAAATAATATCTATTTATAGTTTTTGATATGTTATTAATAATAGGGGAGCAGTGGTGGCACAGTGGTAACGGCCGCGAATTACGAGTTGGTTCGTAGGTTCGAACCCAGACAGGCGCTTTACTTTGTGTAAATTATTTCATCACCCCTGCTTTCAAAACGGTGAAGGAAAACATCGTGTGGAAACCGGCATGTCTTACAACCAACAATTCGAAGACATGTGACATCTACCAACCCGCACTGGGCCCGCGTGGTGGATTACGGCCCACTCCCTCTCACAGAGTGGAAGCCTGTGTCCCAGCAGTGGGAACATTATAGGCTGATTATGTATGTTTGTATGTATGTGTTAATAATACCTAAAATTAACAATTTATGTTTGTTTTAATAAAATTACTTGAAGTGGCTCGATAATCATTCGATACTTGTCTCGTTCTTCTTGACCACAGAAAACTCAGTAAATTATTTCGATTTCTGTGAGGTAGATGCAATTCGTTCGAACGTTCAATTCACCTAATTGAACGTTGTTGGTTAGTAACTAATGTTTATTATTGGTTACTACTTGACATTGTTATTTATTTAATTTTGACATTTTATTATTATCTTTATTTCCATTAATAAAGTTATGCTGTGTTTTCTTGTAATTATTTTATTTTAATTTGTTGACTATTCCTGTTTATAATAATTACAACCATTTTAGAGGAACTGTAATTATATATTACTAAGATCTCATGTAAAATGTACCAAAAATCACACCAATAAATGAATTTGAATTTGAAATTTGTATTATTTATTTATTTATTTATTTATTTATTGTTAAGGCACTTCAACGACCTACTCACTAAAACATACACAAACAAAAATCACATACAGTTTTAGGTATAGTGAATACGTCACTTACAGAAGTGCACAGCACTAGCAAAGACTTGTTATTTGTAATGGTTACAGGTTGTAAAATGAGTTATGTTCACAAATACTTACGATGGGAACTACAGATAAATTTAGCAAAAAATAACAAACAAGGAAATGGAAGTTGATACAATTAATAAAGATATATAGTATAATAATGTGCGGCTCACGATGCACAGACGTCTTGAGAATCCGAGCTGGTTAAAAGTCTCGTACGGAATTGATGGAATGGATTAGAGAAGATGTCGATGCTATTGGTTCGAGTAGCGATTTTATTATAGTTTCCCATTAAACGGTTCACGGGTGCGGTGCTGCCAAGGTTAGAACGACTTGCAGTTGTGGCAAAGGTAACGGTTTCGCGACCAGATCTAATCTTTGTTTGTCGAGGTACAGCTATACGTAATTCTGAGAGAAGATCGGGAACATTTAGCAGACCGTTAACAATTTTATAAAGAAAGATTTGGTCTGTCACTTCTCTTCGGTGTTCAAGCGAATACATTTTAAAATGACTGAGCCTTTCATCATAAGAAGAATCACGTGGACAGCTAGGGCTTCTAAAACGAAGATATCTTGTGAAGCTTCTTTGGATACGTTCAATTCTGTTTACGTGAACACGGTAAGTAGGGTTCCAAACCGGAGATGCATAGTCCAGTAGACTTCTCACAAGAGTGTTGAATAGCACCTTCAGGGTAGAGATGGACTGGAAATCCCTACAAATTCTTTTTATAAAGCCAGACATTTTTGCCGCTTTGGCAGTGATATTGTCAATGTGGTTGACAAATGTAAGTTTAGAATCTCGTATGTGTAGGGTGAAGATACCAATTATCGTTTCTGGACTAAATTATGGGATGTTATTTTGTGTAATTGTAGCCATATTTTGTTTTTAGCAGGACGGGTGATCCAATCTTTATCTTTGATACAAATAAAAGAAGTTCTTGGTAAAAAAAATATTTGAACAAATAGTTTTTTATTTAATAACGTACAAAACAGGAAATTGGACTAACATTATGGTTCATTCTTCAAACATGGAAAAATCCAGAATCATGTTTACGGAAGCATGGAAGCATGAATCAATTCCAGTTCAAAGAAGCCAAATCTCAAGATGACTCAGTTCATTTTATCAGAATTAAAAAGAAGATTAGGTATTATGCAATAAGATCCAACCACAGTCATTCGGCCTTACTCATCAATAAATGGAAGGATAGTCACCTTACAAAATGCGCTTTATTTATTTTTTACAAAAATCACTAAAGCAAACTAAGTGTTTGTCATCGTTTTACAATGTAGTGCACAACAATAGGTATTCATGGTCATTATGTTATTGAGAATATTTACTTCTCCCATTAGCGACGCAGGTACAAAACGCGTCAATGATGCCCATTTCTGGATAATTTTAGTTAACACAATTTCATTATTGGTATAAAAACATAATGCACGCTCTACCATCATAAACCAAAACCCGATCGCCGTCCTACCGCCCTCGCCGCCGAGGCCCGCCGCGACGCCCAAATCGACGCCCCTCCCGACCCTTGCTCGAGCCAGCCCGCGCCGCTGAGCCTGTAGCTTTAAATTCGTCCCTAATTAATACCAATCCTGATCCAGCTAGTCATTTGCTGCCCTCTTCCAGCGACGCCCTAAGCCGAGGTTCGTACCCCACAGGGGGTGCCCTTAGCGTTGTCGCTTAGTTTTAGTTAGTATGTAAGTTTAAGTCCTGGCTGGAGGCCTTAATTTATTAGGGAATCCACAGGCAAGTCCGCTTAAGCAGACGACAACCGCATAGGTTGACCTGCGAGATGCCAAACAAACAAACAAAAACAAACTACCATCATAAACACAAGTCAGCATCGGAAGACGGCTAACGTATACAAGTTCTTGGGAATATTTCCCTTATTTACGCGGAGAAGTTACCAAGAGGCATCCAACACCATGGCTTCAAAATTGATCTTCCTTCTCTCGCTTGCGATCCTGAGTTGCGCCTACGCAGCTCCTGCAACCACGGAGGAGCAAGCTAAAACAACGACAGTGGCTGATGAAGAAGATGTACCTGTTTTAGAAGTATTACAAGTAGTCGAGGACGTACCAGTTCTGGTTGAGCTCGTAGACGTAAGTACTACTTCAGAACCTGAAACCATAGAGCCTGCCCACAAGGTAGCGAAGAGGTCGGCCCTGCGAGGAGACAATCCAAGTAACGACTTGCTGGCTAACTACGACGGATTCGTCTTCGACAACGCGGACCTCGGGGTCGGTGGCCGCAGGATAAAATTCCTCCCCACATGGGCAGGTTAATCTTTAACCAAAAGATTTTGTTATTTGACTAAGTCAAAATACTTTAACTTCAAAGTTGTCTATTGCCCACTCGTTACAACAGCTCAATTGAAACGTGTGATGATTTCTATTTGTTTTATATGATGATTATTTTTTATGAATTAAATGTGTTTTTGTATTAGAATTTTGTTTATTCTTTTTCATTGTAACCATCGGATAAAGGTTTCTTATTATTCAAAAAATAAACTAACAATCACCATCATTGTTAGTTTCTAACTGCGTGTAGATATCAGTGTCAAGCTAATACTTTGCAAACATAGTCAAAAGAGTAGGTACTTAGCAGGTATTGAACCTACAGTTACTTTGGGATTTTCTAATAAGATCAGCCACTAATATCAACATCGTAAATGTCACAGTCGTTTCTGCTGTATTTTCATAAACGCTATTTAGCGCTAAGAGGTCGCTAAGCAACTGATTAGTAGCTGTCAAATTTAAACACCATCGGTAGCTTGTTAAGAGGATGCTAAGAGGCACTTTATTTGAGTCAGCTGATTGATTCAATAGGATTATTCTGTGCCTCGAAGTTATTTTGTTCCTAATATCGAGCTGTGCCTTAGTAAATATGGAACTCGACAATCTTTTACGACATTACTGAACTACGCAGAAAAATTAAATAATTTTAAAACGCCAGCGGGAATTAGACGGAGGAAGACCTACAAATCTCGTTTAAATCCATTACGAGAATGATTACCTACATTACATATTCTTTATTCGAAGTACACATTGAGCTTCGCGCTTAACTTTTTCGACGACCGGCGCGTGGCGTGCTTTCGACGCCTGCGCCGTGACTGAAACAAATGCGATCCATGCACTCCGGAAGGTGCAAGGAGGGGAGGTAAACAGTTTAGTTCGTGCACGATGAAACAATAACAGGCTACTAGTGATAGGAAATGCATACGATAAGAAATAACGATATTAAGAACGAAAATGTATCAAATGCGGTCGATTCGACGCCGGGCGCCTGCTTGAAGGTTAACTTGTTGTATTTGCAATGTATTGCAGCAAGACTTACTTAATATTCTCAAGGATCTATTGTATACGGTGAGGACACAAAAAATAAAACAACCTCATAGAAAAAATACTTTATATAAATTTATACGACAACCCATTTTAAATTAGTTTTACATATACATTTAATTTATTCACAATATTGAAATATAATTTATGATCTAGCTGTAGCGAGAAGTATACATTTATATTAATTAATTAAAATGTTTTTCTGAGTAGTTATGTACAGTATTAGGTACTACAGCGTACGTGTAAGACAGGCACACTGGTATGACAAAATAAGGTTTGAAACAGTTGAGACTAGAAAGGCCTTATAGGCTACTAATTATTCTAAATAAACATCATATGCTGTTAGCACACCGTCGAGAAACGCTGCAACGTGGTACACGCTGCAAACTGGAATAGTATATAGCTTGATAAGTCGCCGCCGTGACTTATCAAGCTATATATTATACCAGTTTTAGCTGACCTCGAATTGTATAGGGTTTTCGTACAATGAGAAGTCAGCTTATACTCGAAATGTCGTCTGCTTCAGTCAGCTTGACATGTCGTCGTGCGTACCGATATCAGTTATAGTCAGGCAAGAAAAGATTCCAGCACATTCAAGTTATTTTTTTCTCACATCGTACTGTCAATGTTATGAATGAAATTGACAATTCAACTTGAAGTTCTTAATTTAAAAAATTGCTTAAATTTTGAGTTTCGCGATGGTCCATGTTTATCCCGGCTATATTGTTTCGATTGGCAGTTACCCCACTGAATGTGTCGAATACCGCGTTGATCTTGATCGATGTGCTAGCAGCGTTAACACTACTCAAGAGTATCTAATGTAATTTTTCTTTGCCTTTTTATTACTAACATTCATTTAAAAATATTAATTTTATAATATATAATATATAGACACCGTGATTTTTAATTACTTAAATTTTCGGGAAAATATGAAGACTTTTAAAGATAACTTACAGATTAAACGATCAAAACTCGTTTTAAAGATAAATACACGGTAGCAGGGGTCATCAACACGCAAAATGTAACCATGAATTTATTAATGAAAAATAAAACTGCTGTTTCAGAGATACGGAGATACCGTGGCCCTGGTACAGGCAACTGAAGGAATACGAGTGGGCATCAGTCGGTAAAAGTCTGACACGCCCTTTCGCTCCACCCAGAGCGGGAGAAGTCAATTGATAATTTCCCACAAAAAAAAGGTGCCACGGCGTCGAAGCCCCTGCTACCCTGTATACATCTTAAGATACTTGACTGTACTTGATCTTAATCCTAAAGGTTCTGTAACTGAAAGTAATAACTCAATGTAAGTAATTATGTTTTGAACAATTCGTCTTTAGATTAACGTAAATGGTTCATTGAACAGCAAAACAATCCTATCTTTGACAAACTAAACAAATAACATCACGCCTGTAAATCCCGAAGGGTTAGGCAGAGGTTTACTTATAGTACACCCACATTTCGCCAGTTATGTTCAAGAGGTTGAAAAAAAGTAAAGTGCGGTCACTGTCAGACTGATAGAAAAGAAAGAGAAGCACGATGACACAACGATGGTAATTGATTGCAAAAAATTAAGCAATTATCCATTTTCAAAAAGTATATTGAGTCGACTAAAACAATAAAACACTGTCACGTTAATACGTTGCTTGTATCATAATCTGACAAAAAATCTGACATGTATTTTAGTATGGTCTTTACTCTTTGTAAATATTTTTATAGGTATCTCCGTAATTTTTTTCTATCGTTTTAAATTAGTTGTATTATGTTTTCAACACACTATATAAACAGTATATTTCCTGAAGAATATCATATTTATATCTGATTTAGTTTACTGCAGTGGATCATATACTTTTAGGCATTATACAACTTTCTGTTAGGTCCTGCAGTCCTCTTTAGGCCGATATCTTATTGTATCGGACTTAAGGGGACCCAAACCCATCTCCCGGACTCCAATCCAGACTCCCAACTGTTGCTGATCTTATATTTGAGGCTAAAAATATTTAAATAGAGCAAAAAATAAAACGACTAGATGGAGAACTTTTGGTGGAGGAGAAGCACTAAGTAATTAATTATATATGAACATCCTAAATCATTGGAATAATTGGATAATATACTTGCTTTGAGATCTGGTATCAAAATAGATATAAAAATAAATTAACGGGAGCTGTCTTATCAGTCTTTAAATTAAAGCTCACCTACATCGGAGTGAAAAGGCTGAGGTCGTTTCTGGAGGAAGGATGACCTTGGCAAAGATTTAAGAACAAGTTAAAAATTAATTAATTACGCAACTAATGATAACGATGTTTTTTTTAAAGTTATTTTAAAACATTTGGAAGTGACAGTAAGCTTACGGAAATGCTTTAGAAGCTATTTTTAGTGGAATGAAATATATCAAGGGAAATACTTTTTAACAATACATTTTTTATTTCAAATGTTAAGAAAATCGGTAGGCTTAAAAATTATGGGAATTTAACATAACGTTAATGGGAAACCATTAAATATTTTTATAACGTACATAAATACTTAGTTCGGAAGTTAACATACCAACATGAAGAATCTACTTGACACAAAGCAACTGACAACATACATCGCTAGAGTAAACTGATAAACTTAACACACGGTTTCCCAGAAGAGCAGTGACCACCACATAGTGTCCGCAATTTACCGAGAAATGACGTCAATGAAACTTTATATATGAAAGTAAGTTCGTTTTTATAGAGAGCGTTTTTTGCAGTGTAAATCATAATTGCGAAGTTCATTACCTCGATGTACGTTACTACGAAAGTCTGCTATCGCGACGTTCGTTGATGCGAAAGTAATGGGTTAGTTTAGGTTAGAACAGTGATCAACCGCGCGCGAGCCGAGCGAGCGAAGTGAGCGGTGCCGCGGGCTGACTAAATATACTGCATCAGTCTAATCTACAGTAAAGAACTTTCGCAACAACGAACGTCGCGATAATAAATGTTCGCAGTGACGTACTGTCGCGATGAACATCGCAAATATGATTTACACTCTGAAGCCACACCTCTTCTAGGAAACTGTAGTTTTAACAACACATAGATGACAATCATAATTTATATGGAAGGAATGTTTAGACCACTATGATAAAATCTAAGCTATTACAACAATAATATTATAACATTCATATTTACATTGTGAGATTTAACTTTTAAGAGGATGTTAAACAAAAGTTCTCTAGCTTTAAAATAAATGGAAGAACTCCATAATCCTTATAAATTTTATTTAGAATGGTTTATGATAAAAACTTTTGAATCGAAATCGAAATTAATCACTAAACCATGGCTGTCTTTTTATGTGTTAGTAAAAATTATAATTGATCAAAATCAAGAACAGAATTACAGAAGAGTATCGTAACTTATACGTTTGAAACAACTTAGTCTGCTACTCATTTTCATTTCAGTTTCAAACAAATAAACAGGCTTCTTTTCTCAGACATAATACTCATTGCTAAATCACACTTAATTAACTATGCGTAACAGTACAAATATCTGGCTGCTGCAAATTCCATTTGCAACATTATTTACACAAATAAGTTTTTTTTATAATCTCGGGGCGCTGGGGTCCCGGCCCTTTGGAAGGCGTACGAGGGGCCGAAGCCATTTTGCGAGGCCCGTTAAACAATTTTAAATGGAATGAGTTTTCGGGTTTTTCTATCTAGAACTTCTCAGTAGTAGCCCGGAGTCTGGATTTGTGCTCGGTCGATGGCAATACCTCGCCCCCTATTTCATGGGACTCAAGCATTACTGGCGAAGTGTGGGTGTACTATAGGTACACCTCTACCTAACCCTTCTGGGATTATATGTAGTATAGTAGTAATAACAATGAAATTGTTAAAAGCTGGTTGATTAAATAATTAAGTTCATTTAGTTGTGAGCTTTGAGGGTACTTTTCAAAAACTAAAGCATACAGCGCCGCTATATTTTTATGAAATTTATCTGTAAATGTATTGTATTTATCCGAATGTTGATGTACAAAGATCCTATAACGAAGTGTGAGTGTTATCTTTAAAAAATAATAAGAGAATCATAAAAACCCAAAACCTAAACTCAAACTGTGGAAAGTGTCAACAAAACTAACAATAAACTCGAAGATATTGTGTGAAAGTGCAGTAAAACTAAATTAAGTGCATCGTGATAGAAATAAATTGACTTGATGAACTTTGTGCAAAGAAAATTAAAAGGAATAAGTACAATATTATTTCTCATGAGTTATTATCAAATGACTTCATTTATTTTAAAACAAGTACATGAAGAAACAGCTCGCTAACATCAACCGAAATAATAGCATTTCAAATGGTCGAGCGGCCGGAACGTGTTTCTCGCATTTTGAGGTCACGAGTTCGCGCCCAGAGTCGAGAGAAAGTTTTCGGAATTTTAAAATTCGATTAAATCGAATACTTCTTTCACAACTCGTTTCATAGTTAAATTACAATCGAGAATGAGCAAAATTATAATATCAAATTCAGAATACTACAACGCCCAAGTTCGCTTTGTGCCTTGTCATCAAACCAATCCATCTTGACACAACAATGTTAAGCTTACCAAATACATCAATCAACGAATCCTTAAACAATATAGAGCTATAAATGTAGAAATTTAATAATAAAATTAATCAACTACAAGAAGAACTGCTAATTGCGAACCAAGAAGTTACTAACTTAAACTTAGAAAACACTACCTTAAGGCGAAAATTAGAAAAATGTAAACAACTAATAGATAACAAAAAAAGTCTGTACAGCCGAAAAAACGATTAGTTCACCAAAACCAAAATCTGCCAAAAATAGTCTTTCAATGACACCGAAGTCATCCAGTACAACCCCAATACTACTACCGGTGAACAGTGAACATCCACTGGAGACACCGGTATATTCAACCTCGCATGAAATGGTAAAACAAGGAGACCTAGACCCTGCCTTAAACACTAACCACCAGAGTACAAAACTAACATCTAAACGTAAGATATGTTTACTCTGTAGTAACAATAAAACGACCTACTGTCAATAGCTGAAAGCAAATTCCAAAACAATTACAATCTATGTCATTATTTAAAACCACACGGAAATACAAAACAGCTTCTAAGCGGTCTGCTGACAAAGTTAATAAATAACACTATGAACGACTTCTGCATCATATTCCTTGGGGAAGAAGACTTCAAGCAGACTAATGATTATTATGAAACTATTTTCATATACGAGAGGTACTTCAAGAAGTGCAGCACACTACCATAATTATTTGTATGCCAACATGTAAATATCCATTTGACACTAGCTTATTCAACGGTCGTGTAGAGCCATTTCATAATCTTTTAAACTTAGATATACTGTCGCATGGACAAACATTCCTTTTGGACAGTAACCTCAATCTGTAACATGACTGCAGCATGTTTAATAAATACACTGGCATAATAAATAAACTTGGACTACGTACTACATTTAAGGATTTACTTGACTTAGTTCCTGACATTATGCAAAATGTTGCCATGCACAATGTAAATAACATAGACACAACACAAGATCATTTTTTTCATGACTAATCATCTATACATCATGCACCAAAACATTGCAGGCCTGCTAGCTAAGTGCGATACTCTTGCAATCTGCCTCAATGAATTAATTGATAGCAACAAATGCGTGGATGTATTATGCATTACGGAGCCCTTTATGATCGAACGTATGAAAAACACCTGAATTTAAACAATTACTGTTTGGCCGCCTGTTTTAATCGGAAAGAAACCAAAAGAGGTGGGGCATGCATAGTAGTGAGGGCCGGTCATGAATGGAGAGAACTGCCTACAATAGCAAAGATATTTACAAGTGGTGGCTTTGAATGTTGCGTCAATGAACTAATTACTCATAAAATCGTATGTGTTTGCAATATACCAATAACTTCCATGAATGTATTTGTAAATAGGAACGCGTATATAACATATATTGTTGAAAAAGAATTAAAAAAAAAATGTTTTGGCAGGAGATTTCAATATAGATGTACTTAAAATATATAATCAATTAATAGAATTCGAAAATATGTTATTGAGCTTTAACTTGAAACTGGCGATTTATCAACCGACTCGAAAATATGTTATTGAGCTTTAACTTGAAACTGGCGATTTATCAAGCAAAACATGCGTCGACAATTTTGCGCATAACTTGAATAGGTCCAAGGCTTCAGTATTAGAGTTATCGTGTTCGGATCACACAGCCCAGTTACTGAAATGCCCAATTAGCAAAGTATGTACTTTTGATCGGTGGAGTAGGAAAAGGCGGGACTGTAATGACGATAGCATTAATAAATTTAAGGCCTATCTCAGGAGTCTGAAGTTTTCAGAAGTATATGATACAAAGGACCCAAATTTAGCATTTAACGCGTTTTCAGATATGTTTTATATTTTACAGACAGTGCTTTCCCGAAACTATCGTTTCGGTAAATGTCCATAAAAAACAAAAATGGGTATGACATGGCATCAAAAATGCAGCGAGAAAAAACGGCAATTACTGTAGCAGTTTCGATTGAAACCTGCTCAACAAAACAAAAGGAAAATTAAAAAAAAAAACCTAAAACTGTTTTATTGATTTAACTCAACGAGCTCAAAATAACCATAAAATAAGACAAACAAAAAAATAAAACAACATGGCAAATTATAAATCACAAAAAATTAAATATGCCAAAGAATAGGATTAATAAACATAGAATCAATACTAAGATATCTCGGATCCAAAATAATAATAATAAATATACTATAATATTTATTGACACAGACCTTGTTAAATTTGAACAGATATACAGGACACATTCAAGTTTTCTTAAAATGTATTTCTAATTAATTTTCATTGATAAAATCCAGCCTAATATTAATTCAGGACACAGAGTCACAAAACATATTTTAAACAGGAAAAATTCTATGTTCATGGCTCCAAGTTTACTTTAGGCCCTTAACAACACAAACAGTGTAGGTTACGATGGCATTTGTACAAAAATACTCAAAGCAGTAGCCGAGCAAATTTGTTGCCCTATAAGTTACATTATACATTTGTTTTTACATTATAAGCAAAGGTATTTTTCCGGATTTCCTGAAAAAATCGGTAATAAACCATTTTTCAAAAAACAAGATAGGGAATGAAATACTACAGGCCGATTTTATTGATACCAATTTTTTTCAAAAATAATTGATAATTGATTTATGAGATTAATTGATTTATATTTAGAAGCTAATAATATTCTTTGCAACGAACAAAAAGGATTTAGGAAAAACAAGACAATTAACATGTATTGTTTGTAAACTATTATGAGAAACATAGATAAAACACTCCTGTGTGTGCAATATTTTGTGACATGTCTCAGGCATTTGATTATGTGCAACATATTTTTTACTAAAAAGCTTAATGCCTACTACGGAGTAAGAGGCAATGTCCTTGAGATCTTAAAGTCCAAAAGAGGAGTTCCAAAAGGAAGTATATTAGGAACACCGCTTTTTAAAATTTACATTAATGACTTTCCAAGGGCAATCAAACATCCTATGACACTTTTTCGCGGATGACAGTACAAAAACGATACCGTGTAATCAAAGAGTTTTTATAAAGAGGACATAAATAATACATTAAAAGAAATGGTTAGACAACAATAATTTAAAAAAATAATACAAATAAAACTGTAATTATGTATTTTAGCCAGCGCCCATTGACTTTTACCAATCTTGACAAAACATACACTGACATTACAATTGACACAGTTAATACAACTTAGTTTCTAGGACTTACGATAGATCGAAATTTAAATTGGAAGGTGCATGTAGAGGCCCTGACTAAAAGGTTAAACAGTAGTAGATACGCCTTGTAAATTCTGTCATACACTCTTAACATAGACGCGTTATTAACTGCTTACTACGGGCTAACTGAATCTGTTCTCAGATTTAAGGTGTTATCTTTTGGGGTAAATCAACTAATAAAGAAGTTGCATTTAAAGCACAAAAGAGTGAGAGAGAGATATCTTTAAGTTGGAAACCACCGATAGTTGAGAGCCCTATTTTATACGCTACAACATTTTGACATTGGCATCTCTTTATATTCTGGAAACTGAAATGTTTGTGAGAATAATTTTAATTTATTTCGCGAATGGATGATACTTTTCTAAGAAACCGTGACGTGTGAGAAGGCGTGACCAAAGTCAGCTCTGTCTGCATAGGAGTAGGACGGCACTTATGCGCAAGAGTGTTTTTTGCATGGCTCCCATTTTTAAAATAATTTACCCAAAAGTTGGAAGGAGCTTAATAATGCACATTTGAAGAAACAAATAAAGTCAAATCTGGTTAACAAAGCTTAATTAAGTATTAACGAATTTCTGACAGAAGCATTTATTTTGACATAGATTTAATTTTTATATAGTATTATTTTTATTGTACTTTTTTACCATTGACAATAATTAAAAACAACGAAATTCATAATATATGGACGTCATACTATGTGTCAAACATGTCTGAAACTTTTATATTTTTTTATGTTATCCTGCATGCATTTTATACTTGTACAAATGTTTGAGCTCATAAACATTATCTTAACTTATCTTATCTTATATTTTCTATCGCTATAAAGCATTTAATTTATCTCTTTTTATCATCATCTGGCCTATATTTTTCCCAATTATTTTGAGGTCAGCTTCCAGTCTAACTGGGTGCCGCTGAATACCAGTATTTCACATGGATCGACTGCCTATCTGACCTCCACAACCCAGTTACTGGCTAATACGATATACTCTTGGAAAAACTGGTTGTCCAACGTGTCGACCCGTAACGTCTGTCAAAGATCCACGAATGACAGTTGGGACCAACGGCTTAACGTGCTTTCCAAGGCACGGAGGTTTCTTTATGTTATGATGGTCACCAATCCACGGACAAACCGCGGCAAGCGTAGCTTAACCTGATCGATCGATCCATGCGGCTATTGTAATTCATTTTTCTCTATGTATTTTAGAAATATAGTAGTAATTGACGATGACATATAGATGATCTAGGTACCTACCTCATGTACCATTGACTTTCCATTGATTTGTAGGTACTACACATACATCCGTAACATTTTGTCGTCCCCGAAGGGTATGACAGATGTGCACCTTTAGTACATCTCACACTTCACCCGTTATGTTTAAGTTCCATGTAATAGGGGGCGAGCCTATTGCCATCAACCCGGCACAAATCCATACTCCGGGCTGCTACTGAGAAATCCCGGAAAATCCAATAACACTTTTTGCGACCTTTTTTTCCAATCTTTTTACTGTTTCAATAACGAACTGATTTATTCGCAGCTGACCCTATATTTTTTATGATATTGCATAATCAGCCTCTGATGTTCCCACTGTTGGGACACAGGCCTCCTCTCGGTGAGAGGAAGTGGGCCGTAATCTACCTCGCGGGCCCACGGGTTGGTAGATGTAACATGTCTTCGAATTTTTTGGTTCCAGGACATGCCGGTTTCCTTACGATGTTTTCCTTTACCATTTTGAGAGCAGTGGTGATAAAATAATTTACACAAAGTAAAGCGCCTGGGTACGAACCTATGACCTACAACTTGTAAGTCGAGGCAGTAACCCCTTGGCCACCACTGATCTCTGCTACAGCTGCTACTGTGTGTAACTAAAAGTCCTTGGAAACGTACTTATAGCTAGCACTCTTGTTTAACACCGTTGAAAATATTTGGTATTGGTTATGAGTATTTGAATGTTTTAATGACCAGTGTTCTCATTATTTACAATGTCATTAGTTCCCACTTGACATACTTACAATATGGCACTATATAAGCGTTACATGGGAAGCAACGTTACATATGTACAGTACATAAACTATATACACAGCTAATCAGTAAATCACAGCTCCTGATTGAAATATTTTCCCGTGGAAAGTTATGACTAGAATTAATTGGCTGTCATATGAGATTGCCTCGAAAAAAATCTTTGTTTTAATTAAAATTTCCAGACCTTATAAAACTGCAAAAGGCTTCCTTCTAAATATTTCTTGAATGCATTTGTGGGTCCTTTCACTCTGTAAATTCTTTGAACAAATTGGCGACTTGAATGACATACAAAGATTTATATGGATGAAATTAAAAAGGGTTTCACCAGCAGAACTGATGATTTTCAGATGCCATGACACCATGCTGAAAACACCTTCAAGTAGCATTGATTTTCAGCGAGAACTTATCGATAGGATTATTATGATACTAAATAGTAGGTAATACTGACACAAATCAAGGCAATCTCACATAAAGAGCCACTTGACACATACGACGATCTACACTTTTATACAATGAATACTAATACTAACTAATTTGAGATCACGTCCGCTTTGGTTTGGTAGGTCACTTTCTTTCTGCTAGCTTTGCGTTTGATCGAGGGGTTCCTACTGTCACTCTCTAGGCTCACTTCACTTACGGACTCCGAGTCGTGACAGTACGGTACGACGTCGGTACACAGCTGTCGTTCAACGCACGGTATAGGTTCGTCGAAAGAGGTGTGGTCTATAATAGCCCTCATGCGGTAAAGGTTCGGGCACGGTGGCCGGTCGCCGCTGCGGCGGTTTGACCGCGACGAGCGGCGATCCCTGCATCAGGAACAACGCCCGCGAGGCGTGCGGAACGTTCCCGCGCGCGCTTGATGTCACAACCGACACATCTCGTGCTGAGTCACCGACGAGTACATCATCGCCGATACCGGGTACTGTAATGTAAGTCTCGCATTATTCATAAGCTTTTGGTAATCAAGTCTGCTGGAAATACTTGGAAATCATAAAAATAAAATGTCAGGAGTTTCATTGCTTTCGCAATGGAGTTTTTTTTGGAGTCGTTTGAAGCGGAAAGGGAGAATTTGATCAGAATCATGCAAATGACAACACATACGGATGAAGAAAATTTATTTGAAGACAACACAAACAATTCAGAGAAGATTTGATGAAGAGAATTTTCGGGCACTGATAAAATGTTAATTGTCTCTGAAAATTCTAGACATGTCACAAAAGTGTCGCTATGTTTTGAACTGAATTGAACTTTCAGCCACGAAGCGTGTGTGTATTGGCGTGACAGAGTGATAGATGTAATTTAATAAATAAAAAAACATCTTAGTGAATCAAGTTTCATCATTAATACGACACAGTATGGTATCCATCGAATCCCAGTCATGCAAACCACAGATTTTAATGACAAAAAAAAAGGTTACAAAACCGTGCAAAATTCAAGCCTTGTTGTTGTTGGTTTATAATGATACAGGAATGAGAAGCGTTGAAGAGTCAGACGGGTTGTTATGTTTTCTCAGTTAACAATAATACGAGTGCAGACAAATTGTTGTAAGAGCGTGGACAGTAACAAGGGCGAGGGCACACGGGGGCACACATGGCTCACGAGACAGAGTGCAACATGTGAGCGATAACAAGTCTGCACGTACCTCTACACGTATGTATCCTATCCCCCACTATGCCGTATAACCGTGCCAACACATGTACTAATATCAACGGCTGAGATTATTCTCCCTCACGGCTTTGAATGGCTCCTAATTCGCATAAAGTATTCTAGAAACTTTTGGAAGATACGAATTGGTATTTTTCACCAAGGCACTTGGAAATTTGGAGGAGAATCGAAGCAATGTATAAAATGGAGCTGATTCGCTATATGTAAGTTTGCTCGCAGGAGTTCTGTCTGAGCTGTTGTATGCCCATCAGTTCGCTCGATGAGTAATATCGTCGTGTCGTGCGCAACTGAAAGTAAAAGAACAAATTCATGATAATCTAAGAAAAAGCTATTTAATTTTGCAACCGAATTAGAAATTCCTTTTATCTAAGGGCTTTTTATGTAAAGAAAAACATATTTTCTAGTTGATTTTGTGGCTAAAGTCGTCTACTCACTTGGGACTGTTTGAATCGGAGCTGCGGCTGATATTTTCGACGCAGCTTTCTGGGGCAGCACACGCACAGAATTCTAAGGAAAGCCCTGAAACAATAAAGTTAATTTTGAAGTTAAATGCTCTTAACATTAAGTAGCTTTATTACGTTCCATTACCAGTATCTTTGTTATTGTAATTTAAAACAGTTACTAAGATCTTGGATCTTAGATACGTTGAATTTAGTCGTACCGAAATAATAATATGATTTTGATCATTTTCTAAACAAACCTAGAGTCAACTTAAAGAAAATTGTAATAGGTCTTTAAGGTAATAACAATAGATCGCTTAGATATTCATTTGTTTATAAATAGTATGGTTAGCTTATGTTAAACGACTAGTGGACTGAATGGTTGGCGTTATGGGTTTTAATTTAAGTAATTAGTCCACACTTGCACCGACGTAAAAATATCGCTGCTGGTTGTTTTCGCGCACTGGACCTTCAACGCTTTGCTTAGCGCCGAGAGTTGAAAATCCAACAATGTATTTTTTCGAAGCGCTATTAACGCGACTGTTGGATTCTCAATGCTCAGTTTCACACCAAGAGTTGAAAATCATCTCACACAAAACATCCTCCGGGACATTATTACGTCTATGTGAACGTGGTCTTAAACCAACAAACGAACGTCATTGTTGTTCTTTTGACAGTTCTGCGACAGTAACAAGAATAATGCTTAGCCAAATCTCATGTTATGTAAGTAAAGTTTTTAAATTCCGGTCAGTGATTTTGTTAGTTCTACTTTTGGCCACTGGTTCAGATAAGTTTGATGAAAATAATTGTTTGTTTATCATCAATTATGCTACAAAACCTGAAAAATCTGAACCAAAATAATGTTCATTTCAACTGGTGATGGCAGTATGAGGTTAGGACGTGGACATGTGCAACTCAACTCTCGCGAATTTGAGTTGACAAAATCAAGAAAGCTTGAGGATTTCTTATTATTGTAATAATTAAACAAAAGTAAAAGAAAAAAAAACGTCGTGTGTTTGCGGTAAAAGGCAGAGAAAAAACACAAAAAAGAACAAATTTGGGGAAAATATACGTCACATTCACACAAAACGGCCATCGTCAAACACAAAACAAAACACTACTTAAACATAAACCCTGACGAAGCATACTCATAAAAATGACCTTATCATTATTGGATACATAAATATTGACATTAATAACAATATTTCAAAAGAACGTCGTCCACAGCTAGTTTGCCAAGTAACAAAAAACTAAATTGCACAAAATAAATTACCTAGTCTAATTTTATTTCAGTTCACCCGATTGAATATGATTTATCTGGTCTCCGAAATTGACCTCCCCATTGTCGGGGGGCAATATTTCATCACAAAGGTCGAATAAAAAGCGGCCAAGTGCGAGTCGTACTCGCACACGAAGGCTTCCGTACCACAATAATTAAGACTACAAACTATTTCACTACAAAAAAAAACAAGACAGGTGCTTAAGATCAAGCAAAAAAATTAAAATAACACACGTTTCTTGTCACCCCATACAAGAAACGCGCTTTTTGGGCATCTTTTTTAGGGTTCAATAGATACAGCCACAGGGCTCTATCTTTTGAACACAGACCGATAGACTGACGGACAGCGGAGCCTTAATAATAGGGTCCCGTTGGCGCCCTTTGGGTACGGAACCCTAAAAAGTATCTATGGACTGCTTGGGAAACAGTTTTCGAAGAAGTCCAATAAAAGCAAGTTTAGCGAAGGTTTGCGAAGGAATTGAACGAGGGTGATAGGAACAGTTCATTAACATTGTAATTCGGTGTTCCGCTCTGATAGGCTCGATTCGATTCCAACTCGCAGTTCCAGATTTGAAATGAACGAAATGCGGATTTACTTAACAGTGGAGTATTTGCTTTTTAAATTGCTTTTGTTCATCTGCGCTCAAAATTGTCATATAAAATATACAGCATGGATCAAAAAGGTAATATATTTAAGAGTGTGTTACACAGTCCATCAAACTGAACAACTTTCTCCATGGGACCAACATCGTAATCGCGAAAAAGTAATCAGCCATTGCGTAGTGAGCAGCATTTGCGTCGAGTAGGTATTGAAGTTTTGTATGGGACAGCAGGGAATCAAAAATACCTTCATAAATGTTACAGAATTATAAGTGTAACATTTTGAATTGATATCAGAAGCAAATATGTATGTAACACTTATAAATGTGTATTTCAATTTGTTAACCCGAAACACGAACAGAAGTGTAACATTAATAAATCTGTGACAGATATAAAAGTGTTAACCGTGTTAATAAGTGTAACGGATAAACGTGGCGTTGCCAAGATTGCTCCTATCCCGACTTTTATCTGTTCCTTAAAAATTTTAATTATAAATGTGTTTCTTTAAAAAACGGATTGAAAAAACAGCGTTATATACACCTAATACGGTTACAGTTTGAGTCAGTGGGACAGTTGATAATTTCTTCGCATTCACTATTTTAGCCATTTTAAGAAAGTTTGTCAGTTTGATGGTCTGTACCACCACACCCTTAAATATGACCTCACCCTTCTGCTACATGCTGTATTATGCGTTGATTGTTTGTAGGTATTATGAGATATATATATAAAAGATAATTTCTGGTACATGGTACATAACACCCATTGGCAAATATAAAAGAATAGAAATAGAAATATGTAACATAAAAAATCAAATTCAATCAAACGACATAAAATAAAACATGTCAACGTAAATCAAATGAAACAAAAAAAAGAACAAGTTAAATAAAGTCAAGTCTCAATAAAGTTCATGGCTATAGTGTTTGGATAGAAAGGCAAATACATTATAGCCATTAACCCGAAAGATATCGGCTACACCACGATTTTGAAGACGATTCGATTAGAGATTATTCTAAACTTGCAAAAGTTGTACAAAGATCGGCAACTGAGATCAAGATTAACATTTGATTATTTAACGGTTTCAAGAAAGGTCAAATCGGGTTAATTTAGATTTCCTTTTTTTGCAAAGTAAGGGAAGGTACCTCTTTCTTATACTTTTGCTGAATAAGAGATTTCGGTTTATTTATTATTTATTTTTCTTCTTAGCGTGTCGATGGCAATCTGAATGGACTTGGCCAATTTTGCTATGTATTTTGCCCCAACAGTTCCAGTAACGTGCAGCTGACAGGACACGCAGGACATGATATCATGTGTCCCATCTTTTGTGGGAAAGTACCACATTAATACTGCAAGGCTGAGTCGTTTATGAATCTATCTTTACCTGAACAGGTTTTCCTTGCTTTGGCCAACCTGGATCCGGAGTCTGTTTAAAGACTTCCAGGTTTCTCAAGGCAACTCATTTCCAAGTGGAAGATCTTCAGCGGGTGGAACGAAAGGTTTAGGTAAGGAAGCACTGTCTCGCCACATACAGCTTCAGTCTTTCTTTAAAACGCTCTCCAGTGAGTGGGGCGACACACTAAAAAACTATTTTCGAATATTTCCTTACAATTATGTTAGTAAACTTAACCCACACACTTAATCTAATAATGCCAGATATGTTAATGAGAATCCCTGCTACAAGCTCAACACCAATGTGGAAAGCTTGCAGCAGCGACTTACACACAAGCATTCCAGTCTGCGCGCCAAACAACGCAGTATAATGTTGGGGCTGGCCTGCACCTGGAGCACCAGGAAGGCGCATCTTTTTCGCGTCCTAGCGTAGAAGCAATCGAAACGAGCTTCAGCAAACATCCCTGATGCGCTACAGAAGCGGAACAGACCCATCAATACACGGAACGCATTATTATATTGAATTTGGGAGTTAATGGATAAGTTGATGTCACAGAAATCTCCAATGTTCGTTTTGCTAACGTGATAGCATCGTATCTCGAGTCCCATAATTAAAAAAAAACGCATTTAATATTGCTAGAATCTTGTAAATGTGAGATCCCGCATTTAACAGAATGCTCGACACCAAACCCATCGTGACTCGGCGACTTCTCTCTCGACAAACACCCAAGAGGAAACACCGTCGACTTTCTAGTGTCATCCGTACACCTCCGTACATCTTTCAATGAGGACTATGCGTCCCACATCCGTCTCACCATCAACACTCACGGGTAGGCCCGTTCTAGGATTCATCCTACCCTTTTGTTTCCAGAAACTTTTAAAATCTTTCTGTTCGTGGCTCCTGACTATCGAGTCTATACGTATTTGCGACTTATGATTTAGACAACATTTTTACTGTTTCTTGAAATGATTCCTACTCTGATTCATTGCAATACAAATGGGACCATCTGAAGGCATTCCACAAGATTTCCATATCTGAAACTTCACACGGGCCTCGGTGTGAGCGCTTTTGGCGTACTAATTCCACCCTAATACATGCTTGCCCCTCCCAACCCCCCCAGACTCATAACTTTGCACGGCGGCTTCCTGTAGGGTTCTGACATTTTGTGGTTTAGCTCGTCTATAACCATCCTATTGCTGTCATCAGCAGACATGTTATCGCAGCATCCACTTAGTTCGGAGGGAAAATATTGATACGGAATTTCGATGTCAAACTCATCATGTACGAGTATTTCTGGCTGAACTTTGCATTGAATTCTGTTTGACTATATTATATTTATTCTCTTCGAGGGGGAGTGGGCTGTAATGTACCACGCGGGCCCAGTGTGGGTTAAATTTTCGAGTTTGTGGCTCTATGACATGCCGGTTTCCTTCTCCCTCTCGAAGAGGCCTGTGTCCTAGCAGTCAGAATATTATAGGCAGATTATGCTATGCATATGCTATACAATGCTAAATGAATCGAAATTTGTTCTTTCCACGTTCGCAGGTTCATTTTTCTTAAAATTCTATGCAATGAAAAGGCCATCTGTTTTCCGCCTGTGGGTGACAATTACGTTAGTTAGAGTTTTTGTTGTAATTGCTACGTGCAGTCAGAGATAAATATCTTACAGTTACGTAAAATTCAATAGCGTTTTCCTCGTGAAATATAAAATTGCTACTTTGAGAAAAGAACTATTCCATAAAAGCATGGTATCAATAATAACTCGCCTTTGGATCTTGCGTAAATGTAAGGTATTTTTATGCCCTTCACTGTACAACCAAACTAAAATCAACCTACTTACGCACAAAACGAACAAATCTCCAAAGCTTGTTACATAATTAACACATTCTGATTTTAATTCAACACACTGATACGCCTAATAACATTAATTAACAGTTTGTTTCACAAGCCTATTTCGTCGACAGTTTTAATCTGGGGAAACCATGTCCCGACAATATTGATGTTGTAGGTGACAGGAAGGTCGCATATTGATTTTGCAGCCAGCGTGTTGCGGGCTACGGTTTCGGAAACAACAAGGAGGCAAGAGCTCCCACCCGCTCTTTAATCAAGCCTGTTCTCATGTAAATACCTCAGTGAACTAGCTGTCTATGCCACCACGCCGTACAAAGTTTGTAAAAAATTAAACAATATGTATTAACGAATATGTTTTGCATTTTCATATGTATTTGACCCAATTCCTACCACTACCACCTGGACACAATTCCAGAATTTTTTGACACAAAGAAAAACCCCGTACAAAGTTAACGTTTCACATATTATAATACTTCCTTATAATAAAAAAACCACAAACGACTCAAATCTTAAATTGCAGTAAGATCGATGCTTTCGTATACCACGAAACGAGATGGACGTGATTGTCCATGGTGTCCACTTGAGGAACATTACATCACCAAGCGGCTTTCTACAGAATGCCAGGAGCGTGCCCTCAGCTTTTTCATATGGGCATATTATGCGTGCACCTGATCATGGTCTGGAAAGGATTATGATACTGGTCCGGTTGGAAGGAAAACGCGCTCAAGGCAGAGCACCGACAAGATGGTCTGACGCGATCAAGAAGGCTGTTGGAGACAGAATATACCGAGCGGTCCCAGTGCAGAAGACCGCATATCTTGGCGGAGCGTCTTATGTCATCGCTATCTTTAGCATTGTGGGAACGACTAAGAAGAAGAAGTGAATAAAACCAATGTTTACTTTAAAGAAGATATTTTTTTTAGGATAAGCGAAGAGGTCATGTATCTGAGGAGCCTTAACACCGCGATTCAGCAAAGAGTGCTCAATGTACAACGCCAACTATCGATACAATAGGAACTAAAATCGTTTAAAGCATTAAATTAAACAAGATTTTGAAAGTAGAAGGAACTTATTTTCAAAGAAGGCCAGTATGTATTATATATTATGTTCCCCTACGCGGCTCACTGTTTGTTGCACCGCACACTTGTTTACAAGGCTGTAAACAAGTAATGAAATTTCAATTGTGAAGGTTTTCCTCTTTGTTGGCAGTAATGTAATATAAATGATTTTATTTTAGAATATTCTGTGCGGAGCTTGTTGCTTAGTGTCATATTTGACATGTTTATGACATTGGTTGTCGCCGAGATGAGATTGCGACTAGATTTTGAAAGTTATAAATACGAGAATTGGCCTTCTCGTATTTATAACTTTCAAAATCTAGTCTCTCTAAAAATCTCACCGTGAAAACTTGCGTGAAGTATGCTGTCTTTCCACTTGGTGCTTGGGATTGACAATATGATAGCTGACTTTAAGCTCACTTCACCTAAGTTTTACGGTGACATTTTTACCAGAATAAATCAGCTAGTTTCAATGATTTGATGAGGTTTACTTTTATCTAAATACATTTGAAAGAGTATACAGAAAAGGCTACTCTCTCCACTGGAAAAAGTTTTCAAACTTATTGCCCCAAATTAAAGTTGTATGAATCCGTAAGTTATTTAAATGAGGCGGAGTGAATATTATCATTTTCACTGTGCCGCATTTGTAAATGAATACCCATTCAACATACTAAACCCATTCTTCATAATATGTAGGTAATAAATATTATGCACAGAAAAATAGATGAAATTAATAACATAACGTAGCACGAAGCGTGTATTGAATTTAAAAAATTTAAAGCTCCGTGTAGGCTTCACAAAGGATTTTCGTTTAAAATCTCGGCTATGCAGCTCAGTTTGCAGGAAGCCACGAATGTTGTTTTTTAAATTTCAGTTATTTGGTTTAATTCCTGCAATATTTTCATTATTTGCGTGTACGCGGAAACATGCCTACCGGGACAAAAACCCTAGGCAAAGATAATCCCATGAGTCAAAATACCTTGAGAATTTCTATTCAACGTAATCATCTAAATATACATAGTTACAAACAAAGTCGCTTTTTGTGTTTGTCTGTGTGACCGCTTAGTTCTTCTAAACTATACGAGGAATTTTGTTACGGGTTTTACAGTCATTTAGTGCATTTATTTCGGAAGGTTTATTTGTTATTTTAGGTTGTTTTTTTTTGTTCGTTGATCTATTTAAGTTCTGAGTTGAGCTGCATGATTACTGACAAATGCGTGCACTGACTGGACAGGTCCACTCAATCTGTGTAAGAACCACACAGATTGGATACCTCAAAAACAAAAAAATAGCCACAATTTTTCTTTCTAGTCGCCCATAAGACGGATTCTCTTTACACATCTGTTTATTTCCATTCGTCATTCGACGTTTTTATTATTCTCTAGTTTTATTTTCTAGTTTTCTCACTCCGATGTCACTTCGTGGACTAAAATGTAAATGCTGTAATGTATAAGTGTTTTTTGAACCTAATTAATAAAATGATACTGGATCTGGACTTTAAAAGAGACACACCTCTGAGTTTGTTTCGGCCTTTCTTCTCAGAGTAGTCAGATAAGAAACGTCTAGTTAAAAAATATGTTTGACGTGATAAAGTGATTGTACAAACCTACTTACGGAAATAAATTCATTTATCATTTATTTATTTTATCTAATATATAAAATTCTCGTGTCACAGTTTTCGTTGCCATACTCCTCCGAAACGGCTTGACCGATTTTGATGAAATTTTGTGTGCATATCGGGTAGGTCTGAGAATCGGCCAACATCTATTTTTCAAAAAAAAAAAACAAAAAAAAAATTTTTTGCAAAACAACGTTTGCGGGGTCAGCTAGTATATATATCGTCAACGAAATCGTCGTCGAAAACGTCGAGACATGTATATACATGTCTCAACGTTTTGACATGTCGTCCTTGCAGTCTTGTAAAGCAAGGGTGGTGGCTGGTAAAGTTATCCTTTGAAAATAGAGAGTGACACTTAAAAACTGGGTTCTATCCATACAAACATGCAAGTACATAAAATTGAATTGTCTGTTTGTGTTGTCAAAATGACAGCTTTTAAAAAATGCATGAGAAAAAAACGGATTTTTTATTTTTTATCAGTCTTTTAGTTCCGGCTAATCACCAAAACGACTGAACCTATTTTGCTGCGCTGATGTCACCAGGAGTAACATAGACTACTTTTTGTCGAGGTAGCATGTCCCCGTGGGATCATTTCTGACATCCACGCGGGCGAAGACGCGGGCAGGAGCTAGTTGTCAACAAAAATATGTCCAACTTTGAAAACTAGGCTACAAATAATAGGAGTTTATTTTATTCTACAAACACTTTTCTTTTTAATAGAGGTGTCCTGACTCAGAAAAATGTGCACGTAAGTAACGGTGTAAGTGCTACTCTAATAGCCCTCACCTGCTCTCTGTTAGCCTATTACGTTTTATGCTCTAAACTCTTTATTTCCACTACGCTGGACATTCAAAGACCTCTAAATATTTCAAGATAAGGTTAAAATGTGTAAAGGTTTTTTTTTTTAATAAGCCAGACACAATTCTATTGCATTTCAAGTTGTGTTTAAAAATGCAGAGGAAGCAAAAAGTTTCCATTCGACAATACGATCATTTTGAAAATGGAATCGAGTGGCCATTTAGGTGGCAGGATTTTTTCTATTTCAGGAGTTGACTATTTGTTTTAGAAATTAACTCTTCATGTTATGGAGAATAAACTGTTAAACATTTCTTATCCAATTTGGACACTTGCACAAAAACCTTTATGAAAATGTTGAATAATACATTAAAAATGCCTCTTAATTAAATATTGTGGTTGTGGCGGCATCTACACCGCCACATGCGAACAAACGCATCAATCCTGCATCGCGCAAGCAGAGTTTACCGCGCAGATAGCATACATACAACTTCCCGATAACGAACATCGGGCAGTTGCCCACCAGATACGGCATCCATCTGGTCGGAGGATCCTCCCTTTCTAAAGAGTATGAGTGAACCAAACACCCTGTTCCTCATATCTCATAATGGTTATATTTTTATGATTCCTTTTTTTTAACATTGTTAAACATAAATTAAGGCTAGGTAATGTATCTAACTTTCCTGTAAGTTTAATAATGCATCGAAAAAACAGTACTAAATACTAAACCTATAATAGAATTTTATTTTGAATAAAACTTCCAATATTAGGTCTAATTTACATCACATTAAGTGTGAATCGAGTTCGGCGAACAAAAGCAATTTTTCACCCGACCGCTTTAACACGGAGGAAATTGCGAAATACCCGAAAGAAAAAGGTACAAATACATCGCTTTTGTTCGCTAATTTACGCCTACGGGTGGTACGAGTATAATGGCATTATGGGAGACTAAGAGAAAAAAGAAGTCCATAGCAATTATTGATGCATCGCGTCGATATAATTATCGATACGGCCCATGGAATAAACCACTTAAAATTAACGTGAAGAAACGACCAATGGGAACCGTGCACATAGCATCTGACGTTCCAGAAGTGTTCATGTAGGTTTAAGTGAAATAAATATTTTGAGTTGCTTAATTGATCGGTAAGCAATCAACCTGCCTGTGGCGGCATCTACACCGCCACATACGAACAACGCATAACACTGACGTCACGCAAAATCCTGCATCGCGCAAGCAGAGTTTACCGTGCAACTAGCATATTAACAACGTCCCGACATCAATCTTCGGGCAGCATACGCAACCTCCTTAAACCACTAGGTAACTAGGGGTCTCACCTGGCGGTGACAGACCGCCGAGATGTCGTGAAGAAAACGACGCTTCAAGCACGCACAATATGCGTCGTGGCGCTCCTACAAAAACAAAAAAGCAATCACTCACATGGGCGCGCGTAGCTCGCGCGTTCAATCATTTTAAATAGGCCATAGTCGCCAACAAAATGAGGGGCCCGCGCCCCCTCCCCCGTACGGGGGCGTAGCGACTTCCAATAGTCGTCGGGCAGTTGCCCACCAGATACAACACCCATCTGGTCGGAGGATCCTCCATTTACCAAAGAGTATGAGTGAACTTAACACCCTGTTCCTCATATCTCTATATCCTTATTCCGACTATGTTGGGGTCTGTCTATTCTCATCCGATGCAGCTGAATACCAGTATTCTACATAGAGCAACTGCCTATCTGACCTCCATACCCAAGTTACTGGGTAAAGCGCCCTTCGTAAGACTGCGCTCTACCTGTTACGATGGTCAAAGATCTACGAATAACAGCCGGGTCCAACCGATAAACGTGCTTTCTGGGGCACTGGGGGGTGTCGATGTGTAATGGTTGGTCACCAATCCACGAAGTAACGGCAAGAATGACTACTTCGATAGACCCGTGTGACTGTTATAATTTAGCCACAAGTCCTCTTGAGTAATAAGCAAATAATTTCAATTGAAAGTGTGTTTTTCTTCACTGGTTTCATTTGGTCATGATCAAATATGATGTACTGTTATTTCTAATAATAAAGTAATTTATACCGAATGTGCTTCTCAGAGAAACCACACATTCATGATAACTTGGAAGTGTGTGATTGAAGCGAAAACACATTATTTTTGTACCGCCTTGGTTTGCCAAAAAATATTTTTCTATATAATCTCGCAGGTCAACAGGAGGTTGTCGGCTTCTTGAACGGGCTATCCTGTATGTTTGTAAATTAAGGCCTCCAGCCAGGGCATCACTCTGTTGGGTACGGACCTAGGCTAAGGGCCTCGCTGGGGAGGGCAACAAGGATCACCCAAAGAGACATTTGAGGACATTTGAGGATGTGTTTTACATTGTAACTGTCCTTTCCATTGTAGATGTTTGAAAAAAGAGTGTTATAAAACAATTTTTTAAATATTTTCACACAAATAGAGCCAAGAGCAGGGATATTATTTATTTGCGTAATTAGCTGACCACATTGGATGGTCGATTTTAATGTTTGTGTGGTTATGATATTTGAGTTTAACGCATGATTTTGTGGTTAATTACTGACCTACAACAATTGATTAAATCCACTGAAAACTCATAATTATCACTAGCGTGGAACAGTCATTATAATTTTTTCAGGTTTTGGTTTCACAGTCGGTCGGTGAACGCGTTCGCGATCGGGTTCAATATAGGTGCTCCCACCTATTTCCGCGACAATGTCGGTGAATACGTTAAAATGTGTAAATTGCAATATTGTAATCTGTGAACTACTATCCTTTATACAAAATAAAGTAGATGTGATGGACAATGAAAGCCTTATACGAATTTGTGACACGGCCTTCACTGTGGACGAGATTGATAGTGCTAAGGAATTGTTATTTACTTCAATAAAAACTAACAAGAAGAAAGTGACTAGGCGAAAAGAAGGAAAAAACTGAGAGACTTAGAGGATATTATAGGTGTCTTCAAAGTGACTGAACCAGATCTTTAAATACCGATCTTTGTGGCGCGTGGCTTGCAAAAGTTACCGCCCGTTACATTTGACCATGTTGATGTGACACAATTGTTAAAAGATCTGTTGATTATGCGTGCAGAAATCAATGATATTAAAACAAAATATGTAACTGTCACTCAACTGGATGAGTTGAAGCTGGAATTGGGATCCAGTAGGCCCCCATTATCATTGTTAGCTTGCAATATTAATTCGAAGAAAAGAGAAGGGTATTTGCTTGACAGTGGGCCGGTAGGTTTATCACGACCAGTGTACGACGATGAACGAGTTGAGTCACCGAAATATCGCTCTCTCGCTTGCACTCAGACCGGGACGATCATGCCTGGTGCGCAAGCACCGGTTAATTCAACGCTATTGGAAAACGATATGTGCGCGGAGATAACCGAGTCAGCTGTATGTCATGCAGGAAAACGATCAACGATGGCAGAAATAGCCAGAAATGGCGAGTGGAAACAGCCCAAGAAACCTACAGATAATTGGATGTTAGTACAAAACCGACGGTCTAGGAATCGTTTTACTGGTAAAGCGGGCAAAGCGACTACGGACACGTCTGATAAGTTTAAAGCGGCGGAAGTTAAAATCCCTTTGTTTATTTCCAACGTAAACAAAGAGACAGCGGTGGATGATATCTGCAAATACATAAAAAACAAAACTACGGAGGTAGTTTCGGTTGAAAAAATTACAATAAAGAAGGAACGGCCATATAATGCCTTTAAATTGCTTGTCAACAAAAACAAAGTAGATATTTTTCTAGATGACCAGATGTGGCCTGAGGGCGTCACATTTAGGCATTTTATTCATTTCGAGAACAGAAGAGAAGACAAAAATAATAGTATTTTTGTTAAAGAGGGTAAAATAAAAGCTTCAAATAATTTGTAATGGATAGTATTTCAAAAATGAACATTATGACATTTAATTGAAAAAATGTTAAAAGGTCGGTGAACTGTGTACGTACACTGTGCAAAACAGCTGATATTGTTTTGTTACAAGAAACGTGGCTATATCAACATGATCTAGCCTTTCTTGACAGCATTGATCAGGAAAAAATAAATAAATAAATTTGAATTTGAATTTGAATTTGGAATTCAGTTACACGGGAAAGTCTTCAGTGGACACCTCGGCTGGCATTTGTAAGGGGAGACCAATATTATAAAACATTGTGTAATCTCAAGTTAAGAAAAATTGTGTTGTTTACATTCCCATATAGTAACAGTTTGCCACAGGAAGAAAATAACATTAGATTTAAAATAAATATGACATTGCATAATCTGACATTAAATAATAATCAATTTCATTTAGTAGATACTAACAATTATGTTGGTAGAAATTTGTATTTGACGAAAGATAGGTATAATATTTTTATGTACTATCTTTCTAACTATCACAAAAGACAGATAGCTGTGTCGCTATCATATTTTTTTTCAATTACAGCCAAGAATTTGGCTAAACAACTTGCTTCTTTTGAGCAATGCAATGACATCTTAAAATATTCTGCCAATAATTTGGATCCAATTGATGACATTGATTTTAATTTAAATTAGAAATTAGGACAATAGAGGTAGCCTCTTGCAAAAATGTAAAGAAAGCAAATAAGAAATCAAATGTGTGTGTAAAAAATTTAAATAGCATCAACCTGGTGCATCAAAACATTCAAGGGTTTTTAAACAAAGATTTAGAAGTAGAATTATTCCTGAATTGTAACAATATAGATATTCTTTGTATAACAGAACATTGGCTTAAAAGCCACCAGTTCATGTTCAATTTTAGTAATCACCAGGTTGGTAGTTCATTCAGCAGAGTTAATGCTATACATGGTGGCTCATTAATTTTAGTAAATAACCAGATTAAATTTAAAGACCGTAAGGATATTGTGAGCCTCTCTGTTGAACGGACAGTTGAAATAGCCTGTGTGGAATTGGAGCAGTTCATTATATTAAGTGTGTACAGACCTCCTTCAGGATTGTATGATTGTTTTGAAAAAGTTATGGATGAAGTGTTAAACAAAATCTGTACTTCAAACAAGTCTATCGTCACTTGTGGTGATTTTAATGTTAATTTGTTGGAAAACTCTGGGATTAGTACTAAAATTATAAGTTTGTTTCAGTCATACAATCTTGCTAACCAATTTTTGCCTAGATAACATTTATACAGATGTTAAACCAACTTACAAAGAAATTATTAATTTAATAGACTCGGATCATTGCGGACAGTTGATCACTATTTCAAATATAAACAAAAAAGTTATTAAAAAAGATATCACTGTTAATCCAAAAACAACTAAACGTTTGGAAACATTTAAAACTAAACTTTTGAGTAATTTACTACTTTTGTCAACTAATGAGGACTCTAATCATCAATATAATGCTTTTTTTAATATGTATTGCACACAATTTGATAAAACTTTCATTCCAAAGACATTCTCGGTTAATGGTAACGCTTCCTTCAGTGATTGGGCCACTGTTGGTATACATAAAAGTAGAAAACGTCTTTATGAGTTGTATGATGAACGGACTTGTATAAACACTGCTGAATTTAATTTATATGTTAGAAATTATTCGAAATTATTTAAAAAAGTTTGTTGCATAGCCAAGTCACGTTACTTGAGTTCAAAGATTAAAAATAGCAGTAATGTAATTAAAATGACATGGAATATCATTAATAGCGAAACGGGAAGATCATGCAACCGAAGTAGTGACTACAGCCTTGCAATTGATGGCAATTTAATTCAATCGGATTCTCAAGTCGCCGCGACCTTCGAAAATTTCTTTGCGGAGATTCCCGTTTCGACTACTAAATCTCTAAACTCATCGCCCACTGCTGCAGAGTCTTTACTTAAAGAAAACGTTCCAGTTTGTGATTCTGAATTAAATTTCCAATATGTCACTTGTAGAGATATAATTAAAACCTTTCACACATTATATGTTAAAAAAACCGCAGATCTATGGGGTAACTCTGTGGATGTTGCTAAGTCCATTATAAATATTGTAGCACCTACTTTAGCTGTTATTTTTAATAATTGTATTGACCGTGGTGAGTTTCCTGATCTTATGAAAAACAGTAAAATAATACCATTGTTTAAATCTGGTAGCACATCAGACCCTACTAATTATAGACCTATTTCAGTGCTGCCTACCTTTAGTAAAATTTTTGAAAAACTTATTTTAGGTCAAATGCAAAGATTTTTTAATAAACACAAATTACTGCATAACAAACAGTTCGGTTTTACAAGGGGTCGTTCAACTACTGATGCCGGAGTTGAACTTTTAGGACATGTTTACAAGGCATGGGAGGACAAATGCGATGCTTTGGGGATCTTTTGCGATTTGTCCAAGGCATTCGATTGTGTTCTTCATGAAACATTGATCAGGAAACTGCACCACTACGGAATCCGGAATGCCTCTCTGGATCTTCTTACTTCTTACTTAAGTGATAGGATTCAGACAGTTGATGTTAACGGAAAAAGATCACCTGGATCTGTAATAAGAATGGGGGTCCCCCAGGGTTCAATTCTTGGCCCATTTTTGTTTCTTATTTATATTAATGACTTGCCTTACCTCATAAAGGATAATCATGATATAGTGTTGTTTGCAGACGACACTTCACTTTTATTTAAACTCAAACGTCAGCAGCTGGTTACTGACAATGTAAATAGCGCCCTTGCTAAAGTAGTTAACTGGTTTAATGTCAATAACTTACTTCTAAACGAGAGAAAAACTAAATGCATTAAGTTTACGATACCTCATGTTAGACAAGTAGAAACTAGTGTTCTTATTAAGGGTGAAGAGTTGAAACCCGAAAACACCACAGTATTCTTAGGCATAACTTTGGATGCCAAGCTTCAATGGGGCCCCCATATAGATAAATTGTCAAAAAAACTAAGCTCTGCAGCATACGCCGTTAGAAAAATTCGTAATTTAACTGATTTAGAGACAGCCATTTTAGTATACTTTAGTTATTTTCATAGTGTGATGTCGTACGGTATTCTTTTGTGGGGAAATGCCGCCGATATTCAGACAATTTTTGTTTTACAAAAAAGGGCAATTCGTTCAATTTATAAACTAAGTCCCAGACACTCCCTCAGAGCCATATTTAAAGAGATTAATATAATGACTGTGCCTTCTCAGTATATTTATGAAAATCTTTTGTATGCACATATAAATATTAATCTGTTTAAAAAATACAGTGATATCCATAACATAAATACTAGGAACAAACACAAATTTGTTGTTCCTACTACCAGACTTAAGAAAATAGGTAGCTCGTTTAAATGTCAAAGTATTCGTTTTTATAATAAACTTCCTGGCCACATTCAAGAACTAAGCCTTAATAAATTCAAATCATTTATAAAGCGGAAATTATGCCAGAATGCCTATTATACTGTCAAAGGCTATATTGAGGACAAGAAGGCTTGGGATTGAGCTGCTCCAATAAGTTTACACAGATATTGTCTATGTTTAATTTGCTGTTAAACTTTTATTTTTGATTTTTTTAGATAAACAATGACATCTTTATATTTACTGTTTAAAGTATAACATTGTTTTAATTTTTGAGAATGTGAGGACTATGTGAGTCATTGTTTTTTTGTTCTTTCAGTTGTTTTAATCACGGTCTGGCTGTTTGAGTACTTAACGCGGCCTACCCAAATGTCATTTCTTTTGTATTGTTCGTGGAATCGTTGAGCTCCTTAGTTCTGAGTTGAGCTGCACCATGATTGACAAATGCATGCACTGACTGGACAGGTCCACTCAAATCAGTGTGGTTCTTTCCTCAAAAGACCATTTCAGACACCAGTCTACAGAGTCCTCATATGATCTGACCATGTTTGTTCTCGGATTTTTACACTTTGACATGACGTGAAAATTTACTTTGTAAAGTATTATAATATTTTAATTATTGTGAATGTGAAGGCAGTGTGGATTTGTTGTTTTTTTTTTTATCTCAATCTATTTTTAATTTTTAAAATTAGTTTTAATCATGGTCTGGCAGTTTGAGCAATTTATGCGGCCTACCCAAATGTCCTTTCTTTGGTAATGTTCGTCGAATCGTTGAGCTCCATATGTGTTGTGTTGAGCTGCATGATTACTGACAAATGCGTGCACTGACTGGACAGGTCCACTCATTCTGTTTGGTTCTTTCCTCAAAAGACCATTTCAGACATCAATCCACATGGTCTTCACATGACCTGACCAAGATTATGTCTGGACTTTAAAAGAGACTGTGACCTCTGAGTTTGTTTTGGCGTTTCTTCTCAGAGTAGTCAGATAGGAAACGCCGATCTCATCTACTTTTAAAATAGTATTGAGGTGTAAAAGTGTTTGTAAAAACCTACTTACAGAAATAAAATCATTTATCATTTATCATTACGGAGGGCTTGCCATACTATGGCGTAAGAGTGCATTTAGCTGTGTGAGTGTGGTGAAAAGTGTCAATAACAGAATATGTGCAGTGAGCGTAGCAGTAAACAATCGGCGGTTTTTGGTTATTAATATGTATATGCCGGTGGACTGTACCGAAAATCTGCCCCTTTTTACGGAATGTCTAAGTGAAATGTATACCATTATCCAAAATAATAATGTGGAATCAGTGTATGTGTTGGGAGATTTCAACGCGCACCCGGGTGAGTCTTTTTGTAAGGAACTTCTTAGTTTTTGTAGTGAGCAGGAATTATTTTGTGCGGACTTAAACTATTTAGGCATGCTGCCACAAACGTACACCTTTATCAGTGACTCACACGGGTGTAAGCGTTGGCTTGACCACTGTCTTGTCACAGAGGCGGCGGGAAAGACAATTGTAAACATTGAGGTTATTTATGATACGTATTGGTCAGATCACTTGCCCTTAAAAATAGAATGTGATGTTAATGTTATCAGATTGAAAACCTGTGTAATTATATCATCGCTTACCGGGGTTCGCTGGGGTGAAAGAACTCAAGAGGAAATAAAGGAATACACTTCTCTGTGTAATAATAATTTAAAAAGTTTAGATTTTCCTGAAGATTTTGAACAATGTGCTGACATTTTTTGTGAGCATGCACAACATAAATTAATGTTGGACTTGATGTATAAAATCATTGTATCTATATTAAGTGAAGCAGCTAGTGTAAACAGGGTCTCCAGGGACATTGTGAGAAGGAAGGGTATAAAAGGCTGGAACAAATTTGTTAAAGAATTCCACACTCAGGCTAGGTTTAAATTTAAATTGTGGAGGTGGTATGGTTAACCCAGTAGTGGGCCTATTTATGAAGATATGGTATTAAGTCGGAAGAAATTTAAATCAAAATTGAAATGGGTCATGAAGAACCAAGAAAAAATTGAAATGGATATTTTGGCATCACTCCATTCTGAGAAACGATTTTCATCCTTCTGGAAAGGCACTAAACAGCTTAATAGTTCTCCAAGCTTAACAGTTAGCGTGGATGGTAGGATTGATCACACGGAAATAGCTAACATCTTTAAAGAACAGTTTAGAGTGAACTCACCTCTTGAGTCTGTGGTGAGGGTGAACGATGCTGAGACTGATCATTCAGGAGCCCCCCTTCGGTTTACGTGTAAAGAAATTAAAACAGTAATTGAATGTATGAAGCGGGGGAAATCTCCTGGACATGATGACCTCAGCATCGAGCACCTTCAAAATGCTGGTCGTCATTTGCCAAGAGTATTGACTATTGTTTTTAAATCTATGTTGTGGACATTCTTACCTACCACAGGAGATGTTGGATACTTTAGTTGTACCGATTGTAAAGAACCGGACAGGAGACATAGCTGACAAAAGTAACTTTAGACCAATCTCACTGGCAACTGTCAAGACAGAGGAACTTTGTCAAGTGGTAGAATGCATTGTCTGACCCGTATAAACTTGAATGTGGTGTAAGACAGGGGGGTCTTACTTCCCCGAGGCTTTTTAATATATATATTAATACCTTGCTTGTGGAGCTCAGCAGCACTCATGTCGGATGCCATATAGACGGAGTGAGTTTGAATAATCTGAGCTACGCAGATGATATGGTGTTGCTGAGTCCCACAATCGGAGGTGTAAGGAAATTGCTCGCTATTTGTGAAGGATACGCCAAACAGCATGGGCTTAGATATAATCCTACAAAAAGTGAGCTGTTGGTGTTCAGAGGTAGAAATAAAGGTCCCTCATATGCCCCCCCTGTAGAACTAAATGGTTCACTTTTGCAGAAGGTAACAAAATTTAAATATTTAGGTCATGTTGTTACGGAGGATCTTAAAGATGACTCTGATATAAAAAGGGAGCGCAGGGCGATGGCTGTGAGGGGAAACATGCTGGCACGCAGGTTTGCAGGTTGTTCAGTACCGGTTAAAATAACACTCTTTAAGGCATTTTGTTCGCTGAGGCGCATACTGACGATTATTTCGCGATCATGCGCAAGAAAGTGGCATCAGTAATACGCAGAGTGAGGGGAAGCAACAATAGCATTCTGAGGGTTTTTTCTGAAAGGCTAGAAGGGCCTACAATGGATAGGTTTATCAAGCTACATGTCAGACATGGGGCTTGATAAATCTACAGAAAATTTGGTTATTGAGTCTTGAATTTTTATTTTTATACTTATTTTTATTGTATTTGTGTTGCCTAATTGTTACTACTAACATAGCTTAAGTTATTTGTAATACTAACATGCTATGGGCCTCGGTGCCTGATAATAAAAGATTTTTATTTTTTATTTTTATTTATTATAATATGCTATTGGTAACTTATTGCCTTCATATACAGGGTGGGTCCAACCCGCACTGGGCCGGTGCGGTGTGGTAAAGTATAGCCCATTCCGTCTCGAAGATAGGAATCCTGTGTCCCAGCAGTGGGAACGTTAAAGGCTGATTATGTATACAGGGTCGCAGGGACATTGACTTGAAACTTTAACCATGCATTTTGTATATTCTGTTCTAACCCCCTAGAAATTTTTAGTCGGTTTAAAAAAAAAAATATGTTACGGACCTAACTAAAGACTAAACTCAAAAGCAATGGACTGTAATTTAAATATAATCCATTTAAGGTTGTTAAGAGGATGGAGTGTGCGCGCGTGTCGTAGTCCAAGATCGGTAGCGGAGTGGTCGATGGCCCGCGTCCCGCACGCCGCACCTCTCGTCGCCTTCCGCCGTCTCACGACAGCAGCCGACGATTGCCGAGTGGTCGGAGGCGCCCGAACGAAAAAAACAAATAAAAATCTTTATTGCAGACCACATGCTCCATAAAAAATACAAACACCAATCTAATTACATGGTCTTCACTTGAACTGACCAAGAATATGTCTGGACTTTAAATGAGACTGTGACCTCTGAGTTTGTTTCGGCCTTTCTTCTCAGAGTAGTCAGATAGGAAACGCCGAACTCTTCTAGCTTTTAAAATATGTTTGACGTGTAAAAGTGTTTCTATAAACCTTCTTACAGAAATATAATCGTTTATCAAACAAACTTACGCCTTACCTCTCCTACACAACAAAAAAAAAATATCTACGCGCATAATTTAATGTTTCTGCTGTTTCATAGAAAAGGACCATCAATATATACAGGGGGTTTAAAATTATGTACTTCGTTGTTGCCTGTCGATGTACCTGCCACCCTTTATATACCATTGCTGTATACACAAACGTACGTACATGTAAACACTAATGATAAAGTATGTTGAGTCTACCATCGTTTTAAAAATCCTTATTAACCTCAAGAAAAAATAAATATCTGATGTTGCCAGTGCATGCAAGGAATCAATTTGTAAGACCATTAATTAAATAGCACCGTTATAATGAAGCTAACACAAATGGCTGCCAACACAGTATGATAAATTACGACTTTCAACCATATTTGCCTTGTTTATTTTTTTAGAATATCCGCAAAAAACCATTAAATGAATTTGAATTTGAAACAACGATAACTACGTATACGAACAGCTTTTGTGTCGTAGATGTGTGAATATTTTTTTTAGAATATAGATTTTAGAGAAGCCGCAGTTATAGATACGTCCAGTTAGTGAAAAAAAGCATCTCAGACAATATTCTGCGTGGTCCTCATATGACCTGCCAAGATTATCCGCTGAATTTGATTCGATTTTTCTTCTCAGAGTAGTCGGATAAGAAACACCGAACTCGTGTAGTTTTAAAACATAAGTTAATTTTTGACGTGTAAAACTGTTTTTTTTTTCTGAAATAAATATCATGTATCATAAAAGAAAAGTATACTTTTCGTGGTAAAATACATCCATTTGTTACTACGTACATTTAATATATCTCTTTGGGTTTAATAACTACTAAAACGCCTAATGATTTGTTAAGGAGAATGGCGAGATTGCATGGAGTTTGGGATCCATTGATAGGGGTTGCGTATATTATGGAAACTTATGAATAGTTAAAGAATTCAAATTCAAATTCTTTATTTTGAACTAAGTGTAATTTTTTTGAAGATGTTAACAATAGGTAGGTTCTTAGAACTTACTTACCTGGTAGAGCATTGCAATTTAATGTAATTAAATGTTAAACTATAAACTAAATATACATATTCAAATTTACAGTTATACAGTTTTCATTAGAACGACATAAGACTAACGAAAAAGCAAATAGTAAGTAGGTTATAAAAGTTAGGAGAAAAAAGATATGAAAGGTAGAAGATTATAACCTAAATAAATGTAAAAGCACTTTGGGCGTGGACTTATCGGTAATTATTTAGTAGTAAAATGGCTTATTTATACATTTTTACTTAAACTCACACATATATTCGGTGGGGATAGGCAGAAACTGCAGAACGCCACCTGCTACGATTCTTACATACATTAGGTATGCCTTATGCTTCGTTCACGTTCATACATCCGAGTCATAAACGTGCGTTGCAGTGCTACGCACCTGACTTTTTAAGGACCTCAGGGTATCTTCTCCTGGCTGGTAAATGTAATGCTGAATCTGAATAAAATCAATAATAAGCTAATAACTAAAACGTCGGGTAACTATAGGTTCCTTCGACATCTTTTTAGCCAGAAAGACCTGGTGTATATGAAGTACTAAGGTTCCCTTTGCAAAATATAGTGGAAGAGTTGCATGGCTGGTATTTTCTGCGATAACTAGGTACACTTAATACTGGTTTTCGTCTTTATTCAAACTAGTATCACATCTACGTTGTAGAGATTAGGGAAGTCTAGATATGTACTCTAATCACCTTAATATCTTAAACTCTTTTATATTCTTTATAATTACTAAAATAAATATTCAAGACATACGATTGTGGTACAAAAATATTTTCCTTTTATTTTCTTGTTCAATCCTGGATATCTTTGTTATAAAAATGTAATTTGTTAATCTATAATAAAAAAAACATTAGAATGGAGCTGGTGAAGATATATAGCTCTGGTGTCTGGCATCGCCTATGTACCACAATATGAGAGCAATAGCCCACTGTACGTGTTGCTACGGAGCAATGACAATAATATCCTAATATGGCATATCGATCCTCCAGCCTCCTATCTACTGCGATGTACGTGTAATAAGAAGTGCTACCTATATGCCTAGATTGAATTGGCGGAAATAGAATCCATGGGTGGTTGCCAACAAATATCCCTTCTAGAGGAGTTTCATCCCGGCAAACTTCTGTAGCATAGTTTCCGTGGGCTCTTAAGTGCTCCCCGATATATAATAGGATATTGTTTGCCTTATTTGATATGTGCCAATAACAATAAGTTCCAGGTCATTTACTGACAACTTAGGGAGCTGTTTATGTCTTCAATTCTTTAAATTACTTAATTTACATATGTGCGTGCCACACATGTCTGTGCGTCTCTACCTATCTGATCACTTTCGTCAGACTAGCGATGTCTCTGTAATCGAGAAATGCCCAATTGACAACAAACACAACGCATTTTAATAGTTCACGAAGTCCAAATCACTTGCAACTCGTTATCCAGAAGTAAATCAGTCCAAAGTTAAAGTCAAGAAGTCAAGAATCCAAAAAATAGCAAAAATGGCATAAAATTCCCACGTTAGCCGTTGAACACAAACAATGGAATGACACATGTGATATTTGACAAAAAAAATTGACACTGACGTTCCATTTTCCAATTCATATTTTTACTACCGTTTATAACACAAAATAATTTATATATTTTGATGTACGGTCTGTTTACATAGGTACAGTAGGTACTTTTCATGTTTCATTTTATATTTTTTTAGATGAAAAGATGTAAGTAAAATAAAAGAAGGAAAATCAGCAAGCGAAAACGTACTTATGTGTATGAAGATAAATCATAAGTGTAGTTTGAAATGTATCGATTTAAATCTCGAAAAACATTCCGTTCGCACGATGACTTATTTTTTAATTTTATAGAGAACTCTTAGAAACTTATTATTATAATTAATATAAACTAGCCCGTGAACGGTGCTCCGTTAATTTTTAAATTGCGTGGGTCTAACCTCGCCATCCTTCTTTACAAAATCATATTTTACTGAATCAAAAGTGTCATACAATAGCGAGACGCGTAACTTTGTGACACTTTAACCCATGTTACTGGAAATATAGGGGCAGGAAAACATTTGAGGATTTTTCAGTTTAAGGAGCAAAATAAAGAATGATTTATGATGACACATGGGACACAAACACACACATGGTCGTACATAGGTGTACAAAATTTATTAGTAAATGTAGGTTTGTATAGTAAATGTAGGTAGATGCACCTCTGCCTAAATCTTCTGGGATTGCAGGCGTGATGTTATGTGTTTGTCACGTTTTTAAAGGTAAGGGAAACCTTTTGACGCATTCCGTTCTGCTACGCATTTTTTACTTGATACATAGGGTGAATCCGGTTTGGAGTTTAATGGTTTAATTATTAAGATGTACATAAATGTTTCTGCTTTTTTTTAATCCGATGAATGCGGTTTTGAGTTTAATGGTTTAATTTTTATATGAACGTAAATGCTTCTACTTTTTTTTGAATTTGCAGCAAAAAGTTGTAGATGTTTAAAAAAAAAAACAACACAACTTTATTATTATTAAGTAAACATAGTCTTCACATGATCTGACCAAGATTATTTCTGGACTTCAAACTGTGGACCTCTAAGCTTGTTTCGGATTGTCTTCTTAGAGTCCCACCTACTTACATAAATAAAATCATAAAACATTTCATAATTTACCATTTTTTTTACCACTATTGGACATTGGCCTCTCCCAAGCACCACCACTTCGTCCGGTTCTGTGCTTCCTGTGGCATTCACAAGGTTATCGGTCCATCGGTCAACTGTGAATAGGGTTTTTTCAAATAAACAAATACTAAAGTTTGTGTTTTCCTAATCAAGGTAAGTGACTAAAAACTAAATTAACGTTTGAAATCGATCATTTCTTTGATATCCCGCTATCTATGTTCCATGATTCGACGACCAATCAGCGTTAAGTATGAGGTCTAAGATGGCTGCCATTTCCATGAGTTATAAAATGTTAAGTCAGCGCGCGTAGCCTGACCACTATAGAAACGAAAACTCGTTTCTGTAGTGGTCAGGCTACGCGCGCCGACGGAAGAACAGACAAAATGTCAGATGGATTAAAGAAATTTGTCATTTTGTCTATTCTATCCATCATTTTGTCTATTCTATCTGTCAATTTTTCTAGTCTTCCGTCGACAAAAGTTGGTCAGGCTACGCGTGTGGCAAGTGATTTCCAAACTCCGGTTCGTTTCGCCAGTTTATATCAAACAACGTTATGTCCTTACTTTAACAAGATTTTTTTGCTTTATCCATTATTTATATTTCTATTCTAGCAAACACAACCGCTCAACTTAATAATCTAATGCCAAAAACATATTTGTTTCACTTCCCACTTTTTGCACATTTCATACCGGGTTTTTATATATTACTACACATTTTTACCATTGCCATCAACCCGAAAAAAAATAAAAAGAAGAAGACTTAGCTCGTGCTTTGACTTAGACATGCTCGTGCACTTGTAGATAGACCGGTGTGCGACAGGGACAAGAATAACGCTTAGCCAAAGTACGTAAAGATTAAAGATGTCGACCTTTGAATAAATTCCTTTGCCAAGTGTAAATAACAGTGTAAAGTTAGAGCATTGCATATCACGTAAGTACGTCAGTAGTAAGCTTGTATGGCTGTTCTTCAGATGCCGTATTTGTGTCAATTAAATATTTCTTGCCTCGCAAAGTCGCACTCTTCTAGCACGGCTTGCAAAATGTTAATACAGCGTTTTGCTTCTCAATTGTTTAAGTGAGAGAGAGAGAGAGCTTTGGAATGGCATATAATTAATCGTAACATTAAGAATTCCCATTTTGCGCCTTATTAAGTCTATACCAATTACTGACGACAATTAAAGTGTTGCGTGGGATATTTTGGTTTCTCGGTATAACAACAAACGGGCTATCGCCACGAAACATCTCGTAAATATAATAAAAAATTAAACCCAACTAGTTTTTATTAACGACGATTTTACTTCGTAAAATTTCGTCTAGTATCCGAAAACGTTTCGAATTATCATTATCAAAACCATCGGAAATACCCGACATTTATAAATTGATACATTTCTTAGAACGCGAGTTAGCCGCAAACGAATTATCTTCTTACCCACAAAGTAAAAATATTAATCTTGAAAAGGTAGGTACGTTACGGACTTCGGCGACAAAGTCATCTCGTGGCAGCGCAGGCCCACGACACGCGCTCGCAGCTAACGTCAGTCCATCGAGTACGATAAATACGGAAAAATACGATAACCAAAATAATTTTAAAAATAATGGTTTATGTTGTGACAAAATGTTCAAAATTCCTTAATTTATCTACCCGTGATTGGTAAATTTATTTTATTCAAAACTAAAACGTTTGTTTCAATTGTTAACATGTCGGTCATAATTTAAAACAATACAAAACCAACTTTGTGTGTCGTTCATGTCATAAACGACATCATTCATTCATTCATTTCGGGAAGTCTCACAGTTTATCAGTTACTAATGAAGTAGGTAGTAATGATAATGCTATTTCACTTTCTGGGAAAGAATGTATTATTGATAATGTATCGGTTCGAATAGGCCCCTGTTTTATGGGACTTAAACTTAACTGGTGAAATGTGGTTCTACTATAGGCACCTCTGAATGATGGGAGAAACCAGGCATGCATGTTATGATAATCATGCTGTCTAGTGTCGAACTTTGTCCTTGCAATAATACATTGTAGCCATCCTTGCTTGTGGCTATAAAACCCACACTTCACTGTTCGTCAGTCACAGAATCGTTTAAAAAACCTTGAAAACATAGTCCACACAAAAAACATATTTGGTGTTGGGTTTTATTTAAAATTTTTGTTACTTCAGAACTCCGTCATTTATAAGCCGATTTGGAAAACTCTTCCTTGGTTTTGAACGGTATACTTATCCAGTGGTCCAATATAAATTTGGTCAAGTTTTGATGAGTGGTTTTTGAGATAGTTTCAATAAAACGTATTTTCACCGCTTAGTACGTTGATGATGTTATAATAACATCCTGTCATTTGTTATTTATTTAGCAAGTGAAGGTATACGAATTTGTGTAGGTAGGTGCCACAGCTGAAAAGAGAAAAATAAATACTTTACTACAAACAAAAAAAAAACAACCGACTTCCTTAAAAACCACTACATAGTAAAAATAATTTTAATTCCGAACGTTAGTGACAAAAACGAAAATACAAAACCGTCAGGGTTTTGTATTTTCGTTTTTCCGACTTCCGACCGACTTCCGAAATTTAACTTATTTTTCATTTGGTAGTGTTTTTTTTCCTTCCATATCTCTACGTCATCTCGGTAGCCACCCCCATATTTGAAACATAGTTTTATTATTCATGACTTCAAATACGGTTCCAATATATTAAATGTAAAGTAAATTAACAGTACTAAATACTACTCATTACTGCCAAACAATAATAACTATGTGTTGCGAACTCCATTTGAATTGAAACAACCGTGTTTAGGGCAATAATTCGTATAATTAGCAACCGTTTCTTTAGCAGTAACTAACAAAAGGCAAAACAGGCCAGTTCACATGAAAGAAATGTATGAAATAAATTGCTTACGCAGAGGAAACGTAAATGCTCACAACATGTTTAGAATTGTTTAAGCTTTGTGTTACGAGAATACAAAGTTCTGCAGTTCACATATTAAAATCCTTTATACCGCGAAGAGATGTTCTACACAAGTTGTAAAAGTTTATAGGCTCATTGCGTAAACACTTGCGATCTGGAATTGTTAAAGAAAGAAAGATAAAAGAAGGAGTTACTTGCTTTCATGTGTCTTGGAAGTCACGTTACAGAATATTTATTTAATAAAATACAGTATAGAATAATCTATAACTACAGTACTAACATATTATTGATTTAATAACTTGCTTACGTCACAGTTGAACTGACTAGCAACTGTTAGTAAATACCATAACATACATCACGCCTTTAATCCGAAGGGTAAGACAGTCGTACGTAGTACAACACCCATATGTCGTCAGTTATGTTTAATTACCATGTGATAGGAGGCGAGCCTATTGCCATCAACCGGGCACAATTCCAGACTCCGGGTTTCTTTTTGCGCTGTAATTGTCATGGCACGGTTTGTATGAAAGATTTTTTTTTGGAAAATCCACGGGGAATTTGAATGCTATTTTTGTATGAAAATCCCCACGAGCGGCGCGGCGCCGGGCCCGAACAGTCAAAATAATAATAACTGAAGGTAATGATTTTTAGGGAACATTTGCCATCTGACCTGACCTCTACATTACTTCTCTATTAATGGGAAATACTTTCAGAATCATGTACTGAAAACCCTGCGTTGAAATTTTTAGTTTTTCTTCAAAAAAAAAAGCTGTTCCCATAAATTTTGATTGCACTTTTGTAAACAGCAGCTTTTTTGTAAACAGCTACTTTATAACGGATGTAACGGTTCTGCGCTAGAGGGCCTAGACTCATGTGCTGAATTCATGTTTTCAGTTTGTGCATCGATGTCCCTGCTTGCCATTGAGCCTCTTTTTTCAGTTTCTGTCAGTTGGTCTCATTAACTAAGCTATGGTACCCCGAACAAACATGGGTTAGGTTAGGTTAGTAAGCGCGCGAGCCGAGCGAGCGAAGCGAGGTTCCACGTACGTTTTTTTACGACGACACATTTGTATTGAGTACAAAGGTACTGCTAATGTCTTAAGAAATTTCTTCCAGCAGACCTGAAGATGAAATCTAAAAGAAAAGTAGACTAGAATACTGTGTGAGAACAAGAAGCGAAGATTTTCTATTTTGTGACGTCTTAAACTAAAATATTAAGTAATTATATTCTTTAATAAAGATGTATCAACGTAAACGAGGCAAAAGGAGTATGTAAGGATCGTAACAGGTGGCGTTCTGTGGTTTCTGCCTACCCCCATGGGAAGAAGGCGTGAGTTTAGGTATGTATGTATGTATTAAGATATAATGCTTAAGTAAATAAACATGTACATATATCGCAATGGCAAATGAGAACGAGAGGTAACGCTCATAAATCATTATATTAGTGTTCAGTGATTAAGATAGCAAAATAGGAGTTAATATTTTGTTCGATTAAATACATGCCTATGATTAAAATTAGACCCATCCTTATAATAAAGTTGGGAATTAAATGGACTCTGTTAGAAATAATATAAACAAACATCAAAATTGTGTAGCCAACCGTGTACCCCTTGTATTGAAACAGAGCGACCACGAAACTTGTATGTTCGTGCTCGCGGCCTAAAAGTTTGCCACTCCGGTATCTACATAGTTGCGATGTTTACCAGCAAAACATTCCGTGTAAATCCTGCTACACGCATACAATATTACAGGTTTATACTAACGTGGGAATATTCTAGGTAATACGAATTAGTTGCTAGACACATTAGAAAGGTTTATAAAGTTAATGAACTACCTACCCATTAAGGTTATCTTCGGAAAAGCCAGTTCGTTCTTGTCGGCAGAATAGCAAGCTTGGCAATTTTTTCACCGTATCATTTAAATTAAAAAAAAATCTGTAATTATTATTTATGTCGCAATCATCGCATATTTCACAGTCGTCGTATTAAAATGCTTTGAGGAGTGTCGAATCAATAAGACACTCCTGGTGCCTCTAAATCAACTGGCAGTTTCATTTTACAGAGTTATATGCAAATCTAATAAAAGCTTGTTATAAACAGCGGGATTCGTAGCGAGTCAGTTATTAGCTTACGTAGCTGGCGTAGACATAGGCTACGGCGTAGACATCGGCTACGGCGTAGCAGCAACGTGTGTGTTCCTACTAAACCTTTATACAACGAAATATGCAATGAATTTTTGAGATATTGATATTGGGGTCAATTGTGATTACTTTTTTTAATATTACTTTATTAATTTGCAGGATTAGATTTGATCATTTTAAGCTGTATTGTCGCTGAATATAATAAATCTACAAGTAGTATTGTTTGCAAAGTACTAAAATCTCATTTTCCCCTAGGACACTTTTCTATTTACCATGCAAATACTCTAGTTTTCACACTCAAAAACAACCCTGTATATAATAATACAAAATCTTCATTTTGGACCTCCAATCTCTTCACCGCTGTTTCCCAAAGGTTTCATTTATATTAATACCAAAGGTTTTGATACGTGTAATTTAATACGTTACCCCGAATCTCCCTTGGAATCCGGAAGCTTTACAAAACGAGCCCGGGGAGGAAGTTTTACGATTTCATAGATTAGTGTTTCAGGCTATTGGAGATAATGTAGGTACGATATAAACTGAAATGGGTAATGCTTTGTAGCAGTGTGGGTAAGCCTAGATTTTATAGTTTAGAAGGCTCAACTTGATTGGATTAATGTGTCCAACATTTCAACAGAAATGCTGTTATACCAGGTGGCTACATAAAACCGACTAGCGACAGATGAAAGGCGACCGTCTGACAAGTTGACAAGATTTTTGCATAGTTTTCTGTTGCAGCACCTGGCGGACATATGTTTTTTTTTTGACAAATATGTCAGTTTAGGCTCAATAGTCACTAGTAATGAGCCATAGCATATTTAACAGTACGGAGTCGTATTTTCGTTTTTTATCAAGCATAGAGACCAATAAAAAGATAAGTAGTCTAAACAGTTTTGACACAGAAAAAAACATTATGAATATAGTACTGATATAATATTTTGTTAGAATGTGGTGTAATTTATCATCCCAACTAAATCATACGGCAAAACACTCAACTTCACAACTTTAATGACAATGGGCTAATGTTGGCAACACTGCGCTAAGCAAACTTGTCAGTTCCGCCAACAGTCGGAGTCCAACCGGAACCGGAATCTCGTCGCTACACAAGTATGTGCATGTACTATGTTGTACTGCCAACAACATAACAACCGTCTCACTTGTACTACAAAATCCGAACTTATTGCAACGACATTAGGTCGCTTTTAAGGTGAAACTGTTGCTATTGACTTGCGGTTGGCAATAGGGGAAGCTGTGTAAACGTTATGTGAAAGTCGCCGCGTAGTTGAGAATAATGTCACAATACAATATATTTCACTTGTGGGGATAAAGTGCTAATATAGTGGCAGTCTCTGATGATATATTACTTTCTAAACAAGTTTTGAACTAAAAATACAACTAAAGTTTTAAAGTTTGACGTAGATATTGCTTTGTCGTTGTTTTATATTGCTTTACTAGTTGATCGATCCAGGAAGAAAAACTCAAACTCAAAGCATTTATTTCAAATAAACCAATTACAGACACTTTTCAATTGTCAAGGTCGGTCGGTCAGAAAAATGAAGCTAGTTGCCCATTCCAAAGCGTAGTAGGTACCTAAAAAATAGCGTAAAAAGCTTATGCCCTAAGTCATGGTCTATCTGTGTCCCTTTGCGTGATTGAGTAACAAACACACAAACGCACTTACACATTTATTATGTTATGGTACAATTAGGATTTTTGGGTCGCATTACATAATATTCAAGTTTTTATTCGCGGAAGGTAGAGGAATGAATGAATATCGTTGCTTAAGCATACCTCAACTCAACCTAAATCATCTGCAAGCAATCTATTCTGTGATATAGAATTTAGTTTGTGTGAACTAGAGCCTACCTACTATAGCTGTGCAACATCAGTACACATCATGCTAGAAATATTTTTATCTAGAAGAGTATCCATGGAGTTTTTTGCCCGTTCTTCTCCATAAGAACCTTCGGCTTTGGAATGGGCAACCAGCTTCATCTTTCTGATTGACCGACCTTTGCATCTGTAATTGGTTTGATTGTTATAACTGCTTTGAGTTTTGAGTTTTCGAGTTTTAAAGACCATTAGAATATCTTCTCTACCAAAGCGTTAACTACCTACTATTCTCACCATACAGCCTCCGGTTACAGGCTTTCAGCAACACAATAGTCGCAACAATAGGCCCGCTATAGAAGTAGATAACAATTGCAAGCATTCGTTATTAACTGTGCGGAAACAATGGCGTGTAGTGCCTAGTGGCCGTAATGTCGACGTTTAAACAATTGCTACAAAGAACGCGGTGTTGCAAGTGTCAAGAAGTAAATGGTTCCTTTTATAAAATAAGAAATCTCATGTATGCACTAAAACTTAATGATATATATGATTATCCACAAAAAAACATACAAATACAAGGTGAGAATACATCCAATTACTTAAATTATTATTATAAATGCAGGAGGTGGCAGCATACGGTGGAAGTCTGCCCAGCTTAGAGCACCGCCGTGTCACTCACGGAGGCGATTGGTGGCGGCGATTTCTCGCCCTAGTTCAGACCAAGGTACGGAGCGAGCGTACGTGAAGGATAGAACCTTGCGCCCTCACGCCCCAAGTCGCCGCAGGAGACACCCTGTGCGTCGGGAATCGCAAGCGGATTCCCGGCCAGCGTAGGCATGGTCTTGCGGACGGCGAGCTGTGGGTATTTTTTGGGTGACCAGGTCCGGGTTGACAGCGCGTCGTGTTCCACGCGCGCCTCAATGAGATGTCAGCACTAATTGACGGGGTCCGTTAGAGCCTATGACTGCCAGGGTTACGGGTTGTTTGAAAGAGATACCGTGACCCTGGCACAGGCAACTGAAGAAACAAGGGTGGGTTTTAGTCAGTAAAAGTCTGAAATAACCTCAAATGACTTCGCCCGCTCCACCCAGAGCGGGAGAAGTCATTTGACGATTTTCCACCAAAAAAAAAGGAGATGAAAGCCTGACGCATTTCAGCAGGTCGTATTGTGGCGGCATCTATATCGCCAAATTCGCAAAAAACTACGCATCACACTGACGTCACGTGAAATCCTGCATCGCGCAAGCAAGCAGAGTTTACCTTCAACTAGCATAAGTTTATACAACGTCCCGACATCAATCGTCGGGCAGTTGCCCACCAGACACTACGCCCTTCTGGTCGGAGGAGCCTCCCTTTACTATGGGGCATGAGCGAACTTTACACCCTGTTCCACATCCGCACCTATATAGCACCACATTTTTTTTTGTAAAATCCTCAAAAACCACTTTCGTATATTTTGTATGAACCATCGCACACTACAGACGGATCGCACCACCCTTTTTTGTTGCGGCCCGATGCAGCTGTAATGTGCGCCTACCATAAGGTGAATCCTCAGCTGGAGCCCACCCAATTAAAATTTTCTTTGTTTCCTTACAAATGGCAGCTCTGTTTTAAGTCGTATGTTGATTAGATGCGATTCGCGGGTGTTGTAATATATATATTTACCTAAACAATAATCATCAATTTCATATCAATCGGCAATCATTATATAAATTTGTTTTTATTTTATTTATTTGGGACGTTTCCACAGATTACTTGTGTGCATTATAAACTATGTAGGTAAGTACAATATCACTTAAATACTATCTTGTACATTATTTTAATGTATAAGATATTATACATTAAAATTAAAATAATCCATTAAATTAACTTAGGTATTTTTTTTTTACGTCTCACAAATTACCTTTTTTTTAAATTGCTTTGACACAGAAGGAAGATATCCAGATGACAAAAGTGGTTAATATACATTTTAACTAGTCGACGGAGTGGAGCTCGCTCACCATAATTTGTCCGGCTAGTGGTCGTTGCACAAAGCGGGTAAGCACACACCTCCTGTCTTATTACAGTTCTAGGCACAACATAAGAAATATTATGAATAAGTTCGATACAGTTAAAATTATTATGAAACAATCCGTGTAGCATCATATGTAGATTGTGGTAGTAGACGTTATGATTGCAAAGTGAGCAGTTTTACACTTTTTTTGTGACTCCTTGTCAAACAGGTATATGAGATGACATTTATACGGCATAACTCGTATACATTATTACGTTAAACGCTTTTAATCGCTTTAACATATTTATCGTAGTAGGGGTCCCATAGTTATACAGCCGTATTCCAGCTGCGGGCGAACCAAGGACTTTAACAGTTGCAAGTACGTGGCCGGGCGTTTAAAATCAGTAGAAGCTCTCATGACAAGGCTCTCCAGTTGGTATGCTTTTGAGATAATCTTATCTATATGTAGGTCTAAATGTAGTTTACAATACAAAAGTAGTTTCTAAGTCGCACATTTGAGTTTCATTTGTAAGATTTTCAGTATTTAGACTATAATTAAATCGTATTACTTTTCAATTCTTCGTAAAAGTTAAGTATTTACATTTAGATATTTTAAATGCAAGTTTATTATTATCACAATATTTTAATTGAATACTGAAAACTCTTGGAACGAGGCTTGTGCCTTGTTCCAAGAGAATCTGAATTCGTCAAAAGTCTTAATAGGTTCATTTTTTTAGGTCATCAGCGTAACCGGTTGTGCGTCGATGTCCCTTCCACCCTAAAGAAAAACTATTGAAGATAGCATCCCCAAAAATATTAAATAGTTTTGGGCTTAAATAGCTTATCGACCAGGCAAGTCTGGCATTCTATCCCAAATGTATTATAGTTGTCAGTCTTCTAACGATCCACATAAAATATGCTATTTTTTTTCATAATTTTTTCAATCTTTGACCTCGACACTCTCTAATCGCTGGCGTCCTGCACTTGATCAAATTCATGACAATAGTGTTGCCCTAGGTAATAAATACTTCAGCCTTTCATTAGTCCCAACCAATTAAAGTTGTTGGACTCCCGACGCCCAGGGCGTCTCCTGCGGCGACTATTGGGGGCGTGAGGGCGAAAGGCTCTCTCCCTCACGCGCTCCGCCTCCTCCTTCGCAAGCATGAAAGGACCAGGTCCCGATTGTGTACCTCCTAGCTTTTTTAAGAATACTGCTGAGACAATTTGCGTGCCACTTCACTTAATCTTCAACAAGAGAATTAGAGCAGGTTTATTTCACAATCAGGAAGAGAGCTAACATATTACCAGTTTATAAGAACTGTTCCAGGCAAAACGTTGAGAATTATCGGGCAATCTCAATACTATGTGCCATTGCCAAACTCTTTGAAAAAGTTAGTCACCTCAAGCTTTACCCTTTCATTCAACAAAATTTAATAGCAGAACAACATGGTTTCCTTAAACGAAAATCAACCATTTCGAATTTAACCATTTTTACTGACTTTTTATTTAAAAATATGGATAAACAGACACAATCGGATGTATTTACACGGAATTTAAAAAGGCGTTTGATAGGTTGGACCATAAAATATGATTGAATATAATAGCGTTCAACGGGATTAGAGGTAATTTACTGCGCTGGTTCCATTCTTATATAAACTACGGTTGTTAATATAAGAATGGAACCAGAATGGTCAAAACCTTTGGATATCACTCTGATACATTAATCGCCACCTCTAGCGTACCACAGGGATCAATTGTTGGGCCTTTGTTATTTATTATCTATATTAACGATATTGTTCACTGTTTCCATAATAGTAATTTCTTATTTTACCCGGTTGTAAGCCCCTTCCACCCTTTATACTAACTATAGCATTTGTTACACTCAACACTAAAACAAGTGCGATACAAAGAAAATATCTCGTAATCTGAAATGTTTTCATATTTTTTCCATAAGGTCCAAGTTTTTTTAAATATTTATAAGTGTGAATATGGGCAGGTGAAAACCAAAGAGGAAATGTTGCGATTTTAGGTTTTGACAGTGGAATACGGTTTCTGATTATGCCATATATGATGATATATTGTAGAATTTTTCAATAGAGGTTTCAGTCAGTTCATTATCCAAAATTAACTTCCAGTCAATCTCTTCTTTATCTTTATTAATTAAATTGTAATCCGCTTTATGATAACTATATCTAGGTGAATCACCACGTTCCACCTAATAAAAAAAATACTTTGTTGGGACTTTGTATTGATTAGTGAAGAAAATTTGAATTTTGCGGGCTACAGCTCAGGATTCAAGTGCCAAGCGTCGAAGATGTTAGCCAATGAATGAAAGATAGAGTTAGGTATACTGGTAACACTGCCAGGGTCGCGGGTTGTTCGAAAGAGATACCGTGGCCCCTGGCACAGGCAACTGAAGGAAAAAGGGTCGGTTTTAGTCAGTAAAAGTTTGACTCGTCCTCCGGCTCCACCCAGAGCCGGAGAAGCCATTAGATGATTTCCCAAAATTGAAGAAACTGGTAATAGCATAATTGGAAGATCTCACACACCCCAATTAGAATATTGAGATGTAAGCACGATACAATATTTCGATTTTTTGTCAAACATTTTATTTTTAAATTTCAGGAACTATAACGTTATTTTTTACTGAGTGTAAGTTGTAATTATATCAAAAATCCAAATTAGGTAAGTACCAACTTTTCTCAAATTTCAACCTTTTTAATACATTTATTTATAAGCACCTAATAATACATATGTACAAGTATAACGGGTGTAAAAAGACACTTGACGAAAGCAAGGTAAAAGCAAAATGTTTTGCGAGCTTAATGTGGCGCACTATCGTTAACGGCGAATTTTTAAACCAAATACAAAATTCGTTTCCAATTAATTACTTTTGGGGTATGTTACCTAGTTTGATGTACAGAATCCGTAGTTGACGGCTATGTGAAGTATATTTTTACAGCCTATATATATCTAATATTAAAAGCAAACAAAGGGTCAAGAGGAAAAACAAAACTGCTGTCAACAGGGAATGTGCCCAAAAGGCTGGTAGCATTGCCACGTTATATGGCAATGCAGATTCTTTAGCCGGAAAATAGGCCAGCCCTCTGGTCACGTGAAGAGTCAACTGAATTTAGTAGGTAGTTGATTCTAAAGAAGCTTTTTGTCATTTTTATTCTGTGCGCTGTATAACAAATCTCTTATCTTACCATATTTGCCACCGATTAATACTAAATCATCGGAATTGAGCTTCTGTTTGTTTGCTTCGCTTTCATGGAAAACCCACCAAACTTAGTTAGTTCATTTTGCCAGAAGTAGGTATTTGCTTGTTTTCAAGGAAACTTTCCCAGAAAAGTGATAGCTTGTTGGTAGGAAACAGGTTGATAATTATTCTGTGACCTCTGAGTTTGTTTTGTCCTTTCTTTTCAGAGTAGTCAGATAGGAAACGCCGACCCCATCTAGATTAAAAAAAGATGTTTGACGTGTAAAAATGTTTGTACAAACCTACTTATAGAAATAAAATCATTAATCATTTATAACACAACATAACATTACGCCTTGTCTCCCCGAAGGGTTGGGCAGAGGCGAAATGTGGGTGTACTATAGGTACACCTATAGTACATCCACCTTTCGCCAGTTATGTTTAAGTCCCATGTAATAGGGGGCGAGCCTATTGCCATCTGCCGGGCACAAATCCAGACTTCGGGCTGCTTCTGAGAAGTTCCAGATAGAAAAACCCAATAACACGTTGCCCGACCTGGGAATCGAACCCAGGACCTCATGCCTTTATCATTTATGTTAGAAATTAATCATTATCATATTTATCATTGACGTCATAATGACGAATTACTATTTAGATAAGATGATTGCATTTTGCACGTGTTTATGCAGACTCCTTTCTTAGATGCGACATACCTGCGTGTATGGGATAGTTTAAACATGGAATGTTACATTTGAAAATTAGATTGGCATATTTGTTTTTCACATTTGATTGTTTTTACAAATCATTTCATATTTGTCTCCCGGTAAAAATGGCTCATCAAGAACAACTTGATTTAATGGAATCTTATTTTTAAATAACAAAAACGTGAATCTAACTCTGCGGTGGTATGGAGAGAGATATCGAGGCCGACAGGCACCAACTCGGTCCGTATTGAAAATAATAGTCTGAATGTTTCAAGCAGAGATGCTGCCGTAGAATTAAGAACAATCACACTCGCTTACTTAAAGTGCTGAAAAAGTATAAGGTAATTTCACATAAACCTACATGGGCACTTATGAAACGTCAGATTCTAGGTGCACGGTTCCAATTGGTCGTTTCCTATGGAGAAGAGCCGGCAAGAAACTCCTTGGTTACTCTTTTAAAAATATTTGTCTTTTACAATATTTTTTAGTTACAGTGTTAATAGGTATGGGAGGACAGTGTAGGCCTGTCAAAAAGTACCATATGTTAAACAAATAGACAATGGTATATAAATTTACAATCCACAAGGCCTACGACGTTCTCACATTTACAAAATATAGAAATAATCTAATAGAATAAAATCAAAACTAATTAAAAGTTGTAGGTATATAATGTCAAATAATGAAAATATTATGTCAGAGTTATTTATAAGTCAATGTCTAATAATAAAAAATAAAAATTTAAACACCATTATTTGGGAGCAGTTATTAGAGAAATTGACCATACCCTAATTTTTTGAGTAACATTGCATAGTCTAACGAAACCAACTTCAGCATTAAAGGCATGTACAATCGCCGCAATAACCACTATTGAAAGAAAGTAAGAAAGAAAATAAATTTATTTGACCCAGGTTTAAGGCACACAATATTCACGCAAAACAAAACAAAACAGAAGGAAATAGTATTGTGTGCCTCACGGCTGCGCCAAATACGCCCAGTTCAGCATAAAATGCCAGACAACTCGAGTGAATCCTGTTCGGGTTCATGAAACTAACAGTCAACTAAGATTTTCTTTCAACGTTTGGTGCGGAATTATGAGTTATTAAACACTTCTGTTAGTCTACGTGTACGAAGGTCATTTAAACACTGTCAAGTATTTTTAAATACTGGATCTCTTAAGAAATGAGTTAAATGGTTTCCCCGAGGAAATAGTATTGTGTGCCTCACGGCTGCGCCAAATACGCCCAGTTCAGCATAAAATGCCAGACAACTCGAGTGAATCCTGTTCGGGTTCATGAAACTAACAGTCAAGTAAGATTTTCTTTCAACGCTTGGTGCGGAATTATGAGTTATTAAACACTTCTGTTAGTCCACGTGTACGAAGGTCATTTAAACACTTTCAAGTATTTTTAAATACTGGATCTCTTAAGAAATGAGTTAAATGGTTTCCCCGAGGAAGAGCGATTCTACAGCAAGATGGTGCTCCAGCCCATAACAGCAGAATCACTACTACCTACCTATACATAACCATTGTAATACCTGGATTGGTACAAACGACACAATCAGATGGCCTGCGAGATTACCAGATCTCACCCCTTTAGATTTTTTGTTGTGGGGATATGTGAAACATCAAATTTTCGTTAGATCTTATGCGTAATTTTTACTGTGTGAATTTTAGAAAATCTTTGAATGCAGTTTTCTTTCTATTCAAAAATTAAGGAATATTTTCTTCTAGTAAAATTTTCTATCTACAGTATTAAGAGTACTTTCGCTTCAAGAGGCATTACAAAATTCCACCCTGTATATCTACTTTAGGCAAAGGAAGTAAATGAACCCATAAATTTATTTATAATGATTCGATCGTGTATGCTGTTATCTTGTATTTTCATTATGATCTTCACCATCGGCTTTAGAACCCTCGAAAAATAAGAAAACGACACTTATCACGACTTTTTTTATATCGCAGCCGCCACCTTGGATTTTCATTTTGACTTCACTATCGGCTTTAGCACCCTGGGAAACTATAAAAACGACACCATCATGGGTGAACACACACACACATACATACTCACATGCGTCAGCTGTCGCTCAGCAAATTCAGTACACGTCGGCTCTACACAAGTATATAGCATATTTGTCTATAACATCTCCCAAATTAGATCATTTTTAGGTTCACGTACTATGAATTACCAGGCTACTCAGAAAGTATAGCAAAAAAAAGTTTTTATGCATGAGAGACTGGCCAGATATAGTCTATTTTGAAAATCTGATTATCTGTAAGTAAAATATAAGGTTATGAATGTAAAAACCCTTCGATAAATGATTAGTTTCGCTGCGGAGCGTCGCAAAACCTATCATTTATCTATGTAACAAACCTATTTACTTAACATATTTTTTTTTACGCAAAACTTTCTGATTGTCTCACATGTGTGGCACATATTTTCATAGCTTTTCCGTTCCAACCAACGCTATAAATAGCCATGTTTGAGCCGAGAACAGTAACGTTATTAACTCTCGTGTAATTACTTAAAGCACCTTAATTATAATTTAAATATTATGTAAATACTACTCGGTGGTATATGATATTCATGTCAATGAAATACTTAACGTTTCTGGGGTAAACAGAGACCAGCGTTTTCTTTTATACTTTTTTAAAGAATAAAGTCGGCAAATCTGATTTCTGAGTGATGGATCGAAGTCTGAATTAACTCATATTATATGAGAGGTTTAATAAGTTCTTGAAAGATTCAGGGACATTCAATCGAGACTATATTCTGTGTGCAACAACGAAACTTGAAATATTCATGAAGATTTTCGAATTAGATTAAATATAACGACGTTTTCTGTGCAATGCTTGTCAATACCTTTACAATACCTATAGAAATATGTGGCTTGAGATAAAGCATTTACTATAAAAACCTTCACTTTCATAATACAACATTTGATTTATTAACACAGAACCTCGCACTAAAAAACTAGTATATTGGCCGTGTGCGTACAAAGCTGCGCAATTTGTGGTATTGTCAGATGACAAAAAGCCGTCGTTTGGCCTACCGAGTCCTCCATTTGGAGTGTAGAACCCCTCGGAGGTCGTAACACTTTTCTATTCGTAAGATTACGATGGCAGTAAAATGTAAAGTGATTCCGTTTTTCTGAACGAAAGCAGTTTTGTTAACATTGTTATGAAATGCATTTTTCTATTATTACAAAGGTCGTGATTGAAATTGTCCGATGAAGATTAAAGGGATGCTTCAAGTGGAAGCTCGTTCATGTTAATGTTCTTAACGGATTGTGGTATCAAAATTATGGCGAAATTAATACATTTGCTGTGATAATTTTCTAGTTGTAACTGATTAAACTCAAGCCATGTACGAAATTTGCATACCTAGGAAGACGGATAAAATTGTTGCTATAGCGATTCCTATGTCATTACTATTATACTTTCATTCGCAAAGTGTCAATCAAGACCTAAACCCAAAAAAAGATTTGTGGTTCAAACAGCTTGTTTTTTAAATTTAGATTGAACATTTAATTTAATTAATAAAATGAATATGGTGTTTATTTAAAACATTTAATTCGCATATTCCAGAGATTTAAAGCGTCAAAGCGAGAGTGGGGACTCCTTTCACAAGACAATAGCGGTCCTGTGCTCGAGAATCCGTGGCCAACACTTGACGAACAAAAGACAACTTACCCGTCTTGTTCACCCAACATGGCAGCAAAAACTACTAGTGCACTAACTAAACTAATTTGCGTTCGTGTCTGCAAGTCTGCAAAGCTGCAAGGTAGGTGCTATTAAATTATGCAGGACGAAAATTGGATTTATTTAAGAACAAAAACGTAACGCCTTACAATTTGGTTGTAAATTAATCGATGATACTACATAAATAGAGGGTCGAAGGGGGAGAGGGTGTATATCTATATATAAAAAAAAATTGGGACACGCACAGGAACTAGAACGATTTGGCAATAGGACATTTTGCTAAAGTGTCGTTTTGATAATAGGTCGTTGTGCTATTAGAACCATTTGCATTTAGGACATCTCAAACTCAAAGCATTTATTTCTAATAAAACAATTACAGGCACTTTTGAATTGTCAAGGGGTAGGTCAGTCAGAAATATGAAGCTAGTTGCCCATTCCAAAGCGAAGTAGGTACCTATGGAGAAGAACGGGCAAGAAACTCCATGGACACTCTTTTAAGTAATATGGTTAGTTTTTTTTTTTACATCAGTCTTGTTGAAATTAAACATGTGAGAACGATGTAGAAAGACCCGTAATGAAAAACATAAAAAATCGGAAATAAAAATAAAAAAAGCCGTGGCAGCCAAGAGATGACCAGTCCCCACTGACGGCGGCGCCTGTTCACGAACATGCCAACAACCATTTTGAAGGGAACTTAATGATCCAACACACACGCCACCACCAGCGAGACGTTTGAGTCAGCGTGAAATACTCTCAGCCGCCAGGTCACATTCAAGTCAATGACATACGTGCCCAGTATAGGGTAGCTTTATATTAGTTACATAGTGCTCACACGTGTACTTTGCAATTATACAATATTAAATATTAAATAGCTTTTACAATCTTCAGCAGCTCCAACAATATTTCAGAATGTCAAGTCTCTCTAACTCTGTACTCAGCAGTGGGTAGAACAAGATTGCCAGTGATGATGATGATGATGGTGAGTTGTCACAACTCCGAGGACGGCCCACCTGATGTAACGTGATTACCGTGTATGGGCATTTGCAATCTAAATCATTTCATCGACTTCACATCGACAAAAAGGATGAGGCTTTTTTGTTTGTTAAATGATAAATGATTTTATTTCTGTAAGTAGGTTTTTACAATCACTTTTACACGTCAATCATATTTTAAAAGTAGATGAAATCGGCGTTTCCTATCTGACTACTCTGAGAAGAAAGGCCGAAACAAACTCAGAGGTCACAGTCTCTTATAAAGTCCAGACATATTCTTGGTCAGGTCATGTGAAGACCATGTAGATTGATGTCTGAAATGGACTTTTGAGGAAAGAACCACACAGAATGAGTGGACCTGTCCAGGCAGTGCACGCATTTGTCAGTAATCATGCAGCTCAACACAGAACTTAAGGAGCTCAACAACTCGACGAACATTACCAAAGAAAGGACATTTGGGTAGGCCGCATATAACTCAAACTGCCAGACCATGATTAAAACTAACTTATATTTTTTTTTATTAACTGAGATATAAAAAAAAACAAAAAATCCACACTGCCTTCACATTCACAATAATTAAAATATTATAATAAAAAAAAGTGAAATTTTAAAACGTCTTTACAAAAAAAAAAACGAATTCCAGAAAAAAACACTTCAAAGTTAAACTTTCAGAAGTCGGTGAAATTAAGTTTAATTTCAGGAGTCGGTGTCTTTGGTTTTCTATTGTTGTTTTTTTCCAGTGACGTCTGAAAAGTTAATTTTGCCTTTGAAGTGTTTATCTGGAATTCGTTTTTTTTTTGTAAAGACGTTTTAATATTTCACTTTTTAGGTTTGATCCCCTACCCGACCTTATCTAGTATAAAAATATGACGATGATGTGTAACATTGTTTGTACAAACCTACTTACAGAAATAACATAATTACTAAGTGGAAAAAAATACGTATTACTGAAGCTTACTGAGAAACTACCCAAGAAAAGTTAATACAATTTGTATGGGACCACCTGAGGCAACGCTATCAATTAAAAAAAGAATTTTGAAATCGATCTATAATTGCCGGTGATATCGCGTAAAGTATTATATGTGTAAATTATTATAATATTTTGATTATTGTGAAGAGTGGCAGACAACGAAAATATAAAACTAAAAAACCGACTTTCGAAATCAAAGTTATTCTTCCACATACTGAACGTCAAAATGACATAAGACAACTGTTTTATCCCAAAACGCCCGCCCTTACATTCACTTCAATATCAGTTTCGTCACAGATGCGTTGCCATCCTAGAGACAGAGCCGAAATGAATGTAAGAATCATTACCTACATTTATCTCCCTACGAAACTATCTTTTGTGCACCTGGAATCGATTCTATTTCCTTGTAAATTTTGACGTTCAGGAGTGCCTTTTAACTAAATTATTTGACTTTTCACTGACTTGCTTGGTAATACCAACACACATACATAAGTACAACACCAAAATAACAGCTTTTCTTGCTAGCTAAATTCAAGGCGTTAACTTAGCCAAAGCTAGTTGACTTAAGTACCGGTATTAAGACCTAGAAATCACAAAATACCAGATGTTCTGTACGTAGTACATAAATAAAACTCTCTCATCCAGTTTGCCGGGCGAAGCAACTTTGATTAAATTAAAACCCGGCAGATCCTGAAAACCAATAATTGGATTGAGTCACTTTTTTCTTAACGATGCCTCTTGAGGTCTGGCTTTATAAAAAAAGAGTATTTTGATTTAGGCTTTTTGCCTCTAACAATAATATTGGGAAATATGTCATATTTGTTACTGAGCTGGGTGACTTGTTCCTCTAGGTAATTATTTTTTGGGCAGATTTCTTATTCTGTTTTCGTAAAATTGCAAAATGTGTTAAGTATCTTGGAACATAGATATTTTTTTACTCCGATTTGTAAAATAAATGTTGCAATTTATTGGCAGTAAGTGATAATAATAATAAAAAATAGAGCAGCACGTGGTGTCCCAGTGGTAACGGTTGTGGCTTACGAGTTGTATGTTCGAACCCAGGCAGGCGCTTTACTTATTGTGAATTATTTCATCACCAGTGCTCTCAAAACGATGAAGGGAAACGTCGTGAGGAAACTGGCATGTCCTAGAAGCAAAAAATCGAAGACATGTGACATCTACCAACCCGCACTGGGCCCGCGTGGTGGATTACGACCCCTCACACTCCCTGTCACAGAAAGGAGGCCTGTGTCCCCCAGCAGTGGGAACATTATAGGCTGATTATGAAGTAATCAAAAAAATAAGCGTCAGTTGGTCAGTTGTTTGCCAACATAATATACAAAATTAGGTAGTTTATTCTGAAATTACTTATTTTATCGTAAGCTGGGCTCACCAGTTATCTCGACGAAGGTTATCTGTTTGTATTAATGAATAGCGTGGGCGCGAGATGAGTTTGTAACTAGCTGAAACTTTCATTACATCTTGGTACTTTGATGTCCGTGTGGTAACCGGGCAAGGATCTACAAGTCTCGCTATTTCCACAGGCTGAGCATGAGGTTCTGGGTTTTATTCCCGGGTCGGGCAAGTGCTGTTGGATTTTTAAATTGGGAATATTAATAGCAGGACGGAGTCTGGATTTGTGCCTGGTTGATGGCAATAGGCTCGCCCCATAATACATGGGACTTAAACATACCTAGCTAAATGTGCGTCAACTAGAGGTGCACCTCTGCCTTACCCTTCTTTGAGTACAGGTGTGATATTTAATGGACTAAGCAATTATGTTGGTAGGGTCAGCAGCAGTAGGAGTTGGTATTTGATTCCCCGCTGAACGACCATTAAATCTGTTGCCAAATGATTATATTGGTGATATGATTGTTTTTAAATACAAGGTTTAATTTAGGTAGAGTTTGACCTGAAAACGGATCATTATACTCATAATTACTAAAAAAATCTGAAATCGTTACAGGTCCCACTCCAATACAAAACACCTTGTATTTATGAAAAAGTTACAGAATTAATTACAGAAAAGTGAGCACCTCTTTTTAATAGGGATAATGGTCTGCTAAAAAGCAAACATTCATACATAATGATGCGGCAATAGATAGTTTTTCTAGAGGTATGCAAACAAATCTGGTTGCGTGACACACACACCCCGTACGGCATTATTTATTTTCTATGTCAGTTGACCACGAAGTGATAATGGTTAGCGCTTGGTCATGCATCTTTGCTGTAAATTTTTTGTGTTAAATTCATGCAAAAGTTAAAAGAGCAACCAAGCCTGCTTTGTACCTAATAGAAGGACTGGTTTTCATTACGTACATGAAATATTTTGGGAACTATCGTCCGCTAGAACTATCGGCCGCGAGAACTATCGTCCGCGAGAACTATCGTCCGCGAGAACTAGCGTCCGCGAGAACTATCGTCCGCTAGAAATTTCTAGTTCCCCCAACCCACCCCGTCACATCGCCTTGCCTGGCCGCGTGTTTACTTCGTTTTCGCTTAGCGTTCTTTCTGACTTCTTCTTTCTGTTCGGCTCGTAAGGATCCTAGAGTGATGTTAAATAGCCTGTAGCCTTCCTCGAGAATTGTGCTACCAAATTCAAAACGAATTTATGGAATCCGACTGGAAGTTCCTTATGTTACCACATAAAAACAAATTTGACCTCTTTATGAATTACTAGCTGCTCCCCGCAGTTCCACCCGCATAAATCTTGATCACGTAAGAGTATCGAGATAAGAAGTACGTTATATATTGTGTTAATCCAGGTTATAAACTATCTGTGTGCCAAATTTCATACAAATCGGTTTAGTAGTTTTTGCGTGAAAGGGTAACAAACATCCATCCATACTCACAAAATTTCGCGTTTATAATATTATTTTGTAGGATAATATTAGTATATATAAACAGTAGGTACTGTAAGTGAATAATTGTATAAATGTAACATTTTGCATAGAGTTTCTATGATCAGAAAATTTAAAGAAAATACGCCCTTATCTTCTTTTTCATCTCATGCATCTTTTCACACACATCTTACATGTCGTCAGCGAGCATTGCACCACTGTCCTTGTTGAAGGACAAGCCAAATGAGGTCAGTAAGTATATATATGTATGTCCTTCTGGAACACCCTTAACATTTCGTACTATAAATCGCTATTGTTAATCGCCTTTCATTCATACTTTAATCGTTTTAATCACATTTAAGAGATAATATGATTAAAGCATATTTAAAGTTACGAAGGTAAATCTTTGTTATTATTGTAAATCTAACCTTTTATGATCATTTGGAATCAGAATATGAATTGATTATAATGACGAATAATAAAATCCAAATTTTGGGAATAAAAACTTCTGAGAACATTTTCAACGACAAGAAGAAATTTTCTTAGAAGTTATATATCCAAAACTCCGTAATAATAATTAATTAACATATACATTTTTAAGAAGCAAAGGATTAAGAGACTTAGTAATAATTTAGTGGGTTCAGAATCATTTTTAATGCCCTAGCGGCCATCTTGGTATACGGATGATTATTTTCCGTACGACTTGGCTGAGTAATTGCCATCCGTCGTTTTTGTAAACGGAACATTTAACTAATGTTACAAGATACTCGTACAGTCGTCTTTCGGAAAGACCTACCTAATTTAGGAAATTAGTCTTTCAAAATTCATTCTTACTTGTTCGTTTCGTTTATTTGTAATTGCGATTTTTCTGTTTGGTTAGTACACATACACATACATAAACTCACGCCTTCTTCCCATGGGGGTAGGCAGAAACCACAGAACGCCACCTGCTACGTTCCTTACATACTCCTTTTGCCTCGTTTACGTTCATACATCTGGTCATATACGAGCGCCGGTTGAGAGTACTTCGCACCTGACCTTTCTGAAGAACATCACCAATAAGGTCACTATATGTCCTCCTAGGCTGAGGAATAATGTGATAATGCAACGGTGTGGTTTAAAAGAAGATGTAGTGACAAAAATTGAAAAGAGTATCGGGTGGGGCCCGGCGTTTCCACTCACATCTGCCTTGTAAATACCTTTTGTTAGTCTCCTTTCATTCATCCGCTCAACATGACCAAACCATCTAAGCATACTCTTTTCAATTTTTGTCACTACATCTTATTTTAAACCACACCGTTGCCTTATCACATCATTCCTCAGCCTATCATTCAAAGTCACACTACACATGCTCCGCAAGGTTGGTTAGGCAAAAGATTTATTAAGAGTTTTGAATACTTAGGTAGCATTCTTAGTATGTATTGTTAATGTTTGGGTTGGCGATGTTTTTGTGCATGCATGGGTTAATGTTTTTGGGTTTATTATATACGTTTCCCAAAATACTACAAGGAAATAGTGTATTGGTAAATGTATTTGGTCTTTGGGTGCCTCCAAAGATTACCTACTTAATTCACATTAAATTTCTGATAAAGCGACGTAATGAAATAATTAAAAACGTTGTTATAGTTGAGCGATGATTATTATGAAACGGTTTTATCGGTCAATACACAATAAATTTTGGGACTCAATTATTTTAGACTCGAGGCACATCACCAGCGACACAAAAGTGCATCAAAGTTTGACGCATCTGGGAAAGTTGTAACTATAGAGTGTCAATAATATTTTTTGATGTTCGTAATTGTTTTTTTTTTTACAGAAAATTGCTAATTACAAGCTTCCACATGTACAAATTTACAGAACCTATAGGTATTTTTTATACCACATCTCAGTCAAAATCAAAATATTTTATTTCACATAAACCTACATGGGCACTTATGAAACGTCAGATTCTAGGTGCACGGTTCCAATTGGTCGTTTCCTATGGAGAAGAGCCGGCAAGAAACTCCATGGTTACAAGTCGATCTTGAATAGCAAAACAAACAACGAGACTAGTCAATTAAGAAGCTAAATTTACAAAACATACTACCCCTGCGTACAACAAAACAAATGCAATAGGTGATTCTGCGAAATAGAATAAAGTGCTTAATTTTTTACAACAGTTGAATAAAATTATGGGCAGTAATAAAAAAAATTGACGTTGGTAAATTAGTGTGACACTAAAAAATTCACAGGAATAAAACGATAATTGGTCGGTTATATATCTTTTGTTGTTTTGTTTTTTTTGGTGTGCTAGGGGTACGCTTCTGTCAAACCCTTCGGGGATACAAGGCGTTAGGTTGAGGACAACAAGGATCTAATGTTATGTTTTTTCATCCTACAATGTAAGTACAAAGAATACTCAAATAGTGTAATAAATTAATGGGCAGTTAGGCAAATAGTTCCGCAATTCATCGGTTAACGGGAACTGTGACCAACCATGCGCGAGCCGAATTGGTCACAGTAACTAAGCCATGGCACCCCGACCAAATGGGTTAGATTAGGTTTGAACTGTGACCAATCGCGTGTGAACCGAGCGAGCGTGATTTATTTGAAAAAAGAACATATAAAACACGTAATTTTATTATAAGATTCCACAAAGTACAAATCAATTAGTAATTGCTAGTGCAGCACTACAAGAAAAAGTGTTGTAAATCGGTAACCGAGACAATCGAATTTATTATTTCAACAGAGCGAAGTGAGAGGTGACTCGGCAGTGGCAGGTAAGTGCTTCTTAGAAGTAAGTACAAGTTAGATTCTGATTTGTTAACTGCCCACACGTAACTAATTTACTACTCAATTATTTATTAAATTACCCATTTATATGTTAGTTATGACACATTTTTATTTAGTTTACTGCTCAGTTTATACTGCCGTACTAATTTATAAACATCCATTTAGTAATTTTTATGTACCCAGAACTACAATAAACAACCGCGCCGCTTTAAATCAGTGCCAAAAATATATAGATCAGCCTGAGCACTTAGTCGTTTGTGACTTGATTTCACGTATTCCATGAGATAATTTTTGAACTGATTCAATTTGTAAGCAAAAAGCGATCAGCGGACTGTGAATGTTTCGTCCGTGGACTGGCCGATAATTGCATCCTGCATGCTTAATTTGCATGTATACGCATGTTTTGACAAATAAAATTATCTTTATCTTTAATAGTATCGATGATTAAAATGTTGGAAAAACTAATGTAATTTCAAAGAAGGCATAGTAAAAATGAGATAATCGAAAAATCTGTAAAATCTATGTAAATATACGGACAATGTCTGGCGCTAGTATGAAGTTACATAGTCCAGACGTCACTTCTGCGATAGTGCTGTCCTTGTCTAACACTTTTAAAACGTATATAACTTGTTTTTTTTAAGCTTTCACACTTTTTATAATATTGTTTGTACTACTTGGAAACAAATATTTTTTTGAGTAAAAAAAAAATTGTCATCATCCTTATTTTCGTCAATATGTTCATGAATTGAATTAAGTTATGGACTTTTGATTTCTTACTCTCAAGTCAACCAAAAGAGATATGTAAGAGCTGCACGCGTACCATGACCACTATGGAAACAAGTTTTGTAGACGACGAAAAAAAGACGAAATGACAGATGAACAAAAGAAATTTATACTTTTGTCTATTCTTCCGTCGACTAAAACGGGTCATGCCACGCATGTTGGTTTAATTAGCAATTGCTCTCTCTCTTGTCTCTCGTTTCTCGTATTTCTATGATTGAAGGTACGAGAATAGCTTATATCGCAGAGAAGGGATAAGACTGCAGCACTTTTAAACCAGTTCAAGAGCTGTCAGCATCAATAATCTATGACAATTTTGACACTGACAGCTCTTGTACGCGTTTTAGATGTGCTGATCACGTTCAGTTTCATTGGTGAAACCTGCACTTAGTATTAAATAATTCCTAGTGTATCATTTGTGTGTATGATCCATATGTAAGCTGTCACACCCTTAATGCCTGGAGACTTTTTGAATTAAGTTTTGTTACAAAAAAAAAAAAGTGTTTGTTTATTATTGTTTTTTTTTGGTATATTGGCGTGGCTAGCTGACTTATGGCAGATTATTTAATTTGATGTTCTGTCTCGTAATGTTTATAAATTTCCATACTTACCTATTATACTCAAGTTTTTTCTGACTGAACAAACAGCTGTGCTGCTGGGGAGTTTTGTGCGCCAATTCTTCTTTCCAGCTAAAGCTCTAGGATGTGGTGAAGGGCGGGCGTTTTGGGGGACACAAGGCTAGTTGACATCACTTATTGTTTATTCATCATAACAGTATTGTAGTACATGGTAATTTACAGGGTTTGACAAATATTGTGTACTAAATTACAACTAAAGTGGTGGTGAGGTGCTGCATTCCCAGCTAGCTTATAGAATAACCTCTATAAGGGACTACTGACATCACTTCTAAACTATGATTCTCATACTACCCCCGATTCAAATATTACATAAGGCAGTCATTTAACAACTGTCCGCTGAGAGATATAACTATGGGCTTAAAGCGGTATTCACGCCGAAACGGATCATATGACGCGGCTTGTGCACCGCTATTCTGATTTGCATCACAAAATATGTCATTTAGTGTCTGTATCAAGAACGGTACATGTAACACGTCCATTTGTTTGACAGACACGTTGTGTTTGCCAATTGTTTATTTGGTATTTAAGCTTTCACTTTTGTTAAAACCTTTTTGAGTCGTGACTCCAATGGTTGGACAGGAATTGTGAGTGGCAGTACATAAAAAAAAATAGCGCTTTGTTAAACTGACCACTATTCAATTTGGACAATGGAAAAAATGTTGATTCGGCAGTATTTGTTGTACAACAAACGAAGCAATGTCTACAAATACCGCGTGTAGGACGTCCGACCTAAATGTGAAAGATTAAGAGACATTTACCTGTGTACCGACATTTATTAACTCGCAAATAATAAAACGTTGTATTTATGGTATGGTGAGTAAAGATTTATAATGTCAACCTCCGGAAAAAACATCGACCTGAAACATGGTTTATCGCCAAATCAGCAACAAAATATACTAAGAAAAATAGAAGAAAAGGACAATGCCAGAAACTCTATAGAACTTTGCCCTACTTAAATCAAGAAGTCATTTACAAGCCTGCAATATACTACATCTGAAAGCTTATTTATTACTGTTAACTAAACATGTGACCCAATGCCTGTGGAACTTGCGGTTTCTGTTAAAATCTTAAAACAAGATTGACATTGAATATAGGTTAGGTGCAGTATATAAATGTTAAAAAGCGATTTAAACAACTTAAGCGTTACGCATTATCATAATTATTATAATCGTAATATTACTTTTTGTTTTACAGGTATTTAAACCTTTTTTGTTGTGTATCATGCGCAATAAGTAACGCAATAGGAAATTCAGTGGTTGAATTCCTTTTATTATTTATTTGTAATCGGCAAGTTCTACTGAAAAACAATGTGTTATGAAAAGGTATTTTAATCATTACAATTATTTTTATTAATTGACATTTCCTGTAAATAGCTGGGGCAGGATCTGGCATTGTCATTTATACTTAGAGAATCCTAGAAATCTGTCTAAAATGTCTATGGTTTTGATTTTGTTAAAGTAATTGTTCTGTTAACTTATTTTACTTCGATGGTCCTGGTTTGTCATTTGTGTTTACTTAAAAAATAATCCAATAATGCATATGTAAGATGTCACGCCCCTTATGCCTGGAGGCTTTTATTTGTGTATTAAGTTATGTTGTTTTTTTCATTGATTTTTTTATTGGTTTCTGTTTTGGGTATATTGGCGTGGCTAGCTTAAATATGGCAGATAATTTAATATGTTATTTTTTCGTGTTTCGGTTTTTATTCTTTGATTACCTTATAATTATATAATTCAATGGTTTTCTAACTAAACAGACAGCTGTGCTGCTGGGGAGTTTGTTGCGCCACTTCTTCTTCCCAGCTAAAGCACTAGGAAGTGGTGAAGGGCGGGCGTTTTGGGGGACTGTCTTATGTAATTTTGACGTTCGAAAAGTGCTGACTCTCAGCGTAGTTTGAATAAATGACTTTTGATTTTGATTTTTGATTTTGAATCGCCACTGTAACTTTTATACTATTCTAGGTCAAAGATTTTTATTATTTGATTTAGGTACATTTATTATGTGGAGCGACATTACCACAGTAAATAAAAGCGCTGGAAATACTAGTGTAAAGGCAATACGACGTCTTTATCAGGAGAAGTCTTAATATTTCCTAGGCGTGGGTATGCAGGCGAGGAGATGTAAGTTAATGAAATGTTTAATAATATTCTGAATAACCACAAGTCTCTGATCACGTTAGGGACTGAACTTTATTCTCACGTACATACATTAATGAGTTTCATACATTTATGAGTATTTTAATCGGACCTCTCCTGCCTTAGTACGTGCGAAGGGATAATGTTAACGAAGTTCCACCGAGTACATGAGGCGCGAGCGCAAATCAATCGGCCACTGCATTGCAAGGGTAATCTCATTAGTCACTAATACAATATCACAGTCGCCATAAATCAACACCGGCTTCGATACGTCTTGATCCCCTTTTTTTTGCCTCCTTCCTCAATTCCCAGGGTTACGTCAAGTTGACCGCTGTCAAATTCGTTCTAAAATTAACTCTGTGAGTTTGGCGTCGCTAAACACTTAGGCTGCATTTCACCAATGAAACTGAAAGTGATCAGCACATAAACTAGGTGTAAGGGCTGTCAAAGTCATTATTTTCTGTGGAATATTGACTGCCTCGTTGGTCTAGTGGTCGCAATCGCTACTGCTGAGCATGAGGTCCTGGGTTCGATTCCCAGGTCGAGCAAAGTAGTGTTATTGGGTTTTTCTATCTGGAATTTCTCAATAGCAGCCCGGAGTCTGGATTTGTGCCCGGTTGATGGCAATAGGCTCGCCCCCTATTACATGGGACTTAAACATAACTGGCGAAATGTGGGTGTACAGGTACACCTCTGCCCAACCCTTCGGGGCAACAAGGCGTGATGTTATGTTATGAATATTGACACTGACAGCTCTCGAACGCGTTTTAGATGTGCTGTTCGCATTCAGTTTCATTGGCGAAATCGGTACTTAGACGAGCCGTCAAGTGCATAGGAGTATTTTGGGACCATCAAATAGGTTCTTAACTAAATCCAAATCAATCTGCTAAGCCTTTTCCCGTTTCCCGTACGTTGGGGTCAGCTTCCAGTCTTACCGGATGAAGCTGAATATCAGTATTTTACATGGAGCGGCTGCCTATCTGACCTCCACAACCCGGTTACTGGGTAAGACGATAACACTTGGTAAGACTGGTTGTCAGACTATCGGGGTTTTGATTACTAGTAACGACTGTCAAAGATCTATGAATGACAGCCGGGACCAAAAACCCAATAACTGTCATACTGGAGATAGAAAAACCTATCGATCTCTTTAGACAGATCGCTACTAATGATAGACAGTACAAATCTATCTGTCTAGGTCTCTGTTAGATGTTGCAATTTTTTGTACGTCAAATTGGATATTGTTTATTGGGTTCGGCTGTTAGAAGCACGGAGGGGTGTCGATATGTAATGGATGGTCCCATCCGCGGCCGACCGCGGCAAGCGCACCGTAAGCGTAACCTTCGATCCACCCGTACAACCTTTATAATTTTACCACGAGCCTCTACCTAAACCTACCTAACTAAATCCAAATTTACAATGTGTTACTGAATTAATGAACATTGTGAAACTTGTTTGTTCAGAATCTGTTTCGATTTCTGTTAATAGCGGTAATTTTCCCAAACATAAATAAAAATACGTAAATTACAGTCACACATTCGCTGTATAGTCAAAAAAAAAACAAAATGTACGTAGCACTTACTACGCTAGGACCCATAAACGTGTGCGACAGTGTGCGTGCGTAGATTTGTAATGTGACCATAATTTTCTCCCAAAATCAGTATAACTAATTTAAAAAAAAAACAGTGCATGTATTATGATTAGAGATCGGATATTCTGGCGCATATTTACCTGATGTTAATTTTTCACTCTGAAAGTATAGAAGCGGTTTCTTAAAACATATTTTTTGTAAAAAAAATACCCGAGATGCCAGAAACTAGTCGGGTGTATAGTATGGAAGCGGCTTAAAAAGAAAAAAAACATGGGATTCTTTAAAATATTATATAGTGAGCGCATTCCATATTAGCCAACATCTCAACTTTAGGTAAATATGCGCCCGAATATCCGATCTCTAATTAAGATTATAACATTATGTTCTAATTGGGGTGTTTGGTGGTGTGCGTTAATTCCGTATAAATTATTCAAATGACAAAAATAATAATATTTTTTCGACATGTGTAAATTGGTCGACGATGGGTTTATGTAAATTATATAATTTTTTTTTTAAACTGAGAACATCAATCACTCATTCAACTTAGCCTATCTTAGTCCACTGTTGGACACAGGCCTCCTCCAGGCTGCGCCACAGCACCCTGTCCTTCGCCTTCCGCATTCAGTCTTTCCCAGCCACTTTCTTCAGCCAGTCCATCTTTCTGAAGGGCGTCCCACACTACGCTTGCCGATACGTGGTCTCCACTCCCACTCCTGCTACGAATGGCTTTCATTTTGATAGTTCAACAACAGTCATTGCGTTATTTTCGTCGTTGAGCAGACAAAGTTTACGAACATATATGAAGCAATGGATAAACAATTTCATTCAAAATGATTCAGATTGTGATTAATAGTGTGTTACGCAATTAGGGTGCTGGACTCGTCTGCTCCACCGGCCATTGGTCCTTCGACAAACATGGTCAGCCCACTGCCACTTCAGTTTGCTTACTTTGCAAGCTATGTCGGTAACTCTGATTCTTTTTCGGATAATTTTCATTTCGACTGGGAACATCGTTAGAAATATGAAGTTAAATTTACTTGCGTATTGACATCCCCATCCTGAATATTGTAGGTACACGTTAACTTAAAATATTCAATATTTTAGGGTGAAGTAACCATGCTTATATTATAAGTAGAACAAACAAAATTTATGAAATATGAAACGCACAAACCGATGCCTACATCGTGTATTGTGTGTGTATCTTTTATAGTAGAACAAAAGGGTTGATGCTGCACTGAACACAAAGAAGTCTGAAACAGATACCACACCATCTTTATAACTAGTACTTAACTAGTTGTTGCCCGGGAATACCGTTTTATCCGAAGACAACTAATTCCTTTATTCGGATAAAAATATCGAATTAAGCGAGGAAATAGTTTATCTGTGTACCTACAGCTTTTATGCGTGATTGTGTGTGACAAACTTTTAAACTTAGTACAAATCATTTACAGAAATATTTATACTTCGCTCTCATTTGATGGCTGGTTGTAGAAAAGCTGGATATTAGGTTTTTACGAAATATTATTATGAAATGTTGACAAAGAATCTGACAACTCTCTAAGAGCTCTTAAAGTAACAGATCTCTGAGGAAACAGGCTAAGTTAAAACAAACTAAAACTTACCTTTCAATACTTAATTCCTCAGCCGTGAAGTACACTTAGTGACTAAGGGCGATTACTGATTTTTCTTAAACGGTACTTTGAGAAGCGAACCGAACCACAGAGAAGAACAGAAGGTCGGCTTCATACACTGAGCGAAAACGCACTCATACCTCACGTTTTTGACCTCTTCTTCAAGGTCTGAGTAGTCCCGTGAATAAGAGCGACGGCTTTTTTGCAGCGCATGTCGTGGTGCATTGTAGGGGTTCTTGACTCCTGGACGCTAGTTTCCCAGAGTATGCCAAGCCTTTGTGATCGCCTTGTTGTCTATTTTGCTGCTCCTTCTTTACTGTTGCTGAACGTTGTAGAAAATGCTGGGCGTTGTTTGGTCACGGTCACGACCATATTCGCTAAACACGCTTGCAAACAGCGAGTGCAAGTGCGCTTCCGACTAGCATTCGACCAATATCGTCTTAAGATCGCCGTATGTAGGTACAGTAGAAGCTACTTGTTATACAGGTAAACAAATTCTTCTTCTCACTACACTACCAATATTCATATCTAGGGTTCCACAGCCCAAGGATGCTCCGCTGTCCGTCCGTCCGTCTGTCTGTCACCAGGTAAGATCTGTAAGGTTGTTGAAATTTTCACAGAGTGTGTATTTCATTCAAGAAACGTTTATTTGTTGACGTTTTTTGCCTTGTGGTACGGAACCCTTCGTGTGCGATTCCGACTCTTTATTGCATACATTTCATATCATAACATCACGTAATCCCAGAAGGGTTAGGCAGGGGCGTACCTATAGTACACCTACGTTTCGCCAGTTATGCTTAAGTCCCATGTAATAGGGGGCGAGCTTATTGCCATCAACCAGGCACGAATCCAGACTCCGGGCTGCTTCTGAGAAATTCTAGATAGAAAAACCCAATGACACTTTGCCCGACCTGGGATTCGAACCCAGGACGAATCTCATGCTCAGCACTAGACCAACGAAGCAGTTTCTTTTTAAATGAGGTATATTTATATTTTCAGTTGATAAGTTCGCATAGCGTTAGATAAGATTGTCACTAAGAAGTTTTAGAAAATTAAGGAATAAGTGTTTAAGGAAAATAAAAGCTATTTTATTTATTCATTTATAAGGCATACTTAAGAGAGTGATGTTAAAGAATTGACTACCCAGAATACTCAAACATTGTTTCAACGTAGTTACAAGTCAACTGCCAGTATGTGTACCAAATAGTATGTAGTTCGACTGTAAATTTAATTGACAACAGGCGAACGCACACAACGTTCGCCTTTTTTTACTCGTAATTCGAAGCCGACCTTCTGTAATAGACTGTACTATTCTGTGGCCGACCGATCGGCTTCTATAACTTTAAGTGGATTATGCTGGCGTTGAAAATCGCTGGAGGCTCGGCCGCTTTTCAACCAGATTATGATTAGCAGAATTCGCTTGTTACATTTATCAGAAAAACAATGTCGCTTATACCGTAGTAGGCGATGATTAGGTATTTGGGATGAGTTGATATTTAAATGGTGGTGGTGGGTTTTGTGTTTTCTAAACAAATAATATTATAAAGAGTAAGTCAAAACTTTGTTTGTTATACTTTCACGCTAAAACGGCTGAACATATTTGAATGATTTTTTAGATTAGGATACTTATAGGATAGTTTTCATTCCGATATGCCAATGGGATCAAGACTTATGCCGTGCAGCTAGTTAGTTATATTTTTGGGATCAAGTACCTATTGCAATACGATGCCTACAGCATTGTTTCCATCTACACCAGAGGCAAGGGAGGTTAGACACATTTGATGCAAATTGTAGGTTTTGCTAAGACAGCTGCTGCAGTATTTACAAGAGAAAACATGAACTTCTGATTAGAGACCGGATATTCGGATGCATATTCACCTAAAGTTGAGATATTGGCTAGTAAGGAATGCGCTTCTGTATCGAAAAAATACGAACTTCAGGTGTTGCCAAATTTACGTTTCTGATTGTAAAATCGGATGCCTATCTACCTACCTAATATTGTAAAGTAAGTAGATACCAAACTGCCATAGCAAAAAAAACAGCATCGGGGGTTAAGTATTAATTTTAAATAAATATTTATCTGAATAGTTATGCAATCCGAGATTCCTTAAATATGTATTTTTCACTTGTCACTTCCATTCCTACATACACACGACAGTTATGCATTCCCGGTTTCATTTTTACAAAAAATATACAATACTTTCAATGCTAAAAATTCAGTTGAGGCTATGCATCCGAATATTCGATCTCTGCGATTATTAAAAGTACAAAGACTGCATACATAAACTGCGGTTACGTTAGTATTACTTTGTCGACATCGTTACTGGCGTAGCAGCGGCCTAGCAACGTTTGTGATGTAAGTGGTTTATTAACTCGTAAAAACGATGTAAAATTTTCTGCATGTAGTGGTTTTAAACTCTTTGGTTTTCAAGGTTGCCAACTTATTTGTGCTTAACCGATAACTCAGTAAGTAAACGACAATTGTTAAGTCACGGTTATTTGTGTTTGTTGATGCACTGTCCGATACTTACTGTTCTTGTTCCAAGCTGACTTAGTACCCCTAGCTCTAGAGACGTCACAAAATAGAATACAAAAAAAATTGTGCCACAAACTTGAAGAAAGTATCTACCTTCTGAAGAATTCAACTCAACTCCATTTGGGAGGCCACATAATAATGTTATCCGTGTACATCTTGCTTGTAAAGGTGGGGAAAATGTCTCAGATAACGACGAGACAAATATAAGGAAAACTCTCAAAGCCTTATCCTGAGACGAGATTTATCTTGATGCCAAATATAAACGTAAGAGAGCTGTTCTACATAGTTAAACATTGTAAATTTTACCAAAAGATTGTGACTGGCTGTCCTCTTAAATGTTTGCGTAGCGTTAATAATGTTGTTGTTCAACCTTCACAATTTTTAACAAATTTTTTTAAAAGAAAAACCTTCATAAATGTAACAGATACAATAATGGCACAGTATCAAAGTGTAACCTAAATCATATGTGTTATTATGTGTAACAGAAGCATATGTGTAGCATAAGCAGTTTTATGTATAATTGCGTGGTACCGCAACCACGCGCGGCGGACACACAGACGCGGTGTTGCCAAAATAGCTTCCTCTCTTCTACTATGTTTGCTGTGCCTGACAGGGTCCATATTTAATGTGTGTCTTGCCCCCCATAAAATAGGTATGTAAATATATCATAATACATACACAAAATCAATGCCTAATACAGCATGTAGCAGAAGTTTGAGGTCATATTTAAGGGGGTGGTGGTACAGACCATCAAACTGAGAAACTTTCTTAAAAGGGCTAAAATAGTGAACGCGAAGAAATTATCAACTGTCCCACGGACTCAAACTGTAACCGTATTAGGTGTATTTAACGCTGTTTTTTTAATCCGTTTTTAAAGAAACACATTTATAAATAGTTTGTATAGTAAGTAACAGATAAAAGTCGGGGTAACAGCTATTTTGGCAACGCCGCCTTTACCTGTTACACTTATTAACACTGCTAACACTTTGTTATTGGATACAGATATAGGTATTGCTGTTACACTTTTGTGTTTTAGGTTAACACACTGAAAGACAAATTTATAAGTGTTACTTATATATTTGATTTTGTTATGAATTCAAAATGTAACACTTATAATTCTGTAACCTTTACAAAGGTGTTTTTAAGTCCCTTCTTAAAATGCAAGATATACCTGTTGAGTATGTGTGTCTGTACCTAATTTAGGTTTGATAAATAATCGTTAATCTATCTAACTTAACCGTCTGCGGCGGGTGACGTGAAATCTGGCGAATTAATAAACCTTCAGAAATGTAACGTGGCGTGCAATTAATCCGGGATTAACGATCCCCTCCCGTACCCTGCACAGTTAGGGAATTTAGTTAAAATTAATTTAGATAAAGGTAATGCTTCGCAAAGTGTGGCTTTGAAAGAGCCGGCTTGATTGGTTTGTTTCCAAGAAATTGAAATGAAAGTGGAAAAATGCTGGAAATAAGGTCCAAGTCAAGTAATTATATTTATTTACTGGAGTTTGTTTGTCTTTGAGTTGATTACTTACTTTTATGCGACTTCTTGGTACGTAAATACTTTCTAATATTAAATAATAATAAAAATAAAATTAACATGTCACATTGTACTGCGATCGGTCTACCATATATGCTGACAGGAGTATTATCCCTAATAAGACTGATATAGTGGTGATAGATCGATTGGCGCTCTGCACAGTGATTATCGATCTTACCATTCCACATGACGAGAACCTCGTGAAAGCTGAGAAAGAGAAACAAATTAGTCAAGATATCTCGACTTAGCACACGAGGGCGTTGACATGTGGAATGTGAGCTCGGCTGCCATTGTACCGATTGTCGCATCGGCCAAAGGCCTGATGTCCGAAAGCTTTGATCAACCTCTCGAGGCTTTCGTCAGGCGGTTGAATCAAGGACCTGATTCAGAAGGCAGCAAGCATCGTGAGGAGGTCCTGTCTTTGGAGCCCTTATCCTCGGTAGCTTGGACCCTGCTCCCGATACCGGTGGACCACATTTAAAAAGTAAAAAATAAATATGTATGATTAAATAAATAAACAAAAAATAAATAAAATCGTTATTGTTACAAAGACTGCAAAGGTTTTATATTGGCCTCAAACTAGGCAAGCCTGTATCTTGGGCACCGAGCAGCAATAATGGTCCAATTGTTTAGCCCAAGTAACATGTTTTATTTGGTTATTTGTGCCTGACTTTCTCAGTATCCACCTGCCATTTTTCTAAGTATAATATATACCCAAAATTCAATTGACTGAAAAGAAAACTGATGGATCGGTGTCGTTTTAAAAACAAACCCGGCTAAGTGCGTGTCGGAGCACGCACAATGAAGGGTTCCGTAGTTGGGATGATTTTATCCCAAACTTAACATTGTAGTTGAAAAACATGTTCTCCCATAGATCGACATACGTTACGGTCAATTCTGCAACTGCAAATTTAAGTTTGTAATCGCATAAAATAAGAAAACAACATTTTTATCATCATCATTTCAGCCGAAAGACGTCCACTGGCGTTCCCTCAAGCCCTCCCTCAAGGATCGCCACTACGACCAGTTCTGTGCTTCCCGCATCCAGCGGATTCCTACGGCCTTCACAAGGTCTTCGGTCCACTTTGTGGGAGGCATTCCAACGATACATCTTCCGGTACGCAGAACATTTCGGCCCCATCTGCCATCTGTTCTGCGAGCAATGTATCCTGCCCACAGCCACTTATGTTTGGCAATTCTTAGGGTTATGTCGGTTCGGTCATTTCTGATTCGATCACGTAGGGAAACTCAAGCAAAGCACTCTCCATTGCCCTTTGGGTGACTTTAAGCCTTTCAGTAAGGCCCATTGTTAGCGACCACATTTCAGTGCCATAGGTCATCACTGGCAACACTGGTCAAAGACTTTCGTCTTGAGACACTGCGGTATGTGGGAGGAGGAGATATTGCGTAGCTTCCCGAATTCTGCCCAGCCGACACGGATTCGACGATTGACCTATTTCTCGAAGTTGGACCTACCCAACTGGACAGTTTAGCATTATCAGCCTATTATGTTCCCACTGCTGGGACACAGGCCTCCTCTCTGTGAGAGGGAGTGGACCGAAATCCACCACGCGGGCCCAGTGCGGGTTGGAAGATGTCACATGTTCGAATTTTGGGTTCTAAGACATACCGGTTTCATCACGATGTTTTCCTTCACCGTTTTGAGAGCAGTGGTGAAGAAATTATTTACACAAAGTAAAGCGCCTCTCTGGGTTCGAACCTACGACCTACAACTCGTAAGTCGCGGCCGTTACCACTGGGCCAACAATACTCTCTGGACAGTTTGTCCTAGGTACGCGTAAACATACGCGTCCACAACTTCGAGTGAAGCGTCTTCGATCTTCATGAGAGTTGGTGATACATGGGCATTTGACATGATAAAACTACAAATGAACGATTTTTGGACTTTTTCCTTTACTTGTTCTGTGAGACCTTGCTTCTTGCCAAATTTCATGATTCTAGGTCGACGGGAAGTAGGTTTAGATTTATTTGAGAGTATCAAAACATGTTGCATGAATCACCGTATTTTTTAATTGCGTTGACTTAGACGCTTGATATAATTAGAGCTTCAGGGGATCATAGACCTGCATATTTGATATTCATTTTAACTTGAAACCTCGATGCGTTCTTGAGAAAAAGGATATTGACAGAAAGACAGACTGACAACGAAGTGATTCTATAAGGTTCCGTTTTTTCCATTTCAAAGTTAAAGACAAAGATTTATTTCAAATAAAATTAACTATTGAACGTAAACATTTATATTTAAATAGAATTAATTCTAGTCGCCCCTTCCAAAAATGGAGAAGAATTTCGTATGGAGAAGAATGGGCAAGAAACTCCACCGTTACTCTTTTATTTTTTTTTACAATATATTGTGAACATTAGTAATATATTTATATGTGAAGCCACAATAGGTAAAAAATGAAAAAAAGTTCAGAAAGATTTACGTACTTTAGCAAATCTGAAAACTGGTTGATCCAGTTTATCTTTATTTCTAATATTAAAACAATGTCTATGACTTATTTTATTAAAAACATTAAGATTTTTTCTCACTTAAGTACATATTATTTTCATAAATGTTTTTGAGGAACGGAACCCTAAAAAACTACCTTTGTTTACGCTGACGTGTTTTTATATCAACATATTTTATCCAACATACAATACAGTAACCTCAATAGATTTCTGTCAGGATATTTTCATACAAATGCCCCGATGAATGGTCAGCACAAAATAGTGTTATTTGTTTATTTAATAAATTCTGGCTTGCTGCCAGATATTCCTCAGTAAAGTATTGACATAAAAATATGAAGGGCGGTCAGTGAGTGATCAATAAAAATTCTGGAAGCAAATCTCAGAAGTGTGTCTTCGACAGAACAGTAATACAAATGTAAATGGCACTGTCCTTGTGAGCTAATAAAGTAAACGGGGCTGTTTAATCTGCTGATGGTAATAAGATAAATGTTTAAGGCATTTGTTTAAATACAAAATTCAAACAATTAGGGACAATAATGTTATCCGAAATTAGGTGTAAGTCAATACAGTGCTGTTACAAGTTTACAGTCCAACGAAATACGATAAAAATGGGGAATGTCCCTTGGAAAACAGTTTCAAAGATTCTTTTTTTATGAGAATTAAGAAGATTTATAAGTACGTCTATAAAACAAGTTAGGTTGTTTACTTTTTCTTAGACTTACCCAATATACCAACGATTAATAGTAGAGGTTAAGTTTATACAAAGCTGGAACAAATCCGAATTAAGCCGTAAGTTGCTCAAGCGACGTTACCTCGGCGATAACGACCGTGTCAACAATCCCACACCTCCACGTTTAAGGGTACGATAAATATTATAGTATTTCATAATATATGACAGATCTTTAACAGTAATTGTTGGACACAATAAACAAAGTTTAACAGTAATTGGAGGAGTAACGGGGGAGAATGACAACAACATTTAGTCAACCCCAGTCAACCTCACCTGCACGCACTGAGAGTTTGCACACAAGCAACCAGGGGCGACAGCCTTTCAACTGTCGTGGTGCTCCCTGCTAGACAACAAACGAGGCAATGGCGACCGAGCTGTGGCGGTATAAACATTCCCAAGACAATCACAATGAAAGTAGCATTAAATAGAGGACGATCGCCATGCAAACCGCTTAGCAACCGGCGCCCAGCTGCGTCCGGGGCACACGGTGTGAAGTTGGCTACCGGCCTTGGAGTATTAGGAGACCAGACTATCTAGGGAAATCCAACTAATGGAATCCCCATCAAGCTGCGACAAACCCAGGCGATAGGAACTTATAATGTTCGCCGCCTACTTAGTCCCGGAAAACTTACCATTCTGGGAAAGAAGTTGACAGACGCGGTATTAACATCTGTGGGCTCAGTGAGACAAACTGGAAAAATAACGGGCACTTCCTGACTGACAACCATGCCGTCTGTTTTTCTGGCAATGAAACTAGCCAGAACGGTGTAGCCGTTTTAATCCCTATGCACCAGAGGAACTGTGTGATGTTGCCAGTGAATGTATGTTCACTGGCAACGCTTTCAGCTTGATGCTGATACAGATTTACACACCTACGAGCACTGCAGAGTAGAATCTCTCCATAACCTCGTCACTTAGGTTATGGAGAGATTCTACTCTGAACTGGAAGCAACCATCGCGAAAATGCCAAACAGAGAGCTTCTTGTCATTTTGGAGGACTTTAACGCCAAGATTGGAGTAAATTCCCACCAGCTCAGCAAATGCGTCGGAAAGTTTGGACTTGGAACTAGGAACGACAGAGGTGACCGGCTTCGACAATTTGCGTACGATAATGACCTAGTCATTTCAAATAGCCTCTACGAAGATCACCCTTGGAGGCTCTCCACGTGGACATCACCCGATGGAAAGTGCCACAACCCGATAGACTACATCCTGGTTCGATCGAGGTGGAAGTCATCTGTAACAAATGCTCATACACTACCTGGAGCTGACTGCGTATCAGACCACCAACTTCTGGTCTCAAAATTCAAGCTCAAATTGACAGCTGCCAGAACCCTCGAAAAACACAAAAGGCTAGACGTGAAGGATTTACCGAAATTCAAGTCGCTGGTGGACCACAACTGGACAAAATGGACATACGCAGATTTGGACAACGAAACACCTGAAGCACTTTGGATCAGAGCGAAGTCTCTTATAGAGATCGCGGTCTCAGGATCCAAAGCCCCAAGTGTGATACACAAGCGGAATCATTGGATGACGGAAGACACCTTTGCGCTTGTTAAAGAACGCCGAAGAATGAAAGCAGCCGGCTCTCTAGATTTTCGGATATAGAATACGACTTTACGCATTATTTGACTTAGAAGCTTGATTTTTAAGAGCTCCAAGGGACGGTCCCTTGGAGCTCTTAAAAACCAAGCTTTAAGTTTAGAGTCTAGTTTAGACTTACGTATTTGTTATTAATTTCAACCTCAAATCTTCATACATTCCTAAGGGTCTTGACAGACCGTAAGACAGACAGACGGACAACGAAGTGATCCTATAAGGGTTCCGTTTTATTCCTTTTGAGTTATGGAACCCAAGAAACTATGATAGTCTTACGTAAGAAGAAAAAAGAAGTCTGATGACCATTTTAACACCTGGAAGTAACTAGCACCAAAAATTATCGTGAACATTCGTAAAACATAAAAAATTACGCGCTTATTATTTTTCTTTGAGTGACATTAAGTTATTCAATAAAAGAAAAGATATATGATAATATATGAGAGTGATTATTATATCTTTAGATTAAGTAGCCACTTTATTTTAAGATAAGACCATTCCTTGAATAAAACACGAACTTCGCACGCAGCTCTATACTCGTTTGAACTAATAATTGAAACCCAGCTTTGAATTAATGTATTTTTTATCGAATTTTAGGAATGCGTGTTCTAGTGGGCTAAGACACGTTGTCTTTTATTTTATTTTTTGTGTGAAGATTAACTTCTGTAACATAAGTTACCACCTCACCTTTTTGATGTTAATAAACCATTTATTATTACTATTAATGTTATAAAAGGAGAAAATAGGAGGCTAAACCCAGCAGTGGGTGATTCCAGGCTGAATTACTAATGGTGATGATGATGTAAGAACAAGAGAATTTATATTCTTAACTAAAGCGCCCTTCAAAAGATACAATAACAAGGTTCCACTTCCAACGCTTGTTTATCTAGAACGACAAAACTTTTTGATACCAGATAAATCCTTGTTTAACTTTCGATACCACAAAACCATTTTCTGTTTGTACTATGTATGAACTCTATCCTTACGGTTGTACTACTTACTAAAAGTTTTAACCATGTTTTTTTATTGTTGTTGACATAATAGTTTTTTTTTGTAGAGTAGTGAATCTTCTAGCGCTATTATTAATATCAGGACATTTGGATCTTTGCCTTATCTTAGCTGCATTTCTTATATATTATGGTAGTCTAGGCGTTCTTCATCTGAGAAAAATGTGACTTTGCCTATATTAGCTCAGAAAACTGAAAAACGCTGCCTTGAAACTTAGTTCATATTAGAATTATGTACACAAACAAAATAGAACCTAGCGTCATTTAACTTTACTTTCAATACGAAACATATTTCTATTTAACACATTTCTATGGTTAATTTATAAGTTTTGCTTTATGTAATAGGAGTTTAAGGTTTAGCTGTCAAAATCGAGACCACGTTCGTGAATAATGGCGTCACGGTTGGCAGCGAATAGCTTAGGAAACTTCCAGAAATATTCCTTTTTAAAATTGACAAAACGGTCAGCCTAAAATATTACTAAGTGGAACTTACAATGAAGACAGTTTGACGTTCTACCGAAACAAGAACAGAGGCAAAACTAACTTCGGAATCGGCTTCGGCAGTAAAACTCTGCTATAGTACTGCCTCTTTGGTCTAGTGGTCGCAATCACTACTGCTGAGCATGAGGTCCTGGGTTCGATTCCCAGGTCGGGCAACGTGTTATTGGGTTTTTCTATCTGGAATTTCTCAGCAGCAGCCCGAAGTCTGGATTTGTGCCCAGTTAATGGCAATAGGCTCGCCCCCTATTACATGGGCCTTAAACATAACTGGCGAAATGTGGGTGTACTATAGGTACACCTCTGCCCAACCCTTCGGGGAAACAAGGCGTGATGTTATGTAAAAACTTTCTACATGTATTAATATTACAAATTTGAAAGTAACTCTGTCTGTCCGTCTGCCTTTTCAACGGCTGAAGGGATTGAAATGAAATTTGGCACACAAGTAAACCATGGGACAGGCCTTTTTTTTATCCAGGCAGTACGTTCAAGTATCCGACCTCCACGCGGACGAAGCCGCGGGTAAAAGGTTATTATTATATTTTCATACTTTAAAATAAGTTAAGCCATAGTATCAACCATTGTCAGCTTGAGGTTGCATTTGTGAATACGTCCTTACTGATATTATAAATGCGAAAGAAAGTTTGTTTGTTTTTTCACGCCAAAACGGCTGACCGGATTTGGATAAAATATTGCATTGCTACTTTTATCGATCGAGACTTATGCGGGTAAAACCACATAAAGTGTTTTAATACTTGAAGTGAAATAGAATATTAATATCGGCATTAACTCCTCAATACCTATAAGCTAGTAAAAGAAATGTTTTATGATGTGTATATTACCTAACTATCTACTTACATAGCGTAACGATAATGAAAACTCGTTGAAAAGTTGCGTTCGTGTAATAACGTTTTTACGTGTAAGCCTACAGACTGATTTCGTAATTACCTAGACTAGGCACAATGAATCTACGTTAGTTCGGGATATTTCTGCGTACGTGCGAACGTGGTCTAAGGGTAGTTCCGATACTCGCAGCGTTTTTTTTAAATAATGAATTATAATCATCGACTTTTTGTAGTACGTGGTGGGTGTTTCAGTATTGAACTCGGGCTGTCTTACCACAAAGAACATAGAAACGCCATAGACACGTGTTTAGCAGTTGTTTACCCTCTAAAAACAGCTAAGCATGTTTTAGTGCTATCACTGTGATACCACGAAACCATGTTTAGCTGTTTTTTAGAGGGTAAGACATCGTTTAGACGTTGTTTAAATTTAAAACAACAACAACCTCCTGTTTAACATGCGTTCAACCCTCGCCATTTTGCTTACCCTCAGTGCGTAAATTGCAATGGATATCTTCGATTAAGCCTATTTTAATGATTTGGACGACATGGAATTTATGGATTACTATCGTGAAAACAAGGGCAACGTCAATTTAAGCAGTGTTTTGCTAAACTAATGTTAAATTAAGTATTTGTGGTAACAGATATTAAATACTTGTTTAAGCAGTGTTTATCCCTCAGAAACTGTTTAACTAAACACGTTTTTAAGCGTTGTTGTGGTAACACTGCATACCTACGTTTTATAAAGGGCGACAAAGTAATCACTCAGCGATTGTCGCTCGTGGGCAAGCTCTTTTAGTATTCGTTATTATTTATGTTCTTGTCAATAACGTACAATGTGTTTTATTTAGTACAGGGTTGAAAGTAAACTTTGTAAATCCGAGAGGGGGGCGGGAGAGGGTGTTACAATAGACGACGTTTTATATCTGTTCTGTTGTAGAATATTTCCAAGGATTTGGCTAGTATTGTGTTTCGTTGTGTTAGAGAATTTAGTGTTGTTTTATGATTTTATGTGTTTTTGAGTTTGTTTGAGCGGTTGTTGTCGAGATTCAGTTGAGGTTTTGTCTTTTTAGTGTTTTTGTACGTGTTAAGAATGATAAGTATTTAGCATGAAGTTAACCATGTTAACGTCTATTACGAGATATAAATTGACGTTGGGCTATCTTACCAAAACGGTTTAGTATTAAAGCATCTAATTAGTTTGATTACCTATTTATGACGTCAGTCAAATAAAGCTAAAGCTTTTACCCCTTTACGGAACTACATACTTACAAATTTCTTTTCAATCAGCTGTATGTTTTCATTACTAGTTATCAAGATAACAAACTGTAAACCTTATCGCATTGTCCAACCAACTTATTCCAAGTTTTATTTTGTAAAGCACAAAACTCGGTTACGACGTTCTTCCTATCAAATGCTCGATATGTTAAGGTATCGAGTGCGTTCCCCTTGCTTCCAGTGACTGGCGCTAATAACTGGGTCACTAGTACACTGTCAACCTGCTAATGGGTCCATTCCTCGTCTTATCAGTTCTACGCCAATTTATTCACTATTATGTTTTGCTTTTAACTATGAATTGGGGAGTGTGTGTTGTATTACGGGGAGTAAAATATTTATTCAGCCACACCTTTTAGACAAATTATTTGAAGTACGTTAACATCCATTTTTAGTGTGGCATTGGGCGTTCGAGCGTGGCTGCAAGCCACACTACCCGTTCGCTTTGTTGGACTCGGGTCTGCAAAAATTTTAGTGTATGTTCTGACCTCGGTCCAGCGCACCGAAAACTTAACTACAAAAATCTTAGCCCCTTCTCAGGTTGACTCTGAAGTGCCATGTTTGACCGATGCGCTGAACGCCTGGAAGGTGGCTTCTCCTGATACGGTTAGCCCAAGAACCCGTCTTTCCAGAGACAGTGAGATGAGCCGCTCTGCTGGTTGGTACGAAATAACCTCTTTAATACGTCCACCAATACTGCTGATAGTGCCCGCCTGCTAGCTATGGGAGAATGGGAACATTGGCACTATGCTGGATGACACCACTTTCTGGCTCGCTACAGGTCTGCGTTTGGGCGATCTTTGCGTGGCTCCACATCGCTGTCAGTGCGGTGGAGCAGTCGACCGCCACAAACACCACTGCCTTTCCTGCAGCAAGAGCGGTGGTCGTTTGGCACGGCACGCCAGCATTAATGACATCACCGCCAGTCCCAGCCAGACCAGTCGGTGCCAGCTGTTTTAGAACCCAATGGCTTGGCGCGCGATGATTGGAAGAGGCCAGACAGAATCACCATATTACCTTGGAAGTTGGGTAGGCATTTGGTGTGGGATGCAAACTGTGTCGACACCCTGGCGCCATCCCATCTTCCTAGCACGGTGGGCTGTGCTGGGGCGCCTGCTGCAGGTGCAGAACACCTCAAACAGCGCAAATATAGCAACCTCATTGGAATTTATAATGTTAAAGCCATTTGGGGTTGAAACACTAGGACCGTGGGGTCCGAGCGCTCATTGAGTATTTCGGGACATCGCCAATTGGTTGGTCGATTATTTACGTGACCAGAGGGCTGGCCTATTTTTGGGTCAATTGAGTGATGCTTGTTTCTAAAGAAATCTCTTGCAACATACCTGAAAGTAGATAACAAGAGATGTAGACACCATGTGTAAGAGTAAAAAGAAAACAAAAATCAAAGAATTAGTATTGCCATTCAACGTGGCAACGCTGCCAACCTTTTGGGCACTTTTCCCACTGACAGAGATGCAGACGAATGTTTGATGCCCAATGAGCTTTTCCCTTTTTCTTTTTCCTTTATATACTTGTATATAATACATATATATACGTACATATTTTAGTGTATTTATTTTATTTTGTAAATAAAGACGGAAATAACAGCGAAAATGTAATTAATTAATAAAATGCAATACACGTAATTAATAATAACAAAATTCTATCCAAACTTAAATAATATTATTCACAATCAAAAATACAGCGTCAAAAAATTCATCCGCATCGCTGTCGACCTGACATGTACCCAAGAGACTGATGGCATTACCACGTTGTATGGTAATGCTTAGCCTCTGGCAAAGGTAAAAGCCAGCCCTTGGGACACGGGAAGTGTCAACCAGCTGCTTCGAAATTTCCATAAAGAGACCATGAGCACTCGGACCCTCGAAACTGGTTTCAACCCCAAACGGCTCCAAAACATAATAACCGATAGGGTTATTATACTTACGCCGATTGAGGTTTTCCGCAGCCGCAGCAGCAGTGCCAGCACAGCAGGCCGAGCCAGGAAGATGGGATGGCGCAAGAGTATCGACACATGTTGCATCCCACACTAAAGGCCTATCAACCTTGCATGGAAATACAGACATGGCTTCCGGTCTCTTGCCGTCGTCGTGTGCCAAACCATTGGGTTCTAATACAGCTGGAACGCCGACGGTGACAAGAGCTCGTCGGATGGTATCATTAATGTTCGAGCTAAGCGACCCCCACTTCAGCTGCAAGGTCGGCCGTGGTGTCCGATATTGTTGACAACTTCGCCACAGTGACAGCGATGAGGAGAACAACAAGGAGCTCTCAGTCGTAGGGAAGCAGCGAGACGGAAAGTAATTAAAGTATAGTAAAAGTTTTTAGTGTTAGATTGTAGGTAGGTTTGGTTCTGTGATCTGTCTAAAGCCTTTGATTGCGTTCACCATGACACGCTTTTGCGTAAACTACGTCATTACGGTGTCCAAAACGAAGCTCTCAACGTAATAAATTCTTATTTACACAATAGGTTCCAATGTGTAGATGTCGATGGTGTGAAATCATCCGGGTTTCCAGTTCAGTTAGGTGTTCCTCAAGGCTCAATACTAGGGCCATTCTTGTTCTTAGTGTAGTATATCAATGACTTACCATTCTATTAAAATGATATCTATGACGTTGTACTGTTTGCAGATGATACCTCTCTTATTTTTAAAGTAGACCGGAATAGACAAGAGTTTGGCGACGTAAACAGTGCTCACTCAATGGTTACGGATTGGTTTACGTCAAATAACCTATGCTAAGAAAACTAAATGTGTAAAGTTCGTTTTACCGAATGTTAGAAATCTAGGACTCATCATCGTCTTAGATAAAGAGCTGCTTGAAACAGTAGACTCGGCAGTTTTTCTGGGCATAACAGTAGATGCCAAACTTCAGTGGGGCCCACATATATCAAACCTAGCAGGGAGGCTCGGTTCAGCCGCCTACGCCGTCAGGAAAGTAAGACAATACACTGACGTTGATACAGCACGATTAGTCTATTTTAGTTATTTCCACAGCATTATGTCCTACGGTATTCTGCTGTGGGGCAAGCGGCTTTGCCCCACAGCAGAATACCGTATATAGTCTAAAATATATTCGTCCTTCAAAAACGAGCTGTCCTAGCAATTTATCAGCTAGGAGCCAGAGTTTCTCTTAGAGATTTTTTTAATGATATGTTATACAACATGTTATACATTAGGCAAAATATACACTTATACACTAAAAACAGTGATTTTCACAATGTTAATACTAGAAATAAGAACAAACTACGTGCTCCCTTTCACCGGCTTCATAAGGTTCATAACTCATTTGTTGGACTAGGTATAACCTTTTATAACAAGCTACCCTCTTCTTTGCTAGATTTGCCTTTTAATGCGTTTAAAGCTCAAGTAAAATCCAACCTTTGTTCAAAGGCATATTATTCAATTAAAACTACTTAAACGATAAGAATAGTTGGTCGCTGTTATTAACTCAAGACAATGTTTATGTTCTTTCTCCAGAATCAGCTTACCTACTGACAGGGTATACGAGTTCGTATATTTATTTTAATTTTATTTGACTATATAAGTCAATCATTTTTAGTTTTCTTCATTTATTATTGACATGATCTACTCATTACTCGTACAATGTATTTTTTAACGAGTTGTATTGCAATAAGTGGTTAGCTAACGACCTCGATAATTGATCTTAAATTATTCTTGCCTGAGCAACCGGCAGCGAGTTCGTAATGCTCCCGTAGATGTCACTGCTTGCGGTAGCGTCGGGGATCGGGTTGCCTCCTTCCCTCAAATATGGTGAAGGGGGCAATGGCTGATCTTTGCGTTATGCTCGTGAACGGTATTATCGTATTGTTAAAGTAATTGTTCTGTTAATTTATTTTACTTCGATGGTCCTAGTTTTTCATTTGTATGTACTTAAAAAATAATCCAAAAATACATATGTAAGGTGTCACGCCCCTTATGCCTGGAGGCTTTTATTTGTGTATAAAGTTATGTTGTTGTTTTTTTTCATTGATTTTTATTGGTGTCTGTTTTGGGTATATTGACGTGGCAAGCTTACATATGGCAGATAATTTAATATGATTTTTTGTGTTTAACGGTTTTTCTTCTTTGATTACCTTTTAATTGTATAGTTCTATGGTTTTTCTAACTAAACAGACAGCTGTGCTGCTGGGGAGTTTGTTGCGCCACTTCTTCTTCCCAGCTAAAGCACTAGGAAGTGGTGAAGGGCGGGCGTTTTGGGGGACTGTCTTATGTATGCAAATAAATGAAATATCTATTAATTTTTTTGGATTATTGCCTTATTAGGTATTTATTAATAAAACAAGCCAAGGGTCCGATGGAATTTCGGCAGAAATGACGAACTTCCATTCTACATTTTATCCTCTGTTGAACCCCACTAGGGGAAGAATTTTCAATAATCCCTAGTAAGTTAGCTAGCTCACTTTAGTTATACAACATGTCCCCGAAGAATATAATGTAATCATAATACATACACTGAATTTTTACGCCTATGTATAAAACATTGTTTGTTTATTAAATTAATTATTTTATTATACTGATTGTGAGAGAAAATTGTGGTCACAATACAAATCTACGCACGAACACATTCGCACACGTATTAGGGTCTAGTGTAGTGGGTACTTCGGAATAAAAACAGTCCATTTTGGTTTATTTGCTTGTACATCGGAAGTGTGTCTGTGCATTCGGTTAAAATAGTTTATTCTCATAAAGAACAGAAAACAGTTCACTTACGGTATGAGATATACAAATAAAACACGCAGTTATAAAGTAACATTATAATTCCGTAAATCGGTCGATAAAAAGAAAACAGAATATTTTAAAATAAGCTTCTAAAGATTCTAAAACAATCAAAAGGTTATATATTATACGCGGGCAATCTATATATTTATTCATAAATCTATATACATATTTAAGGTGTATTTATTAATACACGAAATATTTGAAGAGTCCCTCTTCAAATATTTCGTGTATTAAGTCTATAGGTCGAACAGAAGCTATAGAAACGATTTTTTTTTAAATCTAAGCATCTATGAATGAATGAATGAATGAAATGCACCGACCCCAGCGTGGTTTGACCAGACTCGATTAATCGAATGAACCCCAAGATTTGCACTAGCCCCTGAAGCCTCATGTTTCATGGTGCTACATAGACCATTGCAAATCAAGGAGTAGACCGGGGGGCACTGTAATGGTAGGGAAGAAGACGTGCCCGTAGGATAGGATTAGGAGTATGAGAGCCAATCGAGTAATGCACCCTAAAATTAGCATTGGACTAGTGGAGGGGGGGGTAATATTTGTCTATGGGAGGGCATCTTTTAACGACGTCTCAGCCGGTCGCTGCTATGCTGTGTTGTTCCAATATCTTCATCTGAGGTCTCGCTACTATCCGTTTCTGGTTTCCTATATATCTCGCTAGCAGCCTTTTTGACCTTATCTCGTTCTTCAGCCGTGTCCAACCAGAAGTTGATTTCCTTGTCGAAGTAAGACATGTCTTGTTTCAAGTTGTCATTCCAAGTGTAAATAGGTCGGCCGACTTTTTTGGATTTTGCCTTATACTGCATTGCTGCATGTAGTAAGTGTGGTTTTCGTCGTCTGTGGACATGTGCGAGATAACACATCCTATGATTCTTGATGCGTTTGGTTACGGTTTTTCCGTTTAAAATTTCTCATGATAACTCTTTCGTATTTTCTCAGTCTTGACCTGTTGGCTTTGGTGAGTGCCGATACTTTCAGTCCGTGTATCATACAAGGTACGATCACCATTTGATACATAAGTCTAGCTAACTTCCAGTCCATCTTTGAGTTTATTATAAATGGTATTAGTGACTTCGCGTTTCTGGTGGCTTGTTCGCAGCGTTTTTTAATTGTGCTCTTTCTGCTTAATGCAGATGTTATGTATGTGCCTAGATATTTCATTTCTTCGACTGTAGGTAAATTGACTCCATTAATGGTAACGTAGGTCGTTTTCTGTGAAGCTGTGGGGTCCCTTATTAGTATTTTTGTTTTTGTTTCGTTTATTTGGAGGCCGACACTAGACAATAAGGGTTTAATATGGTAAATGATACCTTCAAGCCTTTCTAGGTCTTCTGTAATGAAGATAAGATCGTCCGCAAATGATAATACCAGGGGGAGACAGATTTCCTGATCTTGGTCCAATTTAATTAATTGCGTTTCATCCTCAAGTGTTCTAAGGACATCATCCATAACCAGTGTAAACAGGCGAGGGGATAGAGGGCAACCTTGTTTGACTCCCTTTCCCTTGATAATCCAGTTGCTTTGTTGGCCACACCATTTGATATATGTTCGTTCATTCATGCAAACTTTGATTATCCTGTTGGCTAACGATTTGTTAGTCCGTTGTACTAATATATCACTCAGTGCGTTCAGGTCAATGTTATCAAATGCCTTTTCTATGTCGAGGGCGAGTACAAAGATTCTTCTACCGGCACGCCATTCTTCGTCCAGTACCCTCTTAAGTGTAAAGATGTGATCATCTGTTGACCGATTGTTTAGAAAGGCAGCTTGGTAATTGCCCAATTCTTTTATCGTTTCGTCTAATTTGTGTAGCAGATAGGAGGCGTAGATTCTGTAGCCTGTATTGCAAATTGATATGCGTCGATAGTCGCTTGTATCTTTAGGGTTATTATTTTTCGGAATTGGTACCTGCTCTGTTTCTAACCACGTGTCGGGGACTTCATTCTGATTCCATGCTTTGTTCATATGATTGGTGACGGCTTTCTGTAATATAAGGGGCATCGCTTTGTAAAGCTCAATTACCACTTGGTCTGTTCCCGGAGCTGTCCCGTTTCTCATGTTGTTAATAATTTTCATTACGTCATCCACAGTGGGTCCTACATTTTGAGCGTCAGTTATCGGCTTCGTTACGTTAACCGTTGGTATAGGTGGGCCCTCTGAGCTTTTTAGGATTTGTTCCCATTTGGACATTGGTATATATTCTTTTACGACGTTTGGTGTGTTGTTTGCTGCTCCTGTAAAATAGGTACAGTACCTGCATGCGTTTTGAAGGATTGTTTTTTTCCCAGTCCATTAAAGAAGTCCCTACATGCGTTTTGTTCTTCTTTGTATTTAATCTTTTGAAGCGTTGCCTGACATTCTTTTACACGATAATGTCTATTTGGGTTATCTGGTTGTCTTCTTTCTAAGAATTTAGCCTTTTGGAGGTTGGCAAGAGCTAATCGATGCTCCCTGGAATGAGTCGGTTGAAAAATCAGGGTTTCCTGGGCCGCTTCTTTTAGTACTCCCGTTATGGTACTCCAAGGTATTTCGATATTTGCTTCCGTTGAATTTATTCCTATATTTCCTAGTTTTTTGGTTATGCATTCTTGGTATTTTGTTGTGGTGGATTTGCTATTGAGAGCGGCGTAATGGCATTGTTTATATTTAAAATCCTTGGCCTCCAGTTCTTTTCCCTTCGCGCCTTGCGCTAGCCCTTTTGTATTATTTTTGGTGCTTTCGTTATTGTGTAGAATGCGGCTTGTTTTTAGCAGCCCCCAGATTATTTTATGGTCGGAGATGCCCCTAGCAGCCCATTCACCTTTAATGAAGTGAAAGAGTTTTTTTCCTGTATGTGGCGTAATAATGTGATCCAATTGGGATTTCTGGGTGCATTTAGACCATGTTATCTTACAAGATGGTCTCGCTTTTGTTGTTTCTATTTGCAGTTTTTCCCTGTTGGCTATATCCATTAACATTTCTCCGTTGTGGTTGGAATAGTCATGATAGAGGTTTTGGTGAATCAGCCCTTTGCGTTGGAAACTTAGCGTATCTTTTCGACCAATGTGTGCGTTAAAGTCGCCTAGGATTACTAGCGTACATTTCTTTGGTTTTTGTCTAATTAGGTTTAAAACCCCTATGAAAGATCTTGTTGCTTTATGGGTACAACTGTTGATGTGTGAGTTGATTATATAAAGGGGAGCATGCTTGTCACTTACCGTACCAATTCTCAGGGTGATTGCCATTGCGTCGGTGTCCTTTTTCATGTTATTTATTTCAATTCGGGCATCTTTTCTGATTAGAATCGCAAGTCCTCGGTGTGCTTTGCCTGTGATTCCAGATAGGTGCCATTCGTAGTGCGCGGAGTTGTACCTTCCTGAATTCATCCCTGTTTCTTGTAGGCAGGCTACGTGTATGCCCCTATGTGAAAGTTCAGCGTCTATTTTAAATTTTTTGCTCGGTTTCGAGGCGCCACGGACATTCCAAGTTGCAATACACAAGTCAGGGTAGGTGTACTTCGTTGTGACAGAGGGCGGGCTTCTGAGGATTGTGTATCCAGTGGCATCCGCTACTTCGTTTGACATCGGTGTACCTAACGAGGAGGCTAATTGTTTACTCGTTCTTAATGCATTAAGTAATTGGGGGTTATTCTTTTGGAACCGAGGTGTTGTGGGCTGTTTTTGATCTGCTCTTATGTTGTACTGGTTACTTGAATTTTCGATATTTTGTAATGCTCTGGCGTTTGTTGATTCCTGCGTTAGAGTTTGCTGGTTACTGTTATACCGGTCGTCGTCAATTATCACCCAGCTGTCATAGTGCTGTTCATTGTAGAAAATATGTAAGTTACCTGGTACTGCCTCGCCGGTGGGTGAATATACCAGTGTGTTCCCGCTATTCGTGTGAACAAACACGTTTACAAGGTAGTATTCTGTCGCGGCAATTAGGATGTCTTCACCTCCCCAGAATGAATCAGTGAACTGCGCGGTAACGTATTCTGATATCATTTGTTCCTGAGATAGATTATTGTTAGGAAGAAAGTCCTGAATATTATTTAAAAGTGCTACGCTTATTCTTTCATCGTCTCGATTCACTGACACAAATTTTGCCAGATCGCGGCGTACCGATAAGTGATCGAAAGTCAGACCCAAGACATTGTTCATTTGGTGAGCTAAGGCTCTAAATAAACAATTCCCGTCCCTTTTCATAGGTACTTTTACAATAGCCATTGTGGAATTTTTGCTTTGTTTAAACTTTAAAGACACTGAAATTTTACTAAGACAGGGGTAAGATTAATGTGCCGTCCCTTTTGGATTCTGAGGAAGTGTATCTTTTTGTGGAGCTTTACAATTCAGCGTAGAAAGTTTTTAGTGTTTTTTTATGCATCCGAACCCTTGCTTGACATGTGTCACACAAAAGGTGGTCAAAAAGATAGGGGCTGCATCTACTCAGATTATTTGTTGGCCGTATTTCCTGGGAATTAATGCTACAGTTACGTTACATACATACAGGCATCGTTCTTTTTGTTTGAGTAAATAGCATCCAACAGAAATTTGTCAAGATAAACGTCACCCTTCACCAGAATGTCTCTTGAACTAGGGACAGCCAAACCTCAAGTTCACGACCCTGCTGACCCGCTTGGCCCTACCACAGTTAGATTAGAGCTGAGAGTCAAAACTCATCCGATGGACTTATTTAGCCTTTTTTGTTTGGCCTTAACAAAAACATTTACAAGAAAATGCAAATTGCTAGTTGGAGCCTTAGATGATTTGCTATAAATTAACACAAATTAACACAATAACTAAGCTAAGTGAAATCTTTGTACTTTCTTAATGAGAATTAAATTTCCTTAACCATAGAATGGATTGATCTCACCAAATTTGAGGCTCAGGATCCAGGCAAGCAGTTCCTCGCCTGCGTTGAGGTTAGATGCACAGTTCCAGATAAGTTTGTTTCGCGACATAGGGCACACCAGCAGTTTGTTAAACACTATCACTCCGTTGTCCAATGTTGGGCGTGGGGTTGGCCCACTCTATCCCTACCGTTCGAGAAAACAAGGCGTCTACACTTACAAAGTAATTATATACATCGAAAAAATGATTTCAGCCTGTGTTAAATTATAATTGTTGGTATGTTTGAGGACAATATTACCTAGATTAAAATATAGTAAATTCAAGCAGGCATTCATTTATACTTGACAGGAAGCAATAGTAATAGTCACTGAATAGTGATTACAAGTGTAATAGGTAATTGATACAATCGAAAAAATGACTCCTTATCTTTGTTTATTATGTTGAAATCAGAGGTCTCGATCGCACTATTTGTCAGAATAATAGCGTATATTCGTTTATCCCGCACTACTACAATTAATATGAATACACTGACCTATTGCAATTGTTTAAAGTTATGTTGAACATGCGCGTGGCTTTGGTTTAACGATCTAAATCGCAGCCGCAGCTTAGAAGTACAGCTTAAGGTACGGAACGATCTCACCAGTAATGCGGAACGGATCAGGTCAAGTCACTCCTCAGCAGCAGATGTCTCAGCTGCATGGAACGCACTTATTTATCTTTTGAACCGATTTAAAATATTTCGATTTAAGACACTGACACATACACACACAGAAGAAACAAGGTTTGGTTTCTAAGTCCGGCAAGTAAACCACCATCTGTTGGGCACGTTGCCTCAAGCGGAAACAAAGGCGCGACCTTCCTGTTCGGAGTTTCGAACAGAACCCCTCCATAGGTCCTCTCTATAGGTCGAACAGAAGCTATAGAAACGATTTTTTTTTAAATCTAACCATCTAATTTAAAAATTACTTGACACACATAGTAAATACTGGCTCTTTTTTATTTTGTAACATCCATTACGCTAGTTTCTAAGTAAATACTACTTAAAAACTACTTTCACTGAAGCGGGCGACGTCACGGCGGCGCGCTTAGATGTCGCGCGGCTTTTATGAATGTTCAAAAGAGTACCCGCGCCCGCGCCGCGCTAGCTTTAGTTGCCTCGACCCGCCCGCCGCCGCCGCGATGTTTAGTCCCGCGCGAACCGCATGTTGCACTGCACTCGGCTTAACTAACGTGGTACGCATCGGGCTTCGCGCAACAAACGCAACAATGCCGAATTATAGGTATTCCAACCAGGAGTACCAGAATATAGTGGACTGCTACAATGAGGGTGGACGTATTTTGCCCACAGCACAAGTCCTCTTCTTGGAGCTATTTGGAAGAAGACCATCACTGCAGACCATCCTAGGAGCTGTACCTATACACAATACACACATCGCCTACAATTTTGACTACCTATGATATTTTTATTTTATGATTATTATTGTTATTGCTATTTTGTTTCAATTTAAATATTATCTTGTTTGATTTATGAATGGAAGTGATGACCAATTAATTGTTCTTACCCTATCTTATAATTTTTATATTACAGTTACCTACCTACCTACCATTATAGACACCTAAATTAAACATGTCAAAATAAGTATTTTTGTATAAGCACAGTGGATTGTTTATTATTGTGACACTGTAGAACCTTAAACTATGTATTTATATTGCTGTGCCCTAGCAGGGTTCATGTATGAAACCTCAGTATACTTGTAAGAACTTATAAACTACATGAATGCAATAAATGATGATTATGATTATGACTTCCATGTGTGGGGTAGGGCAAAAAACCTGGCCATACCATTTCCAGTGCGGAACAATTAAAAATGCGAATAGTGAACGCTTTTGCAGTGATGGTTAGAGATAGTGACACATTATTAAAAGTTCAAGGACATATTATTAAACGTGCAGCCGACTGCGTCCAACAACAGGACGAATATGTACAGCAATTGGTGAAAAAAAAATGTGCGCAAATAAATAAATCTACATAGTTATTAGGTATGTACATTTTAAATTATGGTACATAAGTTGATTCTACATTTTAAACACGCCTATGTAATTATTGTTACAATAATTCTTAGAAGGCACTTGCATACCGTATGCAGTGGGATAACTGATTTTCGCGTAAAATAGTCACGTTTCTACTAACAATGTTGTTTACCTACAAAAAGATTGGTCAATAAAACGTATCATCTACCCGTAATGCTGTTAAAAACAAAACTCTTTTGCAAAATTTCAAGCTTCCACACCCAGTGGTGTTGGGTATGGAAATTGTGGTGTGTGGCTCGCTGTCCGTTGTCTGTCAGTAAATGACTGAATTTTTCTTAGAAAGTAGATATTTTGTGAACTGTAGACACCGTTATCCTCATATGGAGTCATTGCACATGAACATCTTTTAGTATAAGACCAAAACTAAATTCGATACATTAATGTTCGCGTTTCTCGTCAAAAGGTTTGGTGCCACAGTAAAAGTTGTTCATGGTGATAAGTAAAATGACCCCTTAAGAGGCACAAACATTTCCGGGCCACGCTTAGGCGTGTCGATTTCGCCAATGAAACTTTTAAACCCAGTTCAAGAGCTGTGAGTAACAATATTCCGTAATAATTTTGCCACTGACAGCTCTTGAACGCGCTTTACATGTGGAACCCGTTTCATTGGTGAAATCGGCACTAAGTGTCTCATTTGTTTGTAAATTCACTAGCATCACCAATAGTAATTAGGTCCAAAAGTCTAACAATCACGTTCTTATTTGTTTTGTCCGTTATTTTCTATATTTTTCACCATGTCATAATCATCATTAGCTTATTATGTTCCCACTGCCGGGACACAGGCCTCCTCTCTGTGAGAGGGAGTGGGCCGTAATCCACCACGCGGGCCCAGTGCGGGATAATTTTTGGTTCTAGGACATGCCGGTTTCCTAACGATGTTTTCCTTCACCGTTTTGAGAGCAGTGGTGATGAAATAATTTACACAAAGTAAAGCGCATGTCTGGGTTCGATCCTACGACCTACACCTCTTAAGTCGGCACACCATGTATTTTCACAAAATTGTAACACATTATTTTCCCGTCCAAACATTCAAACAAAAAAACCAATTCATTCTGCTTACACATATCAGCTGCGACAAAAAGTTGTCAGTGGAAATGATTTAATGGGGTCTCATCCATATCGTAATCAGAGGCGCATGATTTATCGCCGGATTGTTATTCTGTGCACGATCAGACACACGTCATGTAATCCCTCGGAATCTCACGTAATTGACACCGTGCGCTCTGCGTTGTCATTTTAACTTATAACGTGGATTATGGAGCGCTTCTATCATGGACATATGGATCTAAAGTAGCGATATAGCAACGTGTTTTCCACTAAGACTTTTTAATAATATGTGAGACTTTTTAATTTACGTTAACAACCTTATTTTGTACAACCTCTTGTTAACGTAAATTATCTGTGGGCTTTAACATTTAACTGTGAGTTGTGTTTCTTCTTCTGTATCTATCTATCTATTATATCTTAAAAATCCAACATGTGAAGCGAAAGATAGTCTATAAAAAAGTAGTTTGTTCAATGAGTAAATGTTGACTGAACCTTTTTCAAAATATGTATGTGCTGGAATATGTCCTATATGTTTTTCGATATGTACACGATAAAGATAACTTAACTACTTTGTTTAATGTTCATGCTACCACCTAACTGTACTAAAATAACTCACACCAAACTGAGGCACGAATCCGTAAACGGGATAAGAAAAATATTTCATCGTATACATTTTCATTGCAGAGATTAAACAATATTTCTAAGTTTTCTTTGTGTTATAAAAATATATGCTTACTGCTTAGTGTGGTGCAAATCCGAGCGAGATCTTGAAACAAACTATTCCCTTTACTCGGATTATATGGATTAGAAGGACAGCTAGCTGCAATCATGCATCTGTACAGGCATACTTAACAACAAACTGGAATCATCCATTTGTGTAGCGACGACACAAATCCACCAATACCAAAGTTCTATGCTTAGAAGTGGGGTTTAACCGTGTTCATAGAATCGACAAATGAGAGAACATGATTTTAAAATACAAGAATGCACGAACTTAACGAATGTCGATAACTACACAGAACTGTAAGAAAAACATCGTTATACATTGTCGGAACATGCTTTTATTTTTTATATCCTCTAGTAGCAGCCCCCAGAAAAGGCTTAATGAAACACACGAAGCGAGCTCTCCGTAACTACACCGTCGGGTCTCTGTGTACAGTTATCAACCTTTGTCGTGAAATGTTGCCACAGATTAAATTAAAACTGGTCAAGTGTGAGTTGAACTTTGAACTTGCACCTGAAGAGATATGAGGAACAGGGTGTAAAGTTCACTCATACTCTTCAGAAAAGGGAGGATCCTCCGTCCAGATGGATGTCGTATCTGGTGGGCAACTGCCCGATGATTGTTGTCGGGAAGTTGTATATGTGCTATCTGCGCGGTAAACTCTGCTTGCGCGATGCAGGATTGATGCGTTTGTTCGCATGTGGCGGTGTAGATGCCGCCACATCACTCCCCTCCGAAGACTGGAGGTCGATAGTGGACTAAGTCTTGTATCTTGCGATGCTTATGCCAGTTGGGTTCCAGTGGTTTGGAACCGGGTGTCGCATAGTTCGCGGAGAGTCGGAACTGTCTGCGAAGATGCCCCAGTGAGTCGGGGTGGCTGACTGCTGATGTCGACCAGGAGAGGGATTAAGCGCTCTGCTTGTGGACCGGCCGAATGTGCAGTGTGCTGTGCCAAGGTTGCTGATGAGGCTGAAGGTGATGACCAGGTATGCGCTTGCGCTGCATGCTGATGGTCAGGACAACCGTTCAAGCCGTGGTTGCTGGCTGGCTGTGTGACTTGCGGGAGTGATGATGATGACGTCACGCTGAAGTAGTTGCACGAAGGCTGCTACTCGGCTGATACTCGGGGTCACCAGTGAAGAGATGATGTTCATCACGTCGGGGTCACCAGTGAAGAGATATGAGGAACAGGGTGTAAAGTTGTAGTTGTTGTCGGGAAGTTGTATATATGCTATCTGCGCGGTAAACTCTGCTTGCGCGATGCAGGATTGATGCGTTTGTTCGTATGTGGCGGTGTAGATGCCGCCACACACCTACCGTTTATGGCTGAATTTAAAAGCCTTTTACATGGACTTCAAAAAAGGAAGAGGGCTTCGTTCGGACATTTTTGTGTTTGTAACCAGATAGCTAGAAAATAAAAAATGTAACCAGATATCTAAAAAAACCAGGTAGTGAATCGAGTGAGTGTGAGTATTCTAGCTTTTATCTTTGCGAATTGGGAACCGATTTTAATGAACAGTGGTTTGTGGCTATGTAATAACAGCCGCGGTCGATCATTTAATCGAAATGACAAAAGACATGAATCGCCCGCGGCTGCTGACCTTGGTACTATCGCTTGTCTGTGCAGTCCAAAATCGAAAAATAAACGAATGGTCGGTTATTCCATTTTCAAAGTTATTTTAGTTCCGAAATTTTTTTCACAAAGAAAGATGATGATACAACTTAAATTCAACAGTAACTCTGTGGGGTTTTCCGAGTCAGTAAACGTCGAGTACATTTATATTTGGCCAGTGCTCGGACGCGAAGTATAGCTAAGCAATATTAATTGAACTCTTGTCTATGTATGAGGTAGGTGCGTATCATATGTATATTATAGTCTGGCCGGATTAGTTGTTTCATGTATAACTAAAACATCCTATCGCATAATTCTTTTTTTTTTGTTTTATTATATTGAAGATATGGCCTGATTCGATGTCTTTACTTTTGAAGTTGTTAAACTTTGTCTTATTTTCAAAGAATATTGAAAGTCAAAATTAATAAATCAACAACGTAAAATACCTTTATAAAAATTCTAAGAGAATCCGTCAGTTTGAAGTGGCTATAAAACTAAATGGTCAATAAAAACTTGGGACATGAAACGTTATCCTTAGAACTTGAGTGAAATGTTTAATTTAATATCACTATGAAAACATGTAACAATGTTGCCACTAGTCCAAGTCCTTCTGTTTTACCAAATATTTGCATAAAACCTCACAATTTAGACATGACAGTTGAATGACATTATTTTTGGGCTTAATAGTTAATGAATCACTAATATTCGATCACAGGTCAAATGTTAACTGACACATCTCTTATAATTGCAAATTCCCTCTCTATTATAAATATTCATTTTAAACAGAAATAGTGTGTAGTATCGGCGAAAATTATGAAAATTGGTAACGTCACCATTTTCATCGTTTGAGGTTCTAAGTAAAGTCAAAGCTTTCATTTGACACAATTCACATAATACGAACCATTACATCAAACATTCAATCATCAATCATTACAAAAATAAACGAGTTACAAGAAATCACAGTAACGTACCTTCTAAAATCTCTGCTCCAACACGCGTAGATGACGGGGTTCATGGAAGAGTTGACCCAGCCCAGCCACGTCACCACCACGTTCACGATCTCCTCGTGCGCGATGCATGCGGAGCAGATGCCTGACAGCAGGTTCACCACAAAGAACGGCAACCAACACACTATGAACACACCCATCACTATACCTAATGTCTTCGCTGCCTTCTTCTCTTTCGCAAACTTCGCTAACTTACGAGATAGCGAAAAGTTTTTCGGTAGATGCTTGCCGTGCGTCACGTTGGTCAGACGCGTCGACGAACGCGATAACCCATTGTTTTGTAGCGCGGTCAGAGGCTCTTGATCAGCCTCTTCCGGCGTACACACTCCGTGACACGCCTCACTCCGTTGACGCACAGTCCCACCTCTATGTATTCGCAACGTCAACTCTAACTCACCACTAGGTCTCATAACTTGCTTAGTACCGATTTTAAGAGACCGCGTCTGAATAGTCGCTGCACGATATATACGATAATAAGTGAACACCATCACAAACAAAGGCAAATAAAACGATATTGTTGATGAAAATATTATGTACTCTAAGTTTTCCGTGAACGGACACTTGTAGTCTGGCACTTCTTCCACGCGCACAGCGCGCCACCACGCAATGGCGGGGAATGATATAGCACCAGAACACACCCACACGGCAGCAATAAGGAAGGCGGCCTTCCGTCCACTCATACGCATCGGATATGTTATGGGGTCCGTAATGGCCCAGTACCGGTCTAACGAGATCACGCACAGATTCAATATGGAGGCCGTACTGAACAACACGTCTAAAGATCGCCAAACGTCACACCAGTCCACACCGAAGAACCATGTGTGTTCCAACACTTCGTATAATGCGGAGAACGGCATCACCACCAGACCGACGAGGCAGTCGGCGACCGCGAGCGACGTCACGAAGTAGTTGGTGGATGTGTGGAGGTAGCGCTCGCGTACCACGGCGAGGATGACGAGCATGTTACCGAAGACGGTTGTTAAGGAAAACAGTAGGAGGAAGGAGACAAGGACTGCTCTGTCCTGGAGGAGTTTGATGTAGTCGTTCCAGGGCTCTTCGGGGTCACCGGTCACATTGTAGGCGGAGGTGTTGTCGAAGGAGATGTTGAAGTCAATACCGTTGATACTGTTGAGGCCTTCGACGGCGGCGCGGCCTGTGTCCAGGGTGTACTCCACGCCGCGGTACAGGACGTCCAGTTGGCCTCTAGCCACTAGTACATCCGGATCCGTCCCGTTCATATTTTTCTGATAGTCACTTGCTCACTAGCGCCATGGTGAGTGTTTATGTTTCCCTTGTTTCGCCCGCAGCCATTTCGAGATTACGTTCTTGGCAGGCATTGTATTCCAGCATTCCAATATCTGGCACATGTTTCGTTGGCATATTTTTGTAGCCCGCAGATCTGCTAACCCACGGTCTGAAACAGAAATAAGTTAAATTAGAATCTACACAGCATTTTTATTAGAATTTTATATTGCCTCGTGAAAATGAGATTAAAATGTGCTGTATATAACATTACAAGAGAAAATTAAATTGGCAACAGTAAATTTTATCACTCTTAAACTTTTGCGAAGTTTAATGATATCAAAAGTTAAAGGTTCTGTGTGTTGGCTGTGTCAGTGTCACGGGGGTGATCGTCACTTGTATAACGTCATCATCGACAGGTGGCCTTGCGGGACATAAATAGCGCTCAGAGCAACTGGCGAGATCAAACGAATTGTGTGCCGTGGGCCGTGACGGGTCCGTCCACATGAGGGCGCTTGAACCGCTCCCCGGCCTCCCCTCGACCTTCCCACCCCCCTTCCCTCCGAACTTTACATTAACTCGTAGCTTACTACGTGTAATGTAAATAAACAGGTGGGTTTCAGTTACGCAATTAAGGCATGGGAACACATGTGGATGCCGAAAGAGGCTCGATTGATTACAGCCTGACCGCTTTCGGTGCTCAATGGGTTTGTAACGTTCTGATCTTCATATTCATAGCTGTCTAGTTTATCAAATATGTTAACAGTGATTGTTGACAATGATACCGAGAGAAAACTTTGGGTTAGGCATTAACAAATAGTTTTCTCTCGGTATGCGTTGCGTTAAGACTGTTCAAGGACAACCAGAAAAAAAATACTTCCATAAACTCTAAATCTACATCTCCATTTTTTTTAACAGGACCTTTATAGTCAAGTTCTCTGATTTGGAAAAAGTTCCAATTGACAATTTACAAGTTAGAGGGACTTGTAAAATTATGATTAAATACCTAACTCAATCATCAACTCGGTTTAACGACGTTTCATTTAATATGTTAAGGTTTCTTTGTCGCCTGCCAGGGTCGCGGGTTGTTCGAAAGAGATAACTTGGCCCTGGCACGGGCAAAAGTTACTTGAAACTACTAAAATAGTTAACTAGAGGAAAATTATAAAATAGTTTAAATTACTATTTAACTCTAATTTCTGATACATAATTGTCAATTTAAACTTAACTCCGAAACAACTAACTTTGTAACTTGTAAATAGAGCTAAGTCGAATCCAAAAATAATATCTGGCATTAATTATTCAAAAGCATTTAAAGTTCACTCAATAAGTTTGTCGAAAGTAAACTGGTTTTGTTTGTTATTTTAATCATGCTGTTCTACGATTTAAACATATAATATAACACACAAATATTTTTCTTGAGACGTGACTTGTCAGTTGGCAGAGATAAGTACATTAATTAATTACTGTTTTAAAAACACAATTCGAGTTATACAGTGCGCGCTACGTGGTTGCTACGACCGCGTAGCTAATCGCTACGCTGCGCTACGCTAGTTACTACGCAGTTTGCTGAGTTGAAATTAAGGGCAAGCGCCAGGTTGCCCGCCAAATTCATATTTTTGATATTTTATGAAATTGTTATTGAACCTGACTAACTGACCACCAAATTGTTAGACCTCGCCTCTCATGCACAAGGTGGTGGGTTCTACAGCAATCGAGCAGCAATCAAGAAAAACCATGGCAGGAAACCTAGACTTACAGTTAACATAAGTCTGAAATTGCCAACTCGTCTGGAACAAGCGTGGACATCAATGCTCGTGCCTTCTCCGTATGAGAAGAGGCCGTTGCCCTGCAGTAGGACAATAATAGGATGGTATTATTATTATTGAGATTATATTTTGGAGAGAGCCTTACTTCGAATGACACTACAATGTTTGTCTAATACAGTTTTTGACGAAATACCTTAGGAATTTATTTATTTATACATACTTTATTGTACACCACATCATTACGTACCAAAAAATAACCAAAATTGAAAATATACAATAGGCGGCCTTATCTTTATGTGTGGTGTTTCAGTGTAGGTTAGGTATTTACAGTAAGCGTTCAAAAGTGGATAGGCACGTTAATAGTCGTATTGCTGTGAACTCGCGGTACGATTGCATGTGATGTGTTAAACGACACACACCTCAAAGATCGCAGTTTTTCACGGCAAACACTGACGTATCGTTGCGTACTAGGATCGCAAAAATATATTTCCGTGGTTTTTGTTAGACACGCATCATGCGCTTGACCTGGCCAGCTTATGGCATTGCTGAAATTCCTTAATCTAACTTGGTAGCAGTAGGCGCCAAGCGCTGGACTGAGAAGCAGCCGGCTTAGGTTCTGATCTCTTAAGATGCAGCGCAGTTTTATTGCCAATTTTTTTTGTTGTTATTGCATTATAGGGTTTAGAATAAAAAAATGCGTTACAAGTGATTATTTAAATGAAACCATATTAATTTTTGATAATATTTTACATGAAGATAACCACTGCGATTATTTATAACAACTTCTTCAGCCAAATAGGATTTGCAATACTATGTCAAAGAACTTAGAAACGATTTGTTTTATTTTAACATGTGAGATGTTCAAAAAAAATCATAAGTAAATTTATTTAATTCTATAAGTCTTGTAACGACCTTAATGTAAGAAAACACGTTGTCCGTCCTATCACAACACCAAAAAAAACCTTTGCGTCAAATCACCACACGACATGGTATGCACTATTCCACCCGCGCACATCATTCATAAAAAGATGCGCTTTCTACCTTGGCCTTTCACTCTACAATAAAGTAAACAAGAAAGGATCTATATTTAGCTCAACGACTCTTATTTGCAAAAAGACTGTTCGCACATTTCTTCAAAACCTTAACTACTATGACACTGAAGAATTCCTAAAGAAGTGAACAGACATACATACAATTGATTATACACCACATACCACACATAATTACAGACACACACCACACTCCACACTAAATACTAACACCGACACACACTACACTGACTAAATCGTACACGTATCGTAACTTTTTACTTTTTTTATTTAACTGTTTGTCTCAGCCCTAAAAATTATTCCACGTGGAATTTTCAACTCTACAACTAAGACGGAATCGGAACTGTTGCTTCTAAACACAGGCTACCATGTAGCTTATCTGGGAGAGCAGTAATCCTACCACTAACTAGATGTAAGCTAATCACTGTTCTATTTTAATTTACGAGTACTTCACCATGTATCTAGTCTAAGTTAAACAATAAACTTAATTTTTTTTTTTTTTTTCAACATTAAAAAATATAAAAAATAGTGGTCCGCCGTTATCGGGAGAAGGGTCCAAGCTACCGGCGGTTAGGGCTCCAGAGACAGGAACCTCCTCACGATACGAGCCGTATCGTGGAGTACTGCATTCTGAATCAGGCCCTTGATCCAACCGCCTATCGAAAGCCTCGAGAGATGTTGATCGAGGCTTTTGGCCATCGGGTCATTGACCGATACGACAATGGGCACAATGACGGCCGAGTTCACATTCCACATATCAACAACCTCGTGTGCTCGAGTGAGTCGAGATATTTAATTTGTTTCTCTTTCTAAGCTTTCACGAGGTCCTCGTCATGCGCAAGGGTAACATCGATATATGAATGAATTGAAAATCATCAAAATACGCTAAATGGAAAAATACGTATTGTTGAAGCTGAATGAAAACTACCCAAGCAAAGTTTATAAAATTAGGGACCACCCCTGAAGCATATCTATTGAAAAAGAGTTTTCGAAATCGATTCACAATTGCTGGAGATATCGTGTAACAAAGATACAAAAAAACAGACGAATTGAGAACCTTCTCCTTTTGGAACTCGGTTAAAAAGAGAAATGGTCGGCATTCGGATCTTGAAGAGTTTATTAGTAACGAACCACTGGTTACTAATTCTCTATTCTCCAAAATGAGTATGATCTGTCGATTTCCTAATCAGGCGATTTTTTTTGTGAATAGACAATCTATCGTCGAATATCACAAACAATTCTTTCCCGAGAACAGAACTCAACATCCAGAGCGCAAAAGCATACCGCTCAGCTCGCAAAACTAAGCCATCCGATTAAGACTGATATCCGACCCAAACATGTTTGGTTCACCAAGACAATAACGAACAATGAGTCCGGCATCAATTATACACTCGATCAATTGATCAGCCAAGCAATCGAGTTGTTGAATCGATTTAACTCAAAACACAACTACTCGAATGAAGTTGATACAACATTCAAGTGAGACTCAATAACCATATTGATTGAGCTGATTGTGGGGTGACTCTTGTTAAGAGGACCAGTCATGGTCAGCAATTGACGTTTTGGGAGTAACAAGACATGATGATGAGTCGGTGATTATGTTTGTACATAGTTTTAATTAAGCTGGATCTACGTATGATTGTAGATACAGCGTTTTTGATTCCCCTTTTTGTAAAGTTTCAAAAAACACGTACTGGTGGTGGTGTTCCCGGAAAGCGTTTGTCTACCGTGGTGGCAACGTTAATAATGTATTTTCTAATACATAATTGTCTTAGCTGACACATAAATTTATGTTAGTATAAGTGTTTGCTGGCTCACATGATAGCTTGCAGTTAGTGCTTAAGTTCCTATACCTACTTTAGTAGTTACATAGTAGCTCTGGTTACATGACATAATCTTCTCATTATTTGACATTATATATACATTTAATTCTAATTTCAACTCGTTATTAGTGGCTTTTGTGAACAGGATATTAATTCAGATTTGTTACAGTTTGCAATGGCAATCATTTTATATATTTCCTTATTTTAATACATTTTAAATACGTTTATAAATAACACATTTAAAAAAAGTGGTTTACAGGTGGTTAGGGCTCCAGAGACAGGAACCTCCTCACTATGCGAGCCGTATCGAGGAGTACTGCCTTCTGAATCAGTCCCTTGATCCAACCGCCTAACGAGCCTCGAGAGATGATGATCGAGGCTTTCGGTCATAAGGCCGAGCTCACATTCCAGTTGTCAACAACCTCGTGTGCTAAGTTGAGATATTTAATTTGCTTCTCTTTCTCAGCTTTCTCGAGGTCCCCAACAGGTGGAATGGTAACATCGATAATAATTGTGCGGCGCGCTTATCTATCACTACTATGAATAATGATTTTTATTTCGGATCTAAGAATCCATGGAGTGTTAGTAAAATAATATTAAAACAATTTATTATGTAGTGTTAGTACCAATCATCCTCCGCACAAACTGCTTTACAATTGGAGAGTTGGAAGTCTCCGCTACAGTTCTCAGGATGCGGTTGCGATTGTCTCTCACTCTCCTCAGTAGTGAAGCTGTTTTCTTGCGCATGATCGCGTGAAATCCGTTGATACGAAACTAACTACTTGCGCAAACATTTCCGACGCGCTACAGTAGCGTGGAAGCCTCAACAACATCCTGAAACCATTAATATACTGGACGCGCAGGACATCCAGCGATCTTTTGGTGTAATTGACCTATAGATTACTCGTGTACAGACTCTGGCAGTAAGCCTTGAAAATAGTAAGTGTTACTAGATCCGTACACCGAGCAAATCTACGAGCCAACGTGTCCGCCCTGGGGCGGGCGGAACGGTCTGTCAGAGCCAGACTCTTACTGACTAAAAACCACCCCGGTGTTCCATCTCACATCTACATCGCGATAGCGAGAACATACGATTCTTCCGCAACCCCGGCTGTTGCCGGCCCGGCCCGGCCGGCCTCTTCGGGTTGGCGGGGGGAGTGAGGTGTTTGAATCGCCCCGCAGCTTTTAAGAGGGGCGCGCGGGGAACATTTCGTGCTGCCACCTCGTGTCCTAATGTTTGAGGGTCGGCGGATGTCCCCGAGCCCGCCGTCCCTGGAACCATTTAGGGGGGCTGGAAGAGGGCGTTGTCCACCCTCCGCCTGCGCCCGATGCGCCCGTTGCGGATCGGGAGAGTGGACGAGATCTCTCTCTCCCTTTCCGCAGCCGCCTTCTGCGAGAAATCTGATGCGCAGAACGAAACCACCGCGTCCCAGAACTCCTCGATGCCGACCATCGAATTCACTACGGTCGGCAGCGACAGGTCACTGTCTACTTCTGAGATAAGGGCACGGCGCGGCTCCTCCCAAGCGGCACACTCGGCGCAGTGGTGACACCGGACGTCCGGCTCCCGGTTTATGCGACGCAGATACTTTTCGTAACACCCATGCCCCGAAAGTACCTGCGTCACCCGAAACGACAGGGAGCCGGGATGACCCGCAACTGATCCGACAGTCGTTGGGCCTAGACGTTGACGGTTGGTTCTAGTTCCTAAAACAGACAGCATCTTACCACGGTACGCAGTGGGTTTAGTTCCCCCCTCTGTAGACCTCTAATATACGCACATGACATTCTCGTTCATAGACTGACTCTCATCTCATGCGCTGTACCCAAACACCGGCAGCGGGGAACCCGCTCGGTGCCGGATGGCCCCTAAGTCCCAAGCTTCTCGGTGGCCGGCCTCTCCCCTGCCGACAAAATACTCGTCCTTTGAGCTCGACTCGCGTCTAAAATTAGTATAGTATAGTAGAATAGTTACGGAAAATTTCGAAAGAAATTTCGTGACATGTTGATTTGATTTATCGAAATCAGTACCACGTCGTTTTACTCTGATTGACTTTGTTACGTTTAACATGTCATATACAACCATTTTTCTTCAGCAAAATTCAGCATCACACATCTGACGCTTCAACACAAGAACAGTCTATTCTACATATATCAAAACACACAAAAGTGAACATCAAAATTCACTTAGGCCAGGGATTGCAATGAATCGTCTGGACCATTAATTCAATGCACAGCGCTGTCTCGTGCACCCGACTGCTCCCGAAGTTACCCGACATTAAATGCGAAGTTGTCCGAATGCGCCCGACAAAGGCACGATTACAGACGACACGCGAACCAGCTATCAATCACGGAATACCCAACTACGATTTTGTTTATTCGTTTCTTATTTTGTTCTGCGAAGTTTAATGTGATTTCCGAGTTTTTTTTTTTTTGGATTCGTCGGGTCACTCAAATAGTGCAGCTTTTTCTTATATAATTCACTCGGTCTGTCATAAAACATTAATTTTATTGATGGTTTCTTTCTACCGACTACTAAATTGATTGTGCTCTTTATTTTATTGATGTTTCCTTTTCTACTAATTCTGTCCAAGTGCTTGTATATACCTAGTATATTGTGTCCTACCGGTCATTTATACACAGTTTAATAGGATTTGCGAACTACTTACTTATAAGAGGCTCAACAAAACTTCAGTGAGACAGACTTAAGCGAACTTTAGCATATTTTTCATGTCAGAACAGTATCAAAACCTCACAGGTGAGACACCACCGAGTTTCCCCTTCGTGGTAGTGCCCCAAATGATTTATGGTTCTACATTCTTGTGGTGGTAGAAGACAATATGGTCGACACCGATACGGCGGTGCTAGGACGTCCTAATTTAAAAGAGGGTATGCGTGCCATTCATAACTGTCAGTGTCTCTTACGTATATAGGAAGCAATGCCCTGATTGGGTTACAGCGTTCTTCTTTTGTTTTTTGTAAGCGTGCCGTTTCTGTACGTATATCAGAAGGCCAGCATGTCGATTCTGTAAAAATCTCACCGTGAAGCTTGCGTGGAGTGAGCTGTCAGTGTCATCCCGTCTTGGTCAATCTCTAACATCAGTGGCACTGACAGCTCACTCCGCGCTCACTTCACCTAAGTTTTCACGGTGAGTTGGTTAAAGAATAGCACTACTCATCTCATATATATTATTGTAAAAACTTGACAAAAATGTATGAAAACTTTTTGTATTTTTGACAGATTAAGATTGAGATTCGAATGCAAACGTCCTTAAAAATACGGGACGTCTCCTTCTGATATCAGAGGCTTCACTCCTCGACTCAATGCACATTTTGGTATTTTTTTTTCCCTTTAACACGAGACTTTTAAATTATTTATTACTTTTATAAGAAAGTCTCGTCATATGCTCATTTTATTTTATTTTTCAAATGACAATCGGTAAGCGAGTAAAAGAAGCCGAGTGCTGAAAGTAAATAGTTGGATCGGATCACTAATGCATTTATTTTTCACTTGATTCTGATTTGTTTTATGTTCAGACGATTCACTTCGATTAAAAAATCCCGCTTGAAAGACAAACATGAACCAAAATTGACGCGTCTGATACGGCAAGTAAACTCTTACCATAGTACAACCTGTTGCTTTGCTTAAAATATTTGAGAATTACATCAAACTGAAGAATGATTTTATTTTCAACATCGGCAAAATTCGTCAAGCACGAACTTGTTCGACTAGCGAATACGAAATCGAGCGGGAAACCAAACAAACTCTAGAACGTTTAATAACTTTCAAGTGGAATGAAAATGAGTGGCTCGATTCATGGTTTTGTTCGTTAGATCTGGAAAACGACAGTAACTAAGTGGTATCGTACACCCACGTTCAAACGGACGCAAAAATATCGCGAGGAAATTTTATCGCACACTGGATTTTCAACGCTCTGCTCAGCGCCGAGAATTGAAAATCCAACAACAAGTGTAATTTTTGGGATGCACTATGTTAGATTCTCAACGCTTGGCTCGACACCGAGAGTTGAAAATCCAGTGCGCGATAAATCCCTCCGCGATATTTTCACGTCTGGGCGAAAACGGGTTATGTAGATACAGTACAACTATTTTATTAATGTCCCTCGGCAATCTGCGACTTAAGCAGCTTTGCTCCCATTTTTTAATTAATAACATTAAGTAAACAGAGTATTAACAACTCTATATACTTACTTCCAAGTCGATTGAGAGCGTCCGGTCTGCACCAAGTGCGAAGGGCAACTGATATAAATCCGACGACTGATGAAACACGAAGTTTGCCGAGGGATATTTAGAAGACAGTTATACTGGACTGTATTTTCAATATATTCAAAAGTTTCTCATGAAAACGCTAACCATCCCTGTTCAGTTTTAATTCTTATGCAATCTCTTTTACTGAAGTGAATTAGTAACACATTCATCCTTATCAAAAAGGTTACAACTTTATATCTCACCAATTTTTCCAACAAATATTGTTTGATAGTACTTGGTAATCAGTCCATCTTAACCACTTAAACCCATAGTTCAATAATTATATTTGTTTCCATATCCTGCTATAGTCCGACACCAACCGGGGGTTGTCCATGGGTGCCCTTGCACAGTGCATACAGGGAAAACCGTCGATTGGTGTCTCATTTCTTTAAAATTGTCTAACAGGCCTCTGCAAGTTGGCTTTGGCCCCTCGTATGCCTTTCAAAGGGCCGGGACCCCAGGGTCCCAAGATATATCAAAGACACTTTATATAAGAATAATAATTGTAATTGACTCACGGTTAAAAAATATTAGAGGATTGAGCTGCGAGTGTCACTCGCAGCGCAATCCTCTCGTGTCCAATTCACACACCCGCGTCAGCATTATTTGCACAAGGTCGGGCCACCGACACAATTAGCACCGCCCACAATCACAGGTAATGTAAAGGGCGATGACTCGCCTCACCAAAAGTCATATAATTAACGTCAATTGTCAAATGAAAACCATCTTTAAGGGGGACGCGCCAGGTTTAAAAATTTCTTACGTTTTTTTGCAATTTGCAGGTAAGTGTCAGGTTGGATGTAAAATATGATTTGCGACCGTAACAACAAAGTATGTATTTACGGAATTATAATAATTCAAATTATAAATACAATTCTTTAGGACATTTTTTTTAATTGTCATTTAATATGATTGCATGAATTTGGAGGGTTGAATTATATATAACTGCTACAGCCATCAAAGAGTGCTCGCAATGAAAAGTGAGTTATAAACTCAAAAAATTAAAAGCGAGTGGCATTCATGAGCGTTCTGCTAACATGAAGTAATTAGTTGACTAGTTACGACTAGGGTTGTTTGAAAAGCATACATTCTGAGATTGTTTGATTAATGGCTGATTTGATTGAAGAATTTAATGTAGAATGGTTTTGAATGATGCTGCAGTGCATAAGTGCAGCTCAATTTAAAACGGTTCCTTTAAAATAAAAGCGTAACACTTAAGCTATACGTACTATTTCGATACAACCATTAGTGTTCGTGGAAAATTTCGAAACGTGTCTTCAATAATAACTCTTTCAATTAGATCTATCTTTATCGGCATTGCTTTAACCCTATCCGTCCCGTTGTTGTGTTTAGCGTTATTCTGTGCACTTCACTCGATCTTGAGTGTCCCTTCACTACGAGAGGCAAGCCAAAAATTATTGTGACGACGGGTCACACCCCTGCTTTCACGAGAAAATAAATCCTTTTAATTGGTAACAGAATTGAAGATATACGTTTCGTACGATACTACGCTAAAGGAGAATCAAGGGTACTTGATTCTAAACTATTGTTAATGAATTGACCTTTATTACTTAGTCGTGTGTAATTAAACATCAGATGTTAATGTGTTTCTACTATTATCTATTCTGTGACTCGTCCGATAAGCAATATAACCATCAATTGTTCTAGATTACAGATAATGACCTAATAAACTGTATATTTCATAAGTGTTTGATTTTATACGTCTCTGTGAACAGCATAACAGCCGTTATTAGGACAACCTCTCTACAAAATAAGCTCACAATTCTTATCAAGTGTCTTTACATGGCTATTTGCGAAGGTTACTCGAGCAGTACCGACACTCCTCCCACGCAGCTAGAAACTAATTTACGCGTTATGTAAATGGAACGGACAACGGTTGCCCTGACACCAAAACTTTGACACCAAAGTCAACAAACAATATTATCTAATAAAATCAGTAACAATACGGTTTACTTGATTAAGCCAACAATAACCAGTTCGAAATAGTTTGTTGTGAATTATTGTGAACATTTATTTTCCCCTTCAGCTAGTCTTTTATCCGGGTCCACTCATTGCGAGCGCGACAGTAACAAATCTGTCAGTTTTGGCAAGGGGACGCCTTGCTATGATTTATATAGGAACCCGTAGGAACAAGGATTAACAAGGCAGCTAAATCAAAAGCTGCTATTCTACTAAAATTGAGAGCGTTGTTTATCATGGTGTTTCTAGTTACAGCATATTGTTTTGGACCTTGTGTGTGTAACGTAATAGTGGTTTCTATCTACAAAAAAGGATGAAAGTAGACTTGGAACAAATAATTTAATGGGCGAGATAAAAAATACAGGTGGAACTATAAAAACACAAAAAAAAACGGTTCACGCGTCACTGAAGTTAACAGGCTTGAAGTCCGGAGGAGGAGAATGTAGGATCTTCGTAGATTGGCTTCTTGAAGGAAAGAAGAGGAGGAGGTGGAGAAAAAGGGTCTTCAGGCGTCGAAGGGACACTTTAGAGTGCCAGTCTCCTTCGACAAAGCTCGACGTAAAATCTCCAGGCAGATGGTTACTCAGCAGAGTGCAGACGTAGAATTGATAGGTGTTTGTTGATAAAACCCGGACGCCGTATCCTCAGGCAGATGGTTAGTGAAACGGGTCCAGACGCGGAATCCCCATCAGGTGCTTCAGACTTTTATAGGAAAATATTCCTTTTCCAGAATTCATTTTTGATGATTTTTGAAGTTTCAAAATTGTTTTTCTTCATTCTGACATCTCATCTGCCAGTCATAAAACCAGCCTGTGTGTTCAGCCAAGACGTATTAAAACCTCCACGATCGAGTATGAGCGTGTCCTTATTAATTATTGTAGATGTCGAAATTCAGTTAGTAATCGGTAATTATATAGAAAATACAATATTTCAGCTAAACCTATTGATAAAAATAATTCAAGTTATATAAACCAAAAAGTAATCTTCATAGACTAAAAGAGAAAATTGAATGACAGTTTGACAATTGACTTGTGTCACAACAATGGAAAATGTAAACAATGAATGATTTTTTAAAGATATTATAAAAGAAATCGTTTTAGAACGATTCGTAAAATGCTAGCAAATAAAAGGATATGATACGGGACATGAATGAACGAATGATGAACAATGTTGTAAGTATAAGTAGCATATACTATATGTGTTCATGGTTTTAATACGATATGGTAATAGTATGACGTTTCCACTGACAGTGCCAGCTGTGTACTATATTATAAAAGCTGCATTGTTAATTTTTAAACGAAATCTTCTTACACATAAACATCTATTGGTGTTCGTTAGTCTCGCTAAAACTCAAAAACGGCATAACTGATTTGAGTATATTTTTTAGGGTTCCGTACCTCGAAAGGAAAAACGGAACCCTCATAGGATCACTTTGTTGTCCGTCCGTCCGTCTGTCTGTCTGTCAAGACCCTTTTTCTCAGGAACACGTGGAGATATCCAATACTAAGGTCTATTGTCTCTTGGGCTGTGAAAAAATCAAACTTCTAAGCCGACGCAATCAGAAGATACAGCCGTTTATGCCGCAAATTTCCACAAATTTTCGACACTCACAAGGCAATCAAAACCTACAGGGTACTTCCCGTGAACTCAGAATCTTGAAATTTGGTACGAAGCAACGTCTCATAGCACAGATAAAGGAAAAATTGCGAAAACCGTAAATTTTTTGTTACATCATATAATAAAAATATTTTTAATAATTTTAAACTTACTACCTCTTTCCTCATGAACGCGTGTGAACTTTTACTTATACACCTATATGTTTGTACAGAACCCTCGGTGCGCGACTCGCACTTGGCCGGTTTTTTTTCTTTATCATAGGTTTTCTACACTTAAACATTATAATGCACAAGAAAACACAAAAAGCAGAACTTAACGACTGTGACAGAGCATAGTTGGAACTAACGCCGAATATTATGATTAATGACCCTTATCCCTGCCGATCCCCACCTGTTCGGGTAACCTATTTCTCAAAAGAGTTTCTCAGAAACTCCGGTCTAATTACGATGAACTAATGAGAAACGGAACTCTTATAGGAGGTCTGTCTGTATGTCCGTCTGTCACAGCCAATTTGCTACGAATCTACTGGACTAAGTTGAAATGTGGTACACATATGTATTTCTGGGACCCAAACACGGTCGTGTAAAAAAATTAAACAAAAAAATACAGAAATTTGTTTATTACTTACAGATTACAGTGAAACCTATCGGAAGTCTGTCTTAAAATGTCAATCTTAAAATAACATAGTAAATCTTTCGATATTGTGCGTTAAACTTACAGTTGCAGTTGGAATGTCTGACACACACATGTTTGTAACTGCAATGTCAAGTTGTTTCTTGTGATCTAGAGACACGGTAGTACTCCCGCCAGGACGAGCCAAAAACTACAAGGAGGGGCCATACCCACCTTTTCTTGAAGCGTTTGGTCGTATTTTTATACCCTCATAGCTTCGACCTGGATAATGCAAGGGAGCTCAAATTCTCAAGATAAAATGTAGTTAGCAGACTTGTAAAACACCAACACTAGTCCACCTTTTACACTGACTGACTCACTCACTCGCTCATCAAAACCTCATCGCAGTCCTAGAAAGCCTAAATTTGGTAGGTATATAAGCTAGGAGTTGCACACAAACAACAACAAGAGATGTAAAAATCTGTAACTTTCACCCTCCAAGTCCTCAAAGGGAGGTGCAAACCTGTATATAAAAAAAAAACATGAAACCTCTAGGGTATTTTTCGAAGACCTAGAAAGCTGAAATTCGCTATGCTGGCTAGCATTTACACAAACCAACAAATTTACAACTTATACCCTCCAACCTTCGAAATGGGGCGTGAATGTCTGTATATAAAATAAAACCTATTGGGTACTTCCCGAAGTCCTACAATGCTAAAATTTGCTAGCAGCCTAGGATTTGCCTCTCGCGTCCGGCTCTGGTCCAGGCCGTGGTACGGAGCGAGAGAGAATGGAAAGCCGTCACCTCCTTCTGCGAAGTAGTAATGCTAGCGAAGGAGGAGGCGGAGCGCGTGAGGGAGAGAGCCTTGCGCCTTCACGCCCCCACTAGTCGCCGCAGGAGACGCCCTGGGCGTCGGCAGTCGGGCTTGCGGACGGCGAGCAATGGGTAGCTCGCCGTACGGTAAAGACCAGGCCCGAGTCGACGGCGCGTCGTGTTCCACGCGCGCCTCAAAGAAATGTCAGCACAAAATGACGGGGTCCGACAGGGCCGACGCCTCAGGGTCGCGGGTAACTCGAAAGAGATAACCGTGGCCCTGGCACAGGCAACTGAAGGAACATGGTGGGTTTTAGTCAGTGAAAGTCTGAAACGCCCTCCCGCTCCACCCAGAGCGGGAGAAGTCATTTGATAACACAAAAAAAAAGGCTAGGATTTGCACACAAACAACAAAAAAAAAGAAATTTGCAGCTTTCACCCTCCAACCGTCTTCAAGGGAGGTGCAAGTCTGTATTTCTAACGGATAATCGGTATACCTACTTCCACTTGTTATGAAAGCTAGATTAGCATGAACTTAGACAACAAAGACGAAACTCTTTTTAACACGCTTTTATTAGCTTCTCTTCTAACTAACAATGTAATAAAATCTTGAAAGTAAATTTTAACCTACTTCTAAACGAACCTAGGCAGGCACTTTTCTTCATTTATTTTCATCATCACTGCTCTCAAAACGGTGAAGGAAAACATCGGGAGGAAACCGGGATATCCTAGAACCAAAAAATCGAAGACATGTGACATCTACCAACGCGCACTAGGCCCGCGTGGTGGTTTACGTCCCACTCCCGCTCATCGAGAGGTGGCCTGTGAGTGGGAATGTTATATGCTGATTAAGGTAATCCCGTCTTTTGACGTGCAAACGTCTCTAAATTTGATATCATAGTAGGATGCCATTTAAAAAAAAACGGATGATAATAAAATCGGGTGATACAGTTTGGTACATATCTATCACCTGCATCGAAAATATGATTACAACAGTCGATAGCTAAAGAATCAATGAATTTGTATCGTCGAGTCAGGACTGTGACGGCACTACCTCTACCCACCTCAGAAATATTACATGTTACGTTCACGTGTTCGCGTAAAACCACAAATTCAAATTCATTTATTTGCCAGATTGTAAGTTTACATGGATTTGTATGATCTTTTACACATACATTTATGTATGATGGTCCCTTTAAATTCTACCATAACATATGTTGTGCAAATGTTTTGTTCTAAAAATTTAACAAAAATAGAAGAAAATGGCAGCAACAACAAATACGTGCTCATGCACACCCCTTTTTTGTAATGAATGGTACGAATCACGGGATTTGGGATTCATCGAAGAAGGATTATGGATAGGACTATGGATAATAATGGTAATGATGCTGATAGAGAATTCGTTTGTGTCAAATTTCTGAGTTAAGCTTTACATTGCTGCTGATTAGGTTCAGTATTACGTTGAGCTCCATAAAACAGTTTGTTTATCGCAGAGAACATGATAACGTGGTATTTGTTTCTATTATCAAAAAAGAAAAAATCGGCAAATGTGACTCGGACTTGCATGCGGAGGGTTTCATAGTACTGTAGCGACAGTTTTTAACACTTATGATTTTTGCCTTGAATTTTTAACTTTATTTTTATTTTTATTATTATTAGGTCGGTTGTGAGCCATCGTAGCGAGCGGTTGTCTCGGCTGTGTTCTTTTGTGTGCTACAAAAAATAAATTAAAAAAAGCGTGCGCGACACGTGCGCCAACCCTTTTTTTTTTTTTTTTTGGGTGGGAAATATCTAATGACTTCTCCCGCTCAGGGTGGAGCGGGAGGGCGTGTCAGACTTTTACTGACTAAAACCCACCCGTGTTCCTTCAGTTGCCTGTGCCAGGGCCACGGCTTTCTCCCTCACGCGCTCCGTCTCCTCCTTTGCGAGCATTACTGCTTCGCAGAAGAAGGTGACGGCTTTCCATTCCCTCTCGCTCCGTACCATGGCCTGGACCAGAGCCGGACGCGAGAGATCGCCGCCGCCAATCGCCTCCACGAGGACACTGCGGTGCTCCGCCCAAGCTGGGCATACCTCCTCCGTATGCTCCACCGTGTCCTCCGGGCGATCCACACAATGGTGACACCCGGGCGTTTCCTCGGGAGCCTTATGCGAAACAGGAACCTCCCGAAAAAACCGTGTCCGGTGAGGACCTGTGTCAGGCGGAAGGTGAGGACGCCGTGGCGCCTCTCCAACCACTCCTCAAAGAGGGGACTTACCGCCGCTATTGTGGCGTACCAAACGTGCGCCAACCCTGCGCCCAGTTTCGGACAACGAAGTGATAAGTGTTTAAGAAACTGCTAGTGTGCCCTGTATCGCGAAATTCAATTCTTTGGAACTGTACACCTACATACATGCGAGGAACTGCTTGCCTGCCAAAGGATCCTGAGCTTCGAATTTGGTGAGATCAATCTATTCTATGGTTAAGGAAATTTAATTCTCAACAAGAAAGTACAAAGATCCCACTTAGCTTAGCTATTGTTTTAATTTATAGCAAATCATTTAAGGCTCCAACGAGCATCGATAACAAGCTCAAGGGCAATGAATAACTTGCGTAAAGAGCCTAAAAGTGAGGAAAGCCTGGATCTGTTGTGATCAAGTTTCATTGTCCAGCTTAACTGTTTTTGTTAAGGTCTAAAGGCTAAATAAGTCAATCGAACTGAGTTTTGATTTTCAGCTTTAATCTAATTGTGGTTTAGCCTAGCGGGTCTGCAGGGTCGTGAACTTGAGGTTTGGCGGTTCTTATTTCAAGAGACATTCTGGTGAAGGGTTTTTGTAGGATGTTATTAACTCAAAACAAAACGAACGCTGTCGATTTAGATTTCGTACAAGAACTTATTACCTTGACCCAGACACTAACCTATCAAATGTTAACAATTGTAGCATTTATACCCGGGAAATACGGCTAACAAATGATCCAAGTAGATGTAAACCTTCAACGAGGCGTTCTGGGGAGGAGAAGACATCCTAATTGCCGCGTCAGATTTGTACCTTGTAAACGTGTGGAACAACTTGAAAAGGGCGGGAAGAGAGATTTTTGTAATAGCTGATTCGTCATATCATTAAATTGAAAGCATTTTTTCTACAAACTTGTATTTTGTTGCACCAAGCTTACAGACATATGCTTCAGGTAGCCGGCCCGAGGGTAAAAAAGGTTATATAGCCGCACAAATAGTCGGTCCCAGTGTCAAGTGTTTAGTTCAAAAGTGCTGCAAAAACAGTGAGGGTGACGTGATGCGCTTTGTAGGAATGCGGAAGGCATGTTGTAGTGAAAGTATTTGAACTTAATAAGCCCTTTGGGATCGTTATTTGATTGTGGTTTTAAATAAATATAGTAATGTAAATGTAAATTGTGACGCGAAGTCACTAATACCATTTATAATAAACTCAAATATGAGCTAGAAATTAGCCAGACTCATGTATCAAATGGTGATCGTACCTATGATACACAGTCTGAAAGTGTCGGCACTCACTAAAGCCAACTAAAAAGGGCAAGACTGTGAAAATAAGAAAGAGTTATCATGAGAGACCTGATTAACCACGCTAAGAATAAACCAAGACAAAAGAAAATGCATGAAATTTTAAAAGGATAACCCGTAACCAAACGCATCAAGAACCACAGGATGTGTTATCTCACACATGTCCACAGACGACGAAAAAAAGGGCGTGTGCAAATCTTGGGGTTCATTCGATTAATCGAGTCTGGTCAAACCACGCTGGGGTCGGTGCATTTCATTCATTCATTCATTTATTTTATTTGTATTATTTGTTGTACTCATTGTTAATATTTCAGAGTGTCTACCTATTTCGGTTCAAAAGACGGACGGAAGCTTTCGAACGGAACCCCAGCAAACATCTTTTTTAAATGTTCTAATAAATAATGTAGAGACTACCTACTCTATTGCTGTAAATAATATATATATTGTTTTATTGTTGTCGAATGAGCCTATTTTTTTTGTAAGAAAGTTACCCATCGTGAATTTGTAAGTACATAATAGGAGCTAGTGACTAAATGATAAACTGCTACAACTAATAAGACACAGAAATTATAATTGGGTAATTAATATATTATAATAAGCTTATAAATGCTTTCGCATTATATAAGTTTGTTTGTTACGCGTTCACGCCAAATCGGCTGAACAGATTTGGATGAAATTTGGCACACAGATAAACCATGACCTGTTTAAGAACATGGGCTACTTTTTATTCTGAATCGTAGACGAAGTCGCAGTCAACCGCTGCTAATATATATTTCCTAGTAATGTCTATGTGTCGTAACCAATGACGTATTCAATCTCTCAACACGGTTGAGTAACTACACTAAAGGATACCCCTATCGATTTCATTTGGCATTTAAACCAGAGGGAACGTCAACAAATTGAGTCTTATTCCGAGTACTGCATTGGTTATATAATTAGATGAAGTTTTTTTTGGCATACAATGACATTACAATTGACACAGACAATAGGTCTATTCTAGACCAGACAGGCAGAAACTAGGACTTACGATGGATTGAAATTTAAATTGGAAGGTGCATGTAGAGGTCTGACTAAAACATAAAGCAGTAGTGCGTACGCCTTGTATATTCTGTCACGCACAATAACGCGTCTATGTAAAACATAGACGCGTTATTAACTGCTTACTACAGGCTAACTGAATCTGTATTGCTATTCTGTAACCATCTCACCGTGAAAACTTAGGTGAAGTGAGCACGGAGTGAGCTGTCAGTGCCACTGATGCTAGGGATTGACGGGATGACACTGGCAGCTCGCTCCACGCAAGTCTTCACGGTGAGATTTTTACAGAATCGACATACTGTTCTCAGATACGATACGATATCTTTTAGGGTACCACTTATAAAGAAAATACATTTAAAGCACAAAATAGATGCCTCAGATCCATGTTTAAGTTGGAAACCACCGATTGTTACCTATTTTATTCGCTAAAACATTTTGACATTGGCATCACTTTATATTCTGGAAAGTGTAATATTTGTTAGAAATAATTTTAATTTATTTTCTTGAATGGCTAATAAATTTCCAAGAAATAGGAGTCACCGTAGACAGCTCTGTCTGCATATGAGTAGGACGGCACTTATGCCCCAGAGTGTTTTTTGCATGGCTCCTATTATTTATAATAAGTTACCTAAAAGTTGGAGGGAGCTTAATAATATACATTTGAAGAAACAACTAAAGTCATATCTGGTTAACAAAGCTTAATAGTGTATTAATGAATTTCTGACAGAAGCTTTTATTTTTACATTGATTTGTTGCATTTCCGTATTCGATTTTTTTGTATTGTACTTTTGAACTATTGACTATATATAATTTATTAAAGTTTGTAATTGTAATTCACGCAACAGAGAATTGTTAAAAATCAGTATCATGACATGATACTGATTTTTTATCATTAATTTCAAAACAAATACCTCTGTTGCGTTCATGCATAATATTTACACGTCATACTATGTGGAAAACATGTCTGAAACGTTATACTGAAATGTTATCCTGCAATCAAACAAGTATTTATTTTGTTAAACATAGGTATGGTTACAGATAACAAGATGTTTAAAATATGTGCACTATGTTTTGCCAATATATGGCGTACAAAAATAACATAAACAATCCATTAATAATTAAAGTGGCATGTCAATAGATTACATTAAAAAATAATTCAATTTAAAATAAGTGAGTTAGGCGAACAGGTTATTACAAATATATGTAAATAAACACAGTCAAACTTAATCAATAAAATTAAATCTTAAATGACTAATTAGCAAGTCGGAATCGTCATACCTCAGTGTATCAGTAGTAAACTCAGTGATGGAATAGTAACATCTGTCTATGAGGAATTTAAACAAAGACCTCTTAAAGGACCCCAGCCCCTGTATATTTCTAATAGCTGCTGGTATAATATTATATATTTTTGGGGCCATACCTAGCACACTTTTGCTGAAAATGCGGTTTTAGGAGAGGTAACGTGAATGGTATTCTGATAACGGCGAGAGCGCAGTTTTTCATATAAATGCTGATTACGGCGAACAAACACTCCCATTTCATAAAAGTGCATAGACGGTAGAGTGAGCAAACTAAGTTCCTTAAGCAATGGTTTACAACTATCAATCGATTGTAATTTGGTAAACGATCGCAAGCATTTCTTCTGAGCTTTAAAAGCAATGTCTCTGTCAGTGGAGTTGCCCCAGAAAATAATTCCGTACCTAATGCTAGAAGCCACATAAGCTATTTGCACTGTAATGCGGTTAACCGTTTATGATAGTTTGTACAGTGCATACGCGAATTGACTAAGCTTTTTGTCAAAAAAGCTTAGTCAATTCGCGTATGCACTGCAACTGCAAGCGTCGATATGATGTTTCCATGTCAGATGACTGTCTATGTAAAGGGCCAAAAATTTTGTGATGTCACTTTCAGAGATTGCTACGTTACCATATTTTATATTCAGTTTCGGTTTATTTGTTTTTTGATTAAATGTCATTATTTTAATTTTGTTAAGATTTATTTTTAGATTATTACTAACTAACCAATTTATTATATTTTTAAGATCGTCATTTATGTCATTCTCAAGAATATTAATGTCATTATTAGAGAATAAAATAGTTCTGTAATCAGGAAATAAGACCATCTGGTGCTTACTGAGCTTAGGTATATCATTTATGTAAGTAGTTTCCCTAGGACGTGACATGTATGTTATTTCAACTTTCGAGCTCACACACAGCTGCTTCTGCTCGAGCTTGTGAACGATTACAGAGATAGGATTGTACTAGGTTTAACGCAGTTCCTCTAATCCCATAACGCTCTAATTTGCTAAGTAGTTTACCATGATCTACATGGTCGAATGCTTTAGACATATCCATAAACAAGGCCGCCACAGGAGTATAATTTTTGGAAAAATTGGAATAAGTGCTATCGGTATCTAGGTACCCATGATACGTTTTTCATCTTTTTTATGAATAGGTTTAATATTAGTAATTTTTAATTTGTCCGGGAAATGGCCATATTCATTTTATTCTTGTATGGGTCCACATGTTTAAGCAATTTTTTTTTAACAAGAACACAATGCGTTGGTTTCGCGTCATTGGCACTAGGATTGGATAAAAGACAGTTTTCCGTCAAACGAGGCCGTTAAGCTTGATCTTTGCAAATAACAAAAATGGCGTTACTTTACGTTTTAGATAACATAGACAACACAGCCGAAACAAACCGTGATAGCTTCGATTCTGTAGAAACATGCAAGTGCTACCTTAAGGCCTCAAAATTTTACTTTAAAATCTTATTACTTAATTTAAGAAGTATACAGCGCAACTTTGACAACTTCTTGGTTACACTGACGTGCCTGGACTCTGCCGTAGACATGATTGTACTGACTGAACGCTGGTTGTCGGACGGACTCATACTGAACACCTTACCCGCCTACAATGTAATTCGCTCCTTAACACCCTTAAACAAAAGTGGCGGCGTAGTCACTTATACCATGTCATGTCACCGTACCGAGTTGCTGAAGCCGGCAATAGTAAATGCAGACCATGTAGTATTCAAAATTAATGACACAGTATCTTTATTGGGCATCTACCGCTCTCCATCTTTATCTAATATTAATTTCTTTCTGGATTCCCTTTACTGCACTTTAACGAACTTAAAACATAGCTCCTAAGTTATCCTTCGGCGACATTAATATTGACATCTGCTCTCCGCTCGACGGCTGCAATAGTATACCTATGTTTAATGTCCTCGCACGGTCTGTTACCGGCAATAAACAAACCTACTAGGGGTAAAGCATGTCTGGACCACATCTTTATAAAATCTCAATCTAAAACTTCTGTTATTGTATGCAAGTCGTCAGTGACAGACCATGATATGGTTGTCGCAGGTCTGCTCCTACCTAATCGCCTCTCGGCAAATAGAAACTACCGTTTGGAACAGAAAATTTTCGTCGAGGCCGCCATTGCCGAAATTATTAAGTTAGACTGGTTTCCTGTGACCAACAGCCAGGGTTAAACACAGCAATGGACAACTTCGTTCCAATAATATCCGCGGCATGTGAGAAACATACACGAACAATAAAAATGAGTCGAACTATGATAAATATTAAGCCGTGGATAACTCCTGGGCATTAATAGCCCAGGAGTTATGCTCGCATCATAGATATAGACTCCACAGTTGCTCAAGGGCTCACACGGATAACGCTATCAGTAGGAAAGTTTACAGCCGTTATCATAACTTCTACACCTCTCTTCTCCGTAAAATAAAAGGCAATTATAACGCTAGTCTTATATCAGAAAATAGTTCAAACCCAAAAATCTTTGATAAATCAATCAAAATAATAAGCGGAACCTCAAACCGTAACAATGACAATACATAATTATTACACAGTTGCCAAACCTTTGAGTCTTCATTAGATAACTGCAATAACCACTTTGCTTCGGTAGTGGAAAAACTGGTCGACAAAATTCTCTCTAAAATATCAGAGACACAAGAATCAGTACTATCTAAATATCAACCTCTTAAAGGTGGGGGAAAAAAAAGGTGAAGAAAAAGCGTGTGCTCTACCGTGAGTAAACGCTTTTTCTTCACCCTACTGACACATGAAATAAGCAATGTAATCACTAAGCTCAAAGACGACAGTTCACCGGGCCCGGACTCGCTTACTGTTCCGCTGATTAAGAAAACCCTTAATACCAAAGTTGTACCGCTAACCCACATTTTCAACCTGAGCTTAGAGACAGGCACATTCCCTGAATGCTGGAAAGTAGCGGCCGTTACACCCATTTATAAAAACGGTACCAAAAAAAAAACTGAAAGCTACAGGCCAATCGCTCTGCTTAACACCTTGTCTAAGGTACTGGAAAAAGTGGTCAATACTCGTCTAGTTAACTTTCTCTAAAATCATCGACTGGTCACAGACAGACAGTTTGGGTGTCGCAGGGGTAAGTACACCGAGAACGCCGCGCCGTGACACTTCTGTTATATGGAATAGCGTCCTGATCTGGCAAAGGAGTCGGTGGATTTGCTTCTGAGAAAACTGGACACGCTAGGAATCCGAGGAGTAACGTACGACTGGTTCAAAAGCTGCCTCACAAATCGCAAGCAATTTGTGAGAATAGACAATCACTGTAGCCAACAGCTTCATATAAACTATAGAGTCCCTGAGGGCAGCATGCTGGGACGCTATATATAAACGACATCTCCAACCTCGAATTTAATAGCAAAAAAATAATAACCTACGCGGATGATACAGTGATCCTATTTCATGACAAGTCGTGGGACCTAGTGTTCCGTCGTGCAGATGAGGGTATATATTTTATTACAGAGGCACTCGATACTAACTTACTGTCACTTAACATCGATAAAACGAAATACATTGCCTTCTCGAAAACCTCAACCTCTAGTTCTCCAAATGACCTACAACTGACTACATTGTCTGGCCCAAGACCAGCAAACTGCACATGCCGCCCGATTGAACGCACCTCTTCATTCAAATATCTGGGCGTCACTATTGACTCGAGGCTTTCATTCTGGCCACATATCGCCGCTTTGGCTGGCAGAACAAAGAAATTAATTTTCGTAATGAAGAATCATCGTGACTGCCTACCTCCGGATCTCTTAAGAAAGTTCTACCTTGCTATCTGTCAGCCCATAATACAGTACTGCATATCTGTTTGGGGAAGTGCCGGGAAAAGTCACAAGATTTACGTTGAGAGAACTCAGAGGGCCCTGCTGAAAGTCACGTTTAGGAAACCATTCCGTTTCTCAACTGACAAGCTCTATAGAGAAGTCCAGGTACTCCGTGTGAGGCATCTTTACATTGTAACTGCAATCGTCCGCATTCACAAGACCCTGCCCAAACGAGCTGATTATAATGAACTCCTCTCAAAGCGGGTGTTTAGAATCCCAACTCCGCCTGCAAAGTCCCTTTCGGCTAGACGCAGCCCAGCTTATTCTCACCCACACACATTTAACAAGGTCTGCAAATCACTAGGCATCAAAGACTTGTCAACCGCTCGACTTAAAAGTGTACTAAAGAAATGACTTCTGGAACATCGAAACAGAAGTTACACATTTGAATAACATTTCTCTAACATTTGCCGACAAAATAAAACTTCCCCACCAGTACTACTCACTAATGAAATCCTATTTGTCGGAAAGACTATTTCAAGTTAAAGATGCAGATGTTACATCGCAATTCCATAATATAACTGCTGGTGTACCGCAATGGTCCGTACTAGGACCGGTGTAGTACACATTATACACTGCAGATCTCCCGCAGGCTGATGAGGTTACTACAGCAACATTTGCTGATGACACCGCAATACTGGCCAGCCACACAGATCCTGCTATGGCCTCACACATGCTGCAAGGGAGTTTGGACAAAATAACCACATGGCTACAAAGGTGGCGGATAAAGACAAGCGCAAGCAAATCTGTCCACGTCACATTTACGCTGCGAAAGGGTGACTGCCCACCTGTACACCTCGAGAATGTCACACTATCTCACCACGAAAGCGTAAGATACCTAGGGTTACATCTCGACCGACGTCTAACGTGGAAGAAACATCTTAAGACCAAGAAACACGAACTTAATATCCGTTATAAGAACCTACACTGGATCATGGGACGCAACAGTAAACTGAGTACCGATAACAAACTTTTAATTTATAAAGTAATCTTGAAGCCAGTGTGGCTTTATGGAATCCAACTTTGGGGCCGTGCCTGTAACTCTAGCATTAGCATCATTCAGAGAATGCAAAACGCTATTTTGAGGTCAATCAGCGGCGTTCCTTGGCTTGTCACGAACGCTGAAATACACAAGGGGTTATCAACGAATACCGTCTGGGACGAAATCAAGTACATCACAAAAAGGTATCAGGAAAAACTGGAGAGGCACCCCAACAATCTGGCTGCCGCACTGAAAACAAGAAGCTACAGGAAAAGACTTAAAAGGAAAGACATCGTGTAGTCCACCCACACCTGTGTGGACCTAAGTACGAATACGCTCTTCCCGCTAATGTTTACCCCCAACCCATCCGCTAAAGTACAAAACTGATCGCGGGTTGCCACAGAAAAAAAAAAAAAAATTGCCGACAAATCCAAGTGCCAGCAATCAACATCCTTCTCTCACACTTTCACCCTTACAAACACACACTCACAGAACACACGCTTCACTAAACTTGCTTTGAAAAACGGCATATTTCTTTCTGCTTATTCGCACTCCGACCCTCAAGATACAAGCCTTGCTTAGTTTGGGTCAAACCAAAAATTGTGATGTACTACAAACTTATCTGTGTTCATGTAATATTCTTTTAGCCAATAAAACTTTTTGTATTTTGTAAATATATCTTATTTTACCACCATAGAAACAAGTTTTGTCGAAAGAAAAATAGAAAAAATTACAGACGAATAAAATAAATCTGTCATTTTGTCTATTCTGTGTGTGATTTTGTTTATTGTTCAGTTGCCAACAGTGGTTCATGCTGCGCATGCTGCAGGATGGAAAAGAAGAAGAAGCCTACTCTATGCTGAAAAAAAGCAAAGTCTAGCCTAGCCTAGCCTACGTATTGAATAACTTACACGTTTTAAATTAATGTTCCTCATGTTATGTGTTACCATAATTAAATAATAACAGTTGGTACAGTTGCTTGCGTGATAAATATTCCGAGCTCTAATTATTTTTATAGGAGTAACCGCAGTGTTTACCACGAAGAAATTATTGGCCAACCGGAAAATAAGTTTGTATACTAATTAATTATTTCGAGGTTCATGATTTTTTTAAATAGAAAGTTAATTGTTATACTCTCAATCTCTCATTAAAAGGCAAGACCTTAATCATGAAATAATCGTATTCGTATGTTATACCGTTAATTTTAACGTTATATTCTGTTTGTTTGTACTTAGAAGGTACTAAATTAATAGGATTTTAATAACATAAAATCACGCCTGCTTTCCCTAAAGGGTTAGGCAGAGGTCTGTCTGCCTTTAGTACATCATAATCAGCCTATAACGTTCCCACTTCTGGGACACTCTCTGTGAGAGGGAGTGGGCCATTAACCACCACGCGGGCCCAGTGCGGGTTAGTAAATGTCTTCGAATTTTTGGTCCTAGGACATGCCGTTTCCTCAAAATGTTTTCCTTCACCGTTTTGAGAGCAGTGGTGATGAAATTAAATACACAAAGATAAGTGCCTGCCTAGGTTCGAACTCACGATCTACAACTCGTGATTCGGCCGATACCATTGAACCACCACTGCTCTCCTTTAACACGTAGTAGGTACACCATTTCAATATTTTATTTAATCAAACTAAGGATCGGATTTTTATACATAAATAAGACATTTGCTAAAATTATCAGTTCAAATTGAATTAATATTTCCCTTCTATGATTCAGTAATGTTCAATGTTTTAAAATAACAGACCTGCAAAACACACCTTATCTCTACTCCTAATTTAACTAATAACTCCTATAAGTCCCAAATAAAGCAGGTCATACGTTGACGTCAAGTGGCTAATAAATACAGTAGTGCTGTCGTATAGCGGCGCCTTATTAGACCGGTCCCTATAATTACTGGAGCGTTAGTTTTGCGTATAGTAAGTGGCATTAACCCGATCGATTGTCACCGTTATGAATAACTAGCTGTTGCCTGCGACTTATACGCCATGAGTGACGCTAATTTAGCAGCTACTTACCTGATAGATAGCTTAACGAATGTCATTTCTCTTCATACTAAGGTTGTCCCTGTTAGTAACCGTCGCCGTATTATTAAGCCTTGGATCACCCCAGGACTTTTGAGATGCTCAATAAATAGAGACAACCTTCATAAAAAGTTGAAAAAGTGTCCGAATGATGAGTCATTACAAACCACGTACAAAAGATACCGCAACTTTTGTAATAACTTACTAAAAAAGATTAGACAGGAATACGAGAAAGAGGAGATTCGTAGTGCGAAGCATAATAGCAAAAAACTTTGGAAGGTCATTAGAAAAATTACCGACACGGATAAGGGTAAGCCTGCTGCCCAGGAACTCATACAAGTTGAAAACCCACAAAAATCGGTCAATGAGGTAAACGACTTCTTTTCCAGTATTGGTAAATGCCTTGCTTAGAAGATATTAAGTCAACACGTACCAACCCCACCGAGTTTTTCAGTCGCTCATCCGCAATCAATGGCTTTTCTTCCCACGGAGGAAAAGGAGGTTGACTCCCTTATTTGCAACCTCAAAAGCACCTGTGCTGAAAGTGTTGACCCCATTTCCGCTCGTTTCCTTAAGCGTTACAAGAACAATTTGGTTCCCCCACTTACCCAGTTATTTAATCTTGCATTTTACTCAGGCACTTTTCCGTTACCTTTAAAGAAATCACTCGTACATCCGATCCACAAGGCTGGGGACAGAGGCAATGTCAGCAATTACCGGCCCATTTCTATTCTACCCACTCTTTCGAAATTATTGGAACGCCTTATGACCTGCAGACTTACCAGTTACCTTGAAAGCAATAACCTCATTTCACAGGGTCAGTTTGGGTTCAGGGCTGGAAAATCTTGTGCCGACGCTGTTCATGAGCTGACAGATCACCTTGTAAACGGTCTCGATAGTAAAAAAAAGGCACTTGTCATATTCCTAGACCTAGCCAAAGCGTTTGACACAGTGTCTGTACCCAACCTACTAAACAAACTGGAACACATGGGAATCAGAGGTCTACCGCTGAAACTTTTCCGGGACTACTTATCAGATCGGTTTCAGAGGGTTAAAATAGGAAATTATGTTAGTGATGATTTACCTGTCACTTTTGGTGTACCTCAGGGAAGTGTGATCGGGCCCTCCCTCTTCCTTGCCTATATTAATGATCTTTGTAACCTAAAGCTATCCCATGGTAAAATCATATCTTTTGCCGATGATACGGCACTACTTTTCACAGCGGACTCCTGGGCTGATGTCTACCATTACGCGCAAAAAGGTTTTGATAGGGTCTTGGCTTGGTAAAAAAATAATGTTCTTACCCTTAACATCGATAAAACTAAGTATATAGCTTTCTCCCTCACTAACAAACGCAATGAATTGCTATCCCATTTCCACATTCAAGCCCACTCCTGCATTAACACGAATACTGATACCTGCTCCTGTCCCGTTCTCCAAAAGACAACCTCTATTAAGTATCTTGGAATCTTAATAGATAGCACTTTAAGCTTCCAACCACAAATAGACAGCCTCACGTCGAGAATTCGCAAATTAATATTTATATTTAAAAAACTTCGTCATGTAGCTGATGTGGAGGTTATTAGGTGGGTATACTATGCAATGTGTCAATCTCTTCTGACATACTGCATAACATCATGGGGTGGCGCTCCAAAATCAAACATTTTAAAATTGGAAAGACCTCAACGGGTGGTCCTCAAGGTGGCATGTTTTCTGCCATACTTGTATCCTACTATAGATCTTTACAAACACTTCAAAGTCTTGTCAGTAAGACAACTTTTTGTTTTATACACTGTCCTCAAGAAGCACTCCTCCTTAATATTTGATCCCCTCTCAATCTCAGGGAATCGCAGAAAATACGCCGTCTGCAATACTGCCAAAGGTCTAAGAACGAACTTCTCTCAAAGATTTTATACTTTCTTAGGTTCCCACTTATATAATAAAATAAATCGTATTACCATGATCTATCATCTAACAACAAATGCTTGTAAGAGAGTTTTAACTGAATGGCTCCATAAATTAGATTATAGAGCAACTGAGGAATTACTAACTCATCCGAAATAGTTCCTTTCCCTCTAATTTCCCTAAATATATTTTTATTTGTTGTTTCTACCTACGTTTTGTTTTCATTTTATTTGTATTTTTACTCCGAGTTGTATCATTGATTAATGATCAATGATACAACATTTTCTGACTAACTGATTATGTTTACATACCGTGTGGTGGGACCCTGGTGATCTGCTATACAGGTATTCCTAGTGCAGACACCAGTCTCTCACAAAAAAGTGTCAAATAGTTTTTAAGCTTGTCTAAATTATGTATATAATTATAACCATTGTTTGTGAAGAGAAAATAAATTATTTTGAATTTGAATTTGAATTTGACTTTGTCTGCGATCTAGTATAAAAAGTAGCCTAAGTCCTTACCAAGGTCATCGTCTATCTCTGTGTTAAATTTCATCCAAATCCGTTCATCCATTTTGGCGTGGAAGCGTAACAAGCAAACAAAAAACTTACTTTGGCATCTATATAGATTACTAGCTGAACCCGCAAACGTTGTTTTGCTTCTTTTTTTGAAAAATAGATGTTGGCCGATTCTCAGACCTACCCGATATGCACACAAAATTTCATCAAAATCGGTCAAGCCGTTTCGGAGGAGTATGGCAACGAAAACTGTGACACGAGAATTTTATATATTAGAAGACTAGCTGAACCCGCAAACGTTGTTTTGCTTCTTTTTTTTTTTTTTTTTGAAAAATAGATGTTGGCCGATTCTCAGACCTACCCGATATGCACACAAAATTTCATCAAAATCGGTCAAGCCGTTTCGGAGGAGTATGGCAACGAAAACTGTGACACGAGAATTTTATATATTAGATTAGTAATATAGATTATTGTAGTAGTAATATAGATTATTAGTTAGGAAGCCAGGATTTACACGATCTCTTCAGTAATAAAGTTCTATGTTCTAAAATAACAGGTTCAGAAAACACCTAAAATCAAATCACGCACGAAAATCTAGTCTCAATCTCATCTCAACGACAGTCACTGTCAAAAACTTGTGAAAACTTTAAACACTGTCAAAAATTAGAATGCGGTTGTCCCTCAGATCATCAGCTTCTAGCGTAACTAATAACACCTATAAGTCCCAAATAAAGAAGGTCTCAGTCACAATACATTGATGTCAAGTGCCTATGAAATACAGTAGCGCTCTCGTATAATGGTGCCTTAATAGACCGGTCCCTATCATTACTGGATCGTTAGTTTCGCGGATAATAAATGGTACTAGGCCTATCTATTGACACCGTTATGGATAATTTACACGATCAGTTTCTTGCCTCAATAGTCAAATAAAGGCCATTATTGACAACGAGATAGACAGGAAGATGTTATAAGAACAAAGTTTGTATAGAGCAGGTCGTTTAGTTATGTTGAGAGGATGAATAAAAGGCGACTAACAAACGGTTTTTACAAGGCAGATATGAGTGGCAACCCCAGGAGGGGACGCCCTTGGGCACGCCACAATAGCGGCGATAAGTCCACTCTTTGAGGTGTCATGGTACGGAGCGAGAGGGAATGGAAAGCCGTCACCTCCTACTGCGAAGTAGTAATGCTCGCGAATGAGGAGGCGGAGCACGTGAGGGAGAGAGGGCCTTGCGCCCTCAACCCCATAGTCACCGCAGGAGACGCCCTGAGCGTCGGGAGTCGCCTGCAGATTTCCGGCTACCGTAGGCGGGAGCAATGGGTAGCTCGCCGTCCGGTAAGGACCTGGCCCGGGTCGACGGCGCGTCGTGTTCCACGCGCTCCTTAAAGACATGTCAGCACATAATGACGGAGTCAGATAGGAGGATAAGTGTGGCGTGCCTCAGGGAAGCGTTCTCGGTCCTTTACTTTTCTTACTTTACATAACACATGCATTATTTTAAGCAACATACCGAGGTTGTACCACGTCAGAAAAGGGCTATGTTTCGCAACCTCTTATATCATCCAGCTGGACATAAAGATATTTATAAGAGAAATGTGTTCAATATGTGTATATTAATTTATAATAAAATATCAAATGAATTTAAATTATTGCAGGGTCATGTTTTTAAAACAAAGGGGAATGCCCACCGTCCATAGACACTTCGGCCTCGAGTGCACACATTTTAAAGTATATGGATAGGATAATATGCAGTTTAAACAATTAACTGGACAAGGAATTGGTTTACAAAAATGTTAGGGTTTTTTAGATAAAAGAGTTTTTAATCTTGACTAACGTAACTGCTTTACTATCATTGGATATTTAAGTTAGGGTTAAAATAATTGTCGGAATCCATTAAATATGCTTATTTGATGGATTAAATAACAAATCCGTAAGAATTAAACTCAGTAAGGCAACCGAAAAAAATGAAATTAGATGTAGATTTTTGTGATTTGACACTTGACTGTGTCTTGACTTGACAGCAGGGCAGCGTAACTCAATGTTGCCACATTCAGAATCATAATTTAATACAAAATTATAATCACTATTAAAACCCCACTGAAGATAAGTACGTTTTTGTCATATTTGATCTTTATTGTGCTAAACATAAATTGAATTATTATTAAAATGTGTGGTAGCGTTTTTGTTATAATCCTATGTATTCATTATTATTAATATCAACTATTAAATAGTTTGACCATTTAATATCAAAAATAAATAACTTATCACCGTATATGTTATAACAGATCGTATCACAAGCATTATGGATGTGTTTTTTTTTAATCCTTGAAAACATGATCGATTATTTCGTGAACGAAATTGATAAGTATTGGCAACACTGCTGCTTTACCCACAACCGTGAATGTCATTTATCATTTCAGTACTTTTTATTATTGCAAAAATATTGCAAACTTGTTCGGATAAATGAATAACTTAAAATAGAAATTACGACGTTTTTTTTACTTATACGTAAGTTATTGTGCCTTTAGGGCCGAAAACGGGCATCCCCCTTTGTCAGAGTGGTTACAAAAAAAAGTGTTACTACAGCATTAAGGAATTTTTAGAACATAAAAATATTTGTTTGTAGTAATAATGAATGAAATTTGTATTTAATAATAATGTGTGATAATAATGTAATAATAATGCAATAATAAAAATGTAGTAATAATAATATGACATAAAAACATAAATAATTTGCACGCTTGCTTGCAGGCAGAATACAGTGACTGAAGGCTGTAAGTTCTTTCCTTGTAAATTATGTATTTTCTTGCAAATAAATATTTTGATTTGATTTGATTTGAACGATGCCTTAGGGTCGTGGGATGTTTGAAAGAAATACCGTGGCCCTGGCACAGGCAACTGAAGGAACACAGGTGGGTTTTAGTCAGTAAAAGTCTGACACGCCCTCCCGCTCCACCCAGAGCGGTAGAAGTCATTTAATAATTTCCCACCCAAAAAAAAAGGATGCTGACCGTATTGGTGATGCAGTTCTTCAGAAAGGTCAGGTGCGTAGTACTCGCAAACGGCGTGTGTGTACGACCACATGTATGAACCTAAACGAAGCAAAAGGAGGAAGTGAGGGTCGTAACAGGTGGCGTTCTGTATGGAAAGAAGGTGTGAGTTTATAGATGTATGAAAGGAGATGAAAAAGTGACTCGTGTGTCTGATCAGCACTATCGAAACCAGTTTGAGAATTGCCTGGCTTTTATAAGTTGAATGCGTCTGTTGTAAACAAACAATCGAATTCTATAACAAAGGGTCCCAATCCTCCTCAGATACATGCTAACAGTATATTTTGTGGCTTACTGGCAAATAACGCTAATTTCACCTAGCTGTAGATTATGTCTTTAGCCACTTATGCCATTTTTATTTGTGTTTAACCTGTGTTGTTGCTTATTTTTTATTTTTGTTTTATAATGATCGGATTTCGACTTTTTAAATCACTGTTCGAGATGATGATGTTCGCCTCATGAGTCTCCTATTATACATAAATATGTCTCCTATTTGCATTTTTGTTTCTCCTTTAAGTATAATAATCTCATGGTGCGCCTCGCATAAGAAACTGGGCACATATACCTTCTCGCAAATGCCTTCCCTCGAGTAATTGAGCTTTAATTCGACACGCAGTAGTTCAGGCACTAAATGTAATGAGAATCTAGACACTAGACGCCTAAAATGAGGCCTTTACTTGTCTATATTGCCTTGAAACCTATAAAACAAAGCTGTAGAGGTTTATAACGTGTACCTTCCTCATTGTTATGGCCTCGGGAAACCGTCTAATTTGTGTCACCAAAGTCGGGTATAATCTATTTTAATTTAGACACCCGTTTAGCAAATATCTTTAATTTATAACAAAATACCTTATCAACAACCCCTGTTTCAAGAAATCAATTAAAAAGGTAAGTTATACCGATAGTCATTGGTTGACCTTCACGTGATTTCGAAGTTAAAAGGCTGGCATTTTAAATACCTTTTACAAATTGCTGACTATTAAGAAATTACATTGTATCACTAAAATGAAAGATACCTATCCCCAAATGTACGTTTCTTCAGTCTAATTAAGGAGGCTTCTCATGATTCGAACCAATTTCGAAGGTATTTTGCATATTGCAATTAACGAATATTCATAGGCATAGTGAGACAGATATACGTGTATGACAACCTAATCTCAGGAGCCTAACCCGGCAAAGGAAATAAGAAGCTTATAGGTTACCGATATCTTAGAGAGTTATGTAATTAACGTTAACGCAAATAACAAGTTCCATGAACTTTTCAGCACATTTTTGTGAGCAAAATGTTTAATACTAAAAGATATCAAATAGCCGTGCGTTAATTTTTATTTACAATAAATTATAACTAATAGCCGTCATTATAACGAAAAAAAAACTCAACTCAAACAGTGTTATTCCGTATGGAATTTGAGTCACAACCGCCATAAAACAGCCGTAAAATGTTGGTTTTCTCATGAATGAAATAAAACAGCAATAAACGGCACGCAGCTACGTACCGCGGCACCTACCCCGTTACGAGAGGATAGCAAACATTATGCAAAGTAGAAAATCCCATTTACCACGTGTCCCACCATGTCGCCTCACGCCAAAGGTCTGAAACGACGTGATAGACTTGTTTATAAAACGGAAAGTGAATTCGCTCCCCTCGATACAATGATTTTCTTTTACATCACCAATTTTTCCCTAACATCTCTGAGAAATTTCACGTTTGTTTGCGTGTAACGTACTGCTACTGGGACTTTATTGGTGAAAATAATAGACGCCTCGAGCAAAGAAACACTATAAAAAGATTAGTGATCGTTTCTTGCCAACTTGTGCTGAGTGTTCGCAAAAGTTGTGACATAAAACATTGGTTTATCGAGGTCGGGGCAAGACATTGAGTCATTGAATAACTTCACCCTTTAGTTATAAAGCTCGTTGATTTAATTTTAGAGTTACTGCCTGATAAAAGTGGCTTTGCTATAGAAGCTTGTTCTTATTTGAAGTTCTTTCTTCGTTAACTTATTTAATTGAAATCCGATTGTGCCGAGTCATTGAGTAGATCTGTCATTAATGGAACGCGATTCCTTCGCGTTTGCTGACTACAAAATTTTTAAAAAGCGCCATCAAAATATTGGATTATTTTTATCCCTCTAAGCTTTTTCCTAAGGAAATGTTCGTTTTTTTTTATCCTGTCATATAACTCGATTCGTCGATACGTCTTCGAGTGGAAGTTCTGTGATTTATTGTAATGTAGACAGAAAACATGTCCGTTGTTAATTTGTACTTTTAAGAGTACCACAGACTTTTACCATTCCATTTTTTTTTTACTACTTTGAGTATTGATATGTAGTAGGAGTTGCATTTGCAATGCCAAGCTAACTGGATTAAGTAGAACTTCTATTAAAAATCTTGAAATGCAGAGATCATAATATATTGACGCGGCGTGCTCTGCAACCGCCTTCGGTCGGGATCGCTTAATAAATCCATAACTTAAACGAGTTCCTCAAACAAGTTTTTCCAAGAAGACTGTCAGTAAAATGTCAGGAGCATCGTAACCGGTGAATACATTACGATTTTTTATTGGGCATATTGATGACTTTAATGTGGAATAACTTATTAAAACTACGGTCAATTCCAACATCTATTTATTTCAGCATTCGGAACCGGCAAAATGTTTGCATTGCCAAGTTTTCGTTTTCAAAGTTAATTGCATATTAATTAAGTTGGTGTTTATTTATTTAAAATTGTCTGTAGAAGAATTTGAATAATGTTTTGCTGCATAGAATGCTAAATTTCGGGGCAATGACGAGCTCTCTTCATATATAAAAAGTGTTTCGGCAATGAGAGCAATTAAGATGCAAATTTCAAGGGAATTACAGCGCAGGGCGAATTAGTCCCGTGTTAATTAAATACAGAGTTCTTTGTGGGACAAGCATGTATAATTTGACTACAGGATTGTGTTTTAAATAGGGATATGTTTCGTTAGTTTCTCTAGAAACAAATGCAAATTGTTGTATTCCGTTCACAAATGAAAATATTCCGATATTTGTGAGAGCAATATTTCTTTGTTGAATATTTTATAGTGATGCAAGACTGCTCAGGGTAATGGTCCATGCATTACCCTACAATGCACCCGATATGAGGGAATACATCAGGAAAGTGCATTCATACATATGGAAATACGCGCAAATTTGATCGAGTATTATAATGGGGAAATCTACATTCTACTTTTCTTTAATCCACTTCATATTATGTCGAAAGATAGACGGTTGTGGGAATGCATGTCGAGTCGTTAGTAGACTATATCACTAATGAAACCACGTTCTAACGCTCAAGTCACGATTGATCACTACTCCCTTATCAAACACTGGAATATTGATGAGGTACGTGAAAGCGTTCAGTAAGAATATGCTGGTCTGTGGCCTGGTCGGACGGTTGCCATACGTACACCGTGCGATCGGCAAATTACGTTACATTTTTTCGTGCGTTGGTGTTTGGCCCACAGAAGAGGACAACAAAATAAGAAAATAAAACTCTTTTTATGTACACCATAAGCAAAAACAATCGACACTCAATACGTCACCAACAATATCAATTAATACGAGTACATCCAAAGTTCTAAAGAGGTGATAACAAAAGACTTACACTGAGGACGCAAGTTCCACAGTGGACAAACACGAAGTTAGGGGATATAGTTGACAACTACTAGCATCGAGGAACTGGGTCGCTCAACTGTTACCACTTCCAAACTATGGCAACTCCTTCAGTTTCGTCAAATGTAAAATGATACAAGTTACTATAGTATATTATGGGACTCTTGTTGAACCAAGTTGAAGAGAACGACACTGAAGTCAACACGAGAGCCAAAGGAATGATGTAGGTACATTGCTTTAGAAAACATTGCGGCAAAGCTTTGAAATAAAAAACTGTGACATCACACGCTGCGGTTCTGTAAGACAAAAATATTGAATTGAATAGAATAGAATATTTATTCCCGTAGGATTGGTACAGATATTTGCAATAAGATCCATTTAAGAATCCAAAGAAATAAAAAGGGAAATAAGAAAATATTCGTATTACTTTCCCAATACGCACAAATCTACACGACAGGTGTTTACCATAAGTTTGCTTCTGCAAATTTCCTGTTCCCGAGAACCAACTCGTCGCATCGCATCGACTCTCCGTGCTATTACTTCGTTTTCGCTTAGCGTTCTTTCTTACTTTTTTTATCATTTTGCTCGGCTCCTTAAACTCAGTAAAGATGTTATATAGCCTCCCTCAAAAATTGGGCTATCAATGCAAAAAAAAAAAAAAAACTGGACAGCACGCCGCTCAAACTCTTGTGTCACCTTCCTTACAGCCCTGACCTAGCACCGTGTTACTTCTTTTTATCTATATCTATACTGGCCAATCTCTCATACATAAAAAACTTTTTTCGCAATACTTTCTTAGTGGCCTGGTATGTCTGAAACAACCAGTCGGATTTGAAAAATTCTTTTTGCATTTGATAGCACAATTCCTAACGGAGGCTATATAATATAATACATATTAAATACCTAGTTCATGTAGTCACGGAGGACTTATCTGATGATGATGTTGATATAGAGAGGGAGTGGAGGGCGATGGCGGTTCGATGTAAAATTGTAGCCCGCAGGTTTGCGCGTTGTAGTAAGGATGTTAAAGTCGCTATTTTCAAGGCAAACTGTCAAACCTTCTACACGTACAGCTTGTGGGCGAAATATACGCAGAGAGCCTACAACGTCCTGCGCGTTCAATAAAATAATGGTTTTAGGATGTTGTTCGCGGAAGCCCGTGTTGACGATTTTCTTGGTATTATTAGAAAGAGAACAGCGCGCAGCGTCGATAATGGGTAGGTTGCGCGGAACATCCAACAGCATCCTACAAACTTAATTTGACAAAGTGGACAGTCCCTTTATAAGGCACTGGGTGCAGAGGCACGTGCCAACGTGTGTTGGGCCACGTCTTTTTTGGTTGTTTTACTAGCATCGTTTTTAATACATTGTTGCTAATTTATTGTGAGTACATTGGTCCGAATTAAAGAACATACAGTGGCGACCAAAATTCCATAGGCATTCTCACAAAGCAATAGCTTGACGTTTAGTTTGACTTACGACCTTCTATTTCCAAGAGACACACGCATAATCATTGTCATCAACAAGTGATTGTAGTTCATCATTTCAACTTGTTAACACGAGTTAAGATGGCCTAGCGGTTAAGCGCGTGCAGATAGATGCGTGAATGTGAGTTCAAATCTCACGCATAATTCTATAGGCATTTTGTAGGTTTTTGCTCGATTGGAAGTAATAGGACAGAAATATAATATTCTTTATCTTGTTCGCTTTGTCCACATATCGTAAAGTAAAAAAGGTAGATCATAGAAAACTAAACAAGGAATTTAGATTTCTGTGAGGTAGACTTGAGTTTTACGAATGTTTAACTTGATCGGAATTAACGTTGTCGATTGATTGTAGTTGTTGGTTAGTGACGTGTGGTTTAATAGATATCAGTATAGTATTCATTCTGAAAATGCAGGCAAATATTAATATTGAGGCGAGGGCGACTATTATTGCGCTGCATAAAAGTGGTCTTAATAGAACACAAATATCTGATAAAACTGGATTAAATGTGTGTTTTATATTTATGAATTGCAACTAAAACTTTTATTTGAAATGTATACCAAAGATTATTTGGTGACGTAAAGATTAATTATATTTATTCTTTTTTAATCCATCATGAGGCCTGAAAGATAAATAATTAGTGATTATTATTGGATTAATAAATGCAGAGTTTTAATACTATATTGTTACATTAAATAAAGAATATTATCTAATATATAAAATTCTCGTGTCACAGTTTTCGTTGCCATACTCCTCCGAAACGGCTTGACCGATTTTGATGAAATTTTGTGTGCATATCGGGTAGGTTTGAGAATCGGCCAACATCTATTTTTCAAAAAAAAAAAAAAAAAGGAACCAAAACAACGTTTGCGGGTTCAGCTAGTATTATATAAAAATGTAGTCACTTTAAGTATGTTGTTAAAGCTGCTTAATATATTTTTTTTTGTTTTAGAGGAATTCGGTAAGTCTCTGGATTAAAAGACTTGAGGAAGAGGGTAGCCTTGCTAGTAGACAGTGAAGTGGAACGCCATCGCTTATTAGCGAGGCGCAGCGACGACATATGGTGGGCGAGTGTGTAACAAATGTTTCGCACCAACTAGACACTTTGCGGAATTATTCGGCACCTCATTGCAAACTGTTCGCCGTGCCCTCCATGCTGAAGGCTTGCATCACAGAAAACCAGCTAAAAAGCCCTTCTTGACAGAAAGACATAGGCAGTAACGATTACGTTTCGCACGGGATTATTTAGATTTCGACTGGAATACAACTATATTTTCAGATGAAAAAACATTTAAATCTTGTCAAAAGGGTAGGCGTGATAAAAACGGAATCCCTAATACAGACTCAGGTCGCATTGCGATTAATATGTGAGGATGGATGAGTGCAGCAGCGCCAGGAGAACTTGCTTTTATTCCTCCACGCGCCAACAGTTCTACTTATGTAGATTTTTTAAATGATGTCATGCTACCTACGGTGCGTAACATTTACCCAGGTGATGAGTTGACATAATTAACATTTTTCCAGGACAATTGTCCTATTCACCGGGCGAGCACTGTGCGGGAGTGGTTTCACAATCACCCGGAGATATTTGTTGTTTGATATTTGTTGTAGATATTTGTTGTGTGGCCAGCGCGATCACCCGACCTAAACCCCATAGAAAATCTATGGAGTTTGATGGTGCAAAGGTGGGGGTCACGGGATGAGAGGTGTATACAGCAACTAAAAACCCATTACATTGAGGTGTGGGAAAGTTTAAGAGGAACCGAAATATGTGGTAATATTGTAGGGTCCATGCGCAAACGTCCACTTGACTGCATTGAAAATAATGGGGGTTATACAAAATATTAATACCTAGATGTTTTGTTTTAATTATTAGACGGTGTAACTAAATAATTAGTCAAATTAACATATCCGTAATTATTTAATGATCCTAAATTGAGGTTTAGTTTCAAACTTCTTTTCGTCAAGAAAATGAACACTTAAGCTATAACCCCAATATTATAATTCATTGTGACGTTACATAAAAGCATAATGTCTTAATCATTATATTAGTTTTCAATAAACTCTGCTGAATACCTTTAATAAGTGGGTATCTACAATTATATTTGTGTTCTTAGAATTTTCTTTCCTTGTTATGTTAATATGCATTAAATAAGTGGGTATGCAACAAAAAAACTTATGAACGGTTACAAGAAAACTTATTTTATCTAGGTAGGAATGTGACGTCACAATTGTCATAAAAGTTTGTTAATTTTATGAATATTTCATTCGATTTTTTTTTTAATTCCACCTTCCAACTCCGAAGAGATATATAAAAAATCACATAAATAGTTAAATAATAATACGCTATGTAATATTTAAGTTCTTATAAAAAATAATTAATAAGCATGAAACAAACATAAATAAACATAAATACCCAACAAATTGTTTCATAAAATTCAAAGTAAAATATAATTTATGGTTGCAAAGAAACAAAAACAGCCACACATTGATACGAACTCAGATCTCATTGAACGTGAATTCATTATTAGTCCTACCCGCACATATTAAAACTACACGAATTTTAGCAATGCCATAAACTGGCCAGATCACGCGCATGATGCGTGTCCAACAAAAGCGACGCAAATATATTTTTGTTTCGTGCAGTGCGATGCGTGTACGCGACGATACATCAGTGTGTGCCGTGCAAAACTGCGATCTTTGTGGTGTGTGGCGTTAGAACACATGCAGTCGTACCGCGAATTCACAGTAATATTACTCTTAACGTGCCTATGCACTTTTGAGCGCTTACTGTACAAACATACATACAATTGTTCCCAAAAAAAAAAAACATTGACAACTTTCGTCGCCGTAAGATGCGCTGTCAGCGTTCGAGCGGGCTGTAAACGAGGTGTCAAAAGTTTTCGAAAATTGGTTCACACTCATGAAGCTTTGTACAGAGGCCAGTGGAGAGTACTTTGAAAAGATTTTCAAAAAAGTACCTTTAAAACATTTATTTTATTTTCGGAAAACTTTCTGAGTGTCCCATGTAAGCGCGTTCAAATAAACAATCAAACTCTTCAGCTTTATTACTAGTACAGATAGATACGTCTATAACTTTCAGGATTGCCAATCCCGTTAATAAAACCTCATAAATCTTAATATCAATACAACATAATAATTACCTATTTCCGAATGCCGACAAATTTTCCCATTTTCACGGCAAAGCGCTGTACGCAGGCAATTAATTTTCTCAGTGGCAACACTACGGTACATGTTGTGCGCCGGTGCATGACGTCGACGTAGCTCGTTAGACAAGGAACTTCATTAGAAGCAGGCAGTACTGATTACTGCTTGCTGAATCATTGTTTTCTCATTAAATATGGTATAACGATGCCATGAGCTGTAACATGATCTTCTATTGTCTACTACAGTGTTAGGAAGTTAGAGACGAAGGCCAGAAATGTTGTACGAAGGGATGAAGAAGTATGAGAACAATTCGCGTAAACGAAACACTTGCAAGGTGGACACGACTTGAGGTTCTTGTTCGACTATAATATTTGGCGAAAATACGATTTTAACCCTAAAAAAACTACCGTCATTAACGTGACTCATACATTTTGTAGTGATATTTTAATGTGTAGGTATTACATAATGCCTACATAGTTTAGTATTTTTTAAGATTATTTTTTGTGTTTTAGTTGCCTGAAAAAATGGCAAGTATTATTAATTATCATCGTTTTTAAAACAGAGTGCATAAGCAACTGTCAATCCAATGATTATTTATCAGACACTGGATATAATTAACTCCTTCAAACCCGTTAAACATTAACATAGTTATCGTAATCTCTTTCTGGTGGAAGCACATTCTTCCCATGGAGGTAGGCAGAAACCACAGAACTCCACCTCCTACGATCCTAACATACTACTTTTGCCTCGTTCACGTTCGATTAAAATCTTAATTAAAAATGCATTGGTTGGGGGCTGAGCACCAGATGACCGGTCGACAGCAGATATTTTCCTTTTTACGTTAATTGGTCATCTAAGGTAAGTGAGTTGAGTGTGTCTCGAAACCTGGACTATCTTACCGCCTACTTTGAGAACCAGATTGATAAAGTCGCCAAGTGCTTTTCTTATATATTTTTTTCATTTGTTTACATACATACATACGCTACCATTACAGTCTCCCAATTCGGTAGTGTAGTTAATTCACGAGTCATAAAAAATATTTACAAGATATTAATATCCATCTATTTATCAATCCTTGTGCAAATCAGTTCCTCCTTGTAGCCAACTTGGTGTATCCTACCATGCCTAATACAAACGAGGTTGTATACATCAAGGGGTAAAAAGAATATACACCATACCGCCTTAGGTATATGAATCTCGTGTATTTATTCTGTATGCGCTCCAACATGTGACTATATTTAGTCTCATGTGGAGCCCATACTGCCGCATTACCCTCCAACTGACTCCTTATTAGAGCGTCATACAATGCCGATATGTCTTTAATATTTGTGAAAGCTGCCGCTCTGCGAAGCACAAGTATTTAATCCAAGTCGCCTGTATGCCTTTTTACAGACTTTGATAATTTGCTCCCGTAATCTCAATTGACTCCAACTCCTCTCATACGAACACCAAGGTCTGGCACTGCAATATCTCGCCAGTATTTCCAGAAGGTGTAGGCAGAGGTGTTCTCCTATGTCTACCTATAATAGTACACACACATTTTGCCAGTTATGGTTAAGTCCCATGTTATGGAGGCGAGACTATTGCTATCTATTGCGGGGCACAAACTCAGGCCGGGGTCTGAATTTGGCTGGCTGCTACTGATAAATTCCTGATGGAAAAACCAATAACACTTATTAGACCCGGGAATCGAAACTCAGGGAGGACCTCATTCAGGGTCGCGGGAAATTCGATAGAGATACCCTGGCCCTAGCACAGGTAACTGAAGGAACACGGGGGGTTTAGTCAGTAAAAGTCTGACACGCCCTCCCGCTCACCCAAGAGCGGAGAAGTCATTTGATGATTTTGACCCACAAAAAAGGGTAGGACCTCATATTCAGCGGTAGACCTTGCGACGAAAATTCTAATCAAAAATCTTGGCCGAAAATATAGTTAATAATATCTTTCATTTGCGATTCTATCGCAGTCAGGCGCGCTTTATTTGCCCAATATAATAATACAATATTTAATCACAAAGTTTGAGTTGATACTCAAAACTTGCATCAGATGACAAGCAGTTAATAACTTTGTTTTATTAATGAACGTCGTTAAAATATAAATCATTGCTTTTATAACACTGTTTAATGTTTGCTATAATTTTATAACTTGTACTTTGGAATGTTACAAATATTTGTCATTCAGTAAGACTGTTACAGTTTTATTGTTTGTTCGTTGACCAATCATATTTCCACAGCAGTGCTTAAATTGTATGGCTGAAACGTTTTTGCACGTAGTAGTAATACCTAATAAATAACGAGAACATACTAAGACTGCTGCTGTCCCTAAAAGTTTTAGGGAATATTAATAAAACAATGATAAGACCTGCTGTCTTGTACGGAGCAAAATGTTTGGCTACAAAATGCGTAAAAGGCAATTCCAAAGTTAATGACCAATAATAATATGTTGTGAATGAATGAGTTGCATTAATTTTTTTGTACGAAATTGTAATTGAACTAGTGTGTATATAACAATTTGTATGAGTTTATTGTTATTTGATAATGAATAACTAAATAAATAAATAAATTGTATGCAGCTGAGATGAGGATTCTAAGAGGGATGTGTGGTGTTATACAATACAATAAGGAATGAGTACATATGAAGAAGTCGTAAAGTGGCACTGGTGACTAAAAAGGTTTTATGGAAATCGATGGTTTGGTAAAGGATATGATGATGCGGAGGAATGAGATAAATGACGTGAGAGACGTTTTGAGTATGATTGTGGATTTCTACAAGAGTAGGGGAAGACCAAAGAAACTGGGCCTACTATGTGAAATAAATTAAGTTCGTTTTAAGACATCAGTGACACTTTTAGTTTTATTGTTTGTGTTATCTAAATTAAATTGCGGCCATAAAGATTTCGCAGAAATAGCTGATGGATTTTAGCAAAGGTATTCCTTAACAAAATAAATCTGAATTCGGGCAATAGGTTTCAAATGACATATTGTTTTTGCGTGACTGGATCCAGCTGGCGTCTACAAGAAATAGATAGGTCGCAAAACCCAAAAAATCGCAGTATGTAAATTCGGCAAGTCATGATCATTACCAAAACATGTCTGGCCAGCCATCAATCAAACTTTTTCCAATAGGTACGTGTTCGTTTTTCAAATACATCATTGCCTTCAAGCTTAACGCATTTTTTTGAGGAAAGTAATTTTTCTAGGACGTTACTGACTGGGGTCTTAAGGGCTAATTGAAATTAATATTTGAGTTATTATTATCGAGATATCTGTCAGTTTAAATTCTAGATTCAAATTTGAGCATTGTTCTAGATTATCGAATATACAAAGACCTCATTTATAAATGATAAATTATTTATTTTCTGTAAATAGGTTTGTAAAAACACTTTTACACGTCAAACATATTTTAAAAACTAGATGAGATCGGCGTTTCCTATCTGACTACTCTGAGAAGAAAGGCCGAAACAAACTCAGAGGTCACAGTCTCTTTTAAAGTCCAGACATCATCTTGGTCAGGTCATGTGGATTGATGTCTGAAATGGTCTTTTGAGGAAAGAACTACACAGAATGAGTGTACCTGTCCAGTCAGTGCACGCATTTGTCAGTTGTCATGCAGCTTAACACAGAACTAAAGGAGCTAAACGATTCGACGAACATTACCAAAGAAAAGACATTTGGGTAGGCCGCATAAATTAGTCAAACTGCCAGCCCATGATTAAAACTAAAAATGTCCTTTCTTAAAATGTCTTCACATTCACAATAATTATAATAATATAATACTTTACAAAGGAAACTAACATGTCATTGTATACATAAAATCCATCAATGTCAAAGTGTAAATAAAAATCCGAAAATAATCTTGGTCATATCATGTGTCTTGTCATATCACCATGTAGACTGGTGTCTGAAATGGTCTTTTGAGGAAAGAACCACACGGATTTGAGTGGACCTGTCCAGTGAAGGCACGCATTTGTCAATCATCGTGCAGCTCAACTCAGAACTAAGGAGCTCAACGATTCGACGAACAATACAAAAGAAAGGACATTTCGGTAGGCCGCGTTAAGTACTCAAACAGCCAGACCATCGTTAAAAGAAAAAAAGAAAAAATACAATGACCCACATAGTCCTCAAATTCTCAAAAAATAAAAAAAATATTATACTTTAAAACAGTAAATATACAGATGTCATTGTTTATCTTAAAAGGTACGAATACAGAAAAAAACAAAATAAAAGTTAAACTGCGAATTAAACATCAACAATATCTGTGTAAAGTTATTAGAGCAGCTCAATCCCAAGCCTTCTTTTCCTCAATATAGCATTTGACAGTATGATAAGCATTCTGGCATAATTTCCGCTTTATAAAAGATTTGAATTTATTAAGGCTTAGTTCTTGAATGTGGCTAGGAAGTTTATTATAAAAACGTATACATTGACATTTAAACGAGCTACCTACTTTCTTGAGCCTGGTAGTGGGAACAACAAATTTGTGTTTGTTCCTAGTATTTATGTTATGGATTTCACTGTATTTTTTAAACAGATTAATATTTTAATGTGCATACAAAAGATTTTCATAAATATACTGAGAGGGCAGAGTCATTATATTAATCTCTTTATAGTCTCTGAGGTCTGGGACTTAATTTATAAATTAAACGAATTGCCCTTTTTTGTAAAACAAAAATTGTTTGAATATCGGCGGCATTTCCCCACAAAAGAATACCGTACGACATCACACTATGAAGATAAATAAGGTAGGTAGACTAAACGCGCTGTCTCTAAATCAGTTAAATTACGATTATATCAATTTAACATCCCACCGTTGACTATTAGGCCCATAGGCCGCTATATATTTTCACTACAAACATTTTAAACTGTGTTTTGAATAGGTATTGAGTATAGAATGTAAATCTTAATCTCATTTGCAATATTGTGCCGTTGATGGGTCCTAGCCAAATGTGCCACAAATAAGCTTTTAATTCAAGTGTGCGTTGGTTAACCGATGTAATTAGCCGAATGCGTCGAACGCCGTGTGTTCGGTGTGCTCTATAAATAATTTTGGTATAAACTGCGTAGGTGCCTACAATCATTTTACTTTCGTGTAGGTACTCTATTTATTTTTTCAGCACTAGTATTTTCTATTCTTTTTTTAGTTTTAGAGGCGAAGAGTTTTTATTAAGAAATATTATTATGTTTTTAATTACAATCTTCCTATTCGGGGTGTAAAAATGCCCATCACATTACTAAGTACCTAACATTGCACAACGACTTTTGTTATTGGCGTGAAAATTTGCTGTTTTCGGTAGTGCGTAATGTAAAATATATTGTGCTTTGCATGGAACGGGACAAGGGTCGTGGTGGTAAAACGTCAGTATTCGTTTGAATTTTAACGGTTTCCAGGCCTGGTAGGCAAAAAAAATTACAATGACGGGGAGTACAACTGACTCTCCGTCATTGTACTAATTTTTACTTCGTTGTTATTTCTTCACCCGTAATAATATTAAATAACTCATCACATAATATTATTGTCGTCCTATTTATTATTAACATGCCGATTTATTTGCCATACCAAAATATTTAATCAACGAGATCATTAAAAGGCGATTACTAATTAACACAAAACTGTACAAATACTTTACCGATATTCTCTATTACCTACTCGTTAAAAGAGCAAGTAAAATAAATGTTATCACGAGAAAGAACAAAGGGAAGTTGGTCTCGTTGTTCCGGGACCGGTCGTCGTACATGGCCACCCTCTCGAAATTGTTTCCGAGTACACTTACCTTGGGCAAATTCTGCAGTTAGGTCAAAACAATTTTGAGAGGAAGGCCAAGAGGAGGATCCAGCTGGGCTGGGCAGCGTTTGTGAAACTACGTTGAGTCTTCTCGTCATCCGTACCGCAATGCTTGAAAACTAAAGTTATCAATCAGTGCGTCCTACCCGTCATGACCTACGGAGCTGAGACGTGGACACTCACGTCAAAGTCGTTCAGCGAGCTATGGAAAGAGCTATGCTCGGAGTCTCTCTGAAGGATAGGATTCGCGACGAATACATCCGACAGAGAACCAAAGTTATCGACATAGCTCAAAGAATTTGCAAGCTGAAGTGCAGTGGGCCGGCCATATCTCGCGAAGAACTGACAACCGCTGGGGTAAACGAGTTCTTGAGTGGAGACCGCGACTCGGCAAACGTAGTGTAGGACGGCCAGATGGGATGATGATCTGCGAAAGACTACAGGCAGATGCTGGATGCGTCAAGCTGAAGACAGGGCGCTATGGCGCTCATACGGGGAGGCCTATGTCCAGCAATGGACTAATATAGGCTGATGATGATGATGATGGGAGCCGCACAACCTCACCGATGCTCAGAGGCAGGCCCCGGTGGAATGGTGCCCGGGTATGATAAACAAATTTTAAGCAGACTTGTCTCGGCATGTTTACGACATCATTACAGGTGATGAGTCTCGGACTTACCAATACGATCCAGAAACGAAGCGCCAGTCGCCGGTTTGGGTGTTTCAAAACGAATCAACGCTTACCAAAGTGAAGCGTTCTAGAAGCGGGGGGAAGATTTTGATAGCGAGTTTTTTCAATTTGAGTGGCTACTTGGTGTCAATTCCTTTACGGAACCAAAGAAGCATCAACGCTGAATGATTTACTACCAATTGCTTGACAGAAGTTTTCTCTGTTGTGAGCAACAAGCGACCAAACACAGGGCTCCGCAGGCTACTGCTCCACCACGACATCGTGCCTTAGCACACCGCTCACAAAACGAGTGACTTATGGACAGCACGTCGTTCAAACTCCTAGGTCACCCTCCTTACAGCCCTGACCTAGCACCGTGTGACTTCTTTTTATTCCCAAAAATGAAAAATCTGCTCAAATGGATTAAATTTTCATCGCCGGAAGATGCGCTGTCAGCGTTCGAGCAGGCTGTAAATGAGGTGTCTAGGGCGGACTGGAAAAAGTGTTTCGAAAACTGGTTCAGACGCATGAAACTTTTGTATAGTGGCTAGTGGAGAGTACTTTGTAAAGATTTATTTATTGAACCTTAGGCACAAAAGGGACGCCCACTCAACAGTGGGTGGAACAAGGCTGCCAATGATAATGATGATGATGAAACCTTAGGGACCAAAATATTTAAATGAAGTATACCTTATTAAAAGAACAACTTTGGCGAGCAAAAATCGTGAGAATGTCTTGAACACAGATGCATACATCGATATTGCACACAGATATAAAGCACACACGTGCCTGTTCAAATTATAACTGTCTACCTTTGACAGCGAAGCCCGGGCGGGGCCAGTTACATTCATCTCATGGTCGGATAATCAAATTCCTCATTAGGTGTCACAAAGTGATGTAATACGTAGCATGTAATGGCCCGTTCTCACGGACCACAAACAAACCACAACTCAACGTCAAAATGTGGGCAAGCAGTGGTTACGTGTGAATAGTGTTGCTGCAGAATCTAGAAGTTGTGCTGTGGAAAATACAAAGACAAATCAAATGGTCGAAGCAAAGATATAGCTGAAATGGGGTCTTAATGTTGTCGGTATCGATTTATGTTCTGATTATATGATTTATGATTTGATATAAAGTGATATGATTTATGATTTTGACAGCCAAATGTGGTCCGTGTAAATAAACTTTTGATTTTGTGTTGTCATTGTTGTGTGGTTGTTATACTTGTGATCGGGCCGTAACGTGAAAGTAAAGATCGCGGCGCAAGTATAGGAAGCTCAATGCCTCGCTAGCCATTAACAGATCTTCAGCTTAATTGCGTAACACATTTTCGTAAACGATTACGACTAATCTGTTGTATTTTGACAGTTCAACAACATTCATTGCGTTATTTACATTGTTGAGCAGTTTTTTTATCGAACTTATGTAGCAATGTATTAGCAATCTGTTTGAAAAAGATTTAACATAAATTTTAAGAAACAACATGTGTTAAAAGTTTTTGTAGGGGATTATTCCCGTCCTTGTCGCGCGGTACGGACGATGTATGGCGCTGGTATGAAGTTACATAATCGTGACGTCAATTCTACGATAGTGCTGTCCTCATCTAAAACTTACTTTAAAACGTTTACAGCTTGGCAATTTTTTAAGCTTTTACACTTTTTGTAATATTATTTGCACTATTTGGAAACAAAAATTTTCTTGAGATAAAAATAAAAAATTGTTATCAACCCCATTGATCAAATCTATCTGATTAGATGGAGTTTCAGTAACAGCTGATACACACACACAGCACCGATTTGTACGGCGTATGACTGAACGGCACCCAAGCTTTTCCACTTACGGCACCAAAACAAAAACAAGCAATTAAACATAAATGCGGTTCCGTGGAACAGTTTAAAACTATCATTTTGATTACTTATACGAACGGCACCAACGTTAAAGAAGTTTCTAGTGTTAAACGCACTGTGAAACAAGTGCACCAGACAAGTCTAAACTCCGCACTAAAAAGGAAGTTGGAGTCACATTTCCTATGAAAAGCATGGGATAAGTTTTTTTTTGTGAGAGACTTTTCTAGTGTTCAAACGTCAGTTGCCCCCTAGACAGTTTAGTTCCTTATAAGACAGGATCGGTAGGCATCAAATAAGTTTTTATGAAAATTCCGCAGTTTTTTGCGGTTTTTTTTTGTATCCAAATCTGTGAACGTAGTTTATACATAACATAACATTACATCACGCCTTGTTTCCCCGAAGGGTTGGGCAGAGGTGTACCTATAGTACACCCACATTTCGCCAGTTATGTTTTATGTCCCATGTAATAGGGGGCGAGCCTATTGCCATCAACCGGGTACAAATCCAGACTCCGGGCTGCTACTGAGTAATTCCAGATAGAAAAACCCGATAACACGTTGCCCGACCTGGGAATCGAGCCCAGGACCTCATGCTCAGCAGTAGCGATTGCGACCACTAGACCAACGAGGCGTATGTAGTTTATAATTTCTCTAAAATTTATGGGCAGTCTAGTAAGACGGTCTTCCTGTAGATACAACGGTTAAGGTTACTGGCCTAGCTCAATAATCCACCCTGTCTTACTGTGACCTGAGCCTATACATGCTCAAGTAATTTCCACAGTGTCCAAGCGACTTGTAAAGGCGCGCCGACCACGAAAGTACGGAAGCAATCAATCAGACACGTAGAAGGTCATAACAGGTGTTTCGGTTCCTGTGAAACGTTTGAACGAGACATCGATCAAAGTTGGATCATTCATCAGCGGGACCTGACCGGTGCTGATGACAATATAAAAATGGAAAAACATTTTGCTGATTTGTTTGTAGTGGCGCAAACGTTGCTGAGTCAGGTAAGGTGGTTAGGATTATAACGTAGAAAGACGCCATGACGAACGAATTTTAATGAAATTGTAATACAGTAGGCAATAAATGTTAAGATTATTATATATTATACTTGCTTTTGCCGGGTTAATTTAATTTCACGAGAAAACTTCCATAATCCATCAAAATTTAATCAAGTATTTAAAGAAAATACCATTTGAAAAAAAAAAAAAAAAAAAAAAAACACTTCTTGTTTTTTGTTTTTCTGTAACAGCCCGATTTCTGGGATTACTCATTGACAAGCCCTCAAATTGAAAAATTCACATTAATGAACTTACAGCTTATTACGGGATTTCTGAATCAGTATTAAGATTTGGTATAATATTTTGGGGCAATTCGACTCAGAAGGTCACTGCGTTCAAAACACAATAGCGTTGTACTCGTATACCGGCTTCTTTGGGGTGCAAACTACTGACCGTTGCAAACCAATGTTTATTCAGCACAGAATTCTAACTTCCGTCACTTTACATATTAGAAATATCACTATTTGTAAAAACCAATCCTCATTTGTTTCCCCTTCTGATTAATAATACAGGTAGAAGTAGACGTGAGAAGTACAGACTTTGGGTGCAATCACTCTCCGCCAAGACGATATATCTTAGAAAAACTGTAATATGCATGGCCCCATTGATATACAATAAAATTCCGAATTCTCTTAAGATAATGAATATTAATTCGTTCAAGGAAGAACAAAAAAAATGCTAATTAGTTAGGGATACTAAATACGGAGTTTTTGAATTTTATGTAATATATTTTAATTCTATTGTTAAAATTTAAAAAAATGTCTGACTATTTATTTTTGTATTGACTGTAATTACGTATTTGAATTGATGGAATTTTGACTACAACATATTTTTTTACTTATTTACTATTTCCAATTAACTAATAAAACTATTTTGCACGCCGAATATGGCAAAACATGTTGAACCAGCAATAGTAAACTCTTCTATCTATATGTGCATATCTATGTATCATGTCACACATGTTTATACAAATAAATGAATCATAACTGAAACACACAGGCTGACGATACTTCCACTTGTCACTGTCACGCATATAATATATATATATATAGTCATTATAATATTAGTGTGGAATCTTAAAGCGATCCGATCTTATCCCCGTGACTTCCACGACGTGAAAGTAAAAAAGCTAAACTTAAATAGATCTAAGCCAAATGATAAGAATCTTAAACATTTTCGCAGTTGCTATCATAAATCAAGTTCCGTGTCGCTGACAATACACAAAAAAGTAAAAAGTTGGTACAAAATTCTTCAAAGCCGGAGTAATGCCGCAAATGTCAAACCAACTGTTAGTAGGAGCAACATTTTTTGTACCTTTTACTATATTTAGCCATGGGGTTAACGTTAATGGTTAAGAAAATCCGTGTTTAAGTTAAGGAATCGGAAAGATATAACGTTATTTTAGTAGTGTTTAAGGTAAGAAATGGGAAGAGATTAGGTTCCTTCAGTAGTGTTTATATATGAATAAATAAATAAAATAATTTAAGTGTGAGTCTCACTGACTCATAATAGAAATAATACATTCATACATTCACAATACATACACAACAATACTAATTAAATTGAACTTATTTCAATTTAATTAGAATGAGTCATACACAGTAAAACAATAATAAAAATAATCTTAAGAAACCATTTACATAACTATTAAATGAGGTCTAAGGTAAGGATCGGAAATACTTTAGGTTCTTTCAGTAGTGTTTAAGGTAAGGAATTGGAAAGAAGTTCTTTCAGTGGGAACAATTGGTTTTATGATTAATTTTGAACAAAAGGCCGTTGCAGGAAAATATATCCGAATCATGTAAGGTATAGCGTTACCTCGAACACTCAAGAAAACACAAATTTATGTCAGCCTAATCGGTAAGCAGTCAGACAATTATGGAATTAGTCCGCAATGGGGAAGGCAACTGTCAAAATGGCGCTGTCGTAGCTAGTTCCCAACACAAGCTAAAAATATAAGGCGTGATGTGGTTTTATTTTATTTTAGCGAAAGTTGACTCGATGTTGTGTTCCTAGATACTCAGAAATTGGAGTTCGAATTTCTCGTAAGCCCCTAAAATTAGAAGATTGTGCTTTAAAGCTATTCGTACAGATTTTTTGAGTTCGAATTTATGTCGTGAACATTTTGAAGAAAGTGATTACGAGGAAATATTAATTCTGACACTTTCCATATCAATTACTTGATTTAAAATACTGAAAGCACCAAAAATAACGAAATAGTGAAATAAAATCAAACTCATGAATGAACATAAAATGAAATGAATGAACGAAATGTCAAAAATTTTGTAGGCCGTAGGGACCTAGCTATGGTCACGCCATCTACAATTAGCTTTGCCCGACCTTCCCCATTATTTACTTTGTTTTATTACCTCCTTATTCGTTCTAAAACTTACCTTTTACATTTTTAAATTATTTCATAAAATGTACTTAAAAAAAACAAACAGGGTCCAAGCTACCGGCGGTCAAGGCCGCTTTCTGAATCAAACCCTTGATTCAGCTGCCCAACGAGAGCCTCCTCAGGTATTGGTCGCGGCTCTTGGCTATTAAACCATTGGCTGTCACGACTATCGGTACAATTCAATAATTGTACCGATAATCGTGACTTAGCACACGAGGTTGTCGACATGTGGAACGTGGACTCTGCAATCAGAGTCCACGCTCCACATGTCGACAACCTCTTGTGCTAAGTCAAGATACTTGTTTATTTTTTATCTTTTTCAGCTTTCACGAAATTGTCGTCATGAGGGACTGTGATATCAACAATCATTCCACGGCGCTCTCGTTGATCTATCACCACAATATCAGGCTTATTGGCTACAAAACTCCTGTCAGTGAGGATAGATCGATCCCAGTACAATGTAACATGATCATTCTCGAGAACTGGGTCGTGCACATACCTGTAGTACGGCACTTCGGATTCCACAAGGCTGTACTGCAAGGCGAGTTGCTGGTGGATAATCCTAGCCACTGGATTGTGTCTGAGCAAGTACTCGCCGTTAGTAAGACGAGAACAACCGGAAACAATATGTCGGATAGATTGCATGCCCGACAGATGTCAACCGTACCGTCCTTGACAATGTATTTCCGATAATTATTCGTCATTATAACTTCATCCATAATCGCACAGACAAAACCTTCGGTTTCTCGAAATAGGTCGCCGAAACGTAACCAGGATACAGACGCTAAAAAGTTTACATCAGGTCCATGGAGGACCCGGAAAAAGCGTCCGTGAAGCTCTTTGCCTTGCCATACTTCCTTACGTTCGTTAGTATCTTGTACTGCAGGATTGCGCTAGTTCTCTTTCGCCAAGGCGAGTGGGGTGAGGCCCTTGTCCACTGCGACCACATCACGATGCATCCCCACGTGGGCTTCTATGAAATATTCCCTGAGACTGCATATCTCGCGATTGTAGAGGGTCTTTGCGTTTAAAAACCTCGGCCTCTACACTTTCGCGGGATATACAGTCTCATTACCGATGACCGTGGGTGATGATTCAGTTTACAGTCAGCAGTGTACGGACCCAACTATCCAGGGCGTCAAGTTCGGTCTGAGTCCATTTGAGTATGCCGAAAGAGTACTTCAAAACCGGCATGCCCCAACCGTTGAAGGCACGCACCTTGTACCCGTCTTATAGAAGACTATGTAACACTTTCTTCAGGTGGTCAGAGAAGCGCTCCTTCAACGATTGCTTCATGTCAGTAACAACCAGTCCAATGCTTCCGACATACCCAAATACTTATAGGTGTCGGATGAGGAGAGGGCTCTAAGGTTTATGGAATCCGAGAGTTGAGTTTCCACGGATTCCACAATCTGCCCACGCTTTACATGCATGACCGCACATTTGTCCACACCGAATTTCATCCTGATGGCGCTACTGAAAGTTTCAGTACCTCCATCAGTTGCAAATTGTTTGGGGCAAAGATTTTTAGGTCATCCATGTAGATAAGGTGAGATATACCTGACCACCTCTCCTCAGCCGATAGCCTAGTCCTGAATTCTCCAGCAATGTGCTTAGAGGATTCAAGGCTAAGTAGAACCAAAGCGGACTCAAACTATCACTCTTAAATATTCCTCGCTCGATCCTTATCGGCTCGCTATTCCTATGGATATTTCGACATCCTGGATAGCGAAGAACCGTCCTACATTGCCCCATACACGACATCAGAAAGGTGCGCAGAGTTGTATCTACTATAAACAACTCCAGCACCCTCATGAGCCATGAATGTTACACCGAGTCATAGGCCTTCTTAAAGTCTATCCAACATGTCGACAGATTCTTTCGGAAATGACGAACCTGTTGGCTAATGCTATCAATGAGGAGCAGCTCCTTAGTAACACAGGACCCGTTCTTACATCTATTTTGAGAGACAGACATAATGGAGTTGGTGTCTATATGTATGTTTATTTTAGCTCTCAAAATGGATGTAGGAACTTTATAGACCGTCGGTAGACAGGTGATCGATCTATAGTTTTTGGGTTCCGTAGTACTACCTGATTTATGGAGCAGGTGGGTTATTCCTGTCGTTAGGAACTGGGGCAATGACTCTGACTCTAAAGCAGACTGAAACTGGAATACCAAGCAGGCATGGGACCTTTGGAAACAAGCCATTGAGATTTCCAGTTAGGTAACGGACGTACCGCACGAGCTACATCTTGGGGGCTGATGGTAAGTGCCCCATTTATAGTAATTGATCACACGCTCGCTCGATCTCCCTAGTCCAGTTACCTTCGGTGTGATTGACAGGCACCGACCAGATGTTTCGCCAGAACGAACATATGCAATCATCATCCAGCAGGCGTGTGTCAGCTACACCTTTGTCCGGTCATTCCCAAGCCCTATAAACCTTTCATCGCTCTGGAATGTGCGATCCTCATTGTACACCTGCACTCTTCGCCTGTACCGACGAATACGGTTTGCCGATGCACAGATGTTCTGCTTCAGGAAATCGATACGTTCTGTGACGCGGCTCAAATAATCTCGAGAAATAATATCAGTCCCCGAGAACGCCCGCCTCACAAAGCTCTAACTCTTGGGCGAGTATTGTTCTCCCTGAAGCAGATTAGCTTGCCGATGAGCGCTCTAGCCTCACCAATACGACGTTCAATCCTGCACTGCCAAGCTGCTACAGCTAGTTTTGGTCGTGGAACTCTGTCACTGTGGGGAAATTTAACATGAGCTGCACGACATGCCTCTACAGCTGCACAGTACAATATCGAGTGGGTATCGGCAAGGTCTTTGCTGCTTTCAAATCAATTTGACATTTGCGAGTCTAGAACAACAAAGCGCTGCATTTTCTTGTGCATGGGCAAACGAGGTTAACGTGGGCTAAGTTCAGGTGGAATGGAACGGTACTCCCAGAATGCATCCTCCAAGCGCTCCTCAATCGTGCATTGCACTGGGAACTCACGGAAATAGTCTCGTCACTGGATACATTTTGCAATTGCACTGCGACCAGTGGCAAAGCAGGCGTAACACGGCTATTCCGTGATTCGAGGCGTAGTCGATTAAGTACGACGTCATCCAGCATATGGTTACCCTGGATGACCCGCACCTGATCTGACAGTCGTTGCGCCGATACGTTGACAGCTGGCTCAAGCACCTGAAACAGAGAGAGCATCCGACCACGGTACACAGTCAAGTTACTTCCCCCCTCTGTAGCCCCATAGTATGCGCGCATGACGTTTTCATTGACATTTTGTATCCACCTCATAGGCTGCACACTTCCACCGAGAGCGGGGACCCTATCAGAGGCCGGTGGACGTCGGAGTCCTAAGCTGGCCGGTGGTCGGCCTCTTCCACGTCGACGTACTGGTGGTGGTGACGTCGGCGGTGAAAAGTATTCGTCACTCGAACTCGACGCAACTGCAGCAGCCGGTATTACTGGACTCTCGTCTGGAGCAGGTTCGGGCAACTGCGAGGCGGAGCTGAGCGACGAACCCGAAGATGTTGGGTGTGTGGTTTGCATCAATCGTCGCGCCTGACTTCACATTCGACGTCAACATTTTACTATCCTCCGTGTGATTATGTCATTATGGTAATTGATTTTTTGGTTTCATCTCGGTACAGTAGCATAATCAGCCTATACCGTTCCCACTGCTGGGACACAGGCCTCCTCTCAATGAGAGGTAGTGAGCCGTAATCCACCACGCGGGCTCAGTGCGGGTTGGTAGATGTCACATGTCTTAGAATTTTTGGTTCTAGGACATGCCGGTTTCCTCACGATGTTTTCCTTCACCGTTACACCGTTACCGGTACAGTATGTTATGGTTATCGATTCAGGTTCTTCAAATATGGTTAGGAACACATAACAAAACATTGTTGTATTTATTTATGTTGAAAAATAAATTATTCATATATTTTTATTCATTTTTATTTTTTATCAAGCCTTTCATTTCCCAAAAAAGTACATTACATCTTAAAATATAATTAATTCTATAGAAATTTAAAATTATATGCATTACGATAATAATTATGTATACAAGAATAGATGATTAAATAGAAACATTCATTTGACAGGTTAAATAAATTAAAATTAAATAACTACGAGTAGTCTTCCTTTTTTTATCAATAATTATTAGGTGCCCATTTAACGGCGAAGGCGTCCTCCATCTTTCGCCATTCCTCTCTGTCTTGGGCTATTCCAGTCCAGGTGGGGCCAATGGAGAACCCTCGTAGCGTCCATCTGGCTACGTCCGAAAATTACAGATAACACAAATGTTTTCAACAAAGAAAGCTTTCAATTCCCTATAGCTATAAAAATAAACCTACGTATAGAAATTATTATAGAAATTCTTAGTAAATAATATTGTAACAGTGTTTCTGTGAATCGCCGTGGTTTGCTGATCGATAGCATGTGGTAAGCACGTCACTACATGAACAGGTGACGGAAATAGAAACGAACTATATGTTCGATTAGTTATTGTGATAACTGTAAATGAAGGCACCGTATAAAGACCAAGGTACGATGGTTAATGATAAAAAAATTACAACATACTAATGAGAAGGGGAATCTGTATATTTTGATCATTAAGTATCACTCTCCTGCCCTTCAACACATATCAAAGAGCAATGCTGGCCCAGTGGTATAGGCCCGACTTTCGAGTTGCTCGGAAAAAATCGTGTGGCAACTGCCATGTCTTAGAACCAAAAATTCAAAAAAGTGAAATCTATCAACCCGCACTTGGCCCGCGTGGTGGATTACTGTCCACCCTCTCACAGAGACGAGGCCTGTGTCCCAGCAGTGGTACTATAGCCTGATTATGCAGCATATCTTCATTTTCTATACGTCACCTAAATTTGCCATTGTCTCAATATTCTCCTCGTTTTGAAGTCATTCCATCTTGCACACAATCCATCTATCGTTTCTTCGGTGTTTCCCTACTGTAATAGCCATCCACATTCATTTTTCAAATATTCCTGTCATGATATACGATTATTAATCTGCCCAGGAGGTAACGTTTTAATAAGGACAAGATATTTTATGACGACGGTAAAGATAGCTAAGAGATACTTATTGTCAGTAGACATTAAACAGGCTCATGATAGTCGGTAAAAATTACTTTCACATTAACTGGGAACCACAGAGGAACTAGACCGTAATATATCCTGCTTCACGCCAAATGCTTTCAGGGTGACAATATTTCAGAAGTTTTTTTGTCTTATAAGAAATTGTTATTAAATTACGTATGGTTTCCTGAACAGGACAGGACACCCACATAACCTAATCCTAACTAAACTCGTAAATGGAATTCGAGATTAAAAAATAGGCAAAGAAATACCATTTGAAGGATTTGATTATATTAAAATAAAACAACAAACACAAACTTACCAACAATTAAAAACTCACTAGAGGGACATCCAATCACGACAAATGTCAGTAACCGAATGACAATATTTGTCCGAATGACTTGATTTGATTATTCAAGTGGGCGATACGATTCTCTTGTATAAAAGGAAAACATTTTATAATTAGAAAATAATAAAGTTTGTGTGTGTTGTAGAGTGTGGGTTTGTGCCCGGTTGATGGCATAACTGGCGAAATGTGGGTGTTAAGGTAAACCTCTGCCCAACCCTTCGGGGAAACAAGACGTGATGTTATGTATTTAAGTAATAAATTTTACAGCTTCTGCCATATTGCCAGTTTCATTAAATACTTTCTACGATTTTATTTCAAACAGTTACATTTTATTCTTAGATCGTAGTTTACGCCACTTTTAAACTGAAAACTGAGTGCAACATTATATTTTTCAACACAGCTGCTCATAAAGTGCGAGCGAGCCGAGATGGTAATGATCAATGCACACGCGTGTCACACGACGTTTTTCTAATATTATAAAAGCGAAAGTGGGTTTGTTTGTTTGTTACGCTTTCATGCTAAAATGGCTGAACGGATTTGGATTAAATTTGGCACACAGATAGAACATGACCTGAGTCAGGTAACTTGTGCTACTTTTCATCCTGAAACGCAGACGAATTCGTGGGCAACAGCTAATAAAATATAACTAAGTTCATTAGAAGTTGAGAATAATAGTTATTTGTTTAACAAATGGGTATCACCCTAAGGTTGACTGGTAGAAAATGCCACGGGCATTAAGTCCGCCTTTGTACAGTATTTTTTTACTTGTGCATAAAGTGTTAATAAATAAATAAACAAAAGTGTTTTTTGCCGTGAGTGCTTGGATTGAAACCTGAAGCGAGTGGTTTAAAAGAAGAACCCTGAGCGTCGCGAAGGTTTCAAATCACGAAACGCTAAAAACTTTTACCCATAAGTGAAACACAACATTTTTCACCACACTACGAGGAACTTGCAAAAAAGTAAGAAAACCAGTAAAATACGTATAGAATCTGTCTATTAAAATAAATTAAAAAAGCGGATATTTTCGGTTCTGAATAACCAGGTATTTTTCCTAACTTTTGTCTTAAAAACGTTTTTGTTCCTAACTCTTTGGTTTTATTTAAAACTTCGAGTAAATGTTGAATCGGAAGCCTTCGAATTTTAAAACACTTTTACAGTCTAGAAAACAAAAAAGGCTTTTACCCTCGGAAATCGATGGGTAAAAATTGCAAATAATAGGTAGTGTGGTGAATATTTTATTTTATTCATAGTGCACCGTAATAATTAATGTCATGTAATTTTATAGCTTCACTGGAAGGCTAGTTAATAAGTTCTGCCCACTAACCTATGTTTAGACATTGCTGAGTCGGTAAATTTAGCACAAAACGATTTGAGAGGCTTCAAAGCCACGGTTTTAGGGCTCCTGCAGACAGACGCGACGCGATGATGAATTAAAACTTTATTGAAATTGTTCTACTATAGTCGAGAGCCTTTATTTATAAAATATAAAAATCGCTGCTCTTAATAAAACTAACACAAAACTAACCTACGTAATGCTTGAAGGCGTTCCGTAAGTGTTGCGGGAACTTGCTGTCAACGCAAAGTTAGTTTCGATACATTCTTTTGTATGAGACACTTGCAGCGTCTCAGCAACGCAAGCACAGCGTCTACGTGGTGTAAACGCTACGTCAACTTAAGTCAGAAGTAAGCATACTTTCAAATAGCTGTACAAGTCAGGTAAAGGTGGAAAAGTTGAGAAATGAGACCACAGAAATGAGTGAAAATGTGTTAAAGAATAAAAGTGGAAACTGCAGTCTTAGATATTAAAACCATTAAGTATCTAGTACTACAATAGATTGCCAACATTTTCAAATTAGCGTCCATCATTACGATATACCAGACAAACTCCAAGCCAACTCTACCCCATATGTATAAATAATATCTCATTTGTTTCCGCAAGTCGAATTCTTCGTAGTCGACCTGCCTGTGCCCGGAGAGATTTGCCGCTACTAGCTTAGTAATTCATTTGTTCGCCAGTCATATATTCGTGCAAAGCGTGGCCGTGAGTCGCTGTGAACGATCCCGCCACATTTGAATTTCATACAAAACTAAGCTAACTATAGCAACGAGCATAAACACCTTACACTTACTCAAGATTTAAAAGCGTTTTTCTTCAAAAGTATTGATAGATATTTCACTTCGAAATTATGTGATCGAAACCATACTATTATGAAATAGGTGTTCGCTTAAAGTTACATTTTTTTATTTAGCAAAAAAAACGCCATTGTATTTTGCGTAACTGCAAGGTACCTATATTCATGCTCGTGCGTAGCTTAGCCGTGGGCGTAACAGTAAGTTGATTCGTTAAAACATCGTCATACCTTCGGGAAGTATCGATGCTCCCATATAGGTACTTAACTAGACTGTACGGTTAGTTAGGAAGACGTAAAGAAAAGTATTTCTTTATTCCTTATATTGATCTTGTTATCTTTTTGCACCTTGTTACCTCACAATTTATCATATAGGTACTGTGTTTCGATAAAGATCTGCCAAATACATCTGCTAGCTGCAGATGTGTTGACGACCTAGAGTTGGTAAAGTTTTCATCTTATCTTGTGACAGGTAATAAGTTAAGGCAGAACCCCTCCCGTGTGAAAGTCGTACTCGTACATACATACGTATACAAAACTCGTACTAGACGAACGCTCGCGTAGTTACTTGCGCGCAAAACTCGTACTAGACGAACGCTCGCGCAGTTAGTTACTTGGAGTAAATAAACTAACATTACAGAACGATACTATAACTACAGAGTACATATTGGTGAGTAAAGAATCTACTCTTTGAGGCCAAAGCTATTCAACATTTTGAGCTTATTTATCCAGGCAAGTTCAAAAACAAAGTCTAAACACTTATTTCAAGTAGGCCATTTTATTAGGGTGCTTTTGACAAGAAATCGATTCTAGTTGCCTCTTCCAAAATATAGTTTTGAAGGGAGAAGAATCGACAGGATAAGATATGATTGTTCATTTGTCCAAAACACAAGAAGGCATACACACGTATGGCATGCAAGAAACTCCATAGTCGTACTCCAATTTGACAATATTACCCCACCATCTGATAATTCGTCAGAGAGGTAAGATAGTACCGTGTGCTAGTAGGTATTTAGAACGAAAGAAATAAAGATAAAACGTTTAAAACTAGAGCCCAGAGAGCTGTCCTCAAGGTAATGCTCTGTCTTCCGCGTAAATACCCCACTGTACAGCTCTATTCCGATTGCAAGGTACTTACTGTCAGGCAACTTTATGTGTTCCCGAGTCGAGTTCTAGAGGGGAGACAGCGTTAAGGCAAACGAAGTGTGGGACGCCCGCGGGCCAGGTGGAGTGACGAATTACGAAAGGCGGTTGTCAGAGACTGGATGAAGAGAGCGGAGAGGCCAACTTCCAGCAGTAGACGAATATAGGCTGATGATGATGATGATGAACATTCCGGGCAACCACTCACGCGCCGCTGGCCTTTAATAATCTGTGCGCGCGCTGCTGTATGTGTTTTTACCTACACGTATTTACGATTATAACGTCTATTCCCTTCTGTTTGTCGTACATCCTAAATATAAACCCGAGCCGAGATATAATCCGTTATAGCAAGCTTATTTAAGTTGTGACATCTCATCACAGAATAACAGATGGGAATGTTCAATCTTCGTACGTTTTTAGATAACTTTTTGAATGCATACGAGTAGTGGGATTTCATTTCAGTGTTTTTGTGGTTTTTGTCTGAGACTGAATAACCTAGATTTTTGTGCTAGTTGTACAACTTCTAGCGTGGTAGTAATCATTGCGTAAAAAACAACTTGTTTTATGCGTTTTTTTTTACAGTTGCATCAGGAAGGTGTGGTTATATTTATGGATGTGGTACAGACTGTCCCATACAAAACTTCAATACCTACTCGATCCAAATGTATGGGAAGGCTGCTTATTTTTTAGCCATTACGATGTTGGTGCCATGGAGAAAGTTGTTCAGTTTGATGATCTGCACCACACTCTTACATGAACACACATTTCTGCACATACGCGCTTTATAAGGATTTCAAAGGTTTTACGAGTCATTAAAAGCCGACAATAACTAGAAAGCCGTGTTTAGTGTAGCTTCAAAATGGCGGATTGCCTGTACATATGTACTTCGAAACTTATATGTAATTCGAAACTTGAAAAAAGGAAGATAATGAAATAAAAGCGAGATACATGAAAAAGTTACTATCTTAGTAAACTGTGACGTATTTGCAACACTAACTTGTAACATTAACCGTAGGAATGGTTTTCAATTTGACAGTTCAACAGAATTCAGTGCGTTATTTACAGTTTTGAACAGACAATTTTTTCGAACGTATGATGCAATGAATTAGCAATATCATTCAAAATTATATATATTGTGATTAATGGTGTGTACGCAATTAACTTGTAAGCCAAGCAAGTATCATAACACTCGTGGAGGAACTGTCTATGCCTCCTATTTAACTGTTCCATACGTATTAATAGCTATGTCCGCCACCCCGAATTGGGCCCGCGTGGTGGATTATGGCCGACTCCCTCCCACAGAGAGGAGGCAGTGGGGCGTTAAAGGTTGTTTCTTCTATGCTGCTATGCTATTAATAACCAAATCAATCTAAACATGTTCATAGTCCACGTATCCTAAAAAAACTATCATTTCCGAACACCTGTTTGAACGAGCATGTAAAACCAATAACATTTACACGGCCATCACACGTCAATCGCATTATTAATAACCGGCTGAACTTTCGCAGCACTATATCCGATAGCCAAAGTCTGCTTTGACCGATTGTCAATATAATCGAACCGCGCGAAGCTTTGTGTGGTGCTTTTATTGATAGTTTTTTCTATCCATCAAGGAAGTTGTTACTTGCACAGATATATTTTTTCAATTACATAATTTTGTTGGATAAAATTACGGCTGCAATTAAGTTGGTACCCACTGTATTTCGCTCTCGGATACAGGTACGCATGTTCAAAATAATGCGCGGTTTAGTGTCCATAGGCGACGGGTGCTGCATATACTGATTGATCAATAATTAATTGGTTATGTGCCCTTCACAGTAACGCCAGGCTTCAGGAAGCAGTGAGCGCTGGTTTTGATTGAACTTGAACGTTACTTGAAAAAGTTCTATTTTACTTTACCTACTGTTTTTTTTGCAGTTTTAACCTGCATCAGTTTCCATATTAAACGTTCGCATTTCAATTTCAGTCTCAATTTGTAAGTACATACATGAATTTCATGCTGCTTGAATGTGATCGTTTTTTTAGTTCGAGAATTAGCCTTTTGACCTTGAAGAGTGATCTGAAGGCCAATTTTCGTCCTTAAAAACGACTCAACTCATCTCAGCGACAATCAATGTCTAAACTAGTAAAAAATGTATGTAAATTGATTGTATTTTTAACAGATTGACTGAGATTAAAATGCGACCGTTCTTAAAAATACGACAATCACTGGCCCTACTGGGAATTACCACACCAAGAACTGGATAGATACATAATTTGCGAAATGGTAAGATAGCTATATACATAGATATAATGATCTTTATTTAGTACAGAATATTAATTACTGAGTAAAAATTTTACATTGGGTGACGCCTAATCCTAGCTGGTGGGAGACCTAGTACATAACTATCAAATATGTATATGCTATTATTTCTATCTACTACATTGTCCATTTATAACCACTGTATTCTATTGTAAGTCTAGACCAATGTTATTGTGGCGCAGCTGTTTTGTCCGATTCCAATATACACACTGAATCCCTTGTCATATTGAAGAGCTTGACCTAAAACTGCGTACTTAATCCGCAGCCGATATGGCTAGTACTGCGCCTAATGTAGGATAGACCAACTGTTTTAGACCTGCAATCAATCTCTCTGGCATCTGCCAGTAGCAGTATTTTTTAAGTAAAATTAATCGTATATGATAACGATGGTGGTTACGATTTTAATAAGATCAACATTAAAGTAATGTATTGTAATATTAATCATTGTTTGTTCGTTATTCATCTTTATTAAAGTTATGTGGCAGTTTATGTGCATATGTTTTTGCATTGTAAGCAGTGGCCGTTGCTTCACTCGCAAGTTTATAGTGGCATGTGGAAAAGGGTGTAATGTTTACTCATCCTCCATAGAAAAGGGAGAATCCTCCGACCAGACAGACGAGTGTTGTGTCTGCCCGACTATTGATGTCGAGACGTAAAAATGACTATCGCGCGGTTAACTCAGCTTGCACGATGAAGGATTTTGCGTGACGTCAGTGTGATGCGTAGTTGCGTATGTGGCGATGTAGATGCCGCCACAAGTTTTATTTTTCAAGTTGGATTTTAACAGACGGTGAAGGGAACAGTATTATGCTTGCAGCAGTTTAAAAAACTTCCTCATAAATAATAGAACTCACCTGGTAGTTACTAATAACACACTTTCAAACTACCAGACATGCATCGAGACAGTCATTTACAAACAACACTCAATTAAATTCGTTTCATCAAAATTCGAAATGCACCTCTTGTATAACCTAGCTGACGTCATTATCATCATCATTAGGGTCTGAATAACATGACACACTCCTACTACCAACATGCTCAAAGACCAACATAACGCATTCTTGGCGACATGCCATGATCACCAGTATTGACAACCAAATTCGCCGTCACACTACGTATATACACTGAGGTTTATGGAAAGTGTGTGTTTGGCTTGAAGTGATTGGGACTAAATTGCTAATTTACCGATATATCGATAAGATCATGCCTTGAAACGCACGTTCTATTGTTTTTTGATTATGTTATGTGGGTACTTTACGATAACTGCGTAAAGAGCAGTTATGTAACAGAAGCCTCAAAAAAAAGACTTATTATTTAGTGTAATCATAAGTTACTTCGAGATAGATGAAAATATACCTCAGAATTGTTGATATCGAACGCAACCAATACGCTGCCATTACTCGTATCAGCTGTCAATTCATTTTGTAGCTCTGTACATCTTTGTAAAACATCTTATAACAATATACAATATACAATAATTCCAAGTTACATAATTCCACGTTCTTTATTTATAATTTCCCAATCAGTTAGTTTCCACATGGTAGCAGAGCGTGGTTACGCTATTATCTTTCATAAAATAACCAGGATTGGAAAAATATAACAAAAATATCGGGAAGATTTTTTTTAAGTAATGGCTTCAAATTCACCACATAGTTCATTCAACATTGACAACCTAGTTGGCCGGGACAATTTCTCAACCGACAATAACCAAGATCCTTTCTACATGAATATTTTTACTTAACCTATGTACTAAGGTAGGAACTTAAATTAATATTGTACTAAATACCTGTCAAAGTGACATTTAGTAATATACCGGTTTATGGCAGATTTCCTGCCAGCTTTTCTTTTGTCTTCGGCAATGTTGGAGCATATTCAGCATAGCTTACCCGAGACAAAAAAATAGTACTAAAGATTTTTTCGGATACAGAATGAATTCTATTTTTAATTAATTAAAAAAATACAAACAAATACATACTTATACTACTATTAAAATACCAAGCTAAAATACCATGGTCGTCTCTATTGATATTTCCGGAAAGTGTTATTGTGTTGATGGCAGTCAAATGCGGTCGGTGCCGCTTTTTCGATAATTGACGTTCCAATTATCGAAAAAGCGTCACCGACCGCGTTTGAGCTTTAAAGCTGAAATAAGCGCCATCTGTATCCGCAGATAAGATGGAAAGACATAGATATCTATAGCTATTCGTCGGTAGAAGGTATTTCTAAGAATTATCTTTTTCATTAACTACTTGAATTAGCTTAATGGCTGATTGTATTTTAGAAAACTTACTTAATAAAGTTTCTGTTGGTAAGTGTTTTAAGCCACCAATGAACAGCTATTGCTTGGCAGTAGACAAATAATATACAGGGTTACTGGTAACTCGACGTATTCCTTGCACGACGTCATAGTAGGGTTAAAATGCAACAAATTAAGCCACCAAATGTTCTACCGAAGTTCAGTAGTTTTTAAGTTAGTTACATTTTCAGTATTTTTATGAAAAATCCCAGATTGAATCAATTGGAGCCAATTAAAAAATGATTTACAGCGCGACTGTACTGAAATTTAAGTAAATATCATAGTTGATGCCGTAGCAGATCTTTGTTCATAATTAAAAGTTCAAAAATGCCAGAAACCTTGCCAAATATCACTAAACAAACATTTATTTTTTTTGTGATTTTTGCTGTTACTTCATGCAAAATGTTGCCTAGTGAAAAAACAAAATACTACGCCTGATGTACAAATTACTAGGAAAATATCCTTGTCTTATCAGCTATCCAAAAAGGTATGAAAGTTAATACAAAGTTACGGACTACATTATGTGCGTCTCACAAAAAGGTGATTAGCTATTCGGAAAATCGAATAAAACAATTTCGTGAATATTAGCATTATTTTTTAATCAATATCAGTTTTAAAACTTTAATTACACTTTCAAATGTCTTGTTCGATGGCTGCCCTCGGTTTCGAATACATGTTCTTATTCGCTTCCTCACTTCGGTTTTTCGGTTCAGTTGAATTTACTAGGGTCACATAAACTAGGTATTTTAAATGACCCCAGACGTAAAAGTCTAGTGGCGTAAGATCAGGGCTTCTTGCAGGCCACGGAACACGGCCCACCGCGCCCTTTCCATCGTTTTGGATAGGTTTCATCCAGCAATTGTCGAATTGTGATTCGGAAGTGGGCTGGACATCCGTCATGTTGATAGATCATGTTTGTTCTTCTGTCTTCCATTACATCCGTGAGCAGTGGTGTTAAATGATTTCTTAGGAAATCTTCATAAAGTTTCTCATTTAGTGTTCGGGGTAAAAAATGTGGGCCAATTAATTTGTCGTCGATAATACCTATCCAAACATTAAGCGAGAACCTACGCTGGGATGCGGTTGGCTTCAGTTTCTTAGGATTTTCATCTGCTTTCGGTGCCCAGTAATGTAAGATGTGGTAATTTGTGATACCATCACGGTCAAAACATGACTCATCATCCACAGAATGTTTTTTAAAAAGTTTTCGCCTTCGGCGTCGGCACTTAACATAAAACGACAAAATTCAAGCCGCCTCAGCGGATCTCCCTCTTCTAATGACTGGACTGGTTGATAGTGGTATGGATGTCGGCCTAATATATTAACTACAGACCAGACTTTCCACTGTGACATACCAAGCTCACGCGCTACGATGTTTGTCGATATGTTGGGGTCGTCAATAAAACGTTGAAGAATCAGCCGTGCATCCTCGTCCTCAGCCGTGTATCTCCGAGAACAACCAGTGTCAATTTGCCTGCTTCTTTGGACGCTGCCAGTTTCAGATAATCGCCAATAAGTCGATCCAAAAACACTAACGTGTGACAGTCGTCGGTTGGGAAAGCGAAGTTAATATTCTCTCCGCGCCTGAGCAGCGTTACCGCCACTAAGTCCGTAACAGTACATTATGTCAGCGTATTCAGGGTTAGAATATGCAGCCATAGTCAGCACTTACGAAGGCACAGCACAGCACAAGAGCAAGATACGCGGCAATAGTTAAGGAAATAGCTAGATTACTAAACACGAGCTTGCGCGACGTAGAGTTGAAACTAACTAACGCTGACGACCAGATTTTGTAAAGTCGCACCCCGCGTCATGCCGAGAGAACAATAGTGACCAATCACAAAGCTAGCCGAGTGTTTGGAATTCAAGCGCAGGTAAAAACTAAGAATAATAGGAATACGAAACAATAGGTTGACCGTCTCACAATTTACCTGCTCGCCATAAAACTCTTCCCTTCCCTGTCACACATGCAAAAGTATTGACAATCATATTATTTCTAAATAGCTGATAAGACTAGGATATTTTTCTAGTAATTTTTACATCAGGCGTAGTGCTTTTTTTTCACTAGACAACATTTTGTATGAAGTAACAGCAAAATACACAAAAAATACATGTTTGTTTAGTGATATTTGCCAAGGTTTCTGGCATTTTTGAACTTTTAATTATGAACAAAGATCTGCTACGACATCAACTATGATATTAATTTAAATTTCAGTACAGTCGCGCTGTAAATCATTTTTTAATTGGCTCCAAATGATTTAATCTGGTTTTTTTTTAAAAAAAACTGAAAATGCAACTAGTTCAAAAACTACTGAACTTCGGTAGAACATTTGGTGGCTTAATTTGTTGCATTTAACCCTACTATGACGTCCTGCAAGGAATACGTCGAGTTACCAGTAACCCTGTATAACATTGTTTTAATAGGTACTTGATGAACATGGCCACTATGCCCATAAGAGACGTCAGAAGCGAGTTGCACGGTTGCACGGTTGCTATAGTATATAACACATTAGTGTTATTTTATTAGCTTTTATCTAGCTGCCGCCCGAAACAACTGCATGTATTTTGTATTTCATAACTTTTTGATAAAGTAAAGTAGCCTGTGTCCTTCTCCAGGTGCCATGTCCAATCTGTTTTTCATAACAATGGATTTAGTGGTTTAGGCGTGAAAATGTAAGTCAGAATTACTTACGCATATAGGTATGTGCCACTCTGTCAAGAAAGTACCATCCAAATTTATTTTATCGTCTTCTAATAATGCTCCATCAGAAACGATAAACTTACGCCAACGAATAATCCAATCATCAAAACCATTTTTAAACGCTTTTTCCGAAATTGAGTTCAGTTCTCGCCGTGAATTCTCCTATATGTCTTCTACCGAATGAAAACGGGTGCCACGAAGTGGTAATTTGAGTTTAGGGAGTAGAGTTTCGTAAACCCACGTATCGTCACCAGTAACAATGCGTTTCATTAATGTTGGGTCGAAATTGACTCGTTCTAGCATGTCCTCAGCGACTCTTATGCGACTGAGTTTTTGGAGAAAATTCAGGTCTTTTGGGACTAGCCGAGCGGCAACATGTTTCATACCCAAGTGATTATTTAAAATGGTACGGATCGACTCGTGAGACACTGAAAGTTCAGCGACTATCTCTGTCAAAGTTGAATGAGGATTTTCAGTCACAGTTAACTTCAGTTAAAGACGTTGATTGTCTACCAGAGCGAGGCAAATCTTCCATAACATCTCGACCGCTTTTGAATGCTTAGTACCATTAATAAGTACGTGTTTTTGATAAAGTCGATTCACCGTAAGCCTTATGTAAAATTTTCGGTGTATTCGAACACGAAGTTCCATTGGCGATGCAAAATTTAGGACAAACTCTTTGTTCGATGTTTTTGTCCATTATGAAATTCGCAATACACACTAGATATGATCGAACTAAAAACAGCACTGTATTTAATCTAGTTATCTGATGCAACTGAAACTCCTCGCCAACATGAAAAACAAATGAGCCAATGTAACAAAAAAAAACAACAAAATTGAATTTGGAACCTTATACAAATCATTCGTTCCCGATACTTCTTTGACAGAATGATATAGAATAAAATAGAGTAGAATATTCATTTACTTGGTCAGAATGTAGGTGTTTACAGTAAGGTGGATACAATAATAATTTCTATACTAATAATAAAGCTGAAAAGATCGTTTGTTTTTTTCAGACGAGGGCAGAAGCTAGTTCGTAATAAAGATATACAAGGAGTGTGTGGTACAACTCAAAGGATAAAAACACCAGTTCCAAAAAAATATGAAAGTCCAGTACATTCGAGGCAGGACGATGTTACCAATATCACGTAGGTAAACATAAATTACATTCGAAAAAGCAATAAATGGGCAATAAATTTTATATTCTGGATTGGTGTCACTTGAATAATTAAAGAGCAACTCGTATCTATTGAAATCGTTATTTTTAAAGCTGCCTATTTAGGTTGTGCCGTACTGTGCCGTTATTCCAGTAATGGAAATTAAACTTTACTACGTTTAGCTATATTTCGTTTAAGGAATTATATGAAGCTTCGTGCTACCTAACATTATAAGTTATAATAACGCCTTTTTTTTGTGGGTGGGAAATTATCAAATAGATAGATAGATAAAACATTTATTCGGTGCACACAAAAGACGCAGCACAACACACAAGAACATAAAATAATTTTAAAAAGTAACAATAATAAATATAAACAACGTGCCAATATACAGAAAAAAATAAAAAGTGAACAAACCCAAAGAAATAATGTTCAAATTTGAGGAGAACAGTGCGGTGTGCGTCCCAAGGCTGCACCAAATGGGAGGCCAGCTCAGCATGTGTCAGGCAAATATACCTGACGCAGAATATCAGCTGGATCCCTGCAGTGACATACGGACGTCGAGCAGACCGAGACAAATGACCGAGACGAGACAAATGACTTCTCCGGCTCTGGGTGGAGCGGAAGGGTGTGTCAGACTTTTACTGACTAAAACCCACCCGTGTTCATTCAGTTGCCTGTGCCAGGGACATGGTATCTCTTAAGAACAACCCGCGACCCCGGAAGGCATCGGCTCTATCGGACCCCGCCAATTTCTGCCGACATCTCTTCAAGGCGCGCGTGGAACACGACGCACCGTCGACTCGGGCCTGGTCCTTACTGGACGTCGAGCTCCCCATTGCCCACCGTCCGCAAGAATGCGCTTACGGTGGCCGGGAATCTGCAGGAGTCTCGGTGACTAGGGGCTTGAGGGCTCAAGGCTCACTCCCTCACGCGCTCCGCCTTCTCCTTCCGAGCATTACTGCTTCGCAGAAGGAGTTGAAGGCTTCCCATTCCCTCTCGCTCCGTACCATGGCCAGGACTAGGGCCGGACGCGAGAGATCGCCAAAATCAAAATCAAAATATTTTATTTCACATAGACCTACATGGGCACTTATGAAACGTCAGATTCTAGGTGCACGGTTCCAATTGGTCGTTTCCCATGGAGAAGAGCCGGCAAGAAACTCCATGGTTACTCTTTTAAAAATATGTCTTTTACAATGTTTTCCAATTACAGTGATTAACAGGTATGGGAGGACAGTGTAGGCCTGTCAACAGGTACCATATGTTAAACAAATAGACAATTGTCTATAATTTATAATCCACAGGGCCTACGACGTTCTCACATTTACAAAATATAAAATAATCTAATAAAGTAAAATCAAAAAATAATTGAAAATTTTAGGTATATAATGTCAAACAATGAAAGAATTATGTCAGAGATATGTAAAAGTCCATATCTAATAATAAAAAAATAAAAATTAAACACCAAAAATTAAACGCCGCCGGGGTCTGGCAGACTCCTAATGACTTAAGCACCTCGGTGTTCCATCTCACACGTTCGTGTTCCACGCGCGCCCCTATTAGACGTTGGGGGGGTAGTCTCTCACCTCACTAGAAAAAGGCCCGCACCATTCGGGGTTGCGGAAGAATCCTATGTTTTCACGCGGGTTCGCGTGATGTCGCAATTATATATGGGGTGAGTGGTTGGAGAGGCGCCACGGCGTCCTCACCTTCCGCCTGACACAGGACCTCACCGGACCGCCGTGCCCTCATCTCCGAAGTAGGTGCCGACCGTAGTGAATTCTATGGTCGGCAGCGAGGAGTTCTGGGACGCGGAGGTTTCCACCTGCGAGATTACTGTGTCGTAGAAGGAAACCAGGCTGCGGAAAGGGAGAGAGAGATCGCGTCCTCTCTCCCGAGTCGCAGCAGGCGCACCGGGCGTAGGCGGAGGGCGGACAACGCCCTCTTCCAGCCCCCCTAAATGGGTCCAGGGACGGTGGACTCGGAGAAGTCCGTCGCCGCCCATACACCAGGACCTGAGGTGGCGGACGCGATCTCTCTCTCCCTTTCCGCAGCCTGGTTTCCTTCTACGAAACAGTAATCTCGCAGGTGGAAACCTCCGCGTCCCAGAACTCCTCGCTGCCGACCATAGAATTCACTACGGTCGGCACCTACTTCTGAGATGAGGGCACGGCGGTCCGGTGAGGTCCTGTGTCAGGCGGAAGGTGAGGACGCCGTGGCGCCTCTCCAACCACTCACCCCATATATAATTGCGACATGGGAATTGATTTTCGGAAACATTTGTCATGGTCTTCACTAGAATCCGCTTAAGTTCTAGAGTCTAAGTTCATATAAAAGGATTATATGAACTTAGAGGGTTGTATTGATGATTTTTTTATTTTCATAATTCAATAATTAAGTAGTTCTTACGTTCACGAATCATATGTCAGGTTGTGTTCAACATACAACCTGACAGTGGCCTGCGAATTGCAAAAAAAAAAACTCAAATATCGCGGACAACCTGGTGCTTTCACCTTAAAAATAAAAATCCCGCGTAGATATACCAGTAGGTGAAAATGGGTCGAGAGGAATTCTGGAAAACTGTGGGCGTATTTTGTTACGAAAAACATATAAAAATGTCATGTCAATTCATTTGTTTTCCTCACTTCATCACGAAAAAAAGCAGTCGTTTCCTAATCAACTTCAAAAAATTCTAAGCACTCCATTTCTGTGGAAAACGCTGTGATGCCGATAACCAACGGAGGCTGTGCGTAGTCATCTGTGGCGTTTAACAAAAGCCGACCTAACAATGGCGTTTCCCAGTCGAACGTACAAATTGACATATTTCTGTCCGTTTCGTTCTGAAATACGGGCTGTAAATGTTCTGCGGTTTAAGGGATGTAGGATCGCATATGTACACAAATTCCATTCGTATCGGAATTTATTAATGAAATAAACTAGTAACAGTTGTGGTGGAGGTAGAAGCTATGAAATAGAGACCTTTCTATTTCATAGCTTCAATTTACAATCGAATGGAAGCGTCAATGTAAGGATAGTTACGGACGATTTGTACGTCACGTTTGTTGATGTTGTTTTTGCTGTTCATCTAATTTTATGTAACACAATTAACATAAAGTTGCATTAAAAGAAAGGTAATATGTGCCTACCGTTCCGAAAAAAGGTTTACTAAACTAAAAGAAATAACTAAAGCAATTCAGGTGCATACAAGAACAATTCGAGTCTGGATTTGTGCCCGGTGGATATAGTCGCAAGAGCTACTGCTGAGCATGGGTCCTGGGTTCGATCCCCAGGTCGGGCAAAGTGTTATTCGGTTTTTCTATCTAGAATTTCTCAGTAGCACCCCGGAGTCTGGATTTGTGTCCGGTTGATGGCAGTAGGCTTGCCCCTATTACATGGGACCTAAACATAACTGGCGAAATGTAGGTGTACTATAGGTACACCTCTGCCTAACCCTTCTGGGATTACAGGTGTGATTTTATCTTATGTGTGTACAATAACAATACACGTAAATGTAAATCTCAAGCCAATAATAACAAAAAAAATACATTTACGTTGAAAAATTTAAGTACGCCTTGTGTAAACTCGGTGCAAATTGTTGAAAAAAGAAACAATAATTTAGCCGTCACCAATTTTCAGAGACTCATTCTCTATATCTAAATACCTTGTCGTCTCATCGGCAGTGTAACATTCTTGAGGAGAAAGGACAGACAGCGACAAATAAGAATTTTCATTGCAAAATTCCTAACTTTGTGACCTAACTTTGTCCTTCAATAACGGTGTTGCCTTCGAATATTTTCACAAGGCAACGTTGACTTATGTTGTGTACTTTGTCATAAAATTAACTTTTAATTAAAACATTATTACGCTACGCCTGTTCTCCCCGAAGGGTTAGGCAGAGCTGTAGGTACCAGAATGCATGACCGGGTTTTTTCGACAGAAGAATAGACAAAATTAAAGGTTTCTTTTACTCATATGTCATTTTGTCCATTCTTCCGCAGACAAAACTCGTTTCTAGGGTAGTTATACTCGCTATGCGCGCTGTAGTACGACCACATTTTGCCGTTATGTTTAAACACCATATAATAGAGTGCGAGCCTATTGCCATCAAGAGAAAAATCATCTAAGAAATTCCTGATAGAAAACCCCAAATTTACACGACATGGTAATCGAACCCAGGACTTCATGCTCAGCAGTAGCGCTTGCGACCACTACTTCGCGAGCTTGCAGACGGTGAGCAATTGGTAGCTCGCCGTCCGGTAAGGACCAGCAAGTCGATTCTGTAAAAAGATAACCGAGAAGACTTGCGTGTGCGAGTGAGTCAGAGTCGTCCCGTCTTGGTCAATCCGTAGCATCAGTGGCACTGACAGCTCACTCGATGCACACTTCACCTAAGTTTTCACGGTGGAATGGTTACAGAGTAGCACTACAGGCCCGGGTCGACAAATCCCGTAGCCCCTGGCACAGGCAACTGACGGAACACAGGTTCGTTTTAGTCAGTAAAATTCACACACGCCCTCCCAATACGCCCAGAGCGGGATAAGTAATTTGATGAAATCCCACCTAAAAATTAAAAAAAATATCTGAAAACTCCATAGCTAATTGAATTGTGTAGGTATCTCAGTAGGTACCCATGCCTGTTAAAAGTACAAATTAAAAGAAACCTGCTAAAATTGAAAAATAAATATTATGAGACCCTTTAAAGCTAATTAGAGATCGCTTTGACTACAAAAAATACCAATGAAACTTTATATTTTAACGCTCAGGTAAGCATTGCAGAGACTTGAATGTTTTCAGTCCGAGGCAATTTACTCAATCCTCTTGCCTCAGATGATCTGCAATTTTGTTTTACGACAAAATTTAAACTTAGTTACATTTTCTGTTCTTTGTGAAATCGAAAAACTATCGAAATCTTAACTCGTATATTCAGCTAGTTCGCCCGCATGATTGTCAGAAATAGGACGGGAACATGCTGCCGGTATAAAAAGTATCCTATATCTCGTACCATATTCTTTATTAAATTATTATGATTATGACCTGTCAGGCAACAGATGACGTTCTCCTTTCTCGCGGACACCGAAAGTCACGAAGGACAAGAAGTTAGGTAGCATCTACCTAACTTCTTGTTATACTACATTATTGTGTAAATATGTACCATTTTTATAAAGAGTGTCCTTGGAAATTTTTGTCCGTTCTTCTCCATAGGTATCTACCACGCTTTGGCATGGGCACTTCATCTTTCTGACTGAACGACCCCTTGACAAATCAAAAGTGCCTGTAATTGTTTTAAATGAAATAAATGCTTTGAGTTTGATCTAGGGCATAACTTTGGCCTAAATCGATACAAAATAATGTTTAGTGTCATTAAATCCACACAATAGTACCCCAAGAACTCGTCTATATCGCCAACTATTACTAATTATTACTACAACTTGGTACCGAAGGAATACGACGTTCAGCTAGTTGTGTGGTCGCGACATGGCGGGCAGTTCAAACATTTGTCTCGATTTGGGCCAAAGTTAGCCTAGTCTATCGGCAAAGTGACCCGCCATTTCGGTACAATACATATTTTAGTAAACATTATTTTTTGTATGGGGACCCTCTTTAATGTTTAACTTTATGTTAGTTTTATTACTTGTTGTTATAGGGGCAATATAAATACACACACAACATTTCAACTGTCTACCTATTACGATTCATGTGAAACATCCCGCTGACAGACAGACGGACGGACAGCGGAGGTTTAGTAATAGGATTCCGTTGGCACCCTTTGGGTACGGAACCTCAATAATAATAAAAAAGCTATATGGAGTTGACATTTCATATGTGCCTACTCCTGAGAAGAAATGGAGAAACAAACGCAGGGTGTAAGTAAAGACAGTAGGTAGGGTAAAAAGATTCGAATTGACAACAGTTAACGACTGTATCTGTCAACTGTGTATCGTATACAGCTCGAAAACGCAATATGTTACGTTTTATTGACTACGGGTGATAAATTTACTTTTATGACTGCGTTATTTTCAGAAGAAAAGCTGAGAGCACCTCCACCAGTGTCGGAATTTTCCCTTTTTTTCATTCGTAACGTTTCGTCGGCGTCAATAAACAATTTTATTGGTATTTTGTGAGGGCGACGTGAATGCGTTCACCCGTCAAAAATCCCTATCGAGTGAATGTAGTTTTAAAGTTAAAATAACTTTTTGAACACGAGTTTTCACTTTGTATGTACAAATAAAAAGGATGCCTTTTCGTAACATTATATTTTTTTGATATAACACTAACAGTGGATCAAGACAACGTGATCAGTTAGTCAATATTTTTTTGGATCTAATGTAACATGATATAACTGATTTGAAAATCTCATAATAACAAATCAAAACCATAATAACATCGCAAAACATTTGCATTTTATTGAAATATGTTCAGATTTGCATCACAAAAGATATTGATAGCCGATTATACAAACAGAAACAAAATGAAAACTTCAAAGTGATTTCATTTAAACCTTATTTAAAAAACAAAAATAACACCTAAATAAAAAAATTGCCATGCTTCATTTAATTTTATTTTTCAATAAATTATTCTAGAATATAGATTGAACTTTGATCTCGGAATTACATTAGTCAAATGTTATGGAGAATCTAGCACGTAATACCATAAATTTAAATAAAAATAATTTTATTCGTACTGAACTTGGTTTGGACTCCTTAATTTTATTTAAGTGATCATAAATATGTTCTCCGTAGACTCGTAGCAGTCGTAGCGTAGGCTCTGCGTAGGCGTGCTACGTAGCACGCCTACGCAGAGCATCGATCTTGCTACGACGTCAGACATGTAAATAGTTCGATTTGAATGGATTTTGCGAAGGCGAAGTTTCACAAAGTTATTATAAGTCCATAGATCAATTGAAACTTCAAAATGAGTCAGTAGTAATAAAAGGCGTCAACGCGAAAAGGAGTTGCACTAATCGCATAGTAAAACGTAATTACATGTAAATACTACGTTATTTCTGGAGACAAACTTGAACAAAGTTTAATATTATGTAATTAATGAAGTAGTTAAATGTCGACATCGGGTTACAGGTCGGATTTTATTCGATTGTAATAGAAGAAGACAATATAAGTTGACACGCCTTATTTTGATCAAAACAGCATAACATAACATCACGGCTGTAATCCCAGAAGGTTTAGGCAGAGGTGTACTATAGTACACCCGCATTTCGCCAGTTATGCTTAAGTCCTATGTAATAGGGGGCGAGCCTATTGCCATCATCACCGGGCACAAATCTAGACTCCGGGCTGCTACTAAGAAATCCCAGAAACAAAAACCCAATAACACTTTGCCCTACCTGGGAATCGAACCCAGGACCTCATGCTCAGCCGTAGCTCTTGCAACCACCAGACCAACGAGGCAGTCAGGTTTATCAAAACAAGTACATGTAAAAGTAACTCTAATTACTAAACAGTCCGATTTAAAATCGTAGATATCGGAAATTATCTGTGAAATGGGATGTTTGAGGTAGATGTTCAGTAAAAACAACCAAATTAAGGTTTTATGTCCAAATAACAACACAACAGCTATGCGAAGTAGATGCGAAACCTTAAAGTTTAGCACATAGTGCCCTTAAAATGAAAAAAAATACATTTGTGAGGGTATTATTATGCATAAACCCAGTTTCTGTCAAAAAGCTTACGTTTGCGTTTCATTGACCACTGACCACAAATGGAGTAGGTCATGTGGTTGAGTTATGGTATCTACTAGGTAAGCAATATAATGGTAATCTGTGACTAGCTATAGTGACTAAATTATTGCTTTAATTATTTTAAACAGAGTGGAAACGATGTTTAATTTTGAAATAGACGAGGTTTTAACATACACACATGTGTACTTTTATTTCCAACAATATGAATATGTATAAAAACAATGACGTTCGGGGGAAAGATATTTTCGTAAATTATATTAGACTCTCTTAGTTCGGTGCGCAGCCCAGTAGACAGACGTTACACCGCTGATGTAGAAAAGAAGGCTGCGCAGACATACGGCATGTCTTTAAAGGAAGCTTATAGAATGTTCTAGAAGCTTCCACTCGCCCTCAATGGCCGAGCAGGAACGAGAGGTGTTCTGTCCAGAAGCGCGCGGATTTTGGCGGGAACGGTTGCAAATAGTTTCGCGTTATGAAGAATATTTTGTCGATTTGTCGTCTCCACCTTGTATACATAAACGTTGCCATGAACTTACGTACTACTGCGGGGTTTTTGCGAAACACACAAACAGTAGCCATGGCTTTCATTTTGACAGTTCAACAACTATCATTGTGTTATTTACGTTGTTAAGTAAATAAATTTTTACAACATATGAAGCACTGGATTAGCAATATCCTTCAAAACAATTCAGATTGTGACTGATAGGAGAGCAGCACGCTATTTGCGTAAAACGTTACGTAATTAGGGTGCTGGTCTTCGGCTCAAACGAAACGTTTTTGAATGGATATCATCGAAACGTATTATAAATTAAAGTAAATTTCTGTGTCTGTGTTCTTCTAAACTACGCAAATTTTGCTGCGGTTTTCACCATAATTTTAATAATAAAGAACTTACATATAAAAAAGAGTTCTCAATGTTTTGAAACGTCGAAAAACTGTGCGAAGCAGAGGCTGGTGGCTATTATGTACTAAAAAGTAATTTACAAAAATCTACACCCGAGAAGGGTAAACGTTTACATAGGGAAATGAACTGGTTAGTGTATCCATGCAAAATCCATGCGGATGAAAAAGCTTGTTGTGCGCATAAACAGTTACATTACCATTACAGTACCGGTTGGATAAGATAATATAACATAACATCACGCCTGTATTCCCAGAAGGGTAAGGCAGAGACAAGGGCGTCACGAAAATGGCTTCGACGTCTTAGTAGCTTCTGAACTATTCAATTCGTACGAGATCGTCAGTTTTTTTTTAAATATCTTTCCACGTTTGCAATCGGGCTAAAAAGATTTCGCGATTCGAAGGGCCTGGCGCCTGTAAAGTTTATGCAGCTTCCATCAAGTTATTAAAAATGTTTTGCAAATAAGTAGGTAGCTACTATGAATGGTAAAAAGAACAACTAACAAATCCAATCCGAGGTGGGGTGCTCTGATTATTAAGCACGCTTCCCTCGCTCTTGAAGGCAGGTTCGGTCCGCCCCGGGCCCGTGGTTGGTAAACAAGGTCAAAAATTAAATAATTATGTTGAGTAATAAGCAGTTTTTTTTTCTCGCTTGGCAACATTATATTAATTTTCAAACTTTTCTGCATTCGTTGACAAAGTAACTGCTATTATATTATTTTCTGCATTAGTTGACAAAGTAACAGCATGAACAGTCGAAAAAAAACCTAACCTATACCTATGAGGCGGGATGCAAAACTTTTTTGAGCTCCCTTTGCTTGCTCTTGTATTTTTCTTTTTCTCAAACTTTTCTACATACCGTGACAACGTTCCCTACTACTAAATTCTTTATCGTAACAAATTCAATTTTGTTGTTTATTTTTATTGCAAGATTGGCACAACTATTTTGCATTTAGGCGCGAAGTTTGAGTTGCATCTGTTATTTAGATTAAATACAGTGCTTTATTTATAGTTTATTTTTAGATCATATCTAGTATGTATTGCGAATTTCATAATGGACAAAAACTACGAACAAAGAGTTTGTCCTAAATTTTGCATCGCCAATGGAATTTCATGTTCGGAGTCACTGAAAATGTTACAGAAGGCTTACGGTGAATCGACTTTATCAAAAACACGTACTTATGAGCGGTACTAAGCATTCAAAAGCGGTCGAGGTGTGATGGAAGATTTGCTTCGCTCTGGTAGGCCATCAACGTCTTCAACAGAAGTTAACGTCGCAAAACTTAAGGAAATTGTGACTGAAAATCCTCATTCAAGTTTGAGAGAGATAGCCGCTGAACTTTCAGTGTCTCACGAGTCGATCTGTACCATTTTAAATAATCAGTTTGGTATGAAACATGTTGCCTTTCACTAGTCCCAAAATACCTGAATGTTTTCAACTAAAAAAACTCAATTGCATAAGACTCGCCGAGGACATGCTAGAACCAGTCAATTCCGACCCAACATTCATTAAACGCATTTTTACTGGTCACGAGACGTCGGTTTACGACTTTGACTTGCAATCTACTACAAGCTTCGGAATGGCGCCTTCCAACTGAACCGAAACCGAAAAAACGACGCCAAAGTTGATCGAAAGTCAATGTTGACTGTTTTCTTTGATTATCGCGGTGTTGTGCACTCGGAAGGTGAAACGATAATTAAAAATATTATTTGAGCGCCTGCCTCGTTGGTCTAGTGGTCGCAATCGCTACTGTTGAGCATGAGGTCCCGGGTTCGATTCCCAGGTCAGGCAACGTGTTATTGGGTTTTTCTATCTAGAATTTTTCAGTAGCAGCCCGGAGTCTGGATTTGTGCCCGGTTGATGGCAATAGGCTCGCCCCCTATTACATGGGACTTAAACATAACTGGCGAAATGTGGGTGTGCTATAGGTACACCTCTGACCAACCCTTCCGGGAAACAAGGCGTGATGTTATGTTATGTTATGTTATTTGAGCGTGCAGCGTTTAAGAAAGGAAATTCGACGAAAAAGTCCAGATTTGTGGAAAGAAAATCCTTGGATTTTGCATCACGAATGTGATTTGATTTGCATTGAATTGCATTTGCACGAATTTTTGACCAAACACCCAAACAACAAATACCATCGAGCAATCACCTGCATCGATTAATCGAGTCTGGTCAAACCACGCTGGGTTCGGTGCATTTCATTCATTCATTCATTCAAACACCCAAATAACAAATACCATCGAGCAATCACCTAATTGAAGGCGATAAAATTAATTTATATGAATAACTAACATTTTGTGTATTATTGATCTTTTCCCGGTTCTTTCTTGACAGAGTCGTATTTCAGTATATATGATTAAAAGAAAATATATCCAATCCGTCTAGCCCATTTGCCCCCCCCCCCCTCCCCCCCAAATAAATCCTGGTCAATCTCCCACCCTTAGGCAGAAACGTACCTATATAGTTCACCTACATTTCGCCAGTTATGATTATAAAAATATGTTTTTTTTAAAAAAAATTTTTTTTTAAAAAATTTTCTGACTACCCGGTTTTTTGTACCGACGCGGTCGCGGAGACCATACCCCCGGGATGCCGAAGCCCGGCACGCGCGGCTCGTTGGGCTGCGATGCCGGCTCACCGGAGCCCCGCCCGGCGCTGGATAGGACGTCGTCGATGCCGATCATCGGTGTTGCGTCGTCCTGTGCGCCGCCGGCCGGCTCCACAAGGAGCGAAGAAAAGAAGAAGAAGACGTCCAACAAGAAGAAGAAGGAAGAGAGAACAGGAGGGGGATCGAGCGCCGCTGCTGCTGCCGGCCCACCGACGTCACTGGCGCCTGCGCGCGCTGCGCCTTCGCCGTCGTCGAGCCGACCGCACGCGGTAGCGATCCGTCCCGCCGCGTTCCGCCCGGTGCCCATTCAGGCCCCGGGGCCTGCCGCTAACCCAAGTCGCGCGCCGCACGCGCGCGCCGCGGCACCGCCCGCGCGCGCTCCCGCACCCGCGCCCGCGCGCTGTGCTGCTTATGCCGCCGCGTACGCCGCTGCTTACGCCGCGCGCCCCGCCACGCCGCGAGACTACCCCGCGCGCCCCCGCACACCGCCCGCGCCCCCCCGCGCGCCCCCTGCACGCACCGACGCGCCGCCGCGATTCGCGACTCCGCCCGCGCCCGCCGCAGCGACTACTGTGACAGCGCAATCAAACACCAAAGCTGCGCCAGCTCCGCGCACCGCCGTGACCGGCGCCCGCTTCTCGCTGGCGGGACCGGCAATGGCTGAGCGAGAGCGGCCAGCACTAAATTCCGACACCACCAAGACAAGGTCAGTGACTAGTGCCACATACACGCCCGACTCACCGGCGCCTCCTCGTGCATCAGCATACGATTCGCCCGCGGTTATGTCGCCGTGTTCGTCCGTAGGATCGAACATGTCGCTGGCATCCGCGGGCTCGACCGGAAATGGCTATGCGCGTGCCTGTTTCGAGTCCCGGCTCGAACCCAGAGGCCAAAGAATACGTCGACGCAGGAGCTCGAGTGAGACCGCAGCGGAGGAGGGGAAACGGCTCTGCACCGACTCGCCGCGGCCACCGCGCGAAAGCGCGCCGCGGAGTCCGGACCCGCCAGCGTCGCCTACTTTTGCCGACGCGGCGCGCCGCTCACCCCCCCCACCTGCGTCACCATCGCCGCCACCGTCACCGTCACCGACCGCGGGGGTTAGGCCACCCCCCGCCCCCGCTACCGCTGCCAACACCCCCGATGCACCCCCCGGCGCCGCGACAAGAACGTGGCAACATAAGCCGGGGCAAAAGAAGCCCAGGTACCCGCCGCTGGTGGTTGAGAAGCTGCCAAACTGGGCCGCCCATTTCCGGGCCATCAGGGAGAAACTGGGCCGGCCTCCTAACGCTCGTCCATACGGAGGTGGAGTTCGCTTCACCCCAGACAGCGAGGAGGAGTATAGGCTGGTCCAGCGATACCTGACTGGCCTAGAGAAGGATAGCGGCGTCAGCTGGTTCGCTTACTCACTGCCAGCAGAGAAGAGCCTGAAGATCGCCATACGGGGACTACCGGCGGATACGGACCCGAAGGAGATAGAGGAGGAGCTCCAAACGCTGGGATACCAGCCGGAGTATGTGCGCCATATCAAGGCCGCACAAGGACGACCCGGTTGCGTATTCCACGCAATCTTAAAAAAGACTCCGGACGTCCGGGCCATTTATGACACCACGACGTTCATGTTGATGCGTGGTGTCAAGATAGAGGCCTGGCGCGGAAAACGAGGACCCGCCCAGTGCCACCGATGCCAACTGTTTAGACACAGCTCGCATCAGTGTCACCGCCCGCTCGCCTGCGTGCGCTGTGGAGGGGAGCACGCGGCGAGAGACTGCCCGCGCCCGAGGGAAGAGCCGGCCACCTGCGTGAACTGCGGTGGTCCGCACCCGGCGTGCAACATCAAGTGTCCGGTGTTCCAGAGAGAGACCCGGAACAAGCGGGCGGGCACCGCCGCCATAACGGCCACATCACGCCGTCCCAAAGTGTCCTTTGAGAGGACACAAGAGATGCCAGAAGAGGCCCAAGGCACGACGCTTATGGCGGCGGCCAACGGGCCCTCAAACAAAGAAGCTACCTCCTCTGGGCGGAGGAAAAACAAGAGACGCGGGGGAAAGGGCAAGGGGAAGAAACCCGACCCACCCCAGGCGACCCAAGAAAACCCAATTGCCACCCCTGCCTTCAACGAGGCACAGGTTGTGATTAAGCAGCAAACTACCGCTAGCGCCGCCACGGCGCTGCGGACAACAAAGGAACTACCCAAGAAGGAGTTCCTAAAAGAATCTAGTGGCGGCGCCACCGACGCCAAAACAGCCACCGAAAAGTCGGATTTCACAACCTGTGCCATCAAACTACTGATGGACCTGATAAAGGCCATCAGGCAGGGACAGGATGTCGAGTTGGTCATCCTGGATGGCTTGGCCGCACTACTGACTCTGTACCGCGGCTAGGTCACCCAGGGCGGCCCAAAATGGGACGCCGGCGGCCTTCTGGCATAAGGCCGCCCCCCCTCCGCCACCTCCTTCGGGACACGGAAGACGTCACATAACAAATCCGGTTCGACCTCCAGATAAGCCGCAGCCAAGTTACACGCGACTTATCTGTGACAAAAAGACTCCACACTCACAACACACACACCCACTGCGTAACGTGTTCTAGGTTAATATAGGCACGTTACGTAGATGCAGACAGACATACATGTCTATACAGGCACCCAAACTCACGCGTGTACGCGCGGCGCGGGCCGCGAGTCACGCAAACATTGAACGGTGTTACACAATTACAATACCGTTCACACCCACATGTCGGCCCCTTAGCCCGGACAGTAACGGCTAGCTCTGTGATCTGGACGGGCGGGGGCCACTCACCTACTCTGTAGGCGCGTCGAGTCGGCATCTTCGTCGCTGGTCGTTGTCGCCGGGCCTCCCCTAGGTAACTAGGGGTCTCACCTGGCGGCGACAGACCGCCGAGATGTCGTGAAGAAAGCGGCGCTTCACTATAAGCGTCGCGGCGCTCCTACAGAAACAAAATAGCAACCACTCACACGGGCGCGCGTTGCCCGCGCGCGCCCGAAAAACCCATTGCCAATGATGCTGACCAAATGAGAGGCCCGTATTTACGGGTCGCCGTAATGCTTCCGCGGTCAGGGGGTGAAGCCCCGGCACCGCACGCAACGCCCCCTTACGGGGGCGCCGCGATATAGCTCCGAGCAGTTATGACACTCGACGCTCGACTCTCGCCGCGGACGGACGTGTTTGTGCGCTCTCCCGCTCCAGTGTTGTGTTTCGTGTTTTCTACTCGTCGCTACCACGTGACGTCATCGTAGTCGCCCCGACTACTCCGATTTAAAATCAAATCAAGAAATTGATTTGATTTTAATAACTCAAAAAACTGCCTTTTTCAAGGCAAATCTCGTTTCTCTAACAGACGTTTTGTGAGTAGCTTCACTAGGCCCCTTCTGGGTAAAACCACAGTTTCGTGGTCCTCGGTTGAAACCTTACGGTGTCAACGCAGCCGAGTGGGGTGTTGACCCAATTCACACCCGCTGAACCCCTTCAGGGCGAGGCAGTTAGTTGGACGGGTCCCAGATAACCGGCCTTGGGGGATCTCCTAGTCGGCTCTGGTGACAGTTTTGCTTTTCAGCTACTCACCTAGTGTCTTTAGGGTGTGTCTACACCCTTCGCGCTAGACTGGTCAGGGCCCCGTTCGCACAATAAGACTGGCGACGGGTTACAAGCTTAGGGCTCACAAATAGGTACTCACCTCTCTGTCTACACCCGACAGAGAGGGTCACACATCCCCGGGCCCATCCACCCGGGGAGATAGGTATAGGGTTTAGGACACGTAGGAAAAAAATTTCCACCATTCCCTCCCTAAAATAGCTCCTCCTCCGACCATGGAGGACGCCTTTATTTTGGCGTTCTTCAGAGAGGTCCTTTTTAAGGACCCCGAGTTCTTGGCGAAATATGGCGCCAAAATACGCCAACGGTCCACCCCCACTCCGTCCCACGGGTCACTTGTGGAATTCAGTGACGCACTGGAGAGCCCGCTATCACCACCTGCAAGTGAACAAGGCATTCCGCCCTTTGTTCCGCACCACAATGTTCCGGCAACTATCTCGGCCCCCATTGTGTCACCCCCCTTTGTTCCGGTAGATAATACCCCGGCCGCTAATCCGGCCCCTATTGTCTCACCCGTCATTATCCCGGCAGTAAATACCGCGGCCCCTATTGTCTCGCCCGCTTTTGTACCTGCCGCCATTGTTACGCCGTCTATTGTTCCGGCCGACATTGTTTCAGAGACAACGCAGCTGCGCACCGCAGAATCAAACTCGACTCAACCGGAGAGCATGGACACGTCAGTCCCACTCTCAGAGGACGAAGCCCGCACCTCCTCCTCCAGCGACGACGACTTCCAAGTCGTTGTTAAAGGAGGCAAGAGGAAGGCGGCTAAACCCTCCGCCCCCGCTGGCCCGGTCACCAAGGCCCAGAAAAAACAGGACGACTTATCGTCCAGCTCCACTTCCGCCCCTAGTCCGCGGGCCAGTCGCCCCGCCAGCCCTATGGCTTGCCCACCCGCTCCTACCGCGAGGAAGCAGAAGCCCCCTCCCCCGATATACGTCCAGGAAAAGTCCAAATGGACTGAAATATCTAAAATGTGTGTTGATCGCAGGATCAACTATACTAACGCCCGATCCACCCTCCAGGGGATCAAAGTTACGGTCCCCACGTCTGCGGACTTTAGGGACCTCTCCCACGCCCTACGTGAAAGGAACTACTCCTTTCACACTTACTCCCTTCCGGAGGAAACCCCTACACGCGTCGTTATTAGGCGCGTTCCACAGGAAATCTCCACCGAGGAGATTAAGAGCGACCTTGTCTCACAAGGCATACCAGTTTCCGCCGTCCATCGCTTACATAAAGCGAGACAGGGCCTAGTCTACGACATGGTCCTGGTCATCTGTGACCCCACAGAGGGGCACCACCCGATCTTCAAGGTGAAGTCGGTCTGCTCGCTCTCAGGCATCTCCATCGAGAAGCCTTACAGAGCTCAATTGATTGGCCAGTGTCATCGCTGCCAATTATATGGTCACTCGCAGTCCAACTGCTATGCCACCCCTAGATGCGTCAAGTGTCTAGGAGAGCATGGCACCGCCGACTGTACACGCCCCAAAGATAGGGAACTATGTTTAGAGCCTCCCAGCTGTGTACTCTGCGGCCAATCGGGACACCCGGCAAATTACCGGGGCTGTCCTAAGGCCCCGAAGTCCTCCTCTCCTAAACTCGCGAAACGCGCGAGCGACCGCCAGCACAGGGAAAGCCCCTGGGGAAAGCCTCCTTCCGCGCTGATGCCGGAGCGGCTCAGTCCGCAGAGGCCGTCTCCCTGGGCTAACCTAAATCACCTGAAGGCTCCCGCAGCCTCGGTGCCCTCTATCCCCGCGCAACCAGCGCAACCCGCTCAAATTCCAGCGCTGATGGCTTCCGCCATCCCAGCGCCTTTGGTAGCCCCCGCGGCCCCTACGGCCTCTCCAGCGAAACCTCAGGGAACCCAGGGCCGAAACAGCGCCCAAATTATACTTAGTACATACGCGGCTCTCTTCACCACCGCCGCGGACAAAATGGCGGAAGAAATCGTTGCTGCAAACGGCAACGCACTCCGCCTTATGGAAATCCTCAGCGCGTATCCCGAGATCGCGCAAGTCCTACACTCACTCAAATATTAATTCTCAATGGATAATACGAGAGTAAATAGTAACAAACCCCGATCCCTTAAATTAGGCTTTTTCAACGCAAATGGCGTTTCAGGTCAACGCGATGAGATCGCCGCTTTCCTCCGCGACCATCAGCTTGACATCCTCCTCATACAGGAAACCTTTTTAAAACCACATCACCGCAACCCGAATATTGCCAACTTTAAACTAGTTCGCAATGACAGGTCTCGATGTCACAAGGGTGGCACACTCATATACTTTAGGAAATCTTTGTATTGTATCCCTATAGACCCACCTCCTCTCTTCTCCCATCTGGAGACCTCTATCTGTCGGCTCGGCATGACCGGCCACCAACCGATCACCATCATCTCCGCTTATATCCCACCCGACAATGGTCCGGAGGATCCCATCTCGCTCCAAAAGGACTTCACTGCCCTCTTCGGTATGAGTGACTCCGTCATCTTGGCGGGGGATCTTAATGCCAAGCACCCGGCGTGGAATAGTAGCACAACCTCAACCAGAGGTAGGTTAGTTTTCAAGTTAGGCGAATCCCTTAACTTTGACGTCATCGCTCCAATGAGCCCGACTCACTTCCCAGGTAATCCTAATCACCTTCCCGATGTTCTCGATGTAGCGCTGCTCAAGAATGTGAACCTCCGTTTGCAATCGATTGAGACGTTCCACGAGCTAAACTCTGACCACCGCCCTGTAGTCATGCATCTTGCACCCTACTCGGGCCCGATCGACCCCAACCGCCCCCCTCAGACCCAGACGATAACCGACTGGAGGAAAGTAAGCGAAAGACTGAAATCCACCACGTCGCCTCACTTAGACACCATCCCCGATCACTTAGTGTCAGTCGCCGACACGACGGCCGCAATCGACTCGTTTACAGAGCACGTACAATCCGTATTGACGGATTGTTCACGGGAAGTTCCGGTGATGGAAGACCATCGCTGGAAACTACCTGCTGACGTACGTGACCTGATAACCGAGAAGAACGCGGCCATCCGTGCCTACGACTCCTTCCCTTGTGACGCGAACAAAGCCCACATGCGCCATTTACAGCGTGCTGTAAAGAAACGCATAGGGGAGGTTCGCTCTGAGGGCTGGAACAAGATGCTCAGCGAACTCGAGCCCACTCATCAAGCCTTCTGGCAATTACAGAGGAAATTGCGTTCCTCAGAAGAGGTCTCTGTGCCTCCTCTCATCCGCCCCGACAATAGTGTCGCTTTCGACAGTCCCGATAAGGCTGAATGTCTTGCCGAGAGCCTAGAGTCCCAATGTTCTCCCAGCTCCCAACCAGTAGACCAAGCTCACCTGAACAAGGTCGACGCTGAAGTCGAACGAAGAGCCGCCCTCCCTCCCGTCGAAGACCCTGATGATCCTCTGCCTCCCGTCACTCCAGACGAAGTGCACGACATCATTAAAGGGCTCCACGCTCGTAAGGCCCCCGGTTCGGATGGTATTACCAATAAGGTATACAAACTCCTTCCTGCCCCGCTAATAATGCTTATGACCGCCATCTTCAATGGCGCCTTGAGCAACAACATCTTCCCACAAGCATGGAAAGAAGCCACCGTCATCGGTATCCCAAAGCCAGGCAAGCCAAAGTCTGAGCCCTCCAGCTACCGCCCTATTAGCTTACTCAATGTCCTCGGCAAAATCTACGAGAGGCTTATTTATAAGCGTCTCAAAGACTACGCCGAAGCAAAGAGCCTCATACCCAACGAGCAGTTTGGATTCCGTAGCCAACACTCGGGCACCCAACAGGTCCACCGTATCGTAGAGCACTTATGCGCTGGTCTGCAGCGTAACGCGACGACGGGCGTGCTATTCTTCGACATAGCGAAAGCCTTCGACAAAGTCTGGCACAACGGCTTGATATACAAGCTCTACCAACTAGGAGTGCCAGATCGTCTCGTGCTCATCTTACGAGACTTTTTGTCGAACCGGACCTTTCGCTATCGCGTCGAGGGAGCACTCTCGTCCCCTCATCCTATTCGCGCCGGTGTCCCTCAGGGTTCCGTACTTTCTCCTCTCGCCTTCACGCTGTTCACTAGCGATATCCCAAAAAGTAAAAAGGCTCAGTTGGCTCTCTTCGCCGACGACACTGCCGTTTACTATACCGGTCACTGTCCCAACGCTATAGCTCGTACTCTCCAAACCTCCGCAAACGTCTTAGGCGCTTGGTTCCGGAAATGGAGAATCGAGGTCAACCCCGATAAGAGTCAGGCGGTTCTCTTCTCGAGACGTCGCCGACTCCCTCCCCCACTTCCCAGCCCGATCACTATGTACGGCAAGCCAATCCCTTGGGAGAAGCAAGCCAAATACCTAGGCGTGATCCTCGATGAGAACCTTACCTTTAAGGCTCATATTAAGGCGGTTCGCGCGCGAGCCTCCTTCGCTCTTAGCAGGCTGCAATTCGTACTGACAGCCCGTAGTAAACTGTCCCTCAAATGCAAGCTCCGCATCTATACCGCAGTCATCCGTCCCATCATGACCTATGCCTGCGTTGTATTTGCGCACGCTCACCCACGTCATCTCCATAAGATGCAGACCCTCCAAAACCGTTTCCTCAGAAGGGTCACGGGTGCCCCCTTCTATGTCCGTAATATCGATCTTCACGTCGACCTCAAAATGCCAACCATAAAACAGTTCATGAAACGCTTATCAAAGCGTTTCATCGACTGCGGCATCAAACATTCTAACCCCCTGATTACAGCCGCCGCCCGCTACACTCCCTCTCGCATTAGCAGTATTCGCCGACCAAGGCATACTTTAATCGACCCCGACGACGCCACTACCCTCCTCCAGGAAAGTAGTAAGGCCACTAGCACGCTACAAAAGCCCAAAACCCGATCGCCGTCCTACCGCCCTCGCCGCCGAGGCCCGCCGCGACGCCCAAATCGACGCCCCTCCCGACCCTTGCTCGAGCCAGCCCGCGCCGCTGAGCCTGTAGCTTTAAATTCGTCCATAAATAATACCAATCCTGATCCAGCTAGTCATTTGCTGCCCTCTTCCAGCGACGCCCTAAGCCGAGGTTCGTACCCCACAGGGGGTGCCCTTAGCGTTGTCGCTTAGTTTTAGTTAGTATATAAGTTTAAGTCCTGGCTGGAGGCCTTAATTTATTAGGGAATCCACAGGCAAGTCCGCTTAAGCAGACGACAATCGCATAGGTTAACCTGCGAGATGCCAAACAAACAAACAAACAACAAAGCCAGTTATGTTTGAGTACTATGTAATAGAGGGCGGGCCTATTGCCATCAACCGGTCACAAATCCAGACTCCGGGCTGCTACTAAGAGATACTGGAAAATTCCATTAACACTTTGCCCGTCCTGAGAATCCAACCTAGGACCTCATGCTCAGCAGTAGCGCTTTGGACCGCTACACCAACGAAGCAGGCGTAGTCAGATAAAATAATTTTGTAATTATTCGCAACTTGTTTACTGCAAAGGTTGTCTGCAATAGGCGATCTTAATAAGCCTGTGTAGGCCGGTAAGATGTACTATGGTTTTTAAACGTTTAAGCTTGTCTAGAGCGAGCTGTCTTACGAAACATAGGTTTGATAATTGATAGAACAATTATTATTATTGATAACGTGTTTTTTCCTCTACCACGTCCCCGTAGTTCATAATATTGTAACAAATATTACTACAGAACTATGAGGAATTAAATCGCTAGAGTCTATTATAATCCTTGTTTCCAATTGATGTTATTTCCAATAAAAAAAAAAAAAACTTTAAAACATTGAAACTAGCTAACTAGCTTAATTCGAAAATTCATAAAATTAAGTTGTAGCCCAAACTGAACTTTATGTTGTGTAATTATTAAAGTTATTTTTGCTAAACTCATATTTGTCTACATGTTTGGTAACTTAATTGCGGACGCAGATTATTGTTTCAGCCTTGACATTGGATGGTGATAACTAACCAATAAACTGTTTTTTACCACAAATGAATACTATCACGCCTGTAGTCCTTGAAGGGTTAGGCAGAGGTGTACTATAGAACACCTTGACATAAATATGGTGGTAAGGTACGTAGTGTATCAAAGCGAATATTGCTACCGCAAGCCAAACTTTGAGTCACCTAAACTCGAAAACATATCAGAAGTATTTCGCTACCGCTACCGCAACCGCTATATCGCTACTGCTGAGCATGCGGTCCTGGGTTCGCTTCCTAGGTCGGGCAACGTGTTATTGGGTTTTTCTATCTGGGATTTCTCAGTAGAAGCCCGGAGTCTGGATTTGTGCCCATTAGATGGCAATAGGCTCGCCCCCGATTACATGGGACTTAAACATAACTTGCGAAATGTGGGTGTACTGTAGGCACACCTCTGCCCAACCCTACGGGGAAACAAGGCGTGATGTTATGTTATGTTAATTTATTTCCTTCATTTCTTTTGAAAATGGACGTTGACTCTAAAACGTCTGAAGAACTAGCTTTCTTCGTTGGCTCGATGTAAATGCCTTTTTTTTTTGGGTGGGAAATCATCAAATGACTTTTCCCACTCTGGGTGGAGCGAGAGGGCGTGTCAGAGTTTTACTGACTAAAACCCAGCCGTGTTCCTTCAGTTGCCTGTGCCAGGGCCACGGTTTTCTCTTTAAAACTACCCGCAACCCAGAGGCGTCGGCCCTATCGGACCCCGTCACTTTGTGCTGACATCTCTTTGAGGCGCGCGTAGAACACGACGCGCCGTCGACCCAGGCCTGGTCCCTACCGGATGGCGAGCTACCCATTGCTCGCCGTCCGCACCGCGCCTACGGTGGCCGGGAATCTGCAGGCGGCGGCTAGTGGGGGCGTGAGGGCGCAAGGCTCTCTCCCTCACGCGCTCCGCCTCCTCCTTCGCGAGCATTACTGCTTCGCAGAAGGAGGTGACGGCTTTCCATTCCCTCTCGCTCCGTACCATGGCCTGGACCAGGGCCGGACGCGAGAGATCGCCGGCGCCGATCGCCTCTGCGAGGACACTGTGGTGCTCCGCCCAAGCTGGGCAGACCTCCACCGTATGCTCCACCGTGTCCTCCGGGCGATCCACACAATGGTGACACCCGATCGTTTCCTCCCGCCTTATGCGAAACAGAAACCTCCCGAAACAACCGTGTCCGGTGAGGACCTGTGTCAGGCGGAAGGTGAGGACGCCGGGGCGCCTCTCCAACCACTCCTCAAAGAGTATTGACTTACCGCCGCTATTGTGGCGTGCCCAGATGTCAATGCCCTAAGGATGAAGAATGAAAAATGCATATTCAATTTATTCATATATTAACGCTGTGGGTGGTGTTTTAGTAACTCTGTTCAGTTACGGTTGTGAAGTGAATTGAGTCTTTGTTGTTATGAGCACCTAGCTTTACATAAACTTTTGCTGGTAATGTTTTCGTTAAAGAAAGAAAATACTGTTATTTGTAAGATAAACTCAAACAAAAAAGAAAAACAAGTTCTTTTCAAATAGATAAGAATAAACGTTATTATGTTATTTATTACGTACTAATAAATCTCGCATAAACTCGACACTTTTCTAAAAATTGGCCAGTTTTAGCATTAGAGAATAATAAGTTGAAGGAGGGGAGAAGCCTTTGCTCTGCAGTGGGACAAAACTGGCTTTTAATCATTAATAAATCTCGCATGCTGTTGGTGTTAAGGGAAAAGTGTTGGAGAACCATTTTGACACCCAGCTTACACAGTATGTCAAAACGCGTGATTTAAGCGTACTATCACGTATCAAAGTAGGGTACAATGACCAATCAGCACTTCATGTTACAAAATTGTCAACGAACCAAATTGTGAAACGTAGGTATAAATAACAATAAACAAAATGATTTACATTCATACAACGATATCGTGCACTAGAAACAGCTGTCAACCGAAAGAAACATAAAAATCTTGCATGCATCTACCTACACGGCTACACCCACATTTATGAATATTAAAATCAAGGTTTTCTTTGTAAATTGAGAACTAAGCTGCCAAGTGTGACTCGGACTCGCACGTGAAGGGTTCTGTACCAACGCACAATATTAACCACTATACATAATACATGTTTTGTTAATACTTCAGAATTTTTTAAATAATCATTATAAAAAACCCGACTGTAAAAACACATACATAACTGAAAAGAGAAACACAAGCAGTATTATCTATTTAATTGAACTTTGTTTTTTTGTAAGTTTGTCGCAGTCGGGGTCAAACAAAAGCTACACCTTGTTTCAGGTTAATGGTTAAAACAACTGTTAATTTTATCACTCCGAAGAATGACATCTCACAGCCGCCATGTTTGTTTTTTTAAATCGTCATTCATACAAGAACACTTGGGCGGTCAAGACGTATCTAACGATGTCTTAATTATATGAATCTATCTAGCGGTTTGAAAGACATGAGGTGGTAAAGAATATTACAGACATACAAGATACCCGCGAAAAACATAACCCTTTCCTTGCAGGCGATTAAAAAGTTCTTGCATGAGGCCCTTTATTTAATTTTTTTACTTTATTTATTTGCAATATTTATTTGTATATAGCGGTCATAGTATGTACTCACTCTGCCTTGTGACAGACTGACGTACAGCGGAGCCTTAGTAATAGAGTTCGTTGGCACCCACTGGGTATGGAACCCTAAAAAACGAACAAATAGCACGATTCAAATGCAAATTCGAGTAAAATAAACCGAAGATTCGTATTACTGAATAATCGATATTGCTTTATTGAGCCATCCTTTGTATTCGCTATGATATGACAGCTGCCATCGGGTGTATATCAAAACTCCGAGTGATAACTGAGAAATAAGAAAGTAAATCTTATTACGTCTTGATAATATATTGATGGAGCTTATGTATTATGTTTTATTGTATGTTGAGATTGATAGAGAAAAAAGTTGAACAAATAATAATATAAGGAAGTTTTTTAGAATTACCGGGACTGTATCAACTTTGTTAAAATGGCAGTTTCTATTGATACCAAACAAAATTGATACCTTACTTTTCGCAACAACCCAAGTGTGTTGTTCCGAAAAGTAATCGTTAGGTATTCTTCTATTTTTCACTTATCAAAATCATTGAAAACAAAAATTAATCACTCTGGTCGTGATAATTCCAAAACCAACTGTTTCGAAAAATTGATTGGTTAAAATCAAGGTCAACATAATTTTTTTTTTGCGAAAAAGAAACGGAAGCCTATAATAATTACCTATGTATAAAAAGCACCAGAGTGGTCAACCAAAAGTGGATGTTGGAGAACATACCATCAGCACGTGCTTTACATTAATATTTTGTAAGCAGCTGGTTTTTTGTGAGGCTGACAGGCCTAGGTGCGCCGGAGGCATGCGACTTCTGTTAGTCTTTGACAACTGCAACCCAACAGTAACCTCATTGTAACAACAATATATATATCGTGATTTTGACAGACTCACATTTGCAGCAACCTTATTGACACAAGATTTAAAGATCACTGTGATATTGACAAAGATGCAAAATCAGAGATAAAACAACTGTGACTGGACTTTACTGTCACTTGTGGTAAAAACAAACTTCTTTTATTGCATCCTAACTCTACTAGTTCTACATAAATGTGTGGCGCTACAAGATTCCTTGGCGCGTGGCCGAAATTGGAACTAACGTCGCCATTTTGTTTTTCATAACAATAATTGCGCAAATGTTTATCAACAGCTCCCCCCTGTCAATGTTATTCAAAGATCCTTGTTGCTGTGTATTAAATAATTGTCACAGTCTTATGGAGGTATGAGGAACAGGAAATTTCACTTATTCTACATAGTAAATGGAGGCTCTTTTGACCAGACGGATGGCATGTCTGGTGGGCAACTGAGCATGATTAAGGTCAGGACGTTTTTTTATATGCTGGTCACCCGGTAAACTTTGCTTGCGCGATGCAGGATGATGCGTAACGTCAGTGTGATGCGTAGTTCGCATGTGGCGATATAGATGCCACCACAGACTATTGTCGACCACTGGTGTACTGCTATACAGGGTGCTCTACTGAATTAAACTGTAGTTAATGTCATTCGATGTCTAGAGGCTGTTGTGGTATCGAGTGTGGTACGGTGACTGGGCTTATTCAGAACCAACTTCTGATATAATTGAAAAAAAAAAAAATGTTTGCTATTGTTTGGGGATTGAATACGAAATGAATTGTCTCATACATAGATTAACGAACCGACTCATTTATTGTTTAAAGTGGTTAGTAAAGTGTTTTAAGATGGCTTGAATCAATGTCATTAATAAGAAAACAATACATTCCAGCCTTTTGTTGAACAATAAGTCGATGACAATACAAATGGTCATATTAGTCCACTTTATCTTGCAAAAAAATATTTCGGTTAGCACTTTCTTATTCAAAATGGCACGCCATTTGTCCAAATAGGTTTAGACCTTTTGTAGTCAAAATGTTAACTGCAAACAAACCTTTCGAACTGAAAGATAAAAAATGTTTGGTTGGCATGCCTGTCATGAATGCTAATATTTTCTATAGAAATGTTTGTGAACGTAGTTCTGGGTTTGATTTTTATGACGTGTAAAGAGTATTTTTTTCAGCAGGAATTTCTCAAAAGTGAGCTTGTGAAGTGGGTCTGGATTTGTGCTCGGTAGAAGGCAATAGATTCGCATTTTTGTATATATCCCGCAAAATTTGCGTGTTCCTACTCGCTTCATGATATATACACCTATATATACCCCTTCAAGCAATACAGCCATAATGTTCTATTGATTGTCACACTTTTATCTAAAAGCTTATTACTAGAATAAATCCTACGTTGCTCTCTAATACACTATTAAATATTAATATTTAACGAGAGACAAAGCCCGAAGATAATACAAGTAATTTAGAACATCGAACTTGCCCCCATAAGTAATGTAAATGATGCCATTTGACATTGTCACCATTGTACTGAAGATAGACTCAATAATTACCTAACTTGACACTTGAAAAACTGCTTTTAACCAACTTGATACAAATTTTATTGGCCAATTTATAGCAAAGTTCAGGGCTGGGTCGGTACTGTACCTACTCATGAGCAGGGCAGTTGAAGTGCCATGAAAGACGAGGTGACACTTTAAAGTTGCACCGCACATGGAATTAAACGTTTTGTCAGTTAGTATATACATTTCACGAGTGGTCAAATATTTAATTGCATACATATTTTTTGTTCTTACAATTTTACTCGCCAAACTTTCTAGTTTGATGGTGAGAAGCGCTTGGTTACACAAACATTATAAAAATCTGTTAAAAAAACTAACTATAAAACTACTAACTAACCATGGTAATACTATTTAATACACTACAAGGTGTGAATTTATTTCTCGGTAAAGTCTGAATCCTCGCTATCGAGAAACAAATTCCTTAATTGGGTTTGAACATGCTTTTACATGATTTAGGGTTTTATTTTAACATGTACGGTACCCTCTAGTTTGTACGATGAGTCGCACAGTGTGCTGGATTGGAGGGTGGAAATTCGACATGACACCAGTCACTGTGAAGATGGACGGTGGACCATGGTGCATAAGCATAGTATATGCATAATCAGATTATGTTCCCACTGATGGGACACAGGCCTCCTCTCTATGAGAGGGTGTGGGCTGTAACCCACCACGCGGGCCCAGTGCGGGTTGGTAAATGTCACATTGACCATGGGTGAAAGAACCTTAATAAAAATGCTATATTCTACGAGTACTGAAGTCCTTACAGCCTACTGTCTTGAGAGAGATAGAGTTTTTTTTTTTTGAAAACATATACAAAAGTTTTGCGTGGTCCTAAAGTAGTATTCGGGAAAAGAACGCCATATATGGCGTACAAAACCGAAATTGTACCTGTTCCGTTTAAGGTTTAGGCATGTGAATTCTGTTTACTTAGCCAATGTCACCATTCCCAGTAAACATTTCCACATTGGGCAAAAAGTCATAGGTTCGTTCGATATCGATTTCGTTTAACAAACAGTCGATTGCATAACAGTAGCTCTGCATAATTATTCCACAAATACACTCGTGATGATAATAAGTAGAAAAAGAGCAATTCTACGTATTTGCCAATTGTAGTGAGCATGCGAGAGGCCAATAACGATTGCACAATTGCACATACCTTTAAGTATAGCCCATTGGAGAGCGCGGGCCGGGCTTTTAGCAAACACTATTGATTGTTGGACTGGCCACCACAATTCATCACATTCTCGTTCATTTATCGTGCATGCTTATTGGTAATTATTAAACCATATACGGCCAAACCCAATAACCTCAAACAAAAAGCTGGCAACTTTGGCTTTATTGGGACGCTAAAACCTGAGATTGATAGGTTTTCTATCTCCAGTACGCTAAAATTAGAGATATATACGTTGTTGGGTTCGGCCTTATATCGGTTAATATTTAGCCGAGATAGATATGTTACTGTTTTTCTATCAGGAATTTCTCAGAAGCAGCGCGGTGACTGGATGTGTGTGCCTGGTTGATAGCAATAGGCTCGCCTCCTATGACTTACTGGCAAAATATGTGTGTACCATAGGCACACCCCTGCCTAACCCTTCGGAGAAAACGAAGCTTGATATTATGTGATTTATGAAAATATTGTGGTGGACCATAAACTATGCTCTCACTTTTATTGGGTTGACTCTAAAGTCCCGTGCATCACTAAGAAGTATTCCCGTTTGAACACGTATTTTTGGAGCACCTGTGCGTTGAGCATACATAATGAGAAAAAACTTTGGTGCTCAATGCATAGTTGCTTCAAAAGTAGGTGGTCAAACGGGTATACATCATCACTGAAGTATTCCCGTTTGAGCACCAATTTTTAAATTCATATTCTTACTGATTAAGTCTCGGAAGTAACTTTTCCTTCATCAGTAACTATTAAAATTGAGAGAAATACCAGTTTGCAGGTTAAAATTTCTAAGTATATACAATTTGCATGACTATTCTTACTAAATTTTGATGTAAAATCATCAACAAGTCAATTATCTAACTCGCTTGTGATCCTCCCTATTAATGAAGAAAAAGTAGGTAGAATTATCCATGACCTCCGAGGTGACTGCGCTTCAGGGTGGGATAATATTCCAGCCAGAGTTATCAAAAGTTCGCGTACTACCTTAACACCCGTAGTCACTCATATTTGTAACCTGTCCATAGACTCTGTAATCTTTCCTGAAGCTTTTAAGAGAGCTGTCGTGCATCCTATTTATAAAAGCGGGGGCAGAGAAAAAGTCTCAAACTATAGACCTATTTCGGTTCTGAGCACGCTGTCAAAAATTCTGGAAAGAATTCTGAACAATTGCTTAGTCAGCTTTCTGGAAAAACATAAATTAATAGCTCAAAACCAGTACGGCTTTAGATCTGGAATTTGTACGGAGGATGCCGTTGCTGCCTTCACTAACAGTCTGGTAAGCAAGCAAGATAATAAACAAAGCTGCTATGGCATTTTCTTAGACTTAACCAAGGCTTTTGACACGGTCTCTGTCCCTCGACTTATTTCAAAGATGGAAAGCTTAGGAGTGCGTGGAATAACTCTCAAATTATTAAAAGACTACCTCTGCGATAGATCTCAGTGTGTTCTCATTGATTCAGTCTCCAGTTCATATGAGAAGCTCACCTATGGCATCCCACAAGGTAGTATATTAGGACCGACGCTTTTCCAAATATACATCAATGATTTATGCAAGCTCTCCATCCGTAATTCCGAAATTTTCTCTTATGCAGACGATACGGCACTTTTAGTGTTTGACAAAGACTGGGAACAAGCCAGAGATAGAGCAGAATACTCGCTTCGGTTGATAATGGAATGGCTGTCAACTAACTTGCTAACGTTAAATTTGGATAAGACGAAACTAATCAGGTTCCACCGCCCACATTCAGTAGCCCCATCCTCTTTTTCTCGTAAAATCAAAGCTCACACTTGTCCCTCTCATCAGTCAGTGGGTTGTAACTGTCTTACTCTTAACACAGTCCCCCATATTAAGTACCTGGGAGTGATTATTGACGAAGAACTTAACTGGCACGCGCATATAGAGGCTCTCTGCACCAGAGTCAGAAGACTAATATATATTTTTAAAGAACTCAGGCATTCCGCCAATTCTGAAACTCTGACTCTTGTGTACCTCAGCCTTTGTCAGTCTATTATTATGTACTGCATCCCAGTGTAGGGCGGGACTTACAAAACCGTAATGCTACCTGCAGAACGTGCACAACGAGCGGTTCTTAAAGTAATGCTTTTCAAACCTAGAGACTACCCCACTGATTAATTATATTCTGAGGCTGAAGTTCTAACAGTGAGGCAAATATATGTACTTCGTTCAGTCCTGCGGAGGCACGCCAGCCTTCCATTAGATAAAAAGCTGCTTCTAAGGCGCCACGGTTTCCCTATTTGTAACACAAATCCCTGTCGTTTTGCATTCACAAGTCGACAATTATTGGCTCAAAGTTCACGCATGTACAATAAAGTAAATAAAATTATTCCAATGTACAAACACAACTTAAATGAAATTAAAAATATATTAAAAAAATGGCTTGTATCCTTAACTTATGATGAAACAGAAGATATATTGGCTATACAATCATAACTTTGTCAAACCTAGCTTGTAAGAAAGCTTATTAAACACTCACTTCACATACACACTAAACACACTCTACACTTGTACACACACTCCTAGATACACATACACTCCATTTGCTGTATTAACAATCATTGTTAACAATCAGAAAAGTCACGGTTGTATTTTATAAATTGAAGTAGCAAAATCTCCGACTCCTAAGATACAGGTCTGCGTACCTAGTTTAGGAGCCCGGAAAACTGACCATAATTTTAAACTGGGTAGTAAAAAAAAAAAAAAAAAATAGAAACCCTATAATATAAGCCTGACAGGCCTATTCCAATTTCGGCTTACAAATTACTCTTGTTAGCAAAGCAGCTTGTAATGACATTTTTCTAGGAACCTGAATAAAATATGCGTACGTAATTACAGTCTTCCAAATGTTCTAAGTATTGTACACATAAAATGATTTATTTATAAAGGTAACTAAGTACATAATTTATGTTATTATGACTGAGTTATTCATATGCTACAGGTGTGTTCTGTCATAATACAAATTTATATCAAAAGTAAACTAGTCGCTAGACACGCGAAGGCCTGTCTAAAAAAATTAATAGGTAAAAACAATAAATTTTAATAGATATTAATACAATAATAATTAAAAAAAAATTAAAAAATATAAATAATAATTATTATTATTTTAAATAAAATCTTATCATTTAAATCGGACAAATTAAGCACTCTCAAAAGCATCGATAAATTAGGATTTGAAAGACGATTGATTTAGGCAAATTCTTTTCTGCGAGACTATACTTTTCAGCACCCTAATTGCGTAACACACAATTAATCAAAATCTGTAACATTTTGAAGGAAATTGCTAATCCATTGCTTCGTATGTTCGAAAAATTTGTCTGTTGAACTGCCAAAAGCGATTACTACTTATAGTGTTTTTCGCATTTCATTCGCAGGTTCTCACTGGGGTCAGTTTATTGGATATTAATTATATTCTTGAAATGTCGCTTTTGGTAATGAAATTAATTGAAAAAATACTTAGAAATCAAATTCTATTTTCCTAGGACACTTTCACTGTTGTTTTACTCGTTATCTTTATTATGGTTTCCATAACGTGCATAATTCTAAAGTCTGCAGTCACATGTAAATCAAATCAAATCAAATCAAAATATTTTATTTCTTATAAACCTACATGCGCGGTTATGAAACGTCAGAAGCTAGGTGTACGGTGACAGTTGGTCGCTCCCTATGGAGAAGAGCCGGGAAGAAATGGTTACTCTTAAAAAAAAAATGGCTTTTACAATGTTTTCAAATTACAGTGTTCATCGGTATCGGTGGACAGTGTTGGCCTGTCAACAACTCAAACCATCAATACAACTCTCTAAATTAAATAGTATTTTTTTTTTGCATCGCATGCCAATATAATTATTTTAATAAAAGTGTCTAAATTGACACGAAATCGCGGCACTGCTTTCATCCATGGCAAAAAATTATAATGAACTTTAATCCTTTAGAATAAAGAACATAATAGAGTGTAAAACCTCTGAGAGGATTAAAAGCTTAGCCGCGCCCGTATTTGGCTGTCTCGGAAAAGAAAGGATTGAAGTTCAGGCCATGATGTTTAACTTTTTTCGTACTTTTTGTTTTGGTAACATTTTAATTCTAATGACACTTTTACTGTCTTATGTTAACGGACCAATTTACTAAGTGGATTCCTGTTCCCTTTCAGATAATAGTACCCCGTTTTGTTACGAAGTTTGCCCACGTTTGCACAGACATAAAAATATCGCGGCGAGATTTTACTGCCGACTGGATTATTAACGCTCTGCTTAATTCCGACAGTTGAAAATCCAACAGTGTTTTTCGACGCGCTGCGACTACACTCTGTTAGATTCTCAACACGAGAGTTGAGAGAGTTGAGAGAGTTAAAAATCTAGTGCGTAATATGATGCGTGCGTACTTGGAACCACCATCGGATAAGAGTGACATTGGCTGGTGACCGTCACTCTATCAGAGCGTCGCATCGATGCGGCTGTCACATGGGGTGACAGAAGAAGATGTCAGGGTAGCCGCTGTTGGGCACGCCACAATAGCGGCGGTAAGTCCCCTCTTTGAGGAGTGGTTGGAGAGGCGCCACGGTGCCCTCACCTTCCGCCTGACACAGGTCTTCACCTTCCGCCTGACACAGGTCCTCACCGGACACGGTTGTTTCGGAATGTTCCTGTATCGCATAAGGCGGGAGGAAACGCCGGGGTGTCACCATTGTGTGGATCGCCCGGAGGACACAGTGGAGTATACGGTGGAGGTCTGCCGAGCTTGGGCGATCGGCGGAGGCGGTCTCTCGTGTCCGGCCTTAGTCCAGGCCATGGTACGGAGCGAGTGGGAGCGGAAAGCCGTCACCACCTTCTGCGAAGCAGTAATGCTTGCGAAGGAGGAGGCGGAGCGCGTGAGGGAGAGAGCCTTGCGCCCTCACGCCCCTAGTCTCCGCAGGAGACGCCCTGGGCGTCGGGAATCGCAAGCAGATTCCCAGCCACCGTAGGCGCGGGCTTGCGGACGGCGAGCAATGGGTAGCTCGCCGTCCGGTAGGGACCAAGCCCGGGTCGACGGCGCGTCGTGTTCCGCGCGTGCCTCAAAGAGATGTCGGCATAAAATGACGGGGTCTGATAGGGCCGACGCCTTGGCCCTGGCATGGCCCTGTCACAGGCAATTGAAGGAACACGGGTGGGTTTTAGTCAGTAAAAGTCTGACACGCCCTCTCGCTCCACCCAGAGCGGGAGAAGTCATTTGATGATTTTCCACCCAAAAAAAAAATTAAGAGTAGCCGCTGTCATACAACGTCCACGACGAACTCGTCGTTCTATTCGTTTTATTGGGATGTTAAAACCATAGATTGATAGGTTTTTCTATCTCCAGTACGCCAAAATTGGTGATAAACCCGTTATTGGGTCGGCCGTAATATGACGAACACTTTTGGGAAAGACTATCCGCGCCGTTAAATAAGTTGATGTATCTGCTATTGTTATTTTAAAGACTGTAATAAAGATGTGGTAACAAGTTAATTCAGTTAAGTAAACTAAGACAATCTCGAAGTGAAACGCAAAATGTTATATTTAAGTTGGCTTGAGGCATTTATATAGTCAAGCCAAGTCAAGAGTAATTTAATCATATCAAAATAACTAAGTACCTCTATTTCCAAGCAAGAAGAAAAATCGATAACTTCAAAGTTAAAATCTTCTTTCTGTAAATAAAAATAAAATAAAATGTATGGGTTTCTTCATCTAATAAATATACTGGCAACGGAGCCAATAAATTGATAAGATTCAATTGTACGTAAGTAGTTCTGGGATACCACGGAGTGTCTGGTCAATAATAAACAGCTACTAGCAGCCAGTACTGGTAGCTAGTGCTAGCAAGTTGTTGCAGCTTACCTCCCAAGAGAGGTTCTCATTGCTACTGGTTTATGGCCACAAGGGAAGCGGGTTGTAAAGTGGCTTAGCTTACTTCTTATTTACTTCTTATTTTAGAATGAGGATGAAAAGTAAGATGTTTAAGGTAGTTCATGTTAGTTTTAAACAAAACTGTTATCTGCGGTTGCTTGAAATAAAATTACAGTGAACTAAGTAGCTTTTGTTTGCTCGCGTGATCCAACGGGAATATACCATTGCGTTTTCTCGACGGAAGAATAGACAAAATTAAAGATTTCATTTTCATCTGTCATTATGTCTATTCTTTTTTCGATTTATGGTGGTTAAGCTACGCTTGCTGCAAAAGGTAAAAAGGTATCTGCTAACCCAGGTCATGGCCTATCGATATGCCTTTAGCCGTTCTAGCATGAAAGTAAATAGACAGACTCTATTTCCAATCCCTTCTTAAACCGCTTAAAAAAGGTACACTAAATTCCCAATATCACATGTGAATTTTAAAATCATCCCCTATTTTACCCCCGGATTATAGTTATGGATTATTTTACAAAAACGCTGAAACACGTTATTCATTATGCCGCATTAATTTAAATTATTGTATGAAATATCCCTAACTTAAGAAATGCTGTTTACCATTCAAACTTTCAGCCCCTATATCACCACCTTTTGGATTATGTATGAGACAAAAAGAAGCCTATGTCCTTCTTCTGGATGCCATGTGTCTCCTTGCCCAATTTTATCGAAATCTGTTTAGTGGTTTAGGCGTGATAAGGTAACATACAGACAGAGAGACTCGAGTACGGATAATAATGGTTTAGACGAGTATAACCTGTAATGCATGGTTTTAGGAAATACGTATCCTGTAGCCATTATTATAAACTGTGTCGAAATGGTATATTAAAACCACCCACTACATATCTCGTCGTATTAAATTGGCCCAGTAATAAAATACATTAAAGCCTGTCTAGTGCTTGTACAGTAACTGGCAGCGAAACGGTAAATTATTATGATTATTACAAGCTTAATAAAAAGGTAAATTAACCTTTATTATAAAAATGTCGACAGATTTACATTTAAACTTTGTTGGTAGCACTTAAAGTATCATAAAAGATTGGATACTGGCATGTTAATTAGAACCCACGCCTGCAACGTTTTAGCATCTCCTGACATTTGAACTCAATAATAACTGAGGAATAACAAACGATTGAACTTTAAACTTACGACACGAGTGTAAATGGCGCCACTGTCGTATATGCTCAGTAAAACGGTTTCAAGTAACTGCCCAGATTGTTACTGGTTATAAGTCGAATAAATTTAAAAATGGAATGCGGTGATAGAATTTTCAATACTTTTTTGTATACTGAAAGAATCAACGGTAAGAAATCATTTTATCTACAGTCAATGTTAATGCTGCTGTGTGACAAATTATTAGCATGTTAATTTGAATCCTCAAACGTTGGGAATTCGTTCATCCTAAGAATATTTTATAAGAAAATTCTTAGGTTGAACAAATTCTTACAGCCCAATACCTACAGTAAATGTTAATGCTCTTGTTTGTCAACTTATAAACATGTTTATAACTTCAAGCACACTAATGTACAGAGGCGGACTTAAGTTCAATCCTCAAACGTTGGAAATTCGTTCATCCTAAGAATATTTTAAAAGAAAATTCTTAGGTGGAACAAATTCGAACGTCAGTGGGACGATCGGGAATGCTTAGGACGCATTGGTGGGTGTTTACGGGGAGATGCTAAGACGTGGCTCAACGATTGGGTGACCAGTGATCGGTGGTGGTCCAATTTTAAAATGGAATTCCGATCATTGTGCCTGCGTGAAGTTGCGTGGAAGACCCTGGTGGCGACTGAACATTGTAAAGGGGCTTTCAGAGGAACTGAAAACCGCTATTGTGATCCGTGGTATCTCCGATCCCCAAGTGAAGGCCGCAACCGCCAATGCTCAGCTACAGTCAAAGGAATGAGTAGAATTTTTGTCAGTGTACTTAAAGCCTAAGGGCGCGCCCCCTGTTAAAAGCAATCCTGGTCGCACGTCAAACACAAAAAAATCCCTGATCCGCGTAAACGCAAGGTCTCGCAGTATGATCGATTACAGTGCTTTTTATGCGGAAACACATGTCACAAACAGGCTGTTTACCCTAAAAAGTCAGCAAAAACCGATGCGGATTCTGATAAATCTTCGTCAACAAAGTCAAATTCTTAACCCATTAAGACTTGCACATTCTGTAAAAAGATTTGGCATTGAGTTAAAACTTGTTTTGTTAAGGAACGTGTCGAATTCAAATCAAACAATAAAAATAATTAAAGTAACATACATTTTGCTCCACCAGAAAATGATGCTCCAGAAAATGTGAAGTCAGCGGTTTTAATTGATTCTGGATCTGATATTTCTCTGATTACTGATTCCGTCATATAGCGTTTTAGTTTAAATAAAATTCCCACCTATCGTCGTATGCGTGGCATTGGAAGTCAGGATATAGAGTCCACTTCGTATGTAAGAACATTCATTGAGTTTCCTGAATAATCTTTTGAAGTAGATCTGTTTGTTATTCCCCCGGATTGTATTCAGGCTCCGATTCTGATTGGCACTGATGTTTTAAATCGTAGCGGAGTTACGTATATTCGAACAAAAGACTCTCAACGTTTTACATGTAAACAACATGTCGACTGTTGAGTTCCCTAAGATAAAGACGCCTTTGGTTGGTGACGAAAAAGAGTGTTGGCTCTGTTGAACGAGTTTTCTGATACGTTTATTGGGTTGTATGGGGATAAAACTTAACAGTGTCTTTCCAATTTACTACAGACCTTATAAACTCTCCGCAGACAAAAAGCGTCGCGTTCGCAAGATATTTCATGATTTGATTCGTAAGGAAATTATTCGCGAGTCACAGTCTAATTACGCGAGTCCTATCATCCTCGTAAAAAAGGATGGGTCTGATAGGATTTGCGTTAATAAAACAGCATTCGTAACACCTGAAGGCCATTAAGAATATTTGAAAAAGTCTAATGGGCTCGCTAATGCACCTATTGTATATCACTGAATCATCTCTTAAACTCTGAAGCACCTGCTGGAAAAGTGTTGGTTTTTATCAACAATGTGTTAGTCATGTCGAATTCTGTCAGTGACGGTCTTAAAACTTTGCGAGAGATATTAAAAACACTCGCTGACGCGACATTTCAATATATAAAAATGCACTTTCTTACACACCGAGTTAGAATACCTAGGAAGGCTTATTGGTCATGTTCAGGTACGGCCGTGCAAGACCGAAGCTTTAGTTAAGTCACTTAAGCCATCTATTGTAAGAGAGGTTCGTCAGTTTTTGGGTCTGGCGGGCTATTTTTGGAGGTATATTGTATTGCCAAATTGCTAAGAAAAGGCCAACCTTCCCAATGGAGCGCCGAGCAAGACTTAGCATCAGATTTTGTTATTTAAACTTTTACTGAGGAATCCGTTTTAACAATCTTCTATCCCAATCTGCCCACTGAGCTTATCACAGTTACGAACTTGAGACGTTGGCAATCGTTCGCGCATTACAACACTTTCGACATTACTTAATTGGCATACATTTTAAAATAGTAACCGATTTAAGTCGCTGAAATTGAGTGTGGCCTGTTGGTGGGTTTACATGCAAGACTTTCGTTTACGCTTGAGAACGCAGACATTTTTAGCCAACAGCCCGCTACCATTCTCCAAATCCGCGACGTAAGGCGAAGATTTCTCAGACGGCTGATTCTGCAACTCAAAGCTTGATGCAAAAGCTGAGGGTACATTTTTAATAAGTAATAATCAAGTGATCATCAATTGGATTATTACTTGTTATAAATTTTAGGTAAATCATCTAGTTTTACAATATTTGTAAATAGGTATCTATCACATAATTAATTTACCAGTCATTGTTTTAAATTTAATTCTTTTTACTTATTGTGGTATAGTAATTTTATTCGAGGTGATCTACATATAATTAATGTACATATACAAAATATTGGAAAACATTTTAAAAGAATAACGGTGGAGTTTCTTGCCCATTCTTCTCCATTCGAAACCAGCTTTTGGAAGGGGCAACTAGCCATCTATTGTGTTTTTTTTATAAACGTTTAAGTTCAAAAGTGCTATGTGCCTATTTGAAATAAATGATTTTACTTTGACTTTGATCCTACACGGTTTTTCATAAGTAACGATTTGTTGTACTACAAGTATTCACCAATTTTGATGTTATTGCTTGAAGTTGAGGTAAACGCTTGTAGTTTCATTGCAATTGATAGCTCCAAGTTAAGCTTTCAGAATGCAGTATTGATTTTCCAATTTTGGCATGCTTTAGGTGACGAGTCAAATGATGATGACCAGGCACAAGGAAGCCTATGATTGGAGAACCCATCCAGTGGAAGCCAGGCTGACGAAGACGTTCAGCTGTCAGAAGAGGCTGTCTTAGAGGATTTGACAGCTGAGAGGGAGGAGACATCACGAAGCTGTGATGACGCTGACAGTGGAGGGGGTGACACACCATAAGCCGTGTGCTGACTCGCCTCGTCCACTTTGTTTGCGGGGCTCCGATGCGACGGACGCGTATTAGTGATTTTGAAATAAATAGTTGTAGGTCGTTTTGTGTTTACTGTTTTGAAAATTAATTAGGCTTCTGATGTCTAACAATTTACATCACAAATTAAATTTAACCTACTGACTTCTGTTTTATTATCGAAATAATTTATTGATATGAATTTTAAATCTTCACGCTAGCTTCAAAGCCACACTCGCGAGGTAAGAAAAAGTCGTACGTGTGTTGCAAATAGGAATGCGACGCAGTAAGAATTGCAATGGTAGCCACGTACATACCCCTATCACCTCACACTATTCTGTTGCACAACATTGCGCTACTAAGATAGGGTAATACTTTTTTATTCGAAGTATTTCTTTCTTCATCTCGTTTTATAAATGGTTGTTTTGAATTGGCTTTAAGCTTGAATTTCACCAATAAAACTGAACACGAACAGCACTTCTAAGCATTCAAAAGTTGTCAGTGTCAATATTCTATAACAATTTTGACACTGACTGCTCTCGAAGGCGATTGAAATGTGCTGAGGCGACCTTAGTGTGAGTTTCTTTTAACCATCTCGACTTAACGCATCGAACGCGTTCGGTGCTCCGATTGGCCGTTCACCGATTGCCAAGGACGAATTTCACCAATAAAACAGGAAGTGGTAAATCGGCACATTCGCAGCTTACCTAGTTGAGAAGGAAAAAATTGCGTTTCATAGGCGAGATGATACAAAAAACAAAAAATCTCTTGTTTGAGCCATGCACAAGGATAATGGAGCAGGGCAAGAATGTTCTCGCCTTTGTCCCATGTGGTCGGTGAAACGTGGTCCCCTGTCAGCCGATATCTTATGTAATCTTATTCTAAGGTAAAGACCATAAAACAGCAACAAAGATAATAATTTAGAAAATGAAGTAGGTAAGCTAATTAAACAACGTTAAACAAAGCGCGGCCGACCAGAACTTAATTACTGGTTAAATAAATTAGCTATTACAAAATGTAATTTAAAACAGACCTAAGGAGACAACGTTTACGCGCAGCGTAGTATTTAAAATACTTTGTATTATATGTCGCAGATTGTCGGTTCAAATGTATGAGAAAAATAGCAAGGAGTGAATAAAAAAACAGCTCATTTAAGCATGTAGATAATTTATAGCTCAACAGTTATACGCGATTTAGAAAATTATACATTGCATTGAAAAAAAACGCAATGTTTGTGAGCACAACACAAGCTATGAGCATTTTAAGAACAGCTAGAGGGTTTTGTAGTAGGTACTTGTTAGATAATGTGTAGGAAACCACGTGACAGTAGGCACCTGAAAAAATTTTTGTTAACAAAACACAGCAGCTTATAACATTACTTTTTTAATCAAAATCAAAATCAATCAAAAGTCATATATTCAAATAAGGCTGAGAATCAGCACTTTTCGAAAGTCAAAATTACATAAGACAGTCCCCCAAAACGCCCGCTCTTCACCACTTTCTAGTGCTTTAGCTGGGAAGAAGAAGTGGCGCAACAAACCCCCCAGCAGCACAGCTGTAACAGACAGCTGTTAGAAAAAACTTGAAACTATACAATATGGTATTCAAAGTAATAAAAACTACGAGACACAGAACATCATATTAAATTATCTGCCATGTGTTAGCGAGCCACGCCAATATACCCTAAAAAGAAAACACTAAAAATCAATGAAAAATAAATAAAAACAACATAACTTAATACACCAATAATAGCCTCCAGGCATAAGGGCGTGACAGCTTACAAATGCAATATTGGATCAATTGTACACACAAATGGTAAACTAGGACCATCGAAGTAAAATAAATTAACAGAACAATTACTATAACAATAACAAAACCGTAGACAGCAAGACGACCAGTCACCACAAGCAGCACCCGTTCACGAGCAATAATACAATGACATGGAGCACTGTCAGCACTCACTCAACTTGTTCTCAATCGTAACAAGAACTAAAGAAAACTCCACTGTATACTAACTACATTCAGATGCAGAAACCGTCTCAAAACAATTTTACACATGCATCATTTTAACTGAAGCACTTTTACCGTCGTGGAAATGTCGTCGTCGAAATCCGCGGCACAAAGAACTACACACTGTTCGAAGTTTTTTATATATATTGAAACACTTCGTTTCGTAAATCGTCGCTCACACTTTTCGACTGTGCAGTTCGCTAAATTCTCCTTGTATTCAAGACAATTTTTGTGAAGGGTCTGCGAGGAATAAGACCGACTAGATTATAAATTCATCTCGGTGTGTGTAATTGGTGTACCTATGTCGTTCTAGTTCGAGAATAAATATATTATGAAAACCAGTGAAAATAAATAATTATATATATATATGGTAAATTGGAGAAAATTTTGATGTTTAATAGGTATTTAATAGGGGCTTGTGGCTAAACAATACAACCGCACGGGTCCATCGAAGGTTAAGCTTAGCTTGCCGCTGTCGGTACATGGATGGGTGACCATCCATGTACCGACAGCTAGACCCCTTCGTGCTTCGGTTGTAAATCATAGATACAGACGTTACGGGTAGTCTTTAGTAATTAAGGGGTATCGTATTACCTTGTAACTGGGTTGCGGAGGTCAGATAGGCGGTTTTTGGTCATAAGAAATAAGCAAACATCTCGAAATTATGTATGTTTCAACACAGTTGTTCATAAAGTGGCTCCCATTACACCGCTTTTAGGTTCATAATGCAGTGTATTAAACACGAGTGCTTTTTACTTTACATTACCGCACATTATTTTTTATGTCTAAATACAATGAATATTTTTATCATCTCCGACATATACGTACCCAAGAAAATGAAAAAAACTAAATTATTAATAATACAACAAAAACTGTTCGGTATATTTTGAGAATTGTACTTTCTCTAATTTCAATATTCAAATTAGAGAAAGTACACTACGAGTCTGTTTTTTTTCCTCGCAAGTGTGTTGAAAAACGTCGTGTGATACGCGTGTGCATTGATCATTACCCACTCGGGGTATACATAAAACTGCCTCGGGGATAATGACCAAAAGAGCACACTTGTAATAATCCAAAGAGTGGCTACACTTTAACGTTATTCACAATATTAATAAAAATTAATAAAAAACTTCATGGTTCCTTCACCACTTTGTTCGATTAACCATACATAATTTCTGATTTTGCTCTTAATTTCCGTCTTAGAAATTCATGCTGTATAAATCTCCCTAACTACACGCCTTAATAAACAATACAAAATTACGTTTGCCAAGGAAATAGTTTGAGTTAACTTCGGACTGTGACGTAAAAGTTTCAGTTCCATGGAGTGAGTCCAGTTGTAAATGTAGTTTTAATGTAAGCGGGGTTAAATAGTTCCAATCTCAGTAACATTTGTTATTGTTACTTCCTTAATGATAAATACCTGGGCGATGATGATTACAGACTACAGGGAGACATCGTTAGTAGATAGTTACGTAGTAGTCCATGGAGCTTTTCGTCCGTTCTTCTCCATTGGTACTATAAGCCCTCCACGTCCTTATACATCAGAATACTTGTACCTACCGGGATAAACAATGAAATGAAAGAGTTCTTATTTGTGGTGTGTTATTTAACGCCTACTCATTTCAATCAAATAATCTATTCATTTTACCTTATGATTTTCTAATCTTCTAAATACGAAATAGTGTTTTCTTCCAACTATGCTTTAATTTCATCACAATCACACTAAAAACTCAGTACAAAGCGAGTCTTTAATGCTCTAGAGCAATAAAAATGTATGAAATTTCATTATTGCACAGTTTTTTTTTAATCGCACCAAAAGGTGCCAATCTCAATGGATTAGCTCTATTCAGCCAGCCGATATCACTACTTTTTTTTTTACGTACGTATTATTCGTTTCTATCCTACTTGTTCCAAATTTAAATATAAATTTGCCCAACAAAACTCTTGACCTTACGTGTAATAATTGCTCAAGTATAACTTTTAATTTCAATAATCAAACTTCTATTTTAACTGTTTGATATGAGTTTCTTTTATCTACTATTCCTATAGGTAATAGTTGAAAGAAAAGCAGATTATGCACCTCGCCTTAAGTAATTTATATTGCCCTCGTGCCTGTTAGATTAGAGATCTAAATCAGGCACTCAGTGCATTAATAAATTACTTTGTGCTCGATGCAATAATCTACTATTTCAACACTCTTGCTTGTACATGCAAAAAGCACATGAGTTTAATGCACTGCATTATGAACCCGGTGTTATCACACCGCTTTTAGGTGTGATAACACCGGTACCGTATGTATGTACTTTTCGCACTCGTGCACTAATTTGCACCTTAGTTAACCATGTTTTTACCTATTGCGGAGATGTGCGAATATTTTAATCTCACCAAGGAGATGGATTATACCTAAATATTTGTAAATATAGACATAGACTGTGAAAATTAATACAATATTGTTGTCCAAAAATTTATATTCCTACGTGTTTTACAAAAAGAATCAGTTATTATATTTGATGCACTGTTCGACGGCTTCGTGCCTTTGCCTCTCCTTCATCCTGCATAAACACGGCGTACGATAAATGGAATTCGCGAGACATATTTCACAATTGTTTTACGTACATCATTTATTATATTATTGTTTTTTTGCGCAAGATGTTGAAAAACGTCGTGTGAAACGCATGTGCAATCATTACACAACAGTATCATAATGATGATGTGTATCTTTCTCATATGCCATCATCTTATAACCTACTCGCGAAGGTCGCATGAAAACGCCATACAGGCTTAAGTCTCTAGAGTATACTACACTACGCTTTGGAATGGTCAAATGGCTTCGTATGACTGACTGGCTACTTGACAATTCAAAAGTGCCCTTAAATGCTTTAATTGAAACAAATGCTTTGAGTTTGAGTGAGATACACAATACTGAATAAATTTATGTTGAAAATAATCAAATGAAAAATATAAAGGCAATACAGTTTTATAACCGACAGTGCATTAAGCTTTAAAATCAAACCATTTCATGTAAGTAATTCAATTTTGACAGTTCCACTCACAAAATTCGAAATTATTTATGTCGTTTCGCAATAAAAATACAGGGACATTTCTTTGTTTATTAAGTCTGCATAGTGGCGTTGTCGCGACTTCATACATGCAAATAAAATCTACAATCCCTGTCATACGTCGTAAAGCTTTTATGACGGTAGCATTGGCTCACTAGATTTATATCGGCTCTTTTGTGAACTTGCTGTATCTAAAACTGTTCTGTATGAGCGCTTCATGCGTTGCTAACCGGTTTTGTAGTCTTTATAATCGCAGTTGCATTTGAATTGATTTGATAATGGTAGTGCTGCAAAAGCTTGGTGATAAATAAATAAAATTATTTTATTTCGGATATCATCGTCCTTATTAAATTACAATAATAAAAATTAATTAAAACTTAAAATTTTAACATATATAAGCGAAAGAAGTATATAAAGAATATATTTATGTAAACTGCTCGCAATTATTGAATTAGCTCGACTGAATCATTCTTTTATAGGTATCTTTCCCACTAACAAGCTCTGCAAACTTGAGTAGAGCAGGGGCTCTAAACTGGATTCATCATCATCATTTCAGCCGAAAGACGTCCACTGCTGGACATAGGCCTCCCCCAAGAACCGCCTCTTTGAACAGTTCTGTGCTTCCCGCGTCCAGCGGATTCCACTGGCCTTCACAAGGTCATCGGTCCACCCTGTGGGAAGCCTTCCAACGCTACGTCTTCCGGTACGCGGTCGCCACTCCAGAACCTTTCGGCCCCATCGGCCATCTGTTCTGCGAGGAATGTGCCCTGCCTACTGCCACTTCATTTCTGATTCGATCACGTAGGGAAACTCCAAGCAAAGCCCTGTATTTTCCAAAGGATAACGGGAGGTGTACCTTTAGTACACCATCATTTTGCCATTCAAAATTAAAAAAACCCACTGAATTCTAATGTATGAAACGCAAAACTGCAGCATTTACATAAAAAATCTGATCTTCCATAAACAAAACGTGACCCAGTTAATTTCAATTTGTTCCAACAGTATCATTTGTAATTATTTTTTCAATATGTCAGGCAACAAAAGGGGAGAAACAATAGAACGATACAGATACCCAGGGGAGGTTTACCGCGATTAATTCAAGCCTGTATGAATCACGAATATCAGGCAGAGGGCGCACGCTCAAATTAATTCATAAAACTCTTTATTATGTCCGTTTGTTACATGTTTAGCTATTTATGAAGCATTTGTTGGGCTGAAGCAGGCTATTAGCACAATTTGAACAAAAAACAATGAAGTAGGCGATTGAAATATGCGACTATTTATTTTATTTTACATACATTATGAACTCAACCCTTCTTCCCATGGGGGTAGGCCTGCTACGATCCTAACATACTCTTTTTACTTCGTTTATGTTCATACATCTGGTCATACACGCACTCCAGTTGCGAGTACTACGCATCTGACACTTTCTGAAGAACATCACCAATAAGGTCAATATTGTGATAAACAGTTTGTTAACCGATTTAATTCTTCAATTTACTGTTCCCACTTCAATGTACTGTTCCCAAGCGGTGTCAACGTCCTCTTCATAAAAGTTATCAAGTTTGAATTAAGTTAGTAATTGACTTACCATTTACCACAGCTCATTGCTCAGACTTAATTCTGAATAAGCTAACTTTAAACTTCAAAATTTACCCAAGAAAGAGAAACACCAACGTTTTGGCTGTCAACAATGATGTGGTTCAGAATTTCGATTTAAGTTATTTACATAAGTATTACGTATTTAGTGTGAATACGAAAATGACACATTTAATAATCCAGCACCTAAATTGCGTAACTCATGCAAAAGAATATCTCTTTAATTTTGACAATTCGACAATATGTGTAATTTAAGCGGTTGTGGAAAAGGAGCACAAATGGAGGAATGGATTGTTATTCTGGGTGTGTTACCGGCGAAGTTTTCCGGGCCTGTAGGCCTTTGAAACGCTACCTCCGCCTCCCCCAAATGCAGCGCGACGCACTTATTTACGATGCCCCGCTGACCATTTCGCGGAAAATCCATACCACAGTATAAAATATTTACAGTTGATCAACCGAATCAGTTTTTCTGATGTTACTTTTACTTAGGTTTACATTACAAGGATCCTACGATGAAATTAACTAATATTATCGTTATGCTCGTCGGCGTTTTCACATTATGAGATAACGACACCAACTCGATACCGATATGTCAGTAGCAGTACCCCAACCGACCAGTTCGTGTCGATATAATTATTGTCAGTTCATTCAAGAAAATATAATGTGTGTAAGAAAAAAACTACATGTTAAAAAAAAATGTGATAGACATTATATTAACACTAGACATAAAGATAAAATAGATCAACCATTTTTCAGATTATTTAAAGTACAGTAGCGCTCATAAGTCCATAATCTCACAAAGCAGTAGATTGACGCTTTGGTTTCACTCACGTCCTTCTCCTTTGTTGTTTCTATACTAGACACACACTTTGTCTGTAATTGATAATTTGTTATAATTTCAACTAACTTATCTGAGAACTGAGTAAATTATTTCGATTTCTGTGAGGTAGATGCAATTCCATACGACTATTCACCTAATTGATCGTTGTTGTTATCACTTGTAACGCATTTTTTTTGTTCTAAACCCTTTATTGCAAAACAACAAAATTTAAAAGGCCGCAATTGAATATTATACCTATTGCAAAACAAAAAATATTGCCAATAAAACTGCGCTGCATCTTATGCGATCAGAACCTAAGCCGGCTGCTTCTCAGTCTAACGCTTGCCGCCTACTGCTATCGGCTGATATCAGATTAACTCGAATTTTAGCAATGCCATAAACTGCAGCCTAATTGCATAACACATTTTCGTAAACGATTACGACTAATCTGTTTGATTTTGACAGTTCAACAACATTCAATTTTTTATTGAACTTATGAAGCAATGGATTAGCAATCTGTTTCAAAATGATTCAGATTCCGATTGATTTTATATCACGCAATTAGGGTACTGGCTAGGTCACACGCATGATGCGTGTCTAACGTATACGAGTTTGCAATACGCATGTTGGTGAGGCTTAAAGGGACGCCTGGCAGAAGCTGTGGGAAGACATTGGTAAGCCTTCTGCTGGTCCCATATTTTGTGACATTCGTGAAGCTAAGAGAATATATGTCTCATTTAAAATGGTGTCAAAATAATGAAGACCAACTAAAAAGGACCAAATAAAATGGCTTTACAACATTCAAGCAATGATTTTCGCTAGTTTTGGAAACACACGAACAGGCTGAGCAGTAAGCCTGGCCTCCATGTGTCGGTCACTGGCGAGAGCGATCCCGTAGGCATTGCTGACCTCTTTAAGGAACATTTCAGAATTAAGTCGCCTCTGGGTCAATGCGTGTCCGAGCTTGATGTTGTTGACCATGGTGACCATGGAACGAGATTCACAGCCAAGGACGTTAATCGTGTTATCAACAGCATGTCAAGAGGCAAGTCTCCAGGTCACGATGATCTGCGCATCGAGCACCCCAAGTTCGCGGGCCCTCATTTACCAAGAGTGTCAGCAACGTTTTTCATGTTTTGTGTTAGTCACGCGTGCCTTGTCGTATGACTAAAACTATTGTAGTGCTCATTGGCAACACCGTGTCAACACAGTGCGAATCAGCTCTGTAATTTTTGTATTTAAAAATAGTTTTATTTCGTAATTCACCGTACTAAATAAGTCTATTAGTGAAAGTGACCCAAAATACGCAAGTGACATTGTTATTCAGTGATTATTGCCACAAACTAAAAAGTTATAAACATTTAAAACATCTTAGTGCAACATCATTTCGGAAAAAGACAAATGTGCTGTGACAGTGTTATTTTACAAATAAGAGTACTCAAAACTCATTAAAAAACATTACTGTAGCATAATTCAAACTTAATAACAATAAAATTAATGATACGAGTATGCCAAAACTTATAAAATTCCAAACAGTTTTGAATAAACCGTCCATTCAAAATTGTTAAAATCTTTACTGATTTTATGACGTAAGATTTCCACAACCTGAAGACTAATTTTGGCCTGAGTATTAATGAACGTATGGTCGAGTTGATACGGGCCGCAACTATTACGAGTGCGATAACCCGGAGTCGTGGGCATAGATAATACACTATTTAATTTAAGAGTCGTGGGTTCGAATCCAGCAACAAGTTATTCTTTTTCTTGTTTAATTTATTAATTAGATTATTGTGTCATAATTAAAGTTGACAAGTGGTAGCGGTCTAGGTAGGTACAGAAATTTCAGAACGCATCAAACAGCGATACTATATCAGTGTCGCCATCTACCATCGAGTTTCCGTACCAACTGGTAAGCGCGTTATCTATCCTCAAGCAACTGTACTAACCGTGAAGCTCCATATAGTGTTGAACAGCTGTACCTCCAAAAAATCAATCGTCATTGCATCAAAAATAAAAAAACATTAACAATAGCAGCCGTAAGGACCCTCTACAAGTCACTTGTTACAAATGCAAAAAACAAGTTGACCACCGAAGCACCTTATTGTGCACTTTATGTAAAAACCACTTTGAATTCGATTGTACTGGTTATCCTGAGAAAGTTTACCGCTTAAAGAATCTAGAAGAAAGGAAAAAAATCATATGGAAATGCAAAGAGTGCTCTCAGAAAGCAAAAGAGCAAATCACACCCAACGCTGTTGTATCCAATGTGACAATGAGGACAAAAAAATGCTCGTCCCCTAAATCCTACATAGATGACACACCTAACGCATCAGAGGAAACTACGCCTTGGTCTACTCCAAAGAGCATAACCTCCAAAAAATTTAAATGACTCACACATACTGATAATGGATCAATATGATGAGTCAACTGCCATAACTGACAAAACATTGTCAAGGAGCATGGGCTATAAGGTTACCGATTCAATCCACGCCCAGGAACTGAAGGATACCATTGAACTCCTCCAAACGCAACTTAGTAGTTCTCAGAATGAACTTGAGAATATCATTCTCGAAAACAATGAGCTTCGTAAAGACAATGATAAACTACTAAAAGATAATGTAACTCTGAAAAGATTCTTAAATCAACCACCGCAAAGAGAGTATAATAAACCAGAAGATACAAAAAAAGCCAATACATATTCTATGTTACACCAAGATATGCATGCTTTCTTTACGCCACCTAGAAATTTGGCTACAAGTAATAATAGCAATACAAGGACACCCAGTAGGATGATCATGAGCCTAAAAAAAAAGATTGCAGGTTTGGAGCATCAACTAAAACAAGCCAGTAACGAAATCTTTAACCTCAAGGATCAAATATTGAAGCTTCAGAAGATACTGGAACCAAATTGTGAACGTCAAAAGGAAAAAAATATTCAACCGGATGCCCTCAAAGTGGAGCGCACGAACATTATTTATATTTTTGGCACTCAACAATGTGTTGGACTATCATCTACAGTAATAAAATCAAGACAGGATACGTCATACGAAAAATATGCCGTCACGTCTTTAACGAAACCATACGCACTAACTAGTGACGTCATTAAGAACTGCCATAATATTCAGCCATCGCCAAGTGACAAACTCATTATTTGTGTGGGTGAAAATGACTATGATTTTAAGATTTTATCTTCACGTTGGACGCAATATTTGCAAGGAATACAAGAATTCTAACTTTATTGACTCTAATCATAAAGTAAATTATTATACATGTAAATTAATTAATAATATTATTGACTATGATGGTTATAAAAAAATTTGAATGTCCAAGAACTAAAAAAATTTATACTGCGTAGTCAACCAAATGTTACGTAGACTGTAGTCAAATATAAAAATGATCCTAAGGGTACAATCCCATATTACTTTGCACGAAAACAGCCTGAATGCGATGCTATTAATAAACCCGATTTAAATAATCCCGATACTATAAAAATAGGTACTATACCACACTATTTTAAGGTTGTAGACAAGAAACATCTTTTTCGTGAAAACTGACAATACGAGTATATCCAAGACTTTTAAAATATTCCACCAAAACATCGCAAGCATTTTATCAAAACAAAAAATACTAGAACTAACAATACTAGAATTATGAGACGCAAATAAAGAACCTGACATTTTATGTTTCTCTGAAACCTTTATGCGTGCCGGTAATGAAAAATATTTGAATTTAAATAGTTATATTTTAGCAACTGCGTTTAGTAGAGACAAACAGAGAGGGGGAACCTGTATTCTCGCAAAACAGGGTATTATATACAATGAGCTTACTTACATAAAAAATATTCAATACAAAAATCATTTAAAGCCTGTGGCGTTGAAATCCCATTGCACAAATTATTAATAGTGTGTATAATCTATTTTTGAATAAGCTCGACCAACTTATGTGTGAAACGCACAAATATGGGCCAAGTACAAAAATTGTTATTGCGGGTGATTTAATATAAATACACTAAAACCAGGGAAAGCGGCCACCTATTTAAAAGATTTATGTAATAACTACAATCTGCAATTGCACATTAATATTCCCACTCGTAAAAACGCTTGTATAGACCACATAGTAAGTAACATAAAGACAACATCAACGGATGTTTTGCCTCGTTATTTATCTGACCACGACACTACCCAATTATTAGAATTTCCAGTAAAAGAGCAAAACTCGAAGTCAAAGTCATACTACATCTATAAGAAAGACTACTGTAACGAAAATATTAAAAAAATCAAAGAATGTCTCACAAGTTTATCGTGGTCAGAAGTACACCTTGAAAATTACCCAAATAAGGCTTTTAATAAATTTCATGACTTACTATGTCTGTTAATAACCTATGCTTTCCAAAAAATAAAATTAAGATTAATAACTCCAACACATACAAACAAAAATGCATAAGTAAGGGTCTAAGAAATAGCTGCAAAACTAAACGATCTTTACGATATCTTTACTACAAAAATGAAACTTCATTGTACAAAGCAAAACATAAATAAATATACTGGAAAAGTGCATTATATCAAAAGTGAATGCTAATGTTAATTTCATTAAAAAAAAGCCAAAACAAGTGTAGAGCAACGTGGTCAGTCATTAATCATGAAATTGGGAATACAAAATGTGACAATAAGATACCTGAATTACAATTAGATAAGCAGATACTGACGAATCCGACTGACACAGCGAACGCTTTTAATAATTATTTTATTGACTCGACAAACACCTCAACATTTAATAATTTACATCATGACTGTTATAAGGTGTTAATTCCTAATTCCATGTTTCTTAGTTATATGACAGAAGATGAAGTTAAAAAGGAGATAATGTCTTTAAATAATACAAACTCGGAAGGATATGATGGAATTAGCACAAAAATAATTAAAGCGTGCAATAATGAATTAATTTCTATATTGACATATTTAATTAATCTTTCATTTTCATCTGGTACTTTTAAAATTATCAGTCGTGGAACCACTTTAAAAAAAAACAATAAAATGATGTGACGAACTATCGTCCGATTACTCTTATTCCTATTTTGTCGAAAGTATTCGAAACATGTATGCTCAACAGACTTGTCGACTTTTGTAGCAAATATAACATTATAGCAAATGAACAGTTTGGATTTCAAAAGCACAAGTCGACAACACAGGCAATATATTCCCTTTTGAGCAATGCCCTGAGTAATCTAAATAATAATCACACTACAACAGGACTGTTTTTCGAACTATCCCAAGCTTTCGACTTTGTAGCACATGACGTTTTATTAAAAAAGTTAGAAACAATTGGAATAAGAGGAGTAGCACTGCAGTGGATTTCGTCTTATTTAAGTGTTAGGAAACAATACGTTGTCATAGATAAAGTTAACGAAAACTTTCTTTGTTCCTATTCTTCTGACTCCAGGGAAAATAAAGGCGGCGTACCTCAAGGGAGTGTCTTAGGACCCATTTTATTTATACTATATAAATGACATACCACTAGTGACTAATTATAAATGTATATAATTTGCAGATGACATTTCAATTATCGTAACGTCTGGCAAGAAAAATAAATCAAAATCTGTTCATGAAATGGACATTAATAATACCATTGAAAATATTTTAGAATGGTTACAGACAAATAAATTAAGAATCAACTGAGACAAATCTAATTTTATACAATTTAATAAATCTAAACATGCTAAATACAATTTTTTAATTTAATATTGATAGACTGGAAGAAGTTACACAAACCAAATTCTTGGGTGTACTCATAGACCAAGACTTAAATTGGAAAGTACATGTAGATAATTTGTGAAATAGGATCAATAAATTTGCATATGCTCTTAGGCAAGTTAAGAACGTGACAAATAGGATAACGGCAATAACTACATACCATGCTTATGTAGAATCCATTTAACTTTATGGGCTTATTTTGTGGGGAAACAGTACGTATAAGGACAGAGCATTTATTGCAAAAAAAAAATGCGTCAGAGCCATCTGTGGACTCAATCCTGATGAGAGCTACGAACCGTTTTTAAAAAAGCTAGGTTTATTACCACTTCCCTCAATTTACATATACGAAATCTGTAAATTTGTGTACAGTAATAAGGGATTGTTCAAAAGAGCGTATGATGTAATCTCTCGGCCAACAAGAGATCCCCACAGACTTATATTAAAGGAAAATCCTAAGTCAGCCAAGTATGCGAAAAGGTGCCGTATTGTGTGTACGTATTTACAACAAAATACCAAAAGAACTAAAATTAATAAATAATACTAACTCATATAAAAACAAACTATTTAAATGGCTGAATGGACAAAACTTTTAGGACATTAAAGATTTCTTTAACATGAAAATATAAAATGGGTATGTACAGGTATTAATGAACATGTAAATGATGTATGATCTTAATGACTATTATTGTATCACCAATTAATCTGTGACATTGTATAAGTTCACCTTTAACTTGTGTATTAATTATTTTGCATGCAATTGATACAATATTCTGTATAGCTAACATGTGGACATTTTTATCAAAACCAGACTGTAACAACTTTATACCATGTTTAAGGCAAATATAGACTTATCCATCTATCTTATCTTATCTATCATTATTAAAAATAAAACGGGTGATATCACGGACTTAAACAACTACGGGCCCATTTCTTTGGCAACGGTGATCGCAAAAGTACTTGTCAGCCTGCTCAACAGACAACTTAATAGCTTTGTTCAGGTGCACGACAATCAGTTCGGGTTTCGATCCGGACTATCTACTGAGAGTGCCATTATGTGTCTAAAGTGGGCTGTGAGGTTTTGCTCACATTACTCGGACAGGAAAACCCCTACGTATGCTTGTTTCCTCGACCTCTCCAAAGCTTTTAAGCTGGTCGCATACAGTATCCTCTGGAGGCAGTTAAAGGAAGCTGGAGTTCCTCCAGAGTTGATAAATACTTTTAAATGCTGGTATAGGAGCCAGATCAATCAGGTACGCTGAGTCGGGGCCTTTTCAGAGCCGTATAGGTTGGAGTGCGGTGTGAGGCAAGGGGGTTTGACCTCACCCACGCTCTTCAATCTGTATGTGAATGAGCTGATCGAGACGCTCAGCAGAGTGCGTTGTCCGGTTGTTACATTGATGAAGTATGTGTTAACAACATTAGTTACGCCGATGATATGGCGCTGCTGAGCGCCTAGGTTTGTGGTCTTAGGAGGTTGGTGACCATCTGTGAAGAGTATGCGTTAGTTCACGGATTGGACCACAACGTGACTAAAAGTGAAGTCATGGTCTTCGGTGTCGGCGGTCGATACTATAGCTCCGAATATCGTAAGGTTTGAGTTGAACCGAATATCGTAAGGGTATTTATGGTGAAATGATTGCTCGCAGGTTTGCACGTTGTTCTAAAGAAGTGAAGAAAACCTTGTTCCGTGCATATTGCATTTGATTTTACACGTGCAGCCTGTGGGTAGATTACACTCAAAAAGCCCCCTTCGCATTCAATATAACAATGCGTTCCGGGTGTTGGTGGGGCTGTCCGCTTCTTTAGCGCATCAGGGATGTTTGCTAAAGCTCGTGTTGATTGCTTTTACGCTACGATGCGAAAAAAATGCGAATCTATTTTGATAATTAAATAATTCATTTATAAGAAATCTTTTGGAAGGGGCTAATGGAATCAATTCTTTTTTTTTCTTTTGTAAATGTTAACGTTCAAAAGTGCCATTTATGTGCCTATTTGAAATAAATTATTTGACTTTCACATTGTCGGCCCCATGATATTGGTTAATGTAGATGACCATTGCGACACACTAAACGACTACAATACTAAGCAGCGTTGCCAGACGTTTCAACTTCGGAGGGACGCGGACGTCCCGATTTTTAGCCCACAATTAAATGTATGCATTTCCCAATTTGTACTGTATACCGTTAACGAAAACGATGTATTACTTTCTTCTTGGGTGATGTAGCATAATTGTATTATAGTGAGCTCACATAAATGATTAAATAGCCTTTCCATGACAGTCAAGTTAAGTCACTACGTCGTAATGTGTCAGTGGTGTCAAAACAAAACAGAAACGCGACTATCTATTGATGTGATATGGCGAATCTAACGATTTAAATCTTCGGCACTGTCATCATTTTCATGACAGCCGTCCCTACAGCCGTTAAGTGCAGTCACCGCTCTTCTCAGGAAACCGTAGCTTTAGACATAATCGTTCCTTTTTCCTGCTCATCGCCAATCCTTCGCATTGAACCCCTTGTATTAGGGTGAGTACTTTATTGTGTTTTCATGTTTAACCTATGTCCCGGTCGCCATAGCGATTGTTGTGAGGACGCCTGCCTGTTGTCATGTCATGCTTGTAGACCCAGTAGTTTAGGCTGTGCTTTGACTGTCAGTTTTTATTTTTAATGTAGTTTAAGTACAAGCTGTATACACGGAGGTTATTCCCATCCAATAAAAAAATGGTATTTCTGTTTCGCTTATACTGTTACCACATTCTTTAGTTTATGTTAATTGCTCATGAAAATCCATAAATATTGATAGCTACATACTACCTATGAAGGAACAATTGCGTAGTTTATTGTCAAGCTACGTACCTGCTGCTACAGCTATAATAATTTATCTAATAGATTAGGACATCAAAATGAATTAAGTATATATTTCATCCTTCCCCGGTATAGATGCGAAGCCGGTAGACTACGTTGTCTACCAAGCGGTAGATAGCGGCATTTTTTATAACAACCGTTAAAAACCATTTTTGACGGCTAGAAATGGATAAAACATGTGTTTTTATGGAATGAGTTTTATTTTTCTTAGTGAAAACATAGAATTATTTGTAAATTATGGTACACGAAAGGTTTTTTTTTGGCTCGGCTTTAGTATCGTTTGGCAGGAGTTCGGGGGGAAAAAGGGTTAAACATGGTAGGGGTAGGTTTCCTGATTTAACGCTACCACTCTTATTACAAGGTAATGCATATTTTTCGAGAAATCAATAAAAAAAAATCTATCCTCAAATTAGATAAACAGCGTAACGAAACGTTAAAATCGGCGATTGACAACCAAATCTGTCCTAGTGTATTGTCTGTGGTGTAAAATGTCGTGCAAAATCTATGAAACGGAACGTAAAAAAAAACAAAAACGCTATTTACGTCATGTGTCAGTGTCATTTGTTTACGTTCATTCCGTTTCTCCCCGAGTTGTGAGAACTTAGTGTACCCCTTAACTTAGGACTAAAAGGTACGTGTGTATGTGATGAGTGTGTGTAAGTGATAAGAGTGAATGTGTATGTGATGAGTGTGTGTATGTGATGATATCAGCATAGTTAAGCCCAAGCAGCCAATCCAGAACCTGTTTTTTGCACCCAAACTTTGTTAAGGCGAAGATTTTTAGCTTACTGTTAACATTCGAGGGAAAGCCTTATTGCCAAATTTAAGTTTGCAGAAAACTCTGTTCCACTTTTGTTTTCTGCGTGAGCGCTGATCAGTTACCTCTGCGGCAGCTGCAGTCTTATGAAATTTAAGTAGCACTGATAAAATGTACAGTTGGCGCACCGTAAGCACTCTCGTTTTTCGATGTAACATATCAGTGGGGTATCTTACGAGTTTATAGGAGAAACCTTAAGGATAGCTCTTTGTGCACGTTCGGCAGTAATTAGATAACTTTTACCCGCGAAACCCCAAGTTATTATGCAGTAACTAAGCACAGACTGGCATACAGCTAGGTAAGTCATCTTGAGAGTATCTTTGTCAACTATGGATCGAAGTATTTTTAATATGTACAAAAGCTTCCAGACACGCGAAGTAACCGATTGAATTTGCTTTGCCCGGTGTTAGAAGGTGTTGGTCTAAGTTAATACCAAGATAGTGAATACTATTAACTTGTTCAAACACAGGACACCAGCACTGGTGGGATTTGAGTGCAAGTTGTTTAGGGGTAGCTGCTGTCATGCTTATAAAAAAAATTACCACATTGGTTTTTTGAACATTAAGGGTGAGCAGATTGTGTTGCAGCCATCTGGGTACCCTCTGCATTCCAGCCTCTGCGGCACTGTAGGTTTCCTTCCAAGAGTCGCCATGGAAAATAATAGCTGAGTCATCAGCGTGCGCAGATCTAAGCGCGTTGTCCAAATTGAGTGAGCAGAGACCATTAACGTACAGAAGAAACAAGGTGGGGCCAAGGACACTACCTTGGGGCACTCCATATGCCACGTTTGCAATGGTACTCTGGAAATCACCCAGGCAAACCTTCTGTTTACGTTCGGAATGATAGGAGGCAAACCATTCTAAAGCCGGATATTGGTGCCCGGGATAGAAACCGTAGTATCCGGTAATGTCAAGATATTCGCTGGCTTGTTTGTCTTCTGTACCGATTTTAATATCGATATTTATTTCCCCTATAATTGCCATCGATGATCTCTTGTTGGAGCTGATGAGGGTTGCTAAAGATTCGCAAAAATTACTAATGTTGAACACTGAGGGCGATCGGTAGATAGCAAAGATGGTAAATTCGGTACCAACATTAATAACTAAGCAGTTTGCATCTTTAAAAGGCGGCTCGAGTATGGTGACATGAAGTTCCTATTTATAAAGAATTGCTAAACGATTTAGATAAACTTGAGAATAATAGCATTCGTAGCCATTTAATCGAACTTTTTTTTTGGGGAGTGCTCATGAAGTCTACATTCGGTCAGAATGATATTATCAGGTAAAAATTTTGCTGGTGCAATAATTTGATAATTTAAAATTGATCCTAAAACATTAGTGCACACAAAAACAACGTAAGCCATGAATATAGCTACGTACTAGTACATACAATCAGTGTGTAAAGAAAACGATAGACATATACTGATACCTGTTGTGAGAAGAACTTACATATTTAGTTTTGTCACTAGCTGCTGCATGTTTATTGCGCCAACGAATATGCAGCTGCTAGTGACAGTTTCAAGGCGGGCAATTGCCTTGCTTTTATCTTGCCAATATTGAGCTTGGGTAATGCATCTAGAGTAAATAATAATAGGTCAATTACCGCTTAATTAATTTGTCCCTTTTCGCGATAGCAGTAAAGTATATTGCAAGAGGGCAAGATTATGACTGTAATAACGCTATGGCCCTTTTGAGCGCGTCCTACATTCAAGTTACAAACACAAAATTAACCTTCAAATCACCTCATCGTATCTGCCATTATTAAATGTTGAACAACCAGATCGATTTCTAAAATAAGTGTTATAAAATCGATCCGAGCGTTAAGGCGTTATTATATTTATGACCCTTAAAATTTCACTCCGGTTCGCCGGATTCGGCCGCACTTTCTACAAAGTAGATTCGATGACTCGCTGTTGATTGGATTGGCAATCCCGTTTCAACTTTAGCTATGAAATATCATTTATAGCCGACCAAGAATTTATAAAGGAACTCCTGCATTTGAAATGGGAATTAACTGGTTTTTTATTCTTATTAATTTATTGGTTTTTCCTCGCTGAAAAGCCATAAAGAGACAATCTTTTTATCGGTTGCTAAGCTTGTGGTGCCAGTTTTAATTGAATTGTGTTCTAATGACCAATTAATGGTTTGAAAATCGTTAAGCGATTAACGTATACGCTTATAGGTTGGAAGGCTGTATTACTCTGTCAAGTAAGTAAAGGGAAAATATCAATAATACACAAAATGACAGTTATTCACATTAGTTATTTATGTCACCAGTCACAATGCGTTTCATGAATGTTGGGTCGGAATTGACTCGTCCTAGCATGTCCTCAGCGACTCTTATGCGATTGAGTTTCGGAAAAAATCTGGTCTTTTGGGACTAGCCAAGCGGCCACATGTTTCATACCCAAGTGATTATTTAAAATGGTACGGATCGACTCGTGAGAAACAGAAAGTTCAGTGGCTATCTCTCTTAAACTTGAATGATGATTTTCAGTCACTACTTCCTTCCTCCTAAATAGAATTTGGAACCATAAAAAATCATCCATTCCCGATACTTTTTTGACAGAATGTAAATATCTACCTTTTCTTCCATCCGGTCAATTTCTCGAGTCATAATTGAGTTTTCTGCTCAATTAGGGTTTTGAAGTCACTGGAGCATTAAGTTTAATACACAGCCTTTGACATTCTTTAAGAAAAAAAAATCCTCCTTCAAATATTTTTCTTATTGATGAATTTTACAGCTTGACTGTAATATTGTCCCCTTCCCCTCGGACTGCGATTGCGTGCAGACGTGTCTTCCGTAACTTTGTGCTCCATAAAATTTATAAAGAAATACTTTTTAACTGTGAAAAACAATAGTTTTTTAATCGTGCGAAGTACTAGGCGCCCATACTTACAACACGGCACGGTCTACGTGTGAGGAGCGGCGACGTGCCAGAAAGAGTCAGGTGATAAACGCCCGACTCCTACCGTTTGTGTTTCATCGAAATCGGTGTGCGAGCGCAAGACGAGTTGGATACACGGATACTTCAAAACATCGAATGTGCGAGATCGCGCGCCGCATGAATGAATGAAGGTAACGCAAAAACTCCAATGTGACATTGTAGACACGAATAACATTGATGCGCCGTGGATTCTTTCTTTATTTTTTAAATAAGTACCCACTTTTGCAGTTGTTGACATAACACTCTGGTACTGAACCGATATCTAACAACAATAGATGAGATTAGTTGTTTGCTAAGATCCTCTATATTGTTCTGCTGATTAAAATGATTCGATCACCCGACAATAACTCGGAACCTAATCTATCTACAACTGGAATAACCGATACTCCCACTAATTATGTATCAAATAGTAGGGCTACAAAACGCTTTAAAAATACGTCTGGTGATATTTCGTTCAGAGATGAGTTTTTAAGCTTTAAAGATGATTTTAAACAAATGTTTATTAAGCTACAAACAGACACGATGAACGAAATTAAAATGCAATTCTCATCTTTCAAGATAGACACTGATGCGAGACTAACAAAAATTGAAGATTCCCTTTTGCTAATTGAGAAGTCTAACCTGGAAATAGATAAGTCCATATCATTTACCACACTACAATATGACGAGATGAAGCTTAAAAGTGATCGTTCAGAAAGGGAAATTAAGGAACACCGGGCACTTATTTTGTCATTAGAAGATAAAATTGAGGAAATGCAAAGGATCTCAAATATAAATTTTCTTGAATTAAGGAATTTACCGAAAATACAGAACGAATTAAAGAGTGACCTTGACAGATACTTAGGTAACCTGTTTAAAACTGTTAATGCCAGTGTATCTAACTCTTGCATAAAAGACGTCTTTCGTTTACCTGGAAAGAAGGACAACCACCCTTCAATACTCATTGAATTCTGCAATAATACGTCAAAAAATAATGTGCTAAAGGCGGTTAAAACATATAACCAGTCTAAGGATATAAAACTAAACAGTGCCAACTTGGGAGCTGAGGGATCATCCCCCGTGTATATCACTGAACACCTTGCTCCGAATGCAAGAAAACTACACTTTATCTCAAGAAAGCTTGTTAAAAGCAATCAACTAAAATACTGCTGGACTTCTAATGGAAAGATTCTGGTCAAAAAAGGCGAGTTGGAACCTACTATACATATTAAAACCGAAGAACAACTTGAAAAACTAATTCATACAAAAATATGACTCATGACGGGGTCATATTGTTCCCATAAAAACTATTCGAGGCTTGTTAAAATGGCAACTAATTTAATTGTATCTTTTTTCTTTTGTAATAAGTGTTTTTTTGTATCGTTAGCAATACTGCTAGTTTTGTATCAAACTTACTACAATGTTTATTTTGCATGTATAACGGTAAACATACACCAATTCATACACATACTTACTTATAATTACACAACTCAACAAACATTCACACGTACACACAATTCTGTGTTAACTCAAACCATACAACTACAAAAAACTTGGGATTTTACTACCTTACATATCATAATAATCCGTACAAATCGTCATAGTATGGATAAACATTACGCAACAAATCAAGATTACTGTAACATGACTATTCTAATGACCTTAATTAAATGTATCATTGAGCTATTTTACAACACAAACAAGCGTCTAGTAATAATTTTATACGCCATTGTGAATTTTAAGCTTAAAATTCGATAAAGATTTATTATGTGAGATTGACAACTATACATTATCCGATACGATTACCTGTGAACCTGAATGTTGCGCATCTTTTCTTAAACAACCTACCCGCTATTTAAAAATCTTGTCGCAAAATATTCGTAGCCTTAATGCTAACTTTGATAATCTTAATATCCTCCTGCAAAGATTACAATTTGATAGTGACGTTATAGTTCTTTCGGAGTGCTGGATGTCGTGCGTTCAAAATCTCCCTGTATTAGATGGATATTTAAGTATGTCTACATCTTCCCATTATAACCAGAATGATGGTGTAGTAGTATTTATAAAAAGCCATCTTAAAGCCTCTCTTGAAGAACCCGTTATACAAGAAGCAAACTGCCTACTTATTAAAATTAATAATGAAGTGGCTATTTTGGCTGTATACCGCCCTTTTTGTTTTAAAACCATAAATAACTTCTTATTTTCCTTACAAAAAGTTATAGACAGTATAGCATCTTTCAAGAACATTATAATGGTGGGTGACATTAACATTAATATTGCTACCAACAGCTCTGATAGCTTCTTATCGGATTATCTAGATTTTCTATCCCATAATGGACTTCTTCCTGCTTTTAGCTCAGCAACGCGGGCAAATAGCTGCCTAGATCATGTAATCTTGAAGACAAAACTACCAATAACCACTTTTATAATTGAATCCCTTATTACTGATCATGCACCTATTCTTTGCTGTGCTGAAATTAAAAACGTTAACAAACAATTAAAAAGACAAATAGTTAAACTTGATTTTGAGACCATTAAGTTGGCTTGTGATCATCTTGATTTTACATCAATTTTTAACGCAATTAACCCTAATGCTGCTATGGATATATTTATATCTAAAATAACTCATATTATGCAAATAAACACAAAAATTTTAAATGTAACAAATAAGTTTATAATACGTAAACCTTGGATGACACTAGGACTCATCAAGTGTACCCGTAACAGGGATAGGATGCACAAAAAATTCAAACAAAATCCGGATAACGTAGTACTCGAAACTATATATAAACGTTACCGAAACTTCTATAATAAGATTATTAATAAATTAAAGCGGGAACACGAAAAAAGGTTACTCAGTGAAGCAGGTAATAATAATAAAAACATATGGAAAGCTATTAATAATATTACTAATAGAAATGTTAAAAAAGATAACTCGTTAAATCTCCTTTCTTTGGAGTCAACCCCTCACCTATCTGTCAATGCCACCAATGAGTTCTTTGCCACTATTGGCGAAAATTTAGCAAATAAAATCACGCTTCCAACAGGATTACATCACTTTCCAGAGGTTGCACGTAGTCCCACATCCTTAACTGGCAATTCATTTGTTCTCCTTGACACTGACGAAGATGAAATTGAGAAATTAATCATTGACCTGAAAAGTAACTGTGCTGCAGGTGATGATGGAATATCATCTGACATACTTAAACTGTTGAGAAATAATATAGTTGCCCCGCTCACGCATATCTTTAATATGTGCCTAAAGTTGGGCATTTTTCCTGATTCACTTAAACGGTCTATTGTAAGACCTATTTTCAAGGGTGGAGATGGAAACCGTGTAACTAACTATCGACCTATTTCAATTCTGACCTCTTTATCAAAAATCTTTGAAAGGATAATTAATAAAAGACTTACAAATTATTTAGAAAAATATAACCTACTTTCTAACAATCAATTTGGTTTCCGTACTGGCAAGTCCACGGAAGATGCATTAATTAACTTTACTGAACACATAGTCAAATCTATAGATAACAAAAAGAAATGTCTCTCTATATTTCTCGATTTAGCAAAGGCTTTTGACACGGTCTCTATTCCCATCCTAATCAACAAGCTATATCAACTCGGTATCCGTGGAAACCAACTCAAATTACTATCTGATTATTTATCTGGAAGAACGCAAAGGGTGAAAATTGGCAATTATACAAGTGATGGCTTGCCTGTTACACATGGAGTACCACAGGGTAGTATCCTAGGTCCAACGTTGTTCCTAATTTATATTAATGATCTTTCACTACTTGATATTGAAAACTGCAAAATAATTTCATATGCAGATGATACCACCCTGACATTTTATGGTGATAATTGGAGTGAAACCTTCCTAAAAGCACAACATGGTTTTAACATTATTACAAAATGGCTTGCCAAAAATTACCTCTCGCTTAATACCGAGAAAACCAAATTTATGTCATTCTCTATTCGCAACCATAGTGAAGCGGTTCAATCAACACATCGTATTACCTCTCACATCTGCCATAACGAATCTAAAAATTGTCATTGTCCCTCCCTATCTTCTGTTGAATATATTAAATACTTAGGTCTCATATTTGATAAAAAACTTAATTTTAAAAATCATTTAATTAATCTTTCAAACAGAATAAGAAAACTCATTTATGTTTTTAAACAAATAAGACACTCAGCTAATGCTAATATTCTGAAAATGATCTATTATTCCTTGTGTCAATCGGTTATAACCTATTGTATTCCTTGTTGGGGAGGTGCCGCTAAAACGCACAATTTGATTGCTGAAAGAGCTCAAAGAGCCTTATTGAAAGTTAGTTACTTTAAGCCCAGGTTTTTTTCCACCACGGAGCTGTACAGGGTTTGTGAGGTTCTAACTGTACGTAAACTGTTTGTACTAGCCTTAATTATGAGGCAGCATTCTAGTGTCCAGCTAAGTGCCCTGACTGACAAGGAGATTACAAGGAGAAGACGTTTCGATCTTTTAAAATCTTTACCCTGTAGAACTTCTTTTGCTCAAAAATTCAATATGTTCCTAGGCCCTAGACTTTTCAACATTGCAAATAAACATTTGCAAATTTTTTCCATGTCAAAAAGAGATTGCAAACAGAATGTGATTACTTGGCTTCTACCCCTAACCTATGATGACACTGAAAATCTGTTATGCGTACCTGCATAATTTTTATGTACTCGTATAATTAAAGACAAATATATTGCTAAATGTTTACTAATACAAATTGGATTAAATCGTTTATAGTTATTTTTATTCATTTTTAAATTACAATAATGAATGATTATAACCGTTCATGTAAGTATAAATAGTTCATAGTACCTACGCTATTGTACTTAAAATTCATCATCCTAAGTATTCCTCTGGCACATACACATCACACACGCACTCACACACTCCAACACTCACACCCACATATACACTCGCACACACCCCTACACTCTCCAGCACACACCGTTTACCTGTTTCTTTTATTTACTTTTTTGTTTCTTTGCTCATTTTAATCCTTATTCTGCACCTAAATAGTCCCTAATTCTTGGACAATCTCAAACTCAACTTAGTATAACTAATTAGAACTTAAACCCATAGGTATGAATGTATTCTTGTTAATTATAATAAATATTTTATGACTATCTGATACTGATAACGAGGGTGGGCGCTGATACCTATAATTACAAGATATTAAGTTATCTTAGCTTAGGTATTGGCTGCAACTCTAACATATTACTTTACTTACCTCAGGCCATTTTACTTTACTTACCTCAGGCCATTTTCGATTGTAAACCTTGTATTTGACTTGAAGGTGCAAATAAACTATTTTTATTTTTATTATTTTATTATTGTTAACAGAATTGTTATTTACAATGTGCGCAGTTTTCCTTCATAAAAGAAATGTAGTGGAAACATTTAGTTTATTGCCGTTGTGGATCATTTATATCAATTGGTATTGAGTGTTTCCTGCAAAATATTGGAGCACGGAGTGGTTCTGTTTGTGTTAGGAATTTAATTTAAAACAAGAAGTTCCTAGAAGGCCCGGCACTGGGACAGCAGAGAGTTAACAAAAAATAATAAATTTCGGGAAAAACTAAAAGTGTTTTGCTTAATTTTGACGGGACAACTTCTTCTGTCGGCTTTGCTAGTGAAGAGCAAAAAGCTTTTTAAAATAAGAGCTGTAATATTGTCAAAGGCACAGGAACTTAACAACTAACGATTAGTAGATACAATGAAGCGGACATTAGTCCAATGAATTTCCTACGTACTCGAATTTGCTTGGAAAAAGTATTCGTTTGGCACAGACAGCTGTTTATCATTCGATACGAGTATTTGAAAAGTGCTGCGGAAATACGAAGTCCCGGGTGTGTTGACTTTCGTAAACGGCGCAAAATGAACTTTTCAAAATATTATTTAAGTTACGAAGCACTGCCGATGCATTGAAGCTTATAAATTATGCCGCATCGACGCGATGTTGAATACATGTTAAGAGCAGGGCGACGTCTGAATTGTCCATACAAACGTAATACCGAAACCATGTGCAATTTAAGCATATTTCCACCACATTATGCTTATATTCGGATTAAGACAGTATTTATCTAGGTTTCTACATCTTTTTTTTTGCAAAATACTTATCTAAAATGAAGTTTAAGCTATCTGGATTTCGCACTTTTTTACAGCGTAAATAACATGTTTTCTTATCGTTTTTTCTGTACTATAAACAACAATAACTGTAATGTTGTTGTATTAGAAACATAGCTTATATTATCTTGTTGCTAAAAGTCGAAAAAAAAAGAAAAATGATTAAGTTTTCATTCATTATTTTTGGTATTACGGAACACATCAAAATTTATCACAATTTTGCAATAGCTAGTAGTGCTATCGCGTCAAGCAAATGTCAATGTGTGCGTGGTCGTACTGCTCAGGGTAGTAGATGTGTATCGCTCGCACAAGCACACACAAACCAATTTACCGCAACGTTTTGCGGCCGCGCGCCTGGGTTTTCCGTGTTTGTTGTCAGTGTTAGACGATTACTTTATTGTCCTGGGCGTGCGTATTTATTTGCATAATTGTATTGTAATATTTTTACACCATTGACTTATAAATGCTGTGAACTTGGATTTAGATTGGCCTTATATTTGGTATCGAGTAACCTAACCATTGATACATCAACTGAAATTTTCTTTGTGTAATTACATTACGAAGTCAACATTAATTTATGTGTGAGAAATACTTTGCAATTTAAGAAAATAAATGTTACAAAAATAAAACAAGTAAATTGTTTTAGTACGCAATAATGCAGTAAATTTGATAAAAATATTGGTACGTAACATTACTATCAATATTTTTAATTCGGACTTTTCTAACGTTTTTTATTACTAGCTTCCGCCCGCGGCTTCGTCCATGTGGAGTGTTGATGAAAAGTAGCCTATAAGTACATAGGCTACTTTCCCCAGGCTTGAAACACAGTTCACCGGATTAGCCGTGAAACATCACAACCCCGCTCTGCGCGCGGTATCCTCCGTTCGGATAGTTGTAACTTTTGAACAATCCGTCCAAATTAATAAGTGTAAAAGACAAAGTTTATCTACATCAAACACCAAAAGCGATAAAGCTATTAATTTTGATGAGAATAAACTAAATACTCTAAAATGTGGATTGTAAAAACATAAAAGCAATTCAGTTATGGCTAATTATTTTGGCTATAATAGCTTCCACATAAAATGTAGATGTATGCTGTCGCGGACTTTTATTTAGAATTGATACATTATCATCGTGTATTACGTCTACACGAACACCATACGGCTTAGACAGCACACGAAAAGATAACACTCAGAGGGCTGGATTTTTTCCGACTTACTTTATACTTATCATTATATTATGTACTAGCACTTTGCCCGCGACTTCGTCCGCGTGGATTTCGAAAAAAAAGTAGCCTATGTTCATCAGACATTATTTCGGCTTCTACTGGTAAAACAATTTTTCAAATTGGTCCAGTAGTTTCGTAGCCTATTCAATACAAACAAACAATCAAATCTTTCCTCTTTATAATATTATAATAGACAAATCACACAATCTTTATAAATTATAGTCTATGTGTTATTCTGATGTATAAGCTATATTACTGTAAAGTTTCTTGGTTTGAGTTTCACACTGCTAGGTACCTAAGTATCATAATCAGCCTATAACGTTCCCACTGCTGGGACACAGGCCTCCTCTCTATGAGAGGTAGTGAGCCGTAATCCACCACGCGGGCTCAGTGCGGGTTGGTAGATGTCACATGTCTTCGAATTTTTGGTTCTAAGACATGCCGGTTTCCTCACGATGTTTTCCTTCACCGTTTTGAGAGCAGTGGTGATGAAATTATTTACACAAAGTAAAGCGCCTGCTTGGGTTCGAACTCACGACCTACAACTCGTAAGTCGGGACCGTTACCACTGGGCCACCACTGCTACCTAAGTATATTTAGTATAAATTAGTATTTACCTACCTATCTACCTACGTATGGAGCTTTGTTTGTTGCGTTTCTTTAGAGCATGTTTGCACGGACGTAAATATCTCGAGGCGGGATTTTATCACGTACTGTATTTTCAACTCTCGGTGTTGAAACGAGCATTGAGAATTACAACAGAGTGCTGCACACTGTTGGATTTTCAACTCTCGGCGCTAAGCAGTGCGTTGAAGATCCAGTGCCCGAAAAAATTATCTCAAGGACACTGGACCTCTTTATTGCTACTGTAAGGTTTGTCCGACTTATACTAATATGTTTGATTTTTTTTTAAATAGATGAATCAACAATAACAATGGTAATAACAATATTTATGAAGAACATAACAAAATAAATATTTATTCAAAATCCTTTATTTTTATTGTTCTTAGCTCAAGACGGTGTTAGGTATATGTTAGTGGAATATTTTTTATTTGACACTTTTATTATTTGACATGTATTCATTATTTATTCATTTAGTAACAATTTTTAGTTTAGTAAAAGTAATAAGTACATAAATAAGACATAAGAAACCTTAGTTATTTTAAAGCGGAGACCAAGGGAATAAATTATATATATCCCTATAATTTGTATTTACTCGACGTACAACGTCGGCCGGTTCCCCCTAAGGCATCGTCCTAATAGAACGCGAATGCGCGATCATCGCAGGTTCGCGCGAACTTTACTAGATTGAACGCGCGATCAAACATATAGAACTCGAATAGGTGTCCTAACTGACAATCGCACGACGCGAACAAAATGTTTGTAAATCTATTCGTGCGAACTTAGCTCGTACGCGCGATCAAACATACTGAATTCGAATCGGTGTCCTAATTGAAATTCACGCGAATCGCGTCGGCGCAGCGGGGCACCGCGCCCGCGCCCCTCTCGCCTTGCCGGCCCGGCCGGTTGGCCGCCATTTTATTTCGTCGCGTCGTCAATTCGCGCGATGATCGATTAGGACACCAGTTTTTGCCATCGCGCGTACAAGCGCGATGATCGCGCAATCGCGTTCTATTAGGACGGTGCCTAAGACTACGCGCGATGACGATGTATAAGTACCATAAGTAGTACCTTATATAATTTTTTCAAGAACACCAACAGCATATAGGTACTTTTCTCACAAGGCCTAGATTCTTTTGTCAAACAGAGATAGCATATTCCGAATCCGTCCTCGAATTTCTATAACGTGCGTTGTTCGTCGGCCCCTTAAGTAAATAAAAATCTGCAAATCTCTGGAAAATAAATTCTAAACCAAACAAGCCATTTGCCCGATGGAATTTTCCATCAGCAATGGCACACAATTTGTAACCACTTTTTTTTGAGATAATAACGAAAGAAAAAAAAAACAACTACTTTCTCCCAATCACACTTGAATATATAATTTATTCCCTATAGGCAGTGAAAGTTCAAAAATCATTTCTCAGTGCTCACTTTAGTTATAAAAAGAACGGTGTACAAAATTTCATTCTTCTAGACTAGACTTTTCTGTCAGTGAATGAATGAAGGAATTTTAGGATTTTTTGTAATTAATTAGAAGATAGCTAGTAGGTATTTTAAAAAGCAAGGTTTTCTTACAAATCTTAGATCAAATATTTAAATGGGCATTCCAAGACGGGAAGGTTACACTTTTTTTTTAAATCTTTTCGGTTAATATATCTTCCCTCAGACATTAAAAGCGTTTCCTCATACTACACACGATAGCGATTTTTTTATAAGAAAATATTTATCTTATTTCTGACTCGAGTAAGTAACAAACAAAACACACATCTTCACATAATGACTTGGGCGCGCCCTACACCTACAATAACATTGTGCAATACTCTTAGTGTGCAATAATATTGATTCACCCCTTGCACTCAAACGAACAATTAAATTGACGGCACTAAACGTCAATGTTTTCGCATGAACAAGACTTGCCTAGTGTTTCGTGACCATGTCAGGCTTCCAGCTAGGCTTGAAATTATTGCATAAATGAAAAAAAAACAGCCAAGTGCACAATCAAGGGTTGCGTAGTTGGGATGAATATATCCCAAGGACAAACTTAACACTGTAGTTGAAAAACATGTTCTTCCATACATTGATAGACGTCACTGTCTTTTCTCCAACTGCAAATGTAAGTTTGTAATGGTAAAAAAAAAGATGAAATTAACGATTTTCAGACTTTTTCCCTTATTTGTGCTGTGAGAACTTGCTTCTTCCCAAATTTCATTAGTCTAGGTCAACGGGAAGAACGATATTTAGCTTTTGATTTATTTGCGAGTATCAAAATACGTCACATAAATTGTATTTTAATTGCGTTGTCTAGGAAGCTTGAATTTTAAAGCTGCAAGGGACGTAGACCTACGTATTTAGTATTTATTTCAACTTGATACCTCCACCCGTTCCTGAGAAAAAGGTTCTTGACTGACTGACAGACACGTGACGTATTTTCCGTTTTAGGCACGGAACCCTAAAAATGTTGCAATAAAAATTCATCTCGCTCAAACTTATCTTCAATAATTGCACAATCATTAATATTAACCCTAGACGGTAAAAAAAAAATTACGCAACTCGTGTTATTGTACAATATAATTAATCGGTTAGGGCCCGCCTCAAACAAAAATTAAATTGATGATCGTGATTTTTACTTTTCATAGTCTATGGTCATTAAAGAGCAAAACGATAAGGGATTATGGTCTTATTCAGCCCATTCACATAAACTACTGTCGCCCTATCCCCATTTGTAACAGTAAAATAAAACGAAAAGATATAACCAATTGACTTCGAGTTCTGGACTAATTGGAGATTTAAATAAATTGCCTCGCGCCCCCTGGACGGTTCAACATTAACTAATGACCCCACATGAGAACATCCCCAATGAGTCGACATTCGTGTAAGTATCTTATAGCGTGCCCCAAATACTGGCCAGATCTCGAAGCTTATTTTGATGTAACGACGGTGAAGTCTATAGGCAAAACGAAGCAATCGAGTACTTAGATTTAACGATGCGTCGATGCAGACTTGTTTTATGCATAACATTTCATCATAAAGTATCTCATTCAAAATACTGAGAATTATGGGGAATTTTTGTTTATTTTACAGATCAAGAAACAAATACTTGTATTTATCGGGATAGGCCCTCATCAGCGATATTACACTTGCACTTTGTAAGTAGGCGTGGATTGTCGGGCGAAGAAAATAGAGATACTAGTTACAGCACAATCACTTTATTTCACTCACAATTTCTTATAAAATAATCACCATGAAATAACCTGAAGGCAGAGGTCCGACATATTAAATGAAAGTATGAAATATAGCAGTAACCGACTTATTTATTCCAACCGCTTGTTAATGAATTAAATAGATCGCGCTTGTTAATTAATCAAATAGACAGCAGGCGCACCGGGCCGAGCCTGCCACAAGAATGATCCCACTCTTCGCTGCGCACTCGCTTACATTAAGTTGCTTGAGAAGTGGGGAGAGTGAGGAGGAGAACGTCCCGCTTTGCACAGCGTAACTCGCCCCGCCGACATATTCAAGTGTTTGCATTACAAGTAAAGGACATGGCCAAGTTATGTATGGACGTTGGCATAGGTATCGAATTTAGTGGACGCCAATGATTTTTTATGTATGCGATTTTTCTTGAATTTTGCCTTGAAGAAACTGCAATAGCAATACATTGACATAGAATAGGAGACATTTTAGTAAATGCAACAAGGACCAAAAATACAGTTTTTCGTCCTAATCATACGTCTTGTTATGAAGTATGCATGGTGTGTAACGTCTATTATTATATTTATCTTTTTTCTATGGTACATTATGGCGAAAGTAGAGAAACGTTACTATGAATTCATCTTGCATTATTCAACATTTTGAAATGAAAACTGACAAGTTCAGAGAAGTTAGAAACGACGTCTTTATAAGTTTTCTATTTTTAATAAGCAAGACATTTAATATGTATGACTTATGAGTACTTTTTTGTTCATGTCCTAATATTGACTTTGAATGGTATACAAGTATTGTTTTTATCCTGTTTTATTGGAAATTGTGTGGAAAAGGGCAAGGGAGGCGTTTGCCCATCAGTAAGACATAACAGCCTAAATAGAATGTTTAATGTAGAGTAGGAAAAAACAACAGCATTGTAACTATCACAAATAAAAACTTCATAATGTAGCTACTGAATACTGCGTAGATTAAAATATGAGTTAATGTACGCCGTATTGAGTCTAGTGCCTAGTAATACGTTCAATTGTACGTCTAACTTCTAAGCACATCTCCAACACCCGCCTTTACCATGTGGCAGAAAACTTTTAATTCGCAGTGCACACACATTAAACAGTGCATTAATTTCTTATGAAGGTTTCAGAATCCGGGACGATACCAACTCAATCGCCTCATCATTAAAAGGGAATTTTCAGTTAATGAATGTGATGTTCCTGCATTGCTGTTCGTACTAAATGGGTAGTTAAAATGATATGTAGTTGCTGATAATGGGAATCTATGCGTAAGCTTTCTCTCGGACATTTTAGATCTAATTTAGAGGCACCCTGGGAGCAATAGTGGGCGAATTAAATTGCAGATTTAGATGTGCGTCAGTGTTCGTTGATTTGAATTGGTCACCATCCATTCAGCACGCGTTTATACAGACAGATTAATTAAAAGTTTATCAAATTTACACACTATATTAATTAGCCGTGTTTTGTTTTATTTTTATTTCATTTACGAGTATTCGGGAAAACAAACAATTATACATTACGAATTACAAAAAGGTAGGACACAGACATGCTATAAATGTGAAATCAGCAACGTTCTCCACAGATACACAATGAGGCAATTTGGTAAATTTTAAGACTATCGTTGTAAATTATAAAATGGAGGAATATTAATAGAAAAGTATCAACTTAACAGACATAAAGTCATAAATAGTGTCGCTTAAGTAGAACAACAGGGTCACATTAATCTTTTAATATGTTTAGTATCATGAGTCTAAACTTTTCTTGCGGTAAATCAAATAGATCCAAACTGCAAAAAATCTTATTAAAAATTGCTCATAAGCGACACGCAAGCCGGCCGGCATTTCGTACGACTGGAAGTAGTGGCCCTAAACATGTTCTGGGTACTATATGGCATGTTCTGGGAAAATGTTACAGCCATTTCATACAGCTGTCAGAAACAGTTAAATTATCATTTGAATTCTAGATAGACCTTTACAGTTCAGAGAATAACGTTCTTGACAACCCGTAACGTTCTTAAAACATGTATTTGTTTGTCTGAAATTGACTGTCACACAAACAAATACGTGTTTTGCGAATTTGATCTTTATTAGTTACTAGAATTGTCACACTGAGTGGTGTCAGGAGCGCATTCTTTTGCCGGCCAGACTGTAGTTGTAATTTGATAGTCAATTAATTGCCCTGACTTTACATATCTTGTTTAATTACCTATAGTAACTAGGTAGGTAAGAGCTGCAACGTTGTCCCAGCATTAGGACAGTATTGAATAAAAAAGCAAAAATATAAACTCGGTTGGTGAATGTGAACCTACGCTATCACATTGATTTAAATCTTGTGCCAAAATACCAAAGATGTCTCAAAATTAAACAAAATCATCATCATCTGCGTATAGCCTTTCCCAGACTGTTGGGGTCGGTTCCATGTAAATCTTACGTTACTGGGTAACACAATACCTTGGTCACACTGGTTGTCAGACTTTCGGACCATAAGACCTTATTAATTCTAGCATAATCGTTATGACCAGTAATGTATTAAATTGTAAGTATTTCCTACTTGCGTATTATCAGTAGGTTTTAGAATGGGCACTTGAACTTGAGCACTTGAGCTAAAAATAAGCTTAAGAAACATGTATGCACATTGTAACTTCTAATACTCTGAAGGAAATTGTATTGTAACGTATCTCATCACTTTGTATCTCATTTTAAGCGGACTGTATGTTCTTATGAGAAATAAATTTAAATGAGTTTTTATTTTTTAACCGTACTTGCACCCAAAGTCAATTTCATGGATCTAATTTGTGGACGTTTATCGGTGTTAAGACTTTAAACTGTCTACATTGTCTCTGGAATATACGGCCGAGTGCATAGCAACGTTTAATGGTGGATACACATTTGTGACACGTAACTTGAAATTTAACATACGTAAAAACGATCATCCCGTCCAAATATACGCAATGCAATACTGTAACACATGTTGAAACAAATTCGCCTAGTTGTTGGCCGAAATCTGGATGCGCCATTTCAACTTTATAAATGTGTTCAAGTGTAAAAACATGATTAATCTATCACATTGATTCCACATAACGATGCATTTATTAGGCCTGGGGTCGTAACAACCTCTCTAAATAGACCTTAAATAAAAATCCCTATCATCATACATATTGTATGCTATGATGAATAAGCATTAAATATCTAAGAAATTCTGAAATAAAAATACAGACTCTCATAAATTCTTTTGAGAGAATTGTTAATATATGAGGAAACAGAACCAAAAACTTTATACTTTGAAAAAACCTTTTAACTTAAACAAATTTTTATAATTATTAAACTGGCACATAAAGAATAATATTATTGTAAATTTCGCATTTTATAACTCTGGAAATCTCAGTAGCACGTATGCTTCTGGCCATACTTTTTCTTTAAAATGTCTGTAGTGGGAAAATTAAGAAACCGCTTTAAATGATTTAGTTCTAAGGTTGAGTGCTCCGTCTCGATCGCCCCCGATGACGCCACTACCCTCCTCCAGGAGAGTAGTAAGGCCACCAGCACCCTAATTAAGCCCAAAACCCGATCGCCGTCCTACCGACCTCGCCGCCGAGGCCCGCCGCGACGCCCCTCCCAACCCTTGCTCGAGCCAGCCCGCGTCGCTGAGCCTGTAGCTTTAAATTCGTCCCAAAATAACATCAATCCTGATCCAGCTAGTCAATCATTTGCTGCCCTCTTCCAGCGACGCCATGAGCCGAGGTTCGTACCCCACAGGGGGTGCCCTTAGCGTGTAGTCGCTTAGTTTATAGTTAGTATTTAAGTTTAAGTCCTGGCTTCATTTATTAGGGCAACCACAGGCAAGTCCACTTAAGCAGACGACAACCCCATAGGTTGACCTGCGAGATGCCAAACAAACAAACAAACAAAAGCTCCGTCTCGAGGCACAAGCGATCTACCGCATAATAATACAAACTACGCTCAAAATTCTGTCATTAGTAGGATACTAAGAAATTTTAACAATGAATTCTCTCCTCTTGATATATTTAACACCAAAAAAGGTATACTCTGGAAACTTTTAGTAACTTTTGTGTGCGCCGAATCGACAAACAGTTCTAAATAGTATTGAAGTATCCATACACCATTACAATTCCTCAAACACACTAACATACCCACCCCCACTGCACACCTAGGTATGTTTGGATGGTGCTAGCCTGTCATCCTGTTTGTTTCTGTGAATCAAATAAGTGTAGCGATTAAATTTGTTAATCCGTAATTTATTGACTGTAAGATTTGTTTATAAATTTTTAGTGAAATTTTAAAGGGCTGTGGATTTTGTGACTAAAAAAAATAAGCAGTCGGAGTCGGGATTTGTGCCCGGTTGATGGTAATAGGCTCCCTATTGCTTGGGAGCTTAAACGTTACGAGTATGTACGTAAACTTTTCATTGTTATACAAATGTGTTCAATCTTTCATGCGGACGCGCTATTCGTATTTCAAACACTTGTAAATCAAATGAAAGAAAACCGATTTCGTATTGTGTCAGTCACATTGGGTATATAATATATGAAGGTATGTTTGATAAATTCCTACAAAATAATTCAAGAATAAGCAACTTAGGTCTGTAAGAAAGCTTCAGACAATAGTGATATAATACAAAAGTTTGAAGAACCATTACCCTTCAGCACGATACCATCATGACAGTCGAAAACTGAGCCGCGAAATCTATTTTTGTACAGCAAATTCATGTTGGTACTTGGCAGCAGACACCAAATTTGATGAACTTATTTGTTTTCCTTATACATAACCCATTACTATTTACTTCTATTTTATTTTCTCTACCGTAATTATCCCTCAACGCGTGGTGGGTCTAACAGTCTTAACGCAACGTAAACATCATCAGCTGTTGAGTATAAGAAACCATCATATAACAACCAAAATGTATAGTATTACATACTTCGAGCAAAGTCTACACAAATCGTTCACACAGTTTCGTAACCTACGAAGTTGCTACATCGTATCTGATATGACGTCACGGCTACGCAGCTACGTTTTATATAAAGTCGTACTGATTTACCACTTTCCGGCGGCTCATTTCCCCGAGTCCTAGAAATGTCAAAGCCAGAGTTTATTTTTCTTTAAAAGTCTACCTTTGAATTTGAGATATTTTTATTGATAGGTACCGTTTAAAAGGTAAAAATAATTCATTCAATTACTGCCTCGTTGGTCTAGTGGTCACAATCGCTACTGCTGAGCATGAGGTCCTGGGTTCGATCCCCAGGTCGGGCAACGTGTTATTGGGATTTTCTATCTGGAATTTCTCAGTAGCAGCCCGAAGTCTGGATTTGTGCCCGGTAGATGGCAATAGGCTCGCCCCTTATTACATGGGACTTAAAAATAACTGGCGAAATGTGGGTGTACTATAGGTACACCTCTGCCCAACCCTTCGGGGAAACAAGGCGTGATGTGTTATGTGTTCAATTAAATAATTCGTGAAATCTCAGTCTTATTTCATCACGAAAATCAGAGAGCTTAACAAGGGTTGTAATTTAAATATAATTTTGATTCCGAAAAATCTGTCCCGCTGTAAAAATATTTAGCCCTCCATAATTTAGATCAAATTTAATACTTGACGACCAACTTTTTAACTTTATGATTTAAGCGCAATGTTGCAAAAAACGAAGCTGTATTTTGGTAAAGAGGCCAAAGTTTGCAGATGTTATCGAATATTTATATTGTCTATCCGTAGTTGTTGTAGAACTTAGTAAACGATATAAAAATCGATTATCGGATGTAAACCAGTACCGAGCCACTGCAACGATAAATATGTTGTTTAAAATCTAATGTAGAATTGTGGGATGCATTTATAGCTCAAGACTACTCGTAAATTACTTCATATAATTGACACTTATTTCTTTGCAGAGAAACAGCGAGCACACGAGCAATGCACACTTATTGTTTTGACAAAATCACCAGAAATGATCAGTTTAACTAACTTCCACCCGCTGCATCGCCTGCATTGCCTTTGAGATCCATAGACTCTAGTACCAACACTAGGTACTATTATTCCAGGGTCTACACGTTCAGTTGTTTTGGTTTAAAAGTGTGACAAACAAACAAACAATGAAAGGTTTTTAACATACCTTATTTACCGTATTGTTATATACGAAACAGCGAATTGTAATCATTTTTGAATAGATACACAGCTTCCATTAACGAAAATCATGATCCATCAGATTATTATTATTTATAACATCACAGCCATCTGATTGTTTAAATGAGATAATAAAATCCTTTATCTGTGTCTCGCTAATACGATTTTAATTAAGATATCTATACATTCTAAGTTTATCTTGGACTTTACTAACATTGGCGATCGTCCATCCGCCTTGAGCAACCATATTCACTGGCGATCTATGATCATGCCGTCCGTTATCTTGTTCATCAACTTTTGTTAGAAAAAGTTCGTTTCTTTTCGCTTGTCTACTTTGTTGGTCTAGTGGTCGCAAGAAAGACTGCTGCGCTGGTATTGGTTTCAATCTCAGGTCGGGCAAAGAATTATGGGGCTGGCTCTTTGACAGTCGTTACAGGTGAGAAGCCCGAAACTCTGACAAACAGACTTACCATGAGATATCGTGTTACTTATGTTAACTGGGTTGTGGGTGTCATATAAGCAATCGCTCATTGTAATGTACTGGTACTCCAATACATCTGGTAAGACTGCAAAAAAACAGACAGCTGTGCTGCAGGAGAGTTTGTTGCACCACTTCTTCTTCCCACCTAAAGGAAGGCTGGCGAAGGGTGGGCATTTTGGGGACATTCTAATGTAATTTCGACGTTCAAAAAGTGCTGATTCTTAGTCCAATTTGAATCAATGACTTTGTTTAAGATTTTTTGATTTTTGATCTTTGCTGGGAAAATGCTTGGCAGACACACTCGTAGCAGTCAGGAGCCATGATGTGTTTGTGTGTCATGAACGGTTGATGGCACTATATGCGCGTGTCTTATCACACAGAGGGACGTCATTACGTCATTCGAGAGGCAGTTGCTGAAAATCAACGCTGTACGATAGGTTTGTCCGAAGTCGCACCTGTTCTTGCCACAGGTGTGATGCACGGCCTAATTGTTCTTGTTACAAAGGTATTTTTAGGTTTGTTTGTTGTCAATGTATATTGTCTTTGATCCCTAGCCTGGCCCTGACATCAACAAATGGATGTAATGTCAAATTTTAATCGTTTGAATGCGAGGCTATTGACTACTTTGTATGTGTAATTTTATTTTTGTAATGTGCGTTTTGTTTGTGCAGACTAAACAATTTTTCTTTCTTTCTCTTTTTACAAGGAGCTTAAGCACAACTGGTAAAACGTGGGTACACTTATAATACTCTTCTACCACCCCTTTGGGAAATACAAGCTTGATGTTTTATGTCCTTGCTTAAGACGCGTCGTAAATCACGATCGACCCATGTAATGTGACGTCACAATTTTTACACTACGCTGCTTGACGAAATTCGAGCGCGTAAAAGGTTAAACTTCTTTAAGGTTCGTGGTTATGTGGACAAAGGGTTATAATTAAATTCGACCACGTTTCAAAGAACTTTTAAATTAAGTTATCCTTTCTCAAATAAGATGAAAAGGTTAATTAAGTTTGTTTTTTATTTTACATTAGATTGTATGCTTTTTGTGTCTGTGCCTACAGGTAATTTCTGATTCTCAGTATAGATAAGTTCATTTGTTTTACTTAATTCATAGCTCGAACCAATCGTATAATATGTATTCAATAACTTGATGGCGCTTTCCACAAATCCAACCTTTATAATGTAAGTTTGGTTTCCACACATGCACCCAATAGACTTTAAAGTAGTATTTTTCCTTTTTGAACGCCAAATTGAACCGTTCAATTCAGTTACGTCACAACTCACAAGGAAATGGAATAAAAAGTCGACTTAAACGAACGCTTCAGGATTTTCGGTTGATGACACGACAGCCTTCGTTTTTACCTCAAAAATAATTACCTTCTCCCAATGCTTTGATCAGATTGAAAGTTTTAAAAAAACCCTTTGTGGCACAATTCAGGTATTTATCACAAACAATTGATATAACAATATTTTATTCGTTAAGTTACATCAAAGAGTTTTCATTACGACGATGATTTTTGCTTTGTCTCATTTCGTGTCTGTTAAATCAGAATTGACAGAGTCGAATTTATGATTGGTAGAAATGACGCAAACTTAGTAGAACAAGAAATAAGTGGAACAAAGTTGTATGAAGCTGGAATATTTTATGAACTCACCAACTAAATAATTCATTTCTATAGATTGTTACTTAACTTAGTATAAGAGGTATTTCCAATGTTTAGGTTAATATGTTTCAGATTAATGCGTAACTACTATGAGTCATCATCCACAGCCTGACTTCACCCACTGCTGAGCATAGGCCTCTCTTTTCTTGTGCCAATCTCCACGCTCCCGTGCCAGCCTCATCCAGGTTCTACCCGCGATGGCAACAATATCGTCAGCCCATCTCGCCGCTATTTCGTCTTCCAGTCCTTGGACGCCACTCAGTCACTGTCTTACTCCACCTGCCATCACTGCGGCTTGCTTCGACAGTCCACATTCCGACTCCTGGGTTCAATTAGACTAAATAAGTCTGTAACTTTCATATTTATTACCTGTAAGAGAAAAAAAGTATATAAATAAAATGAATTTCAAAAATAAAAACACTTTTTTTAGAAATAAGACAATTGCGTAAGCTAATCTAATGCTGTCTATTGTGTGATCAGCTTTAATGTGGAAAACAAAAGAGCTTACACTTTTATATGCCCATAATCGGATAACATCCACACAATGCCTAAAAACCCCTTTGTCTCTTTTACGTGGGTTTTAACAAAACTCAACCCAAAAGTACCATAAAATACGAGATGAAAACCTTCTAATAACCCACATTTAAACTTTAAAATTATGTTTCACAACTAAAGGAGAGGTTTTTTTTTCACGACGAATTTCTTTACAACTGGATTTTCTCGACAAGCCGTTCTTTCTAACATCCGCCATTGTTCGCATTCGAGTAGTCTAATTGAAATATTCCATCCACTATTGTCATTTACTTTTTCGAGTTGTTTTTGTTTGATTTCTATTGAATTACCGCTGGCCCAAATTGGAAAGTAACTGCTGTTGGTCCCACAATGGTTGATCAGGGTTCAAATCGAAAGTGGATATTTGGTCGAATAATCCAGATTTGGAAACTCATCTTCTTTTGTTGTATTGGTTCTGAGCTTTGCGATCAAGAGAGCAATGAAATGGTCTGGTTATAGGATACAATGTGAGGAAGGATTTTGATGCGTGGGTTACATATGTAAATCGAATAAATAATACGAAATACAGAATTTTGGTATTCGAACAATTGTTTTCAACTAACTCTTTGAGCGTAAAATGTCGTGGACCTCTTTACGAATCCTTACAAAAGCTGAACGATAACTGAAAATAAACCAATATTTTCATAAGTTAATTGAACCGAGCGATACTAAGTGATACCCATAATTGTGTCAAGTTAGACTAATTATTAATTATAGATACCTACATTAATTCACTGATAGAAATTCGATTTAATATCTTCACTTTCGGCTCGTCGTAACTTACTCGCATAGACTATTATGTAGACGAATAACAGTCAGGAGATTTTGAATTATAAGCCAGGCCTTATGACTGTAAACCTACTAATTCTTTTCACCGCAGGAAAAATGAGCCCCGTGGCAAATGGGCAAAATGACCGTATTTTATTTTAAACCATATTATTATACTTTACTTTACTTATTTAAAAAATAACTGGACAAGCATGTTGACATTGTCAACAACTATGTAGCCTAAAGAAGCTCGTTAGCCGACTTAAAGCACTCTGAACTACCAGTTAACATTCAGCCAGTCATAAACTTTTCGCTTTTCTGAACATTATAAGAAGGAAAACGTCCGCCTAGCGAAAACATCTCTCTTGTATTGTGTTGGATCGTTTCGACAGACATTAACTGAAATTTACGACCAGCCAATTTAAGACGGATTTAAGTACTTGCCTTTAATGTGCGTGCACTGTAGACTGTCGATGTTGTGAACTGATCTTACCGAAACATTTTTATTTTCGCGCCATCTCGATACCGACGCGACGCGGGCTCGGAGATTGGATTATATTCGCAATTCGAATATTTTGCGGCCGATGGAGGGTTTTAATAAAAAAAAAACATCGCTTTCGTTTATGTTCGCTGTCAAGATGTATCAGTTTCAAGGACGCATAGTTTTCACAATATAATTTCGAGTTTTGTAGATTTTCTATTCATAAGCCTGTGAAGTTCGTGGTACACTACCTAGATAGCTGTATTTGCCAGGCAACTCAGTTATCTGACAATGCAAATGAGTGCTTGGACTAACCAACCCAAACATTTCTGTTCTACATACCCTCATTGTTAAAGTCAAAGTCAAAGTCAAAGCATTTATTTCAAATAGGCCCATAAAAAGGCACTTTTGAACGTCAAAAATTACATTAAAAATATAACTGATTCTAGGCGCCCCTTCCAAAAGGATTCGTATGGAGAAGAAGGGGCAAGAAACTCCCCATTAACTGATATTTCAGTCTGTTTTTAGGTGTATATATTCATCTTCTTATCACATAACGAGTTCTTAGTTTCGCCCCACACTACATTTAAAGATTCATTTAACTTTTGTTCAAGGCACTTGACTCCCGGTGGGTATTGCCCTTCACGGAAATTTGCTGGTAAATGATCCGTGAAAACCTGTTTGCTTTTAATGTAGGTACTTTTCACATAAATATCACGAAATATCACATATATGTATATTAGAAAATCAGGTCATACCTGATAAGGTAGCTGGTGTCTTCTTGCTCTCGTGGTGGTTTTGGTTTTAATGTTATTTTTTTTGAACTCCATAGTTCACAGTTCTTATTCCTCAGATGAAATTTATACGACCATTCGTATAAATTTTATCTGAGGAAGAAGTCGGTTTGACAGATTTCGTATAGAAAATGTATGTCAAACCGCCATATTTATACTTCACATATAACATATATATGACGCAAACAAAAACTTTACATTTTCTCTACTATCTGGTAAAATATGTATCAGGTTTTGATGACTCTTACCGTTGGTCAGCAGTGAGACACAGTTTAAAATATAATATTTAACAAAACAACTGTGGGAATCCCAGATAAAAACTTACTTTATAACTATTCTTTGATATCAATGTCTTTATAGGCTTACTAGTGCCATGTCTTTGGTTTTAGGACATGCCGGTTTCTTCAAGATGTTTTTCTTCACCGTTTTGAGAGCAGTGGTGATGAAACAATTTACACAAATTAAAGGACCTGTCAGGCTTTGAACCGGCAAATTACAACTCGCAAGCCACGGCCGTTACCACTGAGCCACCACTGCTCTCAGTCTCCAAGTATTAGGAACTATTTCGGGCCCAATCCGACTAGGCTAGGCTAAAAGGTGAGCGTACACAAGTGATGCTAACAACATGATATACCTATGCGGTACCCACATGCTTTTACTTCATTTGATTCATTAAACTAAAATATAATTATCTTATCATTATTTTCGGTAACACGAAAAATAATCGTTGCACAATGTTGAACCTCTTAACCCCCTGTACTAACCAAAGCGATCGGTCGCGCAGATATGCGATCGTCGCGTTCATTTGTCACTTATTTCTTCGGAAAACCAAAAGGCGATCTTTGTTGGCGCGACGACGCGTTTCGGTTCGCCGAACCAAATGATCGCGAAAGTCGCGTGTCGCGGCGATGTTCAGTTTTGTTTGGGCATGGCCTTAGTTTTTGACTTTCCAAAAAATTTATATTATATAGTATGAAATAAAGTTAAAAGACAAAATCTCCCAATTTTCTTGTGTCTGTCTGCAGTGCTTTGAGCTGTTCGTTGTTTTGTGTGTGTCAATCGTGTACCTAGTGGTGATTGTTCTAGGTATTCGCTAGTTAGCCGGTAAGCAACAGTTAACCAGCCATTTGTAAAGTTATTAATATTCTGTGGTGATGTAGTTCGAACGCCCACGATTTTCATTTACAATTTATTTCAATGTCGTATAATTCCAGAAAACTTGCGTTCTTGGAAGGAAACGAAAAATATGGGATTAAATTCTTGGAACTGTTGTTGTTGATTTAGAAGAGTATAAAGCATAGTAATAATGTCAGTATAATTCGGTTTAAACTAAATGTGCCATAATGGCAATGTATTTATTTAGTTAACTTCTTAGTTATTAACTAACTAACTATTTTTTTTTCCATGGACCCAATTCTGAAGTTAACGCAGACGAAGTCTAGGGTAGAAGCTAGTTTTCACATAAATTGATAGAAGTATATGCTGTGAAAATATGCCCTGAAATATTATTTACATTTATTTTTCTGTCAACAGTAAATTGTTTGTCTTATTAATAATACATATGTTTATTAGCGCTAGTTAACATTCAAACCACGAGCCGGTAAGCAGGGATGGCACAGAGTAGGAAATGTATATTGATGACTAGCGTCTGGCCGCGGCTTCGGCTGCGTTGATGTCGGAAATTGTCCCACGGAAATTTGCCACCGGGACAAAAAATCTATATCCTTCCCCATCTCCTTGCCAAATTTTATCGAAATCCGTTTAGAGGTCTAGGCGCGAAAAGGTATATGCGTATACCGTCTTATTCATAGTAAAACCACTCTCTTTATAAACCTATTTTAGATTTCTGTTTTGTCCCTTTCTGTCAAACTTCATCTTAACTTGACAGAAAGAGACAAGACAGTTCGATAGCTAAAATCGTTCTATTTAGGGAATGGCTTTATTATGAATAAGACGGATAGTATTTACAAACAGAGAGAGCTACTTGCGAATTTATAACATTTATTATGGAAGTATGGATGGAGAAGGTATGGAGGCATGTGTCATGTTTAATTCATGTTTGTGGATCCTTCCGAGGACAAAGCTGCACGTGGCAGCAAGGAAACTTTAAGAAAATGTGGACATAATTATTATGACTGTCAAGGCCTCGTCCTTACTAGAGCACTTTGTGGACAAAACATTATTGTTCAATTAGAAAGTTTTCTTACTTTTCCGAACCACGAATTTTGTATGTTATGCCGAAAAAAGACACTAATAATTATAGACCTGTGTCCGTGTTGCCGGTTTTCAGCAAGATTTTTGAAAAGATAATGCTTAATCAGATGCTCAATCATTTCAATACTAATAAAATCCTTCACGAGCAACAGTATGGTTTCACTAAAGGGCGTTGTACGACCGACGCTGGTGTTACCTTATTAAAACATATTTTAACGCGTGGGAAGAGGCTTAAGACGCCATAGGAATCTTTTGTGACCTCTCCAAGGCATTTGATTGCGTCGATCACGAAACCCTGCTTTTGAAACTTGAGCATTACGGACTTGGAAAACTTTTTAACAGTTTAGTAAAATCTTATTTAAATGATAGACAACAGCAAGTTCAAATAAATGATGTCAATTCACTTGGTTTAAAAGTAAAAATGGGTGTTGCACAATCCTCGATATTGGGTCCTTTCCTCTTTTTAGTATATACTAATGACCTACTCCATTTATAAATAAATCAACCACAAATGGTGTAATTTGCTGACGATAATTCCTTAATTTTTAAGGTAGATAGACGTGCTTCAAATTTTGACGACGTAAATAACTCCATACTGCTGGTCCAAAATTGGTTCATTGGTAATAATTTTGTACTAAATGGAAATAAAACTAGGTGTATAAGATTTTCTTAACCAAACGTCAAGAGTAGTGATTGTGAGATAGTATTGAAACTAGAATTCGTCGATAAAACGGTTTTCCTGGGGATCACGCTCGACTCAAGGTTACAATGGGGTCCTCATTTAACATCTCTTGCAGGACGGCTAAGTTCAGCAGCTTACGCTGTCAGAAAAATCCGTCAATTTACTGATGTAGATACCGCGAGACTAGTCTATTTTAGTTACTTTCATAGTATTATGTCGTACGGTATTTTACTATGGGGACGGGCTGAAGACATCGAGTCCATTTTTATTCTGCAGAAAAGAGCCATCAGAGCCATATATAATCTCCGCAGGCGCGATTCTCTAAGGGAACTGTTTAAGGGTATAAAAATCATGACGGTACCTTGTCAATACATCTATGAAAACATCATGTACGTAAGAAAAAAATACATCGTGACAGTAAAAGAGATGAAAGACATAATTATAGTACTAGAAATTGGGACCTATTAGTTCAACCAGGTTTCAGACTGGCTAAAGTAGACTCATCTTTAATGGGGTACTGTCTAAAATGTTATAATAAAATACCTCCCCACATACTTCAACTGAATGAGACGAAATTCAAATCCTTTGTCAAACGCACACTATGCAGGCAGGCGTATTATAATAAGCCTGCCTGCATAGGTTAGGGGATTACATAACTGATAAAAATGCCTGGCTTAATGCTGGTCCTGCTCCACACCACAACTAATTAATTGACATTTCAAATACTGTTGAAGCTGCTGAAGATTGTAAGAATATATTTGTATTATATAAACTCAATCTCCTTTTTATTATATAGATGCATTGCACAGATGTGAGTACTTAGTACTATAGAGCTACCATTTACCGGGGAATGTCATAGATTGACTTGAATGTGCCCTGGTGGCTATGGCACAGCTGCATGGGTATGTCATGCTCACTCAAATGTCTCGCTGACGATGGAGCGTGTGTCGGATCATTTAGCTCCCTTCAAAATGTTTGAGCTGAATGGTGCTGATCCATGCGTCATGTTCGTGAACGGGCGCCGTCAGTTGGGACTGGTCATGTCTTAGCTGCCACGGCTTATTTTAATATGTTTTGCTGCACTCTGGACGCTTTTAACGTGTACGGTTTTTGTACATGGTTCTCACTTATAGTGTATTTGTAATAACAATATTATTTAAAAGAGTGTCCATGGAGTTTCTTGCCCGTTCTTCTCCATAGGTACCTACTGCGCTTTGGAATGGGCAACTAGCTTCATATTTCTGACTGACCGACTCCTTGACAATTCAAAAGTGTCTGTAAATGGTTTAATTTAAATAAATTATTTGAGTTTGAGTTTGAAACTAGATACAAATGGTATGTAATTTGAATAAGACTTTGAAAGATAAGACGAAAACAAAAACGTTAATTTTGGTATTGTAGAGATTTTAAACAGATTGGAAACATACAGTTACACACAAAGGACAAAAAATAATGAAACTCTGAAAATTCGTGAAGACAAAACACATTACCATCTAAAGTGTGCTTTATCAGGTATCAATTTTAATTAGGTTACCACTCTTCCGGCACTTGTTAAAGTTAACAAATTAAATATTTTTCCTAACTAGCGGTTAAAAAATTGTTTTAACTTTCACCGTTTCCATGCCATTCCTAAATCTGCGTACAATGGCAACCACTACACAAAACCTTTTTATGAAAACCGAACAACATATAATTCCCAGTCCCCCATACAATAACAGTCAGACACCAACAATCATAACTTGAATATTTTCTGATATTAGATTGGGGTTGAAAATTTTAGAAACGTCTGCAGGCGACATTTGGCGGGCCTCTGCCTCTGTCACTTTATTGGCAATTCATGGAGTGTGTGTGCCAGTGTGGGCCCGATGAAAAACACACGCTTTCAGGGTACAAGCGAAATCTGATAAATGAAATGCGCCATTTCGTTCGCTCGACCGGCAACTGGAATCGGCAAAAACGTCTAAAATCATGCATGTGTTTTATTTCACTGTTTTTTATCGATACCATGTTTGTTTTTGGGGACTGAAATGTGAGACGAATTCGCACTCGCAGCGAATTCATCTCACCTTTTCTTGATCCTCTTAATTACGGAGTTTGGTAATAATAAATTAAGTTGGATAGTCCAAGTCACGATACCCACAGTCAACAAGAAGATGATAACCAAACGTCAATGTGACCCATACCGATCCAACGGTGGTAAGCATCAATTAATAAGGGTTAAATTTAGTGACGGTCGTCAACTGCCTCAATTATTCACGACACAGAGATCCCTCATATCGCATGTAACATTCATTTTAAAAGAACACTCGCGAAAGCTCCTCAAATATTACTGAACCACGTAAACTCAGCGCTTACACGGCGTCCCTAAAACCATGAAAGAAAATTATAATGGCCGCCAGGTGACTTTGCGTTTATTTGACAAGGAAATAATGGAGACGCGCGATAAACGTAAGAAAGCCTTTGCCGAGCCATTTTACACGTATGCCGTCAATTTGGAGCAGCATTATGGCACATAATAGCCCATTAATGTCTTAGAACGGAGAAACCTGGAAAACTATGCAATAATAGCAGCGGAGCCTAGAGTAAACAGAGTGATGTATGCTTGGAACATACCCTTACATTAAAAAGCTTCGGATACACAATCATTTATCTTGTGAAGTGTCTAAACGTGGACACATACCCGATACGTAGTTTAGAAAATTGCGATTTTTCGTCGCCATTCGAAAATAGCTTGGTCGTTTTTTTCTGGCCATTCCTGTTGGTGTAGTGAAAAGCGTTAATAGACAGTCAGTCAATGGGAAACAGAATCTTCTGCTTATCACGTCATTATCTTATTCTGATAATAACGTCATTTCAATTTTTTTACGTCTTGAATAAAATAGGTGAACGGAGTAGAAACCAATGTAATAGTGTAATAGTTGTTTTTGTTTTTTTCAATAACCTAAAAAGATATTTATCTAGCAATCAATACAACACATATAAAGAAAATTTTTACAGGATGATATTTTTTTTTGTAATAAATCGTAAAAAAAATGTCGCACGAGCCGCTCGCGCATTTCTGCCAGCCCGCGTCGCGCGCTCCCTCTCTCTTATTTCAGTAATTTTAGTCACCTGCGATTAGTCACGGCGTAATGTAGCTTTGTTTAAGTTGCTAGTACTTCAATGTAGGTTTATTTCTACTTTTTCCCAACAGTCCCGAATCTTGTTCGAGATTAGGAAGCAATCTTCATTCACAATGTTTTTTGGTGGAATTCGAAATAGAATAATAATAAAAGTATCTCAACTTATATCGTCGCAATAACTGTATAATATTATTATCTAACAAGGGATAGTCGAGATTCTCTCGGGGATATTGTCCGTTTTATTACATTCTTAGTGGCCCTTTGGATAATTGTAGCGTTTCAACGACCCTCGATACCACTTAAATGGCAACCTCAATTATTTTCAATACCGCATAATTTGTTTGTAATTTGAAACAGAATTTAAAAAAATATAGCAAAGAGCAATTCCATAAAATTAAAAACAAATCATTCTACACCAAACAAACAAATCAAGACATTCCTATAGAAAAAAAACAATGAAAAGATTATTTTTAAATAACATATTATAATATTGAATTTCATTAACCAGTAATTAACACATAAACCCAATTACCACAATCATAAACTAAATTAACTAATAAAATAACCTAACTTGGAAGGCAATTCTCACGTTAACACTCTTTGGTGTCGCATGCGTCATTGTCGCTCGACTCTGTATGTCGCATAAAAAATGGTGATTCTTTTATTCTCGCTACAAGTAGAACGTAAATCGCGACTCTACGGACAAAAATGTTGCCGTTAAGCGTCACACGAAGTAATCCATTCCACATAAAGATGCAAAAAAAAAACTCTCACTTTTGACCATCTATAAAAATGCTTTTTCAGTCAAAATCAAGTTTTGAGCATCATTGTATATGTATTTCATAAACATATATCAATATAATCATCATTATGAATATCGTAACTCCATTATTATTACATTATTAACATTCAAATAAGTTCTCCTTAGTATTTGCTAACGGAACGCTGATTTGCCATTGTCAACGATATTAGTCCCGTCAAATTTAAGTCATATTTTTATTCTTTGTTTACATACATCGTTCATTTACATATTTTTTAAGTAATTAAATCAAATCAGAATGACTGCTTAATAATATTATAAGTAAACTGATGATTTCCGCAATAACCGCTGATTGGTGTCGGCCATCTTGCGCGAATCGATGTATATGTGTAGGTACTTCTGGGTGGTCCCGCGCGATAATGTCGCGTGTGATTAAAATAACAATAACTCGTAAGTTAATAATGGGAGCTGTTTATAAATTAATTACGTCGTTGGGATTGTTATGAAAATAGCTAACAGATTAAGTATAGATTAGCCCAGTTTTGCATTGAAATCTATTAGTCAATAACATCAATTCTTATCTAGATGGAGAAGAAGAAGAGGAAGTGAGGTTGTTGTAGAGAGTGCAGTACTGCGCCAACCAGACCAATTTCGCCCTAGGGGTCGCGTTAGGAGACTCGTCAGAACACGAATTGAAATATCTTTGTGGTCAAAGTGCTTCACAAACATCTGTCGAAATTCATGAAGACTTTGGGCGGGAGTTGAAATGGTCCGGCGATCCCTAAGCTCGCTGACAGCGCGCAACATATGACGCCGACTGTTCGTGTAAACTAGTGATTGTTATAATGTATATAGTTATGTAAGTTTTACATTGATAAATATAAATTTTAAAATTTTTAGTCTTTAATGTTTGAAATGCTTTTGAAATTCTTTATCATGTTGATGGCCATGTTGTAAAACAAAAATTGTAGGTATATCATAATTCAGCTGACAAAAGGACCCTTTAATATAAATACATCACAGACTACCACACATAACTTAAGTTTAAACCCAAGTATAGACCGCAAAAACGTAATTATCAAATTATCATCAAACCCACTTGGGTTTGGTCATGCTTCCCTGTAAAATTTACAAACAACTCCCACCGGACAAAATGGGGCTTAGGACGACAGCCTTTTGCAGGATTTATGACTTAAGATTTGTAGTTCTGCTCGATTTCATCCGCGATAGCTTCAGCAACGTCCTTCCTAATCGCAATATTCATGAGGATGGTAAGCACTGCAGCTCAAAAGGCCTCGCTTGCAGGAGTAGTATCGCGTTTATTGTGGTTGCGACGCGTTCGACCATTCTTGCCCTGAACCAAAAAGTAAAGCCGTACTCGTCTATTTGATTGGGTTGAGAAGCCGGCGCCTTCCGCGTCTGTTTCTCCATCTCCGATGTGTCTCCTCTATCGACGCTGTTCAACCAGTGTAAAGTTGTCAACTTTGGCGGAGACGCGAAATTTACCTGGTGCGTTTTTCTCGGCTGTCTTTTAAGATGTTTATGAAGTCGTAACACTTTTTTAAATATTTATTAGTTGTTTCGCAATTTGACACAATCATGAATGACACAAAGACTGTTTGACGTTGGTCCGACGACGATCGACATGACATCATGTTTGAGTCACTGTGCACTGGTCCCGACCACTCTTAGCAAGTCGCATGTAAACTAAGGCATGTCACGTGGCGTTTCTTCGAGAAATTATCGAATCGACATGGCGAAAATAGCTCGACTCGATTTTTACGAGGGAGGGAAATGTACGAGTCGAACCACAGTAACGAATGTAAATTGCGCGAGAATTGCCTACCTGACTAAAACTATTAAGAAACTTAAATATGGCGTCGAAAAATTCCTCCGCATCGCTGTCGACTGGTGATGTACCCAAGAGACTGGCGGCACTGAAACGTTGTATGGCATTTCTTAGCCTCTGGCCAAGATAAAAACCAGTCGTCAGTGTCAACCAGGCGTTTGGAGTTTGCGTTGAACAAACCATGAGCACTAGGACCTCACGGCCTGAGAGTTTCAACCCCAAAGGGTTCGAAAGTATAATCATCGATAAGGTTATTAAGCTTTCGCCGCTTGAGGTTTTGAATATGTACTTAAATGTTAAATTTCGAAAACACTTCATATTTTAAGCAAAACGTAGCGATCTCGTGTTGAGTAAACAAGGGGTACATTTTTCAAAAAGTAAATTATTAATTTTTTGTTACCAGAGAACTGAAAAGCTCTTGTATTATGTGATTAATGACTTGAACTAGACCCGTGACCACATTTATTGGCTTAAAATGTCAGAACAGTCTGCCTTAAGAGGAACAATTTGTAATTTACAACTTAGGGTGGATTTCAAAAATGAAACTGAACGCGATCAGCACTTAAACTACATTTAAGAGCGGTCAGTGTCATTATTTTCTATGGAATATTGACACTGACAGCTCTTGAACGCGTTGTAGATGTGCTGCACGCGTTTAGTAACATTTGTGAAATCGGCACTTAGTAAGCACCAAATTCTTGTCTTCATACTGGCTCATAGTTTAACAATAATACCAGCCAATTTATTGTCCCGCTGCATGGCAAACGCTTTCTTCGTGTCTTCTCAGACAGAGAAGGCACGAGCATTGATCACCACGCTTGCTCAAGACGGGTTGACGATTTCAGACTTATAATATATAAGTCCAGGTTCCCTCACGATGTTTTTTCGACTCGACGCTCGACTCTCGCCGCGGACGGACGTGTTTGTGCGCTCTCCCGCTCCAGTGTTGTGTTTCCGGTTTCTACTCGTCGCGACCACGTGACGTCATCGTAGTCGCCCCGACTACTCCGATTTAAAATCAAATCATGAAATTGATTTGATTTTAACCAATCAAAAAGTGCCTTTTTCAAGGCAATCTCTTTTCTGTATCAGTCATTCGTGAGTAGCTTCACTAGGCCCCTTCTGGGTAAAACCACAGTTTCGTGGTCCTCGGTTGAAACCTTACGGTGTCAACGAAGCCGAGTGGGGTGTTGACCCAATTCACACCCGCTGAACCCCTTCAGGGCGAGGCAGTTAGTTGGACGGGTCCCAGATAACCGGCCTTGGGGGATCTCCTAGTCGGCTCTGGTGACAGTTTTGCTTTCCAGCTACTCACCTAGTGTCTTTAGGGTGTGTCTACACCCTTCGCGCTAGACTGGTCAGGGCCCCGTTCGCACAATAAGACTGGCGACGGGTTACAAGCTTAGGGCTCACCAATAGGTACACACCTCCCTGTCTACACCCGACAGGGAGGGAACTCATCCCCGGGCCAATCCACCCGGGGAGTTAGGTATAGGGTTTAGGCTACGTAGGGAATTTTCTCTTTCCACCATTCCTTCCCTAATATAGTTCCCGCTCCGATCATGGAGGACGCCGTCCTCTTGGCGTTCCTCAAAGAGGTCCTATTAAAGGACCCCGAGTTTTTGGCGAAATATGGCGCCAAAATAAGCCAAGTTTCCAGTCCCACTCCGGCTCAAGGCGCACTCGCTAACTTCAGCGACGCGCTTGAGAGCCCGCTATCGCCACCTGCATACGAACAAGGCATTCCGCCCTTTGTTCCGCACAACAATGTTCCGGCTAATATCTCTGCCCCCATTGTCTCACCCTCTATTGTACCGGCAGATAATACTCCGGCCCCTATTGTCTCGCCCGCCTTTGTTCCGGCCGCCATTGTCACGGCCGCCATTGTTCCGGCCGCCATTGTCTCAGAGACAACGCAGCTGCGCGCCGCAGCAATAAACACGACTCGCCCGGAGAGCATGGACACATCAAGTCCCACTCTCCGAGGATGAAGCCCGCACCTCCTCCTCCGGCGACGACGACTTCCAAGTCGTGGTCAAAGGAGGCAAGAGGAAGGCGGCTAAATCCTCCGCCCCCGCTGGCCCGGTCACCAAGGCCCAGAAAAAACAGGACGACTTATCGTCCAGCTCCACTTCCGCCCCTAGTCCGCGGGCCAGTCGCCCCGCCAGCCCTATGGCTTGCCCACCCGCTCCTACCACGAGAAAGCAGAAGGCCCCTCCCCCGATATACGTCCAGGAAAAGTCCAAATGGACTGAAATCTCTAAAATGTGTGTTGATCGCAAGATCAACTATACTAACGCCCGATCCACCCTCCAGGGGATCAAAGTTACGGTCCCCACGTCTGCGGACTTTAGGGACCTCTCCCGCGCCCTACGTGAAAGGAACTACTCCTTTCACACTTACTCCCTTCCGGAGGAAACCCCTACACGCGTCGTTATTAGGCGCGTTCCACAGGAAATCTCCACCGTGGAGATTAAGAGCGACCTTGTCTCACAAGGCATACCAGTTTCCGCCGTCCATCGCTTACATAAAGCGAGACAGGGCCTAGTCTACGACATGGTCCTGGTCATCTGTGACCCCACAGACGGTCACCACCCGATTTTTAAAGTTAAGTCGGTGTGTTCGCTCTCAGGCATCTCAATAGAGAAGCCTTACAGAGCTCAATTAATTGGACAGTGTCATCGCTGCCAATTATATGGTCACTCGCAGTCCAACTGCTATGCCACCCCTAGATGCGTCAAGTGTCTAGGAGAGCATGGCACCGCCGACTGTACCCGCCCTAAAGATAGGGAACTATGTTTAGAGCCTCCCAGCTGTGTACTCTGCGGCCAATCGGGACACCCGGCAAATTACCGGGGCTGTCCTAAGGCCCCGAAGTCCTCCTCTCCCAAACTCGTGAAACGCGCGAGCGACCGCCAGCACAGGGAAAGCCCCTGGGGAAAGCCTCCTTCCGCGCTGATGCCGGAGCGGCTCAGTCCGCAGAGGCCGTCTCCCTGGGCTAACCTAAATCACCTGAAGGCTCCCGCAGCTTCGGTGCCCTCTATCCCCGCGCAACCAGCGCAACCCGCTCAAATTCCAGCGCTGATGGCTTCCGCCATCCCAGCGCCTTTGGTAGCCCCCGCGGCCCCTACGGCCTCTCCAGCGAAACCTCAGGGAACCCAGGGCCGAAACAGCGCCCAAATTATACTTAGTACATACGCGGCTCTCTTCACCACCGCCGCGGACAAAATGGCGGAAGAAATCGTTGCTGCAAACGGCAACGCACTCCGCCTTATGGAAATCCTCAGCGCGTATCCCGAGATCGCGCAAGTCCTACACTCACTCAAATATTAATTCTCAATGGATAATACGAGAGTAAACTGTAACAAACCCCGATCCCTTAAATTAGGCTTCTTCAACGCAAATGGCGTTTCAGGTCAACGCGATGAGATCGCCGCTTTCCTCCGCGACCATCAGCTTGACATCCTCCTCATACAGGAAACCTTTTTAAAACCGCATCACCGAAACCTGAATATTGCCAACTATAAACTAGTTCGCAATGACAGGTCTCGATGCCACAAGGGCGGCACACTAATATACTTTAGGAAATCCTTGTATTGCATCCCTATCGACCCACCTTCTCTCTTCTCCCATCTGGAGACCTCTATCTGTCGGCTCGGCATGACTGGTCATCAACCGATCACCATCATCTCTGCTTATATTCCACCAGACAATGGTCCGGAGGATCCCATCTCGCTCCAAAAAGACTTCACTGCCCTCTTCGGTATGAGTGACTCCGTCATCTTGGCGGGGGATCTTAATGCCAAGCACCCGGCGTGGAATAGTAGCACAACTTCAACCAGAGGTAGGTTAGTTTTCAAGTTAGGCGAATCCCTTAACTTTGACTTCATCGCTCCAATGAGCCCGACTCACTTCCCAGGTAATCCTAATCACCTTCCCGATGTTCTCGATGTAGCGCTGCTCAAGAATGTGAACCTCCGTTTGCAATCGATTGAGACGTTCCACGAGCTAAACTCTGACCACCGCCCTGTAGTCATGCATCTTGCACCCTACTCGGGCCCGATCGACCCCAACCCCTCAGACCCAGACGATAACCGACTGGAGGAAAGTAAGCGAAAGACTGAAATCCACCACGTCGCCTCACTTAGACACCATCCCCGATCACTTAGTGTCAGTCGCCGACACGACGGCCGCAATCGACTCGTTTACAGAGCACGTACAATCCGTATTGACGGATTGTTCACGGGAAGTTCCGGTGATGGAAGACCATCGCTGGAAACTACCTGCTGACGTACGTGACCTGATAACCGAGAAGAACGCGGCCATCCGTGCCTACGACTCCTTCCCTTGTGACGCGAACAAAGCCCACATGCGCCATTTACAGCGTGCTGTAAAGAAACGCATAGGGGAGGTTCGCTCTGAGGGCTGGAACAAGATGCTCAGTGAACTCGAGCCCACTCATCAAGCCTTCTGGCAATTACAGAGGAAATTGCGTTCCTCAGAAGAGGTCTCTATGCCTCCTCTTATCCGCCCCGACAATAGTGTAGCTTTCGACAGTCCCGATAAGGCTGAATGTCTTGCCGACAGTCTAGAGTCCCAATGTTCTCCCAGCTCCCAACCAGTAGACCAAGCTCACCTGAACAAGGTCGACGCTGAAGTCGAACGAAGAGCCTCCCTCCCTCCCGTCGAAGACCCTGATGATCCTCTGCCTCCCGTCACTCCAGACGAAGTGCACGACATCATTAAAGGGCTCCACGCTCGTAAGGCCCCCGGTTCGGATGGTATTACCAATAAGGTATACAAACTCCTTCCTGCCCCGCTAATAATGCTTATGACCGCCATCTTCAATGGCGCCTTGAGCAACAACATCTTCCCACAAGCATGGAAAGAAGCCACCGTCATCGGTATCCCAAAGCCAGGCAAGCCAAAGTCTGAGCCCTCGAGCTACCGCCCTATTAGCTTACTCAATGTCCTCGGAAAAATCTACGAGAGGCTTATTTATAAGCGTCTCAAAGACTACGCCGAAGCAAAGAGCCTCATACCCAACGAGCAGTTTGGATTCCGTAGCCAACACTCGGGCACCCAACAGGTCCACCGTATCGTAGAGCACTTATGCGCTGGTCTGCAGCGCAACGCGACGACGGGTGTGCTATTCTTCGACATAGCGAAAGCCTTCGACAAAGTCTGGCACAACGGCTTGATATACAAGCTCTACCAACTAGGAGTGCCAGATCGTCTCGTGCTCATCTTACGAGACTTTTTGTCGAACCGGACCTTTCGCTATCGCGTCGAGGGAGCACTCTCGTCCCCTCATCCTATTCGCGCCGGTGTCCCTCAGGGTTCCGTACTATCTCCTCTCGCCTTCACGCTGTTCACTAGTGATATCCCAAAAAGTAAAAAGGCTCAGTTGGCTCTCTTCGCCGACGACACTGCCGTTTACTATACCGGTCACTGTCCCAACGCTATAGCTCGTACTCTCCAAACCTCCGCAAACGTCTTAGGCGCTTGGTTTCGGAAATGGAGAATCGAGGTCAACCCCGATAAGAGTCAGGCGGTTCTCTTCTCGAGACGTCGTCGACTCCCTCCCCCACTTCCCAGCCCGATCACTATGTACGGCAAGCCAATCCCTTGGGAGAAGCAAGCCAAATACCTAGGCGTGATCCACGATGAGAACCTTACCTTTAAGGCTCATATCAAGGCGGTTCGCGCGCGCGCCTCCTTCGCTCTTAGCAGGCTCCAATTCGTACTGACAGCCCGTAGTAAACTGTCCCTCAAATGCAAGCTCCGCATCTATACCGCAGTCATCCGTCCCATCATGACCTATGCCTGCGTTGTATTTGCGCACGCTCACCCACGTCATCTCCATAAGATGCAGACCCTCCAAAACCGTTTCCTCAGAAGGGTCACGGGTGCCCCCTTCTATGTCCGTAATATCGATCTTCACGTCGACCTCAAAATGCCAACCATAAAACAGTTCATGAAACGCTTATCAAAGCGTTTCTTCGACTGCGGCATCAAACATTCTAACCCCCTGATTACAGCGGCCGCCCGCTACACTCCCTCTCGCATTAGTAGTATTCGCCGACCAAGGCATACTTTAATCGACCCCGACGACGCCACTACCCTCCTCCAGGAGAGTAGTAAGGCCACTAGCACGCTACATAAGCCCAAAACCCGATCGCCGTCCTACCGCCCTCGCCGCCGAGGCCCGACGCGACGCCCAAATCGACGCCCCTCCCGACCCTTGCTCGAGCCAGCCCGCGCCGATGAGCCTGTAGCTTTAAATTCGTCCCTAATTAATACCAATCCTGATCCAGCTAGTCATTTGCTGCCCTCTTCCAGCGACGCCCTAAGCCGAGGTTCGTACCCCACAGGGGGTGCCCTTAGCGTTGTCGCTTAGTTTTAGTTAGTATATAAGTTTAAGTCCTGGCTGGAGGCCTTAATTTATTAGGGAATCCACAGGCAAGTCCGCTTAAGCAGACGACAACCGCATAGGTTGACCTGCGAGATGCCAAACAAACAAACAAACAAAAACGATGTTTTTTCCTTCACTGAAGTCATAATGTCCGAGATAGACTCAGAAAGTACTACATATGAATTTAAAAATCACATTGATATTTATCCGGATTTAAACCCCATTTTTTTTTGGCTAGATAATCATCAAATTACTTCTCCCACTCCACCCAGAGCGGGAGAAGGGAGGGCGTGTCACACTTTTACTGACTAAAACCCACCCGTGTTCCTTCAGTGTTCTGTGCCAGGGCCACGGTTGTCTCTTTCGAATTAAACGCGAACCTGAGGATTTGAACTCCTAGTGCATAGTTTGAACAAGCTTAATTTTGATGATATGACCGACTTTGTTTACCTGTTCAACAAATATAATATGGCGAATGCACGATGCATTTCCCATAATATATTTGCGCGTCTTGTCTGCGTGACGTTTGCTTGTGTGATACAGGTACGTATGCTTAGTGCAGTCACCCAGTCTCCCACAAACTAATGTTAAGCTTATTTAAAATAACATGATGTCATTGTTTGTAAAGAGAACATAAATTTGGTATAATATGAATTGATCACGCGAAACAACACGTTTTTGTACAAAATTCGAACTATCGACAAGTATCAGAACAAAAAACTTTAAAATAAATGCCAGTCTCGAGCCAAAAAAAAAGACATTTATTTTCAGATACATCTTTAGTTTAGCTAAATTGACATTGATATATGTATTCTTATCCTTGAAAATCCAATAATACGATCGCAGACACAAATCAAAAACTAAACGGAGAAATGTTTCGCAATCCAATACATAAATATTATGCTTTGTTCTTAAAACTCCGCAATAATATCAGTCACATGTCACAAATATCATAAATTATAATATATTCGAATTCGAGTTATGACTCGAATGTGTGGGATTCCAAATCGGATTTCATCGTAATTTTTACAAATAATTTACGTTTCATATTTCTTTAGGATATATTAGTGATGTTACACGGATAACACTTATCGTTACTCTGTATATTGAATAAGAAAAGGATTGATGAAATTATTACTTTTTAGCGAATGTTTTGCTTTATTCTCCTGTCACAAGGGTCAAGGCAAAAAGCACTAGGTACCTCCTGATCTCTTAACTACCGTAAATTTTAGTAACTCGATCAGTTTAATTTTTTTTAACAACTTTGTCGAAGGACTCTCCTAAATTTTGCAAAGAAACACAATTCGTAAAGATGTTCTTCTATGATAAATTCAAAATCTTCTAATAAGACACATGAGGTGTAAGACCATAAAAATAAATGCAATACGGCTACCTACACGAGAACCCAGAAGTGCTCAGAACCCAGCAAACATTCCTCAGACTTCGCATCCCTAAAAGTCGATACGAAAGTACTGTCACCCTCATGTGGGGATTAAAAGTTGGAGCGCGGTGTAACCGCGCTTCCCTAATCCCGGCCGACGCCTGCTCCTGAGGACTTATAAACTTTCTGATACTACGTCATTATAAAGATTACAACAATTATGGAGGTGTCTTTGGAAGTTATAGAAGGTTGGTAAATGAGTGATCTTACCTTCAGGTTGTGAAAATATATTCTGATATGACCTGACATGCGAATATTTCATGTAAAGTAGTACACCCCAAGGTTTACTACCTACTAAAAACACAATTTGTAATACAAATAAATCCGAGCTTATAAAAGCTTAGTAAACGTCGTAGTTTATGAAAATTTTCCACAGAAAACAGATCTTATAACGTTCTCATTGTACGCCTAATTTAATAAAAACGTAATTAGGAAAATTCTTTTAAAAAGTTTCACGATTGATAATAAGTTTTATTCGGTACGCATAACAACGTAGAATGTTCTCGAATTAACGAATCCAACTGAAATCCATCTCACTGAATTAAGATCGGAATGCGTGAAATAATTATCTTTCTCTCGCACCATGATAGATGACGATGACGTTTTCAAGAATTTATGTTATTCTATTGTTCTTAATTCCTTTTTGTTATCATTACATTTCCGACTTAGATATTGATATAGAGAGGTTATACCCACCTCTGTTCGATAAAATAATAAAGGCCGCACGGATCGGTCGAAGGTTAAGCTAAGCTTGGACTGTTCGTGGATGAGTGACCATCCATAAATATATAGACCCCTCCGTGCCTCGGAAAGCACGTTAGGGCGTCGGTCCCGGCTGTCATTCGTAGATCTTTGACAGCCGTTACGGGTAGTCAGAAGCTTAAAAGTTTGACAGCCCGACTTAAAAGTTTGACGGCCCGACTTAACCCGAACCGACAGTAACTTGCTTGTGGAGGTCAGATAGGCAACCGCTCCATGTTAAACTTTTACAAAAAAGTTGTCGAGTTTTCTTGGAAGTTTTTTTTTTATATACCCCGCACAAATACCACTACTTGCTATTTAAATAACAGTGGCAGGAAGTTATTATAACATCATCAATATACAGTAAGTGGAATATTAATTTAATTTATATGGGACCACCCCTGAAGCATACTCTATCCATTAAAATTAGATGTTTCGAAATCGATCCACAATAAAATTGCCGGAGATATCGCATCAAACATACAAAATAACAAGAACAAAACATACAGACGAATTGAGAACCTCCTCCTTTTGGAAGTCGGTTAAAAATACTGTAAAAGGCAAGGCGGATTGATTAAGGAAATACCTAATCCTACCTAAAATGTAAGTGCAAACATTCGAGACATTTGAAAAGTATTTAATTCAACGTCACAACCTTCTTGCAGTATTATCTTGTTGTCGATTTTTTCACCCCATTTTTCTTAAGTGGATTGAGCGGAAAGTTATTTTTGATACTTTTTCATCTTATCAAGTAATTTTACGCTGATGCGAAGTGTCATTCCTGAATTTTATTTTCAGGTCGTTGGTAATTCTCATCGTTGTTATTTGAGTTAGTAGTTGTTGTTTTGTGAGTGGTAGTTGTTAAAGGCTTTCTATTGAATTCGGGGAGGTAATACTATCTCGCCCTTCAAAGTAAACAAGCTCGACTTTTCTCGTTCAATCTCATTCCTGAAACTATGGTATAACAGCAACAAGGCGTCGTAACTCACTCGCACCTAGCGTCCATCATTTTTATCGCCTCGATCAAAGCTGTGAGCAATACAGCAATATACCGTACGGTGGACTACTGATAGAGCTGTATGCTCAAGTAGTGAGGGTCGGTTATAGTTCGTATTCATTTGGGGCTACTTTTAACATTTTATATACAAGAAAAGAAATTTGTGGATTCGCCATCCCTTGTATTGTATGACACTATTCAACAGTCATAAGTTCCTTTCATGTAAGTACCAGTGGTCACATCTGGGACTAATGATATCAATGGTGTCCGGAAATATCTTCTTTGAACATGTTATCGTTAAATTCGGCCATTGTGGGTAGAACGCAAAAATCTCTAGTACTTTGCATTTTTAAAAGTTTCAAATATTTCACCAGCGAAAGTAATGTGTTTGGTAATATACAATAAATATTTTCCTAATAAAAAGCAGGAACTACAAATGTGTCGCCCTCCCACAGACAACAGTAACAATGGATAGATAACGACAGGTCGACAGAAAATAGGCCATACACACCATATTAATAAGTTTTGCTTCTCTGAGCCGGGCCCACGACTTACTTACATCCTCGTATTGTACACAGTATATATCCACACAGACACCACGGAACATTCTGGAAAGGACGATACCACTTACGAATTGTGGTACTTGTTCACACGCATGAATGGCGATTCCAGTATGCAGAGACTAGTATTCCATGTAACTAGTGTGAACTCTATAGCGAATAATTTCGCTCGAGTAGCTTGAATGGCGCTCAAGAACTTTAAAGTGGTAGTTCCATGTAGGTAGAAAGTCGTATGTCCGTAAAATAAATCTCCACATCGATCTTAAAATGCCTACCATAAACCAGTTCATGAAACGCTTATCGAAGCGCTTCATTGACTGTGGCATTAAACACTCCAACCCCTTGATCTCAGCGGCCGCCCGCTACACTCCCTCCCGCATTAGCAGTATTCGCCGACCAAGGCATACTTTAATCGCCCCCGACGACGCCACTACCCTCCTCCAGGAGAGTAGTAAGGCCACCAGCACACTACATAAGCCCAAAACCCGATCGCCGTCCTACCGTCCTCGCCGCCGAGGCCCGCCGCGACGCCCAAATCCACGCCCCTCCCGACCCTTGCTCGAGCCAGCCCGCGCCGCTGAGCCTGTAGCTTTAAATTCGTCCCTAAATCACTCAAATCCTTATCCAGCTAGTCCCTTGCTGCCCTCTTACAGCGACGCCCTAAGCCGAGGTTCGTACCCCACAGGGGGTGCCCTTAGCGTTGTCGCTTAGTTTTTAAGTTAGTACATAAGTTTAAGTCCTGGCTGGAGGCCTTAATTTATTAGGGCAACCACAGGCGAGTGGTTAAGCCACAGGTAAGCAGACGACAACCTCATAGGTTGACCTGCGAGATGCCATTCCCAAAAAAAAAAAAGGTAGAATGTCGTATCCAGTAAACAATACGACTAATATCTCTCTTTCTGAGGATGTAATAAAGGCCAACTGACGGACTATATAGTGAAAAAAAGTACCTAGTACCATCTTTAACGCTTCTAATGCATGTTATCCTAGCAAAGTTTGCACAAGTTGACATCTGCATCGGATTAGCACAGCGGAAAAGTCTTCTGCAAGTTTTCTAACTAAGAGAGAGCGCAGACTGTAGTCACGACAGTATTAAGACAAGACTAGTCTCACAAAGACTAGTCTGTTTTAAAATGAAAAAGAAACGGTTGTGTCCCACGTGGCGTACACCACGTAAAACACAACAGTTTTGTCTACGACTCGACGCACACCATTGTCCGCGTCAATTCTTTTCCAGTATCAAAATGGTCTTCACCAATCCTGCTGCGTTAAGAATCCTGGATGCTTAATGCAGTAGCATCGGTGCACGTGCCAAACGGCGCCGACGTAAATACTGGGTGCACCCCATATACAGTGAAGGACTGATAAAGGAAAACAATAATCTAGATGTTGCCCGCGAACAGACGAACTTACTTTCACTTTTATAATATTAGTTAGGATAATAAGGATTAAGGATTAAGACACCACCCCCGGAGGACCAGAGTACGTTATGGAATGTGGAGTTAGGCAGGGTGGGTTAACTTTTTTTTTTTTTTTTGTCGGGGTGGAAAATTCTCATGGATGTCCTCCGCCCTGGGGCGGGTGGAGGGGTCTGTCAGACTCTTACTGACTAAAAACCACCCCGGTGTTCCATCTCACACCTACGCCGGGGTCGCGGGAACACATTATTCTTCCACAACCCCGGCTGGTGCCGGCCCGCTTGCGCGGGCCCCGTCTCGGGCGGGAGGAGAACGCTGCCTCCCTGTGCCCTGTGCCTGGGCCGTGACCAGCGTGTCGTCCGCGTAACACGTCAGGTCCGGGGTGGGTTAACCTCCCCTATCCTATTTGACTTATACATCAATGACCTCAATTGTCGAGCTCAGTAGTTTTACATGTTGGCTGCTACATAGATGGGTTTTTTTGCTGCTGAGCCTGTCAATGGTTAGCCTTGGTTAGCCTCAGGAAATTGATAAGAGTCTGTGAGTGTTATACTGAGGGACACGGTTTGAGATACAATTCGGTCAAGAGTCATCAACTCATGATGATCTTTAAGGCGACTAACAAGGTCACTGGGAGCTACCCAGCTGTCTTTTTGAGTGGTTGTGTTTTGAACCGTGTTCGTCAGTTTAAATATCTAGGGCATATTGTTTCGGAAGATTTGAAGGGCAATATAGATGTGGACCGGGGAGCAAAGAGCATTGGCGGTGAGGTGTAATATGTTGATCCGAAGGTTCTCACGCTGCACCGGTTAAGTTAAAATGACTCTTTTCAAAGCATACTGTCAACTATTTTACACGTGTAGCCTTTGGACTAGCTTCACTCAAAAGGCCGTTAATGTTCTTCGAGTCCAGTACAATAATGCATTCAGCATGCTATTGGGGCTATCATTATCTCTGCAATCAGGCGCAAGCGAGCAGCGTCCTTGTTGCGCAGGGTGCGTGCCAGTAACAACAGTCACCTGAGTGTCATTGCCAATAAACTGGATTGCCCTTTCATCTGGCACTTAAGTCAGCTACATGCTCCTGTACATATTGGTAATGTCTACTAACACAGATTTAGTTTTTATGATACTGATTTTTTTTTGTTTTGTATTGTACGCCAACATAGTTTTTAAGTCGGCACGTGCTAACAAATTTGTTAAATTATTATGGAATTTTATTCTGAAATAAAAAGTTAAAATATCACATATACGATTTAGAATTAAAATATTATATTATTTCCTAAGCTTTTAACATTCAACTATTGCATGCCTAGTTGAAATGTAATAAATCTTATTTTAATGGTACATTTTAATTTTACAATAATATGATTTTTGTGATGCTCCATAACTTTTTAGTATGTTAAGGTTATGATTCCCTTACTTTTTTTCTAAGAGAATAGACGTTACGTTGCTACACAGTTTTGTCGTTGGTGTGCGCGCTTGCATGCATTTTAAAGGGAAGCCGACAGTCGTTAGTCAGACTTGTCGCCGTGCAGTTCTTGTAGGCATTCGACAACTTTGAGACGTTTCGTTTGAAGTGTGTGCGTCTTTATATTTTTTGTAAAACAATGGTCTGTCTTACTGTCAAAAAACGCAAGTTGTGCAATGAAACTTGCCAGTAGACGGATATTCTAAAAGACAACATTACTTCGATTAGTTCGGTAGCAATGTTACTAAGCGTGGAGTTTATGGCTTTGTATAACCATTTATCTCGGCTAGGGGATTATGTTAGTGGTAAATATCGGTCTGATATGATAATGTTTCCATTCTACACATAGATATTGATAACAATATAATTTGCTAGCCATACCTAGTTTCACTTATGTTTTATGTAAATCCCTAATGATCCCTACTGGGACATAGAAAGACCATTTATGACCGATAGGGCAGGTCTACCAAATGTCCGAATACGATCAGCTGACATTGAGTAAAAACATTTTCACAGTTACATATAATACAATTAGCCTCTGCCCACTGCTTCGTTCGCTTGGAAATCGGTGGTCTTACGATTTCCAAGCGAACGAAGCAGTGGGACACCACATTTGACTAAGATAACAGCAAACTTCACATTCCCGCCTGTACTATTACTTCGTTTTCTTTTTATTCGGCTCCAAAAGAGTCGTAGCGTGATGTTAAATAGCCTATAACCTGCCTTAAGAATTGGGCTATCAAATGCAACAAGATTTTCTCAAGTCCAACTGGTAGGCGCTGAGGTTAGCACGGTCAAAGAAACTCTATTGCTTTATTAGGCAGCCCTAACTGGGTTCTGTGAATGATAGCTGACGGAGTGAATTTACCTTAAACATAGTTTACTGCTGTTAGTGACATGTGTCACCGTATCGTGTTGTTTACTAACACTTAGTTTTAAGGACAACGTTAAGTACTAACTGAGTATGAGTCTATGCTCGAAATAACGTTGTTGAATTTGAACTATATTATAAAACTAGCTGACCCCGCAAACGTTGTTTTGCTTCTTTTTTATTGATGTTGGTCGATTCTCAGACTTACCCGATATGCACATAAAATTTCATACAAAGCGCTCCAGCCGTTTCGGAGGAGTTTGGTAACAAACATTGCGACACGAGAATTGTAAATATTAGAAGTATGAAGTATAGATAATAACCATCGCTGCTGCCTCCTCTTTTACAAAAACGAATACGTTTCTGCTGAAGACCATATCCCACAATATAGAGGAATGCTAACTTAATAGAGTCCTGATGGGTTTTAACTTATAAAAGGCACAGATTCAACAACCATCTCGAAATGTCGTGGAAATCCGATTCCTGTCGAAACAGGAAGATTGTTTCCACCGAAAACTTTGTGACAACATGAATACCGAAGTCGAGAATTCTCAGTTTATAATTGGTTTTAGTAACATTCTATTAGTATAAATTAACACGACAGATGAAGTTAAAAGTTTAATTAGTACTTGGGAGTTTGTTGAGAGCGCCTATAAGTTTCAGTGCTATCTGCGTCTTATGCACAATTGCGTCCGAGATATTTTCTTTCGGTTCTCATTTACTTCATTCACACAATGAGTTGCAGAATGTTCTTTTTTAAATTAACCGAGTTTGCATAGCGGGGTGAATGAGATAAGTTGGCCATTGTAAGATCTTAATGTAAAGTAGAGAAACGAAGCAATGGCTTTATTCAGGCTTTTAGATTTTGATCACCGCACCCCAGTAAACAAAGACTATAAAACCGATGCAATAAATGCTTCCAAAGGAAATTACACTCGCAAATATGTTTTGTTAAAACCATTAGGAGACTTTGTAAGTAAGTACGAATTACTTTGTTAAACTCACAAACCACACCTCACACATCACATTTTGAATTAATTTTACTGTTTCGCATTTTCATTACGTACAAAAAGCGGTGCTTTTGTTTCAGTAAAGCGGTTTACCAATTTTACAAGACCTATTGAAAGAATGTAACTGCCAAGTATCTTTTGTTTGTCTCTCTGAAAACAAATGAGCGGAAGGTGCAGATGAAGAAAGACGGTAAATAACAACGGGATATTGAAGACATAATAAGTGTGATGAACCAAACAGATCAGGATGAGATACCAATTTTTGTCGCTCGTAATCTGACAAAACTACCGCCGAACGTAACCACGTTCGATCATGTCGACGTGACTAGGCTTTTAAAAGCAGTGTGTTGCTGCAACAGAAAGTCACTACAATAAAGCTAACTTACGCGAAACCCTGACTTAAATGTCGTCCAGAACGAGATGCCATCTCGTTCTGGACGACGAAAAGACTAAAATTAATTGAGAAAACAAATAATGTTTCAGAGGGCGTGACGTGTGAGGAAATAACCAGTCATGATGCGTCAGTATTGCACATTCCTCCACCCAATGATGTTTCTACGACCCTATCAAATAATTTGAGGTGTGAACAATCGAGTGAAGTTGTTTTAATGAGTCAGACATAAAAAACAACTCAGGAGTGTTCGGTGATCTCGGCGACTGATAATAAAGTACCAAACACAGGCGCCTATCCGGTGAAAAAATCCTTCGCTGATCTATTTAGAGTCGGCGGAGTTTGGAAAAGCAGGAAAGAGGATGACAACTGGCGGGTCGTTCAAAGACGCAGGTAAAAAAATAGATTTCACAGTGAAAAAGGTGAAGCTACTGTTGAGTCTAATGGAAACTTCAGAGCTGCGGATATCAAAATACCTTTTTTAATAACTAAAGGGACTCAAGTACAGATATCCTTGCAAAGGATTATCACGAAAACAGAAAAAGATTATGATGCCTACAAAATACTTGTACCACAAAGTAAATTTAATTTATATATGGATGCTAAACTATAGCCTTATGGGATTTCTTTCAGAAGCTTTGTTTAGTTTTCAAATCGAAATGTGTCCGAGAATAAACAGCTGTTAATGGATGCAACATTGGTCACATTTAACTATAAATTACTAACATTTTTGTTTTGTATTTATACGTATAGTTTTTATGTGGGCATGTGCTAACAAATTGGTATCATTATTACGGAGTTTTATTCTGAAATAAATAGTTTATCATTATTATTATTTAGTTCCAAATTATGTGAAACAATCTTTATAAACGATCTTAACATTTTACTTAATTATACAATAAAACACATCAATATTGTAGACTTCTGAGCTAAGTTTGAAACAAGAAAGGGAAAACGAAGATCCGTTTTCGCTTCATACTGGAAACTACAGACCTCACTGCTTTTATGCCCGGAGCAGTCGACCCTGCAAGTCTTATGCACGAATTTTATCACAAAAACTTCAGACATTGAGAGTTCTCTTTGCGATATACATAATGTTAGTGCTGTTCTCTAAACATCACTGGGAAAGTCTCGTGTCTCATCGTGAACCCACGATGAGTTACTTTAAAAACGAATGAGTTCGTTTTCGAATTGTATGCGCTCACTTGAGTGAGGTTCAAAGTGAAGTTTATAGAATAGCACTACTGGTTTAATATTAACATTCTTTTTCGTAACTTGTGAGGACAAGTTATAGTGTCCTTGGGTCGATATGTCCCTCGGTTAACCAAGACCCTGTATACTTCTATAATAAACTATAGGCTGTTCTGTCGCCTTCTCTCGTCTCATCCAATTTATCGTGACCATTTCTGAGGGACCATTCGTATATCTCAAGTGATAACGCCCTCTGCTAAATTGGGATTGAGGACTGACAGATGTTGTATTGGATGTGTGCTTATCTATGAATTGTTGTGTAGAGAAACATTTACTCAAAGATTTATCTCAGAATTAACTAGAATATTTTTCTTACTAATCGGATGATAATTCGTTTAAATACAAAAGCACAGTCTTATCATAAAAGTACTTTAATGAAAAATATATTTTGAACAGAAAACGAATAAAGTTCACTTTTGTTTGCAATGTCATCCCTTTGTCTCCCTAAATTATTTTGACTCGTTTCCATAACAATAAATTTAAACCCTATTCGTTTTAAGCTCTTTCATTACTGACGTTAAGCCCTTTCATTTTCACAAATAAAAGTCATTTGTTCGGAAAAAGTTGGGACGCTGTAAAAACTTGGCGGCATCTAGAGGGTTGGGTTTCAACCGCCCGGGGGTCCAAGGGCCAACCTCTGTCGAGCGCCCACACAACACTAACGAGTTAGGCCTTTTGTATTAGTGTTATTTAAACCATCGCTTTCTGTTTATATCTTAGTAATATAATTTTATGATGTGAGAAATTTCTGGATGCCTCGATTGAATTATTTACTTACTAGCTGTTGCCCGCGACTTGCTCTGGGATCCAGGATAAAAAGTAGCCTATGTCCTTACCTTGTCATGTTCTACATGTTTGCCAAATTTTATCCAAATCCGTTCAGCCGTTTTGGTGTAAAATCGTAACAAAAAACTTACTTCTTTCGCATAATAATATTATGATATATATGATTTATTATAGATCTGCCCTGCTGATTTCCTCGTTGGAATTGCGGGCGCAAGTGCTCAGCAGCTTGAGGTCCTAGCTTCGATTCCCAGGTTCGGTAAATTGATATTGGGTTTTTCAATCACGAATTTATCAGTAACAACGTGGAGTCTGGATTTGTACCTGGTTTATGGCAAAAGGCTCGTTCCTTGTTCATGGGACTTAAACACAACTGGCGAGATGATCCGGTGATCTACCTATAGTGTACCTGAGCCCTGCCATTTTAAACTAATGAGATTATTTTTCGCTTCTTTTAACATTTTTGTTAAAACGTGGACAATGGTGTGGGTTCAGTATTTTTTTTAAATTTAGATTAAGTAGCTCTCTGTATTTTGTAGCATGTTACTGTTTCTGGTCCCTAATCAAAAATTAATCATTTCTATTATCACAGACTGTATCTCCAAGTTTGAATTGTTATTAACAAATGTGACATGGTAATTTCCTTTCCAGTTTTATTTTTTTAGGTTTCCATTCCTCAAAAAATAAATACGGAACCCTGGTAGGATCACTTCGTTGTCCGTCTGTCTGTCCGTTTGTCTGTCAATCTGTCAATACTCTTTTTGTCAGGAACGCGTGGAGGTTTCAAGTTTAATATCAAATACTGTGGTCCCTTGGTGCTCTAAAAAAACCCAGCTTCCATATCAACGCAAAAAAATACGGCGATACACGCGACATATTTTGATGCTTGCAAATAAATCGAAACTTATATATCCCGTTGACTAGAATCATGAAATTTGGCAAGAAGCAAGGTCTCACGGTAAACGAAAAGGAAAAATTCTGAAAATTATCAATTTGTAGTTTTATCACATAAAACTATTTTTTGCGATTACAAACTTACACTTGCAGTTGGAGAATTGACCGTGTCGTATGTCGATGTATGGGAGAACGTGTTTTTCAACTACAATGTTAAGTTGTGTTGGGATAAATTCATCCCAATGAAGGAACCCTTCATTGTGTGTGGTACGACACTCAGTTGGGCGTTTTTTAAAGTAGATTTTTCCGTCCTGATCAGGAATGAGTTCTGAACTTAAAATCAAGAAACTTGTAAATGCAGTGTCTTCAGTCTTTATGACCCTGTGAAATCCTCCGTCGCAACTGAAATAATCCGACTTAAATTCGCTGTCCAGGGTAAACAAAACTGGGCACGCCACAATAGCGGCGGTAAGTCCCCTCTTTGAGGAGTGGTTGGAGAGGCGCCACGGCGTCCTCACCTTCCGCCTGACACAGGTCCTCACCGGACACGGTTGTTTCGGGAGGTTCCTGTTTCGAATAAGGCGGGAGGAAACGCCCGGGTGTCACCATTGTGTGGATCGCCCGGAGGACACGGTGAAGCATACGGTGGAGGTCTGCCCAGCTTGGGCGGAGCACCGCAGTATCCTCGCGGAGGCGATCGGCGGCGGCGATATCTTGCGTCCGGCCCTGGTCCAGGCCATGGTACGGAGCGAGAGGGAATGGAAAGCCGTCACCTCCTTCTGCGAAGCAGTAATGCTCGCGAAGGAGGAGGCGGAGCGCGTGAGGGAGAGAGCGTTGCGCCCTCACGCCCCTAGTCACCGCAGGAGACGCCCTGGGCGTCGGGAGTCGCCTGCAGATTCCCGGCCACCGTAGGCGCGGGCTTGCGGATGGCGAGCAATGGGTAGCTCACCGTCCGGTAGGGACCAGGCCCGGATCAACGGCGTGTCGTCTTCCACGCGCGGCTCAAAGAGATGTCAGCACAAAATGACCGGGTCCGATAGGGCCGACGCCTTAGGGTCGCGGGTATTTCGAAAGAGTAACCGTGGCCCTGGCACAGGCAACTGAAAGAACACGGGTGGGTTTTAGTCAGTAAAAGTCTGACACGCCCTCCCGCTCCACCCAGAGCGGGAGAAGTCATTTGATGATTTCCCACCCAAAAAAAAAAAGGATAAACAGAAACACACAAAATCAAAATCAAAATCAAAATCAAAAGTCATTTATTCAAACTAGGCTGAGAGTCAGCACTTTTCGAACGTCAAAATTACATAAGACAGTCCCCCAAAACGCCCGCCCTTCACCACTTCCTAGTGCTTTAGCTGGGAAGAAGAAGTGGCGCAACAAACTCCCCAGCAGCACAGCTGTCTGTTTAGTTAGAAAACCATTGAATTATATAATTATAAGGTAATCAAAGAATAAAAACCGAAACACAAAAAAAATAACATATGAAATTATCTGCCATATTTAAGCTAGCCACGCCAATATACCCAAAACAGAAACCAATAAAAAAATCAATGAAAAAAACAACATAACATAATACACAAATAAAAGCCTCCAGGCATAAGGGGCGTGACATCTTACATATGCATTATTGGATTATTTTTTAAGTAAACACAAATGACAAACCAGGACCATCGAAGTAAAATGAGTTAACAGAACAATTACTTTAACAAAATCAAAACCATAGACAGCAAGACGACCAGTCACCACAAGCAGCACCCGTTCACGAGCATAACGCAAAGATCAGCCATTGCCCCCCTCGCCATATTTGAGGGAAGGAGGCAACCCGATCCCCGACGCTACCGCAAGCAGTGACATCTACGGGAGCATGACGAACTCGCTGCCGGTTGCTCAGGCAAGAATAATTTAAGATCAATTGTCGAGGTCGCTAGCTAACCACTTATTGCAATACAACTCATTGAAAAACATTGTAATGAGCGGATCATGTCAATAATAAATGAAGGTAACTAAAACTAATTGACTTATACAGTCAAATAAAATTAAAATAAATATACGAACTCGTATACCCTATCAGTATGTAAGCTGATTCTGGAGAAAGAACATAAACATTGTCTTGAGTTAATTACAGCGACCAGCTATTCTTATCGTTTAAGTAGTCGTCAATTGAATAATATGCCTTTGAACAAAGGTTGGATTTTACTTGAGCTTTAAACGCATTAAAAGGCAAATCTAGTAAAGAAGAGGGTAGTTTGTTATAAAAGGTTATGCCTAGCCCAACAAATGAGTTATGAACCTTATGAAGCCGGTGAAAGGGAGCACGTAGTTTGTTCTTATTTCTAGTATTAACATTGTGAAAATCACTGTTTTTAGTGTATAAGTGTATATTTTGCCTAATGTATAAGATGTTGGCGAAGATAAATTGTGATGCTACCGTAAGAATACCAATATCTTTAAAAAAATCTCTAAGAGAAACTCTGGCTCCTAGTTGATAAATTGCTCGGACAGCTCGTTTTTGAAGGACGAATATATTTTGAATATCAGCAGCTTTGCCCCACAGCAGAATACCGTAGGACATAACGCTGTGGAAATAACTAAAATAGACTAACCGTGCTGTATCAACGTCAGTGTATTGTCTTACTTTCCTGACAGCGTAGGCGGCTGAACTGAGCCTCCCCGCTAGGCTTGATATATGTGGGCCCCACTGAAGTTTGGCATCTACTGTTATGCCCAGAAAAACTGCCGAGTCTGCTGTTTCAAGCAGCTCTTTATCTAAGACGATGTTGGGTCCTAGATTTCTAACATTCGGTAAGACGAACTTTATACATTTAGTTTTCTTAGCATTGAGAACTAGGTTATTTGACGTAAACCAATCCGTAACCATTGAGAGTGCACTGTTTACGTCGTCAAACTCTTGTCTATTCCTGTCTACTTTAAAAATAAGAGAGGTATCATCTGCAAACAGTACAACGTCACAGATATCATTTAAATAGAATGGTAAGTCATTGATATACACTAAGAACAAGAATGGACCTAGTATTGAGCCTTGAGGAACACCTAACTGAACTGGAAGCCCGGATGATTTCACACCATCGACATCTACACATTGGAACCTATTGTGTAAATAAGAATTTATTACGTTGAGAGCTTCGTTTTGGACACCGTAATGACGTAGTTTACGCAAAAGCGTGTCATGGTGCACGCAATCAAAGGCTTTAGAGAGATCACAGAAAACTCCAATAGCATTTTGCGATTTCTCCCATGCATTTAATATGTGTTTCAGCAGAGCAACACCCGCATCTGTAGTTGAACGTCCTTTTGTAAAGCCATATTGTTCATTATGAAGTAGGCTATTTAAATTAAAATGTCTTAGCAACTGCTTAAGTATTAACTTTTCAAATATTTTGCTAAATGCTGGTAAGATAGAAATAGGCCTGAAATTGCCAATGTTATTTTTATTACCAGATTTAAATAATGGTATGACTTTACTACTCTTCATGAGGTCAGGAAAAGTTCCTATATCAACACATTTATTAAAAGTAACAGCTAGATAGGGGGCTACGATGTCTATTATGTTACTTAAAAGTTTAATTGAGATGCCCCAGTAATCACCAGTGTTTTTAGATTTAAGTGTGTTAAAGACGTTAATTACATCATTAGGCGTTACATGTTCGAAGCTAAATATGCGAGTACATTTTGGCACACTACTATTCAAAAGATTCTCAGCTTTAGACGGGGACGAATTTAAGGAGCAAGTCGTAGTTATAGGTATATTGGCAAAAAACTCATTAAAAGCCTCAGCTACGTCAGCTGCCTTATTAACTAATTTGTTGTCCACCATAATTTCAAGTTGATTTTCTTGTTTAACCGACTTACCCGTTTCATTGTTAATAATTTTCCAAGTGGTTTTTACTTTATTATTGGAATTTTTAATTGAATCGCTTAAAAATTTTGATTTAGCAAAAACGCAAATCTTTTTAAATAATTTTGAATATTTTTTTACATACTCTAGGAAAGGAGTATCAAACCTGTATTTTTTCAAACCATATAACTCGTATAGTCTCGCTCTACTTTTATAAATACCTGGAGTAGCCCATTGGTTGAAGCCAACGGAGGTGCCATTAATGTTAATGGTTTTTGTCTTGAAAATAGATTGGTATTCTTTTAGCACAACATCAAAAAGGGCTCCGTATATTTCATTAGGATTTTCGTGTTCTACTAACGATGGTGTAATTCTATGAGCTATATTATTTTTAAACTTGTTACAACGACTAGCTGTATATGGCCTGCATTCAAGTTTATGCGGCTTTTTAGGTAATGACATCGGGAACCTAGCTAATACACCACAGTGGTCGGACGTTAAGTCACTTAACACTAATTTAGTTTTGGCATCACAATTAGTAAACATATTATCAAGACAAGTTGATGAAGATGCCGTGATCCTAGTTGGTTCAAAAAACAAGTTAATTAAATTATAAGACCTAAACAGATTGAGAAGTCTAATACTTAATGGAGTAACATCTAAAATATTAATATTAAAATCTCCACATAAAATTATACTCTTATTACTTGTTTTTAACCTATTGAAACAATCCTCCATTACCGATTCAAAACTAATTAAATCACCAGAAGGGGGTCGATAAACACAAATTATAACGTATCGCTCGCACACAGAAACAGAAACAGTTTCTACTTTCGTAAGTATGAAAAAGATAACAACTAAAGAACAGTCTGATAATGGTCTTCCCGGAGGAAATTACTGACGATTTCAACTGCCGTGAAAAGGGATTGTTTAGAGGTATTCACATCTAAATCTCCCCGGGGGCAGCAAGAAAACAATTCATTTTTGTACGAGGATTCGCATTCCGGTTTTTTATAATTTATTGTCTTAAATTATATCCGCAATTCGTTAGAACCTTTGAATTAAGCCTTAAAGGTCAAGGTTAGTTCCGACAGTGCCATCAACATGAACGGAAGTGTCAGCGCAAACGTATTGTTAACCTAGATTGTGTTAATTATTGCAATTGTGTAAATTATTGCAATGACGCAGGCTGAAATCTGTGTCTGTCTTCACGAACTGTTCGCCTTTCTGCAGAATAAGTTGGATTTGATGGACGAGCTCTCACTGGAGCAAATCTGCATGACCAGCTACAAGGAGGGCGAGATCATGGAGGCTAAGAAGGTGCTTAGCGAGACCGCCAAGACCAACATCAGACTTAGCACGAGAACGTGAGATGGACGTGGCAAAAGGGACATGCAGGACATCTTCCGAGTGTTCAAAGAAACGGATCCGGATGATGTTCCAACATACCCTGCCGCAAGTGAAATTTGACCATGACGTCACAAGACTTCTAAAGGATATAACGTCACTCTAGACTGAAGTCAGACTCATCCACGAGAAGCTCGAGTATTCAGAACGGACCATTGCCGAGCTAAGGCAAGAAGTATTGCCAAAGTTCGCAGCTGACCTCTGCTGATGCGGCATCGGTTGCTCAGATACAAAAGCGGAAGGCGGCGGCTGATAAAACCAGTAAAGTGGATAAAAACGGCTTTACTCTGGTTGAGAGCAAAACGGGTCGTTCGCGACGCTGTCGCAATAAACGCGGTTCCGCTCCTGCAAGTAAGGATGTCCGCGCTGCAGTGCCCACCATGCTCCTGTACATATCACGGTTAAACCTACAGACATCAGGAGACAAGCTCCAGTACATCATTAGGAGGAGCCAAGGTCAAATTGGTGTCGAGGAACGGAAGTTGCTGAAGCTCTCGCGGTTGGAGTCAACCAGGACTATAAAGTTTCAGTCCTACGTCCTGCAGGTTCCTGCGATGCAGAAGGCTTTTGGCCGACAGGAGTTGTGTACAGACGTTACAGGGAAGGACGACCAAAACCAAGCTCCCAAGTGTAGAGTTTTATGATTTTGTGGTTTTATAATTATGTATGTTAGACTTTGTATTTATGTCATAGGTCTTCGTTGCCTGGATGAAATGTTTTATTATTTTAATAATTATCAAACGCGTTATATTTTGTATCTTACAGGAGTTGTGACAACCTTTTTAACATTCTTAGTAATGGAGGATGTTCTAGCAAAACTTGCAACTGGTAAAAAATCGCTAATTATTTGTGTGGACATCAATATTAATTTCTTAGAGAATAGTTTAAATGGCAGTCGATTATTAAGTCTCTTTAAATCATTCAATTTGTCAAATGTGTTTTCTGAACCCACATACTTACAAATTCTGCTACATGCATTGATAATATTTTTGTTGCTGCGACTACTTACATTTAGCCATTGTAAATGATCTCCCTTCTGATCACAGCTGTCAAACCGTTGCTTTTAAGTCACACCTTTACAAAAATTTTGAATACTGGTAATCTAGATAGATTTAATAATAACTTAATTAGTAAGTTAAGTATACCGGGTCATAGTAGAAACAATGTAAATGAATTATATTTATGAGGAATTCTTTTCGGGAATGAGCATCGAGTTCAATAATACTTTAAAGAAAAAAACAAAAACAATTTGCCCCAATTTTTTTACTGAGCAACTAAGGGTAATAGGAAAAGTAGGGAAACATTGTTTCAGTTGTTGAAGCCTTATATTAACTCTGAAACGTTTAATAAAAACGTTGCTACTTACTCTAAAACTTTTAAAAACACCTGCAAGGTAGCTAATGTACAAGGCTTTACCTTGTACTTTAGCAACAAGATCAAAACAGCAGATCATAAAATAAAGACAGTTTGGAAAATCATCAATGACGAAACTAACAGGAATAAATTACATAATAATGATTTCACACTACAGACTTCACGTGGTCTTGTAAGCACTATCAAAGAAGTTGCTTAAGAATTTGTTAATTTCTTTACCAGCATTCCACTTAAAACGACTGAAATCTTAAACTCCTCGCCCTTGCGTTCTATTGACTTATTAAAAGCAAACGTTTCGTCTTGCCCGATTTAATTTAAATTTAAGCATGTATACTCCATAATAGTAGTGAAAGCTTTCAAGCAAATCAAGATCAAACTGACAGAAGATTTATGGGGAATGTCTATCAAAGTTTGTACCTCCTTTAATATTTAATTTGTGTGTGGATCTAGGAGTCTTCCCGGATCAAATGAAATACAGTAAGGTAATAACACTTTTCAAATCTGGGGACAGTAAGGACACCAATTATTAAAGACCCGTATCCGTGTTGCCGGTTTTCAGCAAGGTGTTTCAAAGGGTAATGCTGAATCAAATGTTAAATAATTTTTACTCCAATAAAATCTTACACGGTCAACAGAATGGTTTCACCAAGGGACGTTGTACGACTGACGCCGATGTCACCTTATTAAAACACATATTTACGGCGTAGGAAGAGGCCCCAGACTCCATAGGAATCTTTTGTGACTTCTCCATGGCATTTGATTACGTCGACAACGAAACCTTACTCTTAAAACTTGAGCATTACGGACTTTGAAAACTTTCGCTCAGTTTAGTAAAATCTTATTTGAATGATAGAAAACAGCAAATCCAAATAAACAGTGTCAATTCATCATCAGCAACCAATTGCCGTCCACTGCTGAACGTAAGCCTCGGGACCAAAGAGCGCCAACCATCCCGGTCCTGACCCCCAAACGCGGTCTCCACTCTAGCACATGTCTGCTCCATTGACCGTCTGTCCGTCTACAGACATGGCCGGCCCACTTCCACTTCAGTATGCTAATTCTACGCGCAATGTCGGTGACTTTAGTTCTCTGGCGAATGACTTCGCTGCGAATTCTATCCACCAGAGAAACCCCGAGCTTTGCTCTCTCCATTGCATGCTGAGCAACCTTGAATTTGTGGATCAGGCCTATGGTGAGTGCCCACGTTTCGGCTCCGTACGTCATTAAGGAAAGGGCGCACTGGTGATAGACCCTGGTCTTAAGGTATTTTGGGATCGATGGCTCGAAACTCAGCCCAAGCGTATTCTTCTGATCCTCGCCTCCTTCTCAAAGTTGTGCCGTATGTATTCTTGCTCAACCTCGAGGGTAGTGCTATCGCCATGGTGTCAAATCACTCGGTCTACAAGTAAAAATGGGTGTACCACAAGGCTCGATATTGGGTCATTTCCTCTTTATAGTTTATGTCTACCCTATTAACGATCTACCCCATTTGTTTAAAACCCAACCACAAATGGTGTTACTAGACCTTACTTTTTCAAAAATGAGGCTGGAGCAACAGTTACGGTGAATGGATTGCGCTATCGAGAGATGATTTATGTTTTTTTATGGCCGGAATTGGATGGTATTGATCTGGACAACGTTTACTTTCAACAAGACGGATCTACGTACCACACAAGCAACGAAACCATTGATCGTTTACGGGAAAAGCTTCCGGAACGTGTTTTCTCTCGAAGAGGTGATAACAATTGGCCACCGAGAACTTGTGATTTAACACCTTGCGACTTCTTCTTTTGGGGCCACGTGAAAGAGAAGGTCTACGCCAACAGCCCAGCGTCGATTCAAGACCTCAAAGATGGTATTCGTGAGGCTATCGAGGACATAGGACAGCCACTTTGCGATTTGGTTATGGAAAATTTCATGAAAAGGATATGGTCCTGTAAGCGTGGTCGTGGTGGTCATTTACCTGATGTTATTTTCCAGTGTTAACGGCATACCTTCCTCTTTATAAAGAAATAAACATCCGATCATTTATATTAAAAAATTGCATTTTTCTTTGAATGTCAAAATGACACCTCTTAAACGAAAACATCATGACGGTACCTTGTCAAAATGAAATATCTGTGAAAATGTCATGTACGTATGGAAAAATCTACATCTTTTTAGTAAAAGAGGTAGGAAGACACAGTTGTATCACTAGAAATAGGGACCCAGGTACCCCACATACATCAACCGAATTAAACCAAATTTAATTCTTGTATAAAACGCACACTATGCAGCCGCTATTGTAAGTTGCGGGATTACATAGCTGATTAAACTGCTTGGTTAATAGCTGGTCCTGCTCCGCAAGGACGAATCAATTAATTGATTAGCATTTGAAAATACTGTTGGAGTTGCTGAAGATTAAAAAAAAATATCTTTACATATAAACTCAATCTTTTATTACTGTATAATTGCTTAGGCCATATGTGAGTACTTTGTACATAATATAAAGTTACCATTTTCTGGGGGTACATCTTTCATTGATTTGAATGTGCCCTGTCGGCTGAGGGTATGTCATGCTCACTCTAATGTTTCGCAGATGGTCGTGCGTGTGTTGGATCATTTAGCTCTCCTCAAAATGCTTGAGTTGAATGGTTCTAATCCATGCGTCATGTTCGTGAACGGGCGCCGTCAGTGGGACTGGTCATCTCTTGCTGCGGCTTATTTTAACTTAATTTTATTTTTGAATTGTTTTTATTTTTATATGACGGACGCTTTTAACGTTCTGCACCGTTCTCACATGCATAATAATTTCAACATTAATGATGTAACCAATATTTTGTAACCGTAATTTGAATTGAGTATCCGTGGAGCTTCTTGCCCGTTATTTTCCATGTACCTACTACTGTTGAGACCGCTCCTCTCAACATCAGGGAACATTTGAGCTCAAGGAAGGAACACTCGTCGTCATAAAGGACAAAAACTTACCTCCTCTTATGTGGCTTCTAGGACAATTCACACATGTTCTCCCTGGCAGAGATGGCGTCGCGAGGGTCGCCGACATCCTCACTACCAGAAAGGGTGTTTTCCGGCACGCCTTCAACACCATCTGCCCGCTGCCGGTTTCAACTGTTGAAGACTCTTCAACGGAGACCGCTCCTCTCAACATCGCCGTGCGCTGGCGGCAGTGAACGGGAGTTGCGGCGACCGCCGGCCTGCGGCCGAGCGCGGGTCCCCGCGCTACGACAGTCAGCTGCTGCACGCCTCCACGCACGGCTGCGACTGCGCGTTTTTAACGTCTTTAATGCTACCTTTTTTGCATTTTAAACCGACCGTTGTAAATTCATTTTCATTTCTTATTATCCTTACACGTTATACAACTCACTTTAATTTTCATTTTGCTCCACAACGACCTGTCGTCGCGATCAACTACGCTTTGGAATGGACAGCTAGCTTCATATTTCTGACTGACCGACCTTGACAATTCAAAAGTGCCTGTAATTGGTTTATTTGAAATAAATGCTATGAGTTTGAGTTAAATAAATTATGTGAAATCTACCTACGTCCTCGGGTGTACACTTAAGTAAAAAAATATTATACTTACCTACAAATAATCTTCATTTAAAAGAACAGTTTCAGTCAACATTCAGTAAAAGTCACTGAAAGTCGTTGAATTTGTACCGGGTGATAAATGGATGTATTGTTTGTGAACGTTAAAATACTATCCAATAAAATAAATTGCTACATTATTTCAAATTTATATGTAAACTGTGGTCAACGCCCAAAGACAAGCCACTCCCATAGATATAAAATATAAGTAGCTTCAAGATTTAGAGTAAAATATTTATCATACAAATCCGTATCATCTAAGGGCGAGGGCACAATACATCTTAAGCTGACACGACAGGGTGGCAAATCCTTAGAATATTTCTCACAAGGTAAACAGCCATTTGACTAAGTCCCGTATTATTTTATAGGGTCATTTGTTACGGGAAAGAGGGAATATTAAATTATTTCTTGTCTGTTCTGAGTGTTATTTTTATTATACTTGATATTACTGGCTGGTATAATGGCGAACAAAAATGTTTATATGCCCACAACTTATAAACGGCTGAGTCAAGCTTAGACAGATTTATGTTATGGCCTTAATAAAGACCGACTTTTCTTTGAACGCCTAGAGACGTTAGGACCAAAGACTTAAATCGCTAGAGTTGCCCTCACACCGTACTTAGTCATGCGAAAAAGTGTCCATACTAAAACGAGTGAGGTCACACCTTATTAAATAGCGTTTCTGATAGTCTATGTCAGAAGTGTCTACGAAACAGAAACGCGACGTTTGTCAATCAACTCGCAAACATAGTATTAGGAGTTAGAACTTAGGGAGAGCGTAGTCACACGCTCTCCCTCTAAGTTCTAACTCCTAAGTTCTGACTCACGACAGTTTTAACACAGTCTTGTTTCACATAGACACTTTCCTTTTTTTTATTTAGACACGGTTGTGTCTACCACGTGGCACACCACGTAAAACGAAACTGTTTAGTCTACGACGCGATGCACACCATTGTCTGCGTCTGAAGTTTATTCTGTTATTTTCGAATGGATGCGTCAACCTTTGATAATTTATTGAAATTGACGAAGCCTTGCATTACTTATTAAGACACAAATTTTCCCAAAAACTTTACCAGCTCTTGAGCGACTTGCACTGAAATCTATTGAATTGAGAAGTGTATGGAGATACACTTCTCAAGTTTAGGTAGACAGGCTTCACTTTTGGAGAAAAGCAGAAGCCTGTCTACCTAAACTTGTTGGTTATGATTCCTTTACTTTTGTTCTTAGAGACTAGAAGAGAGGGGGTACGTCGCTAGACAGTTTTGTCGTTGGTGTGCGCACTCGCATACATTTTAAAAAGATGCCGACAGTCTTTAGTCAGACTTGTCGCCGTGCAGTTCTTGTAGGCATTCAACAACTTTGTCTATGAGACGTTTCGTTTGAAGTTTTTTTGTAAAGCAAAAGTCTGTCTTAAAACTGTCGTGACTCTAATGTGCGCTCCGCCTTCGGAGGTTGTCTTATTGTCTCTGTAGACAAAGTGACACCTCTGTTTCAGTAATTAATGTTTGTCCTTCTTTTTTTCTTTCTTTTTCTTCTTTTTGTTACCCTTTTTTTTTTGGGTGGGTAATCATCAAATGACTTCTCCCGCTCAGGGTGGAGCGGGAGGGCGTGTCAGACTTTTACTGACTAAAACCCACCCGTGTTCCTTCAGTTGCCTGTGCCAGGGCCACGGTTTTCTCTTTAGAATAACCCGTGACCCTGAGGTCTTTCTGTTACCCTGAGAGGTCAAAAATACCTCTAGTTTCCTTTCATTTTTTAATAGTTTTGACATTGATTGGCGCTGAGATGTGATTGCCTCTTGATATTGAACATTTTTAATATACTTAAATTGGTCTTTGGATAATATTTTAAGCAACTCTATGCTGGAAGCAAAACTAGTAAAAATTGGTCTCGTGGTTGTCCATCCAATCAGACAGTTATTATTACGGAATAGGAACGTCCCTGCTACGTTCCTATTACGTAATAATAATTGTCTGGCGTTCTGTAGTTTCTGCCTACCCATATGGGAAGAAGGCGTGAGTTCATGGATGTATGTATTATCACGTCCAAAATTGGGATTATGAATGTTTTATGTCACATCGTAAGCCTGAAACGATGAAAAAGAAGCGATATCCACACGAGTTTGTACTTTAATGAACACACATAACTCACCGTAATGTCTTGGCAAGTTTTGACGCAAATATAGTAAAAGTGCCCCTAAAAAAGAATTCCTTGACTCGCAGCAACACAAAGAATATTACAAGCCATAAAATAAATACTTCGACACTATCCTACCCTCCATGCGCAAAAATAAAAACAAGTTGGTGGTCTAACTTTTCGCCGGAGATAATCGGAGATTTGTTACATTATTTATCACTACCCTCATAAATAAGGAATAAACTGGCATAATGAATAAACAAGATAACTGGATGCTACAAACTCTTGCGGGAAGAATATTTTAGGTTACTAATTATACTCTGCTTGGTATAACTAGGTAATGTGTTACATTTCGTGTCTTCTTATAAATACTGTATACAAGATGCAGACAACAATATGACAATAAATTAAAACACTGGATAAGCTAATGCATAAAAGTATTTTGGATCAACCAAATAAATTCTTATATCGAAATAAAAAAAGGGTTAATTTTTTTTCAAAACAAACTAAATGGTAGAGATGGGCCAACTATGGGTTTTGCCGATCAGCCGACTATTGACTAAAATATTGGATTTATGAGATTGAGTTTAGCACACAGACTGGGAATGACATCAAATATACGCAGTTTAATTTATTGCCGCCTCCTACTCGTTTAATACGAATCAGGAAATATACTCGATATTGTGGCATCTTCATCGCCACATGCAAACTGCGCATCACACTGACGCCACGCAAATCCTGCATCGCGCAAGCAGACTTTACCGTGCTACTACTTTTTATAGAACGTCCCGACATCATGCGTTGGACAGTTGCACACCAGATACGACACCTGTCCGGTCGGAGGATCATCCCTTTTTTATGGAGGATAAGTAAACTTTACACTATATGTATAATTTTTTTTAACAAGTCCCTCGCCTTTGTTTGATTTGCCTATTAATACGTTTAAAGCTAAAGTAAAATCTAACCTTTGTTCAAAGGCATACTATTCTATCAACGGCTACTAAAACGATAAGAGTAGGTCGTTGTAATTAACTCAAGGTAATCTTTATGTTCTTTCTCCAGAATTAGCTTACCGAGACTGACAGATTATGAGTTCCTAAAATAAGTTATTATAATATAATTTATTTTTATGTTTGCTCTAATCTACTTATAACAATGTTATTTTTAATGTGTTGTATTGTGATATGTGGTTAGCTAGCGACCTCGACAATTGATCATATTATTCTTGCCTGAGCAACCGGCAGCCAGTTCGTCATGCTCTCTTAGATGTCACTGCTTGCACTAGCGTCAGGGGTCGGGTTGCTACCTTTCCTTAAATATGGCGAGGGGAGTAGTGACTGATATTTGCGTTATGCTTGTGAACGGGTGCTGCTTGTGGTGGCAGATCGTCTTGCTGACTATGGTTTGGTTTTTGTTTTAAGGAATTTGACTGTTTATTTATTTTACTTCGAATGCAGTTTATCATTTGTAATTTCAAGTTACAGCTATATAAACTTAATGAATGAATGCGGCATTGCATATGTAAGCGGGAACGCCTTTTATCCCTGGAGGCTTTAATTTAGGTATTTAGTCCTAATTACGTTTATATTATTTATTTCTGCTTAAGTATAGTTTTTAATGTTTTTATTGTTATGTTGGTGTAGGCTAGCTGACATAATAATGGCAAATAATTTAATTTTCAACCCCCCATCTCGGAAAGACTATTTTTTCTCTTCGATATCTGAGCGTAAAAGCCGTTTTTATCCTCTAGTGGATAAGGTAAATTGAATTTAGAACATCGTGTGCACGCAGTTTGTGAATTCGAAACATTATTAAACCTTTTTACTTCTACCTATAAGGTGCTCTATGGTTCGGAATATAATTCTGAAATTTAAAAAAAAATTGCTTCGCGCGTTTTAATTTTCACGTTGATCATACTTATTTTTAAAACAAACCAAGTTATAAATAAACTTGAAAACCAGTTTAAAACCAAAAATCAGTGATTCAAGCGACGAGGAAGTTTATTTGACGCCTACAGAATTGATTGAAACTGTTAACAATGCGCTAACGAGTTTTCTCTCTCAACAATCACGTGAGAAGTATTTAAGACAGTACGATATGTTTAACACGTGGCGACTAGCTAAAGGAGCCAAATCTTTCTCGGACGTTTTGATGGCATATTTTATTGAATTATCCGAGACCAAGAAGTCAAGCACTCTATGGAGTACATACCTATTCAATGCTTAAAGCAACAATAAAAATGAAAAAGACATACATTTCAACACCTACTCGTATCATAAACTAGTGGCATTTTTGAAAAGAGCGTCGCCTGGTCATCAACCCAAAAAATCGAAGGTTTTCACTGCATCTGAAATTGAAAAGTGTGAAACGAAGCACCTGATTCCGTATACGTGTAAGTAAGTAACATAATCTAATACGTATACTATATTTGGCGGCAAAAGTAAGTAACATAATCGAATACGTATACGCATATCAATTTTATTTATTTATCTAATACAATACTTTTTACGTTACAGGTTGTTCTTATTATTGGTATAAACGGAGCATGTCGAACTAATAAATTAACACAACTTAATATCAACAATATTGAGAAACATTCAGATAACTTTATATTAACTAATTTACCTATCACAAAGACAAAAAGAGACCGCAACTTCGTCATTCGCAAGGAATATGTAACAATTGTTGAGAAATATCAAGCCTTACGCCCGCCTAACACTCCAATCAATCGATTTTTTCTACAATACCGCAACGGAAAGTGTATAAGACAGCCTAAGGGTGCCAATAAAATTGACAGTACCCCACGAGACATAGCAACATTTCTTAAACTTCCAGAACCCATGTTTTACACGGGTTTTTGTTTCCGACGAACTTCAGCCACACTTTTGGCCGATTCAGGAGCTCATCTCCTGTCCCTTAAGCGCCATGGAGGCTGGGAGTCCAATGTGGTTGTAGAGGGATACATAGAGGAATCCATCCAAAATAAGTCTAAAACATGTGAAGGCATCGTAGGAGCCATTACACTGAAAGAGCCTCAGTCAGATCCTGGGACTGACCCTTCTACATCAAAAATGTTCCGTTACGAAACACCTAGCGATCGCAATCTTTCGCCAACATTTACGCCAAGGTAATCCAATGAATAAGTACAACTATTAAGTATGACAGATAGTTTACATAAAAATAGTACAAAAGTCACTAACACCAACATTACAGTACCTAACAAAAATATTACACTAAACTTAAGTAACTGTAGCAACGTTACTTTCAATTTGTCTTAATAATACCTAAGTATTATACATACCTAATAGACTATTCTGTAATACGTATTAACCTATCATAATGGATTAGTTATTAACTAAACTGAAATAAAAGTGTCTTGTAAATGTGTTTTTTTTTTGCATTTAGTCATTTCCTCGCTGAGGTGGGATGAAAAGTTACGTGTTGTCTTTTGATTCCGTCGCTAACGCTCAGGATCCTAATTTTTAGAATCCTTCGCTTGCTCGGTCATCAAAATTGAGCACGCGGTTAAAAAGCAACTTTGCACTCTTGTATAACAAATAACTATTAAAGTTTCGTGTTACGTAATGTTAATTACTCAGTGCCGATTTCACCAATGATTCTGAACGCGTTCAGCACAACAAAAACGCGTTCAAGAGCTGTCAATGTCAAAATTGTTATGGAATATTGACAATGACACCTCTTGAACTAGGTTTAATAGTGATGATCGCGTTCAGTTTCATTGGTGAAATCGGCACTTGCTATTTATAGAATCAAGTTCTTATAGCTGAACACATCTGTCTATAACTCAACAGACATCTGTGCTGCTGGGGAGTTTGTTGCGCCATTTCTTCTTCCCAGCTAAAGCACTAAGAAGTGGTGAAGGGCGGGCGTCTCGGTGGACTGTCTTCTGTAATTTTGACGTTCCAAATACAGTTTCAATAAAAGACTTTTGATTTTGAACACTCTGTTCCTCTTACCTCTATGTATAGTACTACGAAAAACGGGAGTTAAACAACAGTACCGTTTAATAACTAAAGTTAAACATCATATTTAGTCGCCCTTGTAATTGCGTTAACAACCTGAAGTTGAATGTTACTAGCACGTCAGAAAACAATAAGTTCAATTTGGCTACAGACAGTTTTAAGTTTCAATTCACTTGAAATTGTTGTCGAAAGTGCTTTAAAGCAATTCCGAGATCAACTGTATGGATTAAAGAGCTGGCAAAGATCGCCTCTGAATGCGGCGTACTCCAAAACGTTCGACGAGAAAGTATTAGGGAGACCCATGTCATGTGTTATGTGATAAACGTAGCGCAAAATTTATAAGATTTATTCCATGAAATCACGTTTATTGCACCAATTTTATTAAACTGAGCAAAACTGTTTTGGTTTTTAATTACTTTCAAATAAAACACATCCATACAACATCTGTTGCATTCTTTTGATCAATTTAGCAGTGTTGTAAGCACATCACCTTCAGACAAGTAAGTAGGTATCTTGAGTGTGAAACTTTATAGGCGTAACAGTTTTAAAACAAATACTTACATAAATCTGCGTTGTCGCAGTTTCATATTACAGTTGAGCGTTAAATCGTGCGAGCTTTACTTACTACATAGTTTGAAGGTATAAAACTTACACTTTAAGAACAATTTATTTAAAACCCATGAATGACCCTCATTCTGAAAAGAATAAAGTTATATGAACAAATAACATTTAAAGAACTCTTTTGAAACTACTGAACGATTATTCCTTTTTAAATGTAACATTATTTTATATAGAAAGAAGATTAATTTTAACTCGCCCGATACCAAGTTCTAAACTTCTAACTCTTATAAAATCATTGTTACCGTTTGCGCAGGTCCAGCATTACGCTATATCTCCCCGCTGTTTTAGAGGCCGTAACCTAGATTATTGCCGACTATCAGATCAGAGTGTTAATCTAGCTAATAAAATCTGTCAACTACTTGTAATACAAATATAATTAATATTAACATAACATAACATCACACCTGTAATCACAGGAGGGTTAGGCATAGGTGTACCTATAGTACACCCACATTTTACCAGTTATGCTTAAGTACCATGTAAGAGAGGGCGAGCCTATTGCCATCAACCGGGCACACATCCAGACTCCGGGCTGCGACTGAGAAATTCTAGATAGAAAAACCCAATAACATTTTGCCCGACTTGAGGATCGAACCCAAGACCTCATGCTCAGCAATAGCTCTTACGACCACTAGATCAACGAGGCAGTATTAATTAATATTAATGGCCTAGCTTTTCAGGCAGTTATTTGCCATGTTCTTAGCAATGATAGTTGGAAACTTCGTCAATTTGTTATGATGGACGAAGTCGTTGGAACAAGGAAAGTTGAGCAAACGGTAACTTAGAACACTTTTAGTGGACTGGATAAAGACCATTAATAAAACTCTACCGCGGAACTTGAGTTTCCAAACTTAGAGGCGAAAGAAAAAAAAATTATGCCGCTACATTTAATAGCTTTTACTGAGAGTTGGCTGAATTCAAATATCCTGTGTAGTGAGTTGTTCGATTCTAGGTACACTGTTTACCGTCGCGATAGAATTTTCAACAATAATGCAAAAAAAGAAGGCGGTCTCCACAGCTCTTAAAACTGTCTCACGAGATGTTTCATCAGCCAGAGTCTACAGCTGGGAGAGTAATAACTAAGTCCTTTGGGTGTCTGTCAAATTAAAACTGCATGACATTGTAAAAAACATGACGACACACAAGCTGTGTGTGTGTCGAATTTACCTCCTTCAATAAAAGCAGAGTCATAGTCAAATTTTATGAAAAATGTCAGTAATGTTACAAACAACATTGAAGATATTCTAATCCTCGGAGATTTAAATATCGGATTTATTAAATGGTCATCTATAAATGGACAAAACCATTGTATTCCCAATAACTATAACAATACTTTATGGGATATGTTTGTTGAGGTTTTAGAAATTAACAGTCTTCGTCAATTCAACTACGTTTGTAACATTGACGATAGAACACTGGACTTAGTTATAAGCAATATGCTCAATCTTTATGTTTACCATACCTCTGACCTTCTTACTAGACTTGATCCTAAACACCCTGCACTGCTCATTTCAATATCACAAGGAAATACAAAATGTTTACGTTCAAAGAATAACTTCGCCACAATTTTTACAAATGTGATTATTCAAAAATCATGTCAGACCTACAAGCTATTGACTGGCATGTAGATTTTTCACACTCCGACGATATTACTGACCTAGTTTCAATTTTCTATGCAAAATTAAAACAATTGATTGACCAGCACATACCGAAACACAATTACAAAAATTCAAAATATCCTTCCTGGTTTAGTAAAGCGCTCAGAAAAAGTGAAGTATCATAGTAAATTTCGGAAATACAATAATCCTAGAGTCAAGTTACAAGCCGTTGTCATACAATGATCAACCAAAACTACAGCGATTACAAACATCATATTGAGATTGAAATAACAAAAGATCCTAAAGCATTTTGGCGTTACATAAAAAACAAACGAAATAATAAATCAGCGGTTCCAGCCACAATGCACATGAACAATATAGTAGCTAACAATGGAACTGACATTGCGAATCTCTTTGATTCTCATTCTTTTTTTGGTTTTTACTGACTCAAATAGCAGTGCAACAACAGATGTCCAAGAATCATTTGGATTGCTAAGTAATATAAAATTCGCATTAAAAGAAGTTCTAGCTAAAATAAAAACACTAGATACCAGCAAGGGCGCCGGCCCTGATTCTATTTTGTTTTTGTGAAATCGTGTGGTAGAGCGCTTGCAGGGCCACTGTCTTTCTTATTTAATCGGTCCTTAGAGTCGGGGGTATTCCCAAGCGAGTGTAAAAAGGCCAGCATCGTGCCTGTGCACAAAAAGGCGACTCCAGCGACATAAAAACATACAGACCGATTTCTATCCTATCCTGTTTTTCCAAGCTCTTTGAATGTCTCGTTTGCCCCATCATTACCAATTACTTGGATACTAAGCTTTCCGACTGCCAACACGGATTCCGAGTTGGGCGATCTGCAGAGACTAATCTTGTCCGATATTTATCCGACATATCTGAAGCGCTCGATGACCGACACGAAGTCGACGCAATATACAAGGACTTCAGTAGCGCATTCGACAAGGTGAGCCATGCCACATATGATAGCAAAACTTGAGCTTAGTAGTGTCCACGGATCGCTGCTGAGGTGGTTCGCATCCTATCTTATAAATCGCTCTCAGTTCGTTGCTGTCAATGGATATGTCTCTTACGAATTTCATGTACGCTCTGGAGTCCCTCAAGGCTCCCATCTCGGCCCAGTTTTGTTTTTGCTATTTGTAAATGACATCACAAGTCAAATCAAGCATTGTTAAGCTTTGCTGTTCGCCGATGACTTAAAGATTTATAGGAAAATCACAGGGTCTGTAGATACTACGCTCGTTCAAAGTGACTTAACAAATATTGAAAACTGGTGCATAGCTAACAATATGACCTTAAATGCGCAAAAATGTTTCTTCATACGTTTTCAAAATAAAAATAAAACTCATCCTTTTCTACTACTTACACACTGTGCCACGTGGAGTAAGGTATGTGAAATCCGGGATCTAGGAGTTCTGGTCGACGATGAACTAAGTTTTAAACCACACATCAACGACATTATTAAGAAGTCTGCACGATGCTGGGTTTTCTAAAACGGAACACCCGTGGCTTCCAACTAACAATGACCAGAATAGTCTTGTTCAATACCCTGCTGCGAAGTCGGTTGGAAAACGCTAGTGTTGCCTGGAATCCCTTCTATGCAGTTCATTCGCAAAGAGTTGTGAGAATCCAGAGAGTATTCACTAAACATCTAGCCTTTATATCCAGGAATATTAGCCATCGCTGTCCGTATGAGCAGCGCTTACACTTTTTCAACATAAAGACAGTGCGAGACCGACACCGAACGCGTGTTTTAATTTTCCTTTACAAAGTTCTAAACGGTTTAGTAAAATGTAGCGATCTTGTTGAGCGTATCCAATATTCAGTCCCTTCAAAACCTCCCAGACCCGTCACAAGGTTGTTTTACATCCCTTTCCGCAAATCCAATCTTGGTCTCAACGCTCCCTTGCTTCGAATGTGCAGAAATTACAACAGTTTCTGTAAATCGTCAGAAACCGACTTAAATGGTGTATCACTTATCAAATTTAGAAGTTCAGTCTCTGAGGTATGGGAGTGCATAAACTAATCAACAAAATATCACGTTCTGTCAATCCATGATTATGTTAAATAATAGATATCACTCTCACTCTTACCCTTTCACATTCCACCTCTCGTGGTAACATTTTAGGCCTTTTTAAATTAAGCACAATGCAAATATCCACTGATTTTGAATATAGTTTTCTGTATTTTATGTCTTCATATATATTTTTTTCTTATAGTTAATTACTATGTTGTTTTGTGGTGAATGCTATGTATACTATATAATAATACTATAATACTATATATTATGTATTAATGTAATGCTATATATTAATGCATACATACCAGTCCTTTTATTAAGTTATTGTTTTAATTTGTTTGTATGTACTGCTGTTGGTGCACCAAATAAATACATAAATAAACACATATACAAGGTATTGAAGATAACCGAGTCTGCTATTAAAGCTTTATTACGGAAGGTCATGTAGTACAATGTAAAAACGCATACTACGAGTAGATCTGAGCGTCCTTTTTTTCCGGGTTCGTTAGTTTCATTCAGGCAATTTTGAATTCATAGATAACTAATTTATTGTATTTTACTGCTGAGCATGAGGTCCAGGGTTCAATTCCCAGGTCTTACAAAATGTTATTGGGTTTTTCTATGTACAATTTCTCAGTAGCAGTACGGAGTCTGGATTTGTGCCCGGTTGATGGCAATAGGCTCGCCCCCTATTACATGGGACTTAAACATGCTGACTGACACTCTGCCTAACCCTTCTGGGATTACAGGAGTGATATTATTTAATGTTAGTAATTTAGCCCGAAAGTGTACACTTCTATAATGTGCTAATGGGCTGAAATCGTCTTCTAATTACCAAGACAACTCTTACCCTTTGTTTAGTAAAAAACTACCAAAATTTATTGAACTGTCAAAACTCAGATATCACAAATAATAAATACACCATGAAGTAATATTTATACGCAATCAAATATCACAAATATTGTTACAAGATGGCCACAATTTATTGGCTGCCAAGCTGTTTGTTATTGGCAACATTATTACTGCTATTTTAATACCAAAGGTGGAGAAATAACTGTTAATATAAAAGTTAGTAATGTATTTCGAAAAGGTAGTGGAAGCATGATATAAGTCCCGGTTTACGATGGTTATGTTATAAATCCCTAAAACCTGACTTGGTTTCTGTACGTAATTTTCAGGTGACCAATGAAATTTGGTAAAATTAGGTATTTCTGTTCTGTAGTTTTTTTTTTCTTTATTAGGTATTCGCGTTAACGTAGCTTTTTGTATGCACTTGTTTCTGTGACAAGTGTAAACTTTTTTTTAATTTTTTTTTTATTGGTTTTTGTACAATCGTTACAAGGTTCAACCGAATCAAAACAAGCTTCTATAAATATTTCCTATCAATGCTAAGGTAGGCCAGATTTCTTTCTAAAACTTCCATGTGAAATCTTTTTACAACCATTTGTTAGCATCGCTAGACCGAAACAACTACAAACTAACAGAACAAAATAGTCAAGAGTACAAAATAACAAATCAAAATAAATGACCGCACCAGCGTCGGTCGTTTATTCGACTATTCACACTGAAACTCTCCCGTTTCACCACTTTTATTTAGGTTTTAACAAAACCTCACTTCCATTTGTTTGTCAACTGCTTTTAGTATTAACATAACAAAAAACCGAGCCACTTAATCTTTTGATTTGAAACGCCATGGTTTTATGTTATTTGGTACGAGAGAATCGATTCAGTTCTTATACATTGCAGGGCTTGTAGATGGACCGTATTCTCGCTAAGGCTATTAACCTTGATCAAAAAAAGGACAAAAGTCGTCCAGTATCCGTGTACGTGGGTAAAACTGTGTCGTTTCACAGTAATGGGGGTTTTGTGTTGCATTCCAATCCGAAACAACCAGTTTTCCTCTACTATACAACACAGTTACATATAAAATGCACAAAATACTACAACGCAACATCCGCGGCTCGAAATAATTTATTTATTCGGGCGTTGAGCTTAATATTTTCGTACATTCCGTTTAATTAAATTCCTAACGGGACTTACATGGATTTTCCGATTTACGTTTGCTTCTATTTACATAAAATGATAACAGCATTGTTTTTCTCGATAGAAACCACAAGAAGCCATTTTAATGTTAGAGTCGCCAGCATTAACCATCACGTTCCAATTTTAATTTCCTATACGTACAAACTCGTTTTGAAGTTTCGCAACTACAGTTGTGGTCGTAAATAAATGTGAAATATGCCATCTCATTTGAAAGTAAACCAGGTCCGGTTGAATAATCCATAAATCATATTGTATGACTTTATGGCTGTTTGGTAGCCATTCCAGAATCACAATGTTACTGGGTAGGTGAACAGAAAGATGGTTTGGCGGTTCGTACGCAATTTATTTAACTGGTTACTTGGTTTGAACAGAATCTGGATAAGTGATATAACGCCGGCACTGTAAATAAATTGATACATTTCTTTTACAAAAAATATACAAGCCGCTGTTACCTCCCTTAAATTAATAATAAAGCAGTAGGTATCTTGTATGTAGGTACTTACTTATCTGTCACGAGTGGAGTAAATCCATTAATCTGCTAATAATAATTACATTAACCAGGAACTCCACACGAATCTCCAAAAATTACACGGTACGAGATAATTATTATTTTAATTTTATTAATATTTTACCTCTCGCGGGTTTACGAGTAGGTGTACTTGTATAATAATAACATGATGGGATGTTATGAACGTTTACGATTTAACGCCACGTAATTCTTCGGGCTGCTAAGTCTTGGTTGGCATTAGGTGTGTACCCTTCGGGATAAAAACGAGGCAAACGACAGAGCTGTCTTGAACCATACTGGTAGGAAAAATTTAGATGATCTATTGGCACGAAAAACAGAAGACCACACTTTGTAGCATCCTCCTAGAGATAATTTTGGAGTTAGTGTCATAGTAAAAGTGTTTATGAGTATTTTCACCAGAAAGAAAGTCAATAAATTTAAAGGCAAGGTATGAATCGGACTTGATTGAAGCCTTCATTAAACGTGTGATTTCACAACTGGTGAAATTACCCACAGTAGGTATGACGGGCGCACCTTGGGTAGTTTCGCTAAGACTCTAAGACTAGCTGATCTTTTACAACTTCTTTTTTGAGCTCCTCATGGACGAAGATAGCAGCATGTAAATCTAGCATAGCTAAAACACTAGGACAAGTCTGGAGTTTTTGTGATGTTGCATTAACACTATGTGTGTTTCAAAAATATCTGATTGTTGGTCCTCAAGACCGAGTTTCAGGCATAGCGGCCAATCTCAGCGGCGACTATCCTTTCGCGTGGGAGATATTTTAGTGCACAAGTGTATGCGCAAACACACGTACACTCTCTCTTCCCTCACTCTCATCGTCCGATGGGACAGCAATCCGACACGACCTGTAAGTGATGAGGCGCAGGAGCAACGACATTGTGCTTTCCGAGGAACCGGGGCTATCAAACTCCGGGCTGCTACCAAGAAATTCCAAATGGAAAAACTCAGGGATCACACCCACGCTCGACAGTCGCGCTTGTGACCACGAGACGTATACAATGTACATTTTAGCCATGTCACTACAATTTACGTTTTGGTAAAGACACGTAAGATTAACAAATTTGTAAATTGTTACGTGTAATTGTAAAGTTTTGTGGTTTAGGGCCCTGGTAGAAGGACCAAGGATACCTATGGAGAAGTCATAAAAATCTATTCTTCCTCTTGAGACATGTGGACAGCCACAGTATTATACCCACTACGTAGATATCCATATACTTAAGTATAAAGTGTTCATAGCCTGAATATTAGGAATATATTTCTTTCATTCGTTCATAAATTAAATTCGAACTAGCTTTCCATATTATCACACTGTATGAATATTTTATAGAAATCCTCATTATAAACCATATGAGAATGTATTTATACGAAGATATGATGAAGTTTCTAATAGCCTATAGTTTGTCTCCAGAGAGACAGAAAATTAATTTATCTGCCCTAGGTTAAGGCACACATTAAAAACTTTTATACTTATTAGAAAAAACTCATTTATTATTTTATTGTGTGCCTTACGACTGCGCCAAATAGGCTTAGTTCAGCATAAAATTTCTCGTGGCCGTAGGGACAGTTTACAGACTTATCTTCAGCCTTCAGCCGCAAACGCTCGGCCCAAATGTTACTACTTAAGTCAGACGCAAATATCTAGACTTAGGACAAATACGTGAGTGGATGGCCTAGTTGTGGCACCCAGTCACAGCAAATTTGTGTGTTTTGTGTGAGTCAAAGCATGTTTGTGCGTATGACTTAAAACACACACCGAGGATGCAGTTACTAGAGCCGCGTCGCAACGTTCGTGGTGCACGTATGAATTGTTATCTGCCCCTCATCAAGGAAGAAGACTTTTGGCCGCAGGACGTGGTGTTCCGTCGCTTTCGTAGACATGTACAAGACAGCACAAAGCCAAGCTAGTGCAAAGTGAAGTGCTACTATCATAGTCTTAAGTCTTATTTATTAACACAAGATTTGTTTATGATAAAATATGTAACTTTAGGTAAAAGTATGTGGAACTATGGGCCTGTGTCGCCTGAAAACAAATGGATTATTTTTATTTTTTATTATTTAAAAATACTTGTGTAAGAATTTATTTTACTTTCTAAACAGGTAGCAGCTATGTACTAGATAGTAAAGTTTCCTACCGATATGCCCTACGTCTTGATTAATAACCTAACATTTTTCTTACCTACACTATATTGTAACTGGCATAAAACAACGTAAATATTGTCGAAAAAACCACAGCGATAAAACAAGCCAATAATCTATTTATTACATGGAACAGCACTTAGCTGAGCCACTTTTGTGGAACACCCGTTTTACCTTCGATGGAACATAAATCAATCAATTACCTTGTGTTTTGGACACTACAATATTAGAACTTAAGGTTACTACGGTAACGGTATGGGCTTAATATGTTCTATTTTTGGACTAGAATTGAGGACGTCGGTAAATCCAAGTATTTGTTGAATATAAATTAACGATAATGGTTTTATTAATATAATTACATATTTCACAGTGTCCATAACTGGCAAAATGTGCTCTGCCTAACCCTTTGGCGAATACTGAAAAGTAAAATAGTAAATACAGAAGTTTTGATTACCAACTACTACAAATAAACATGTTTTCACCAATTTATAAACCAAGAAAAAATTGAATGTCATTTTATAAAAAACAATAAGAAATTTCTATGAAAACTTAAGTCATATTTTTACCAACAAACAAGGCTATATTTGCGAATCCTATGGCCGGTAAATACAAAATTTTGGCGCCTATAACGACCCTATCCAGAAAGTTGGCGACTTCAATCTTATAAAACCAACAACTGTCAAAACAAAATTACAGAAAAAAAATTACAGACAAATCCTATGAGTTTATATACTACATAATACTATTTAATAAGTTAACTTTTTTTTCAATATAATATTACTAAGTAACATGAAAAGTCAGTAGTTGGAGTTCTTCGCTGAAATATATTAATATTGGCAAAACTTTTCATGGCCTTTGTTTTTGTTGCTACAATGCGTGTTGTTTCAAATAAAAGCAATTCCATACAAGGCATTAACCTTGCATAAAATATTGAACACACAATATTAACCTTGAGAGCCTTACGTATCAAGACATACCTCAATAAGCTTCTTCCTAAACCTTTTACACGGCGTCAAACATACATTATTTGGGATTACGGCAGAGATCCAAAAAAATATTGAGGTACCAACATGCACCCAATTCTGTAACACAGTCGTATTTACAGTGGCTTTCATTGTATACTTAAAACAATATTAACACATTACGTTTAGTTGTTGATCAAACGAAAAGCGTTCTAACATGGATTTCGTGATATTGTCAGAGCGATTGTGATCCCGAGTGTGTTACACAATTAGAAGTTACTGGAAAAAAAACATATAATTTGATATAGTTAGTACACGTGTTCCGATTTATTGTCCCCGGGGCATATACAGGCTACCGGAGCGCTTCTACGTGTATTAACGAGGCTTGGATCGGATTTTATGAACAACCTATATAAAAAGGGTCTCGGGCGAGAGAACCCGTAAAAACATAATAAATTAGAAGAGATTCGTGTCTTGTTTGCTATAATAATACACAAAATAAAACTCTCTACTTCTTTACTACGAGATTAATTATTCACAATTTTTCTCGTATTTCTGGGACTTTTCGCAGGAAATCCCGCGCATTGAAAATGTGTGGAATTACATCATAAAAGTCGGTTAGTAAACTTTCAACGTTGACATGCTTCCTCGAAAGGATTTGATTTGCAAACGAAATGCGGTTGCACGTTTATCATTTCCTTTGAAATGCGAACACACACACGACACGTTTCTTATTTTCAGCCCAGTGTACCGTTGTATTTCGCCGTCACACTGGGCTGTCACCATTTCCATTGCTTTGTCAAAGTTACCAGTATCTGGTCGTTAAAATCGCAACATATCGGGTTTTAGTAAAGTTCATCTTTATATAGCGTAGAGCGAATACGTTCGAGGATCTTTCAAAGTAGCCCCAATTTCAGACAAACTTAAAGAGACTCCGTTGGTATGGACATATAATGCGCCGAGATGACAACTACTTCATGAAGACCGTTCTTTATATTGACGAAGATATAGCGCTGTCCACAGTGACGTGACGATAGCTTCGTAAACATGTGTGGAGGTGTAGTTTAGTTGTAAATGTGTGCGTCTGTGCACAGAGCAAGGTGTAGTTTTGCATGCATCACTGTATTCTTCACAGCGCTATGTCTTGATTCTTTATTTGGATCGACCCTGAGACAACCCTGGACCGACGTTCCTGGCGCAAATGCACAAGGAGGCCCGACCCCAGATAAAATGGGAACAGCACCCTAATTGCGTAACACATTTTCGTAAACGATTACGACTAATCTGTTTGATTTTGACGGTTCAAGAGCATTCATTGCATTCTATACAGCATGTAACAAAAACCCTGTCCGATCCTGAAGGGTATTATTTGGTATCGTAGTGAGTACACAAATACGTAATCATTTAATGGATACGAGATAATTATTTTTCCCCAACGAAAACAATTAATTTAAAAAAATTAAAAATAATCATACCAAAGGCAACACTGATCGCTCGACAGGGTTCACCAGAGTTCACCTACAGTTTCGTGTCAAAGAAGCCGCCTGAGCGCGGCGGTCCTTTGTCGCATGCCGCCAAAGAAACGTAGGACTAAAGAAATCTACGTTTTGCCTACGCGTAGGTATCAGCTGATATTTTATTGTAGGCTTACGCACAATGACCCCGATTTCTGACCTTCTGTTTATCAAGAAACAATTATTATTGAGTTAATGTGATGTGCTTTTGGCAATGTACCCACTGTAGGTATCAGTTTATTAAAACATTTACTTGTTAAATACCTCTATCTATCTAGAACCTTAGTACACATTCGACACCTTTTTATTAAATTAGCACGTACTCTTCGCAGCGCACATGTGTACGATTTGAGTGACTCGAAAGCTTCCACAATCCGAGCTGTTACTTCGATTTCCGAATCACACATACGACATTGTTCGCGATACGATAGCGGCACGTACGGACATCCGATCGCAAGCTATCTCCACGTGAGACTGGCGAAGTGTCCAAACAAGTAGCGACCAGTCGGCTACATCAAAGGATCGAGGACTCGTTATGAGTACCTACAGCGCGGCTAATGCAGGGCGGTGTCCTTTGAAATAAAATAGGCAAAAAATAAAAGATTTCGCCGGCCGGTGGAGTGTTGTCAACTTATGAAAATTTACCATATTTAGTGTTACATTTCGCATGTTAACTAAAAATAAAAAAATCAGTGGCTTTTGGTTTTTATGAGTTAGATTTTTTTTACTATTTTTTCTAGTACGTATGTTAAACCAGGAATACGCCGAATTAAGATTACAAGACATAGAACATTAAATTAAATTATTTGCCATATGTATAGCCACGTCAATCTTGAAGAGAGTAATTTGTACCGAATGGTAGTAGCAACTTTAGTAAGATATTTATTTAGTTACATAACATACATAATCAGACAATTATGTTCCCACTGCTGGGACACAGGCGTCCTCTTTATGAGAGGGAGTGGGCCGTAATCCACCACGCGGGCCCAGTGCGGGTTGGTAGATGTCACATATCTTCGAATTTTTGGTTCTTAGACATGCCGGTTTCCTCAAGATGTTTTCCTTCACCGTTTTGAGAGCAGTGGTGATGAAATAATTTACACAAAGTAAATCGCCTGTCTGGGTTCGAACCTGCGACCTACACCTCGTAAATTTTCTTTTGCCATTATACGAGGGCGGGTCAATAAGTCCGTGACTTTTGAAATAAAACACAGATTTTTTTGATAAATAAATGTTTTATTTTTCAACGTAGTCTCCCTTGAGCTCTATACACTTTGTCCAACGCTTCTCCAATTTTTTTATCCCTTCCAAAAAATATGATTTGTCGAGGTCCTCAAAATAGGCCTTTGTTTGCGAGATGACTTCATCATTGGAGTCAAATCTTTTTCCACCAAGCCATTTCTTCAGGTTTGGCAACAAGAAGTAGTCACTCGGAGCCAAATCTGGAGAATAGGGCGGATGAGGGAGCAATTCATAGCCCAATTCATGGATTTTTGCCATGGCAACTGCACACCACTGTGTGCACCCTTGCATTGTCTTGGTGGAAAAGAACTTTTTTCTTGGCCAAATGAGGTCGGTTTTTTTTCAAATCGTCATTGAATCGGTCCAATAAGTTGGCATAATATTCCCCATTGATTGTTCTTCCCTTTTGAAGGTAGTCAATGTGGATTATCCCGCGTGCATCCCAAAAAACCGTCGCCATAACTTTATTGGCTGACAAACCCACCTTGGCCTTCTTTGGCGCCGATTCACCCTTAGAAACCCACAGTTTTGACTGCTGTTTGGTCCACGGTTACAAAACGGCGCAAAAACTCCTCCATATTGCGATTAAACAACGCCAAACCTTCCTGTGAAGTTGTTACACGATTGCGTTTGTGGTCGACTGTGAGCAAACGCGGCACCCATCTTGCGGAAAGTTTTCTCATGCCCAAGTGATCATTCAAAATTGAAACCACTGAGCCATGCGAGATCCCTACGGCTTCCACAATCTCTTGCACTTTCAATCTTCGGTCGGCCAACACCATATCGTGAATTTTTTCGATTGTTTCGGGTGAAGAGACCTCAACTGGGCGTCCAGGACGTTCGGCATCTTCAGTGCTTGTACGGCCACAACGAAATTCAGTAAACCACTTTTTTACCATTGAAATCGATGGTGCAGAGTCCCCATAGTATTTATCAAGCTTAGCCTTGGTCTCGGTAATGGTTTTTTTTCGCAAAAAATAATGCTTAATAAGCACACGAAATTCACTTTTTTCCATTTTTTCCTCAAATTACTGGGCAGTCTGATAAAGATAGCTGTCAAACACAAACTAACTGACGCAGCAAGTTCAAATGTTGACAGGAGTCAACTGACAGATGCCTGTTGACTGGAGTAGTGTTGCTTTTTCAGTAAAGAGGTCAGAAATTCAAAAAGTCACGGACTTATTGACCCGCCCTCGTATAAGACTAGCTACTCCCCGCGGTTTCACCAGCATAAATCTTGATCCCGGATAAAAAGTACTCTATGTGTTAATCCAGGTTGTAAACTATCTGTGTGCCAAATTTCATCCAAATCCGTACAGTAGTTTTTGCGTGAAAGAGTAACAAACATCCATCCATACTCACAAACTTTCGGGTTTATAATATTAGTAGGATAGGATAAGCCAGACGACGTAAAAACACATGCCTATGTACACAAGTATATGTAATTTATTTATGACAACATAACCAGCACCTGGTCTACTTCATGATCGTCTAATTACGTACATACTCGTGTAGGGTAAAACTATAACATTTTACGGTCTGTATGTATTTATAAACTTTTTTTGTAACCCTCAACACCCAGGAAAGCATGTAACAAAAGAAAGGAGGCCAATCATGATGATGATGAATGGCGATGGGACAAAGTAACCCAATTACGACAGATTTTTTTTTGCACATGAATTAATAAAGTAGTCATATCAATAATAGTTTAGATTTGCAACAGGTTTGCTAAAGCATTTTAGTTCTACGTTATGAACACAACGTTTCCTAATTGCATGCAGTGGCCTCACTGTGAGTTTATTTTAACCGTCTCGAATTAACGCATCGACCGCGGAGCGCATCGGAGCGCAACCTTCGAATGGTTAATGGCCAATCGGAGCGCCGAACGCGGTCGATGCGTAAAGTTGAAATGGTTAAAAGAAACTCGCACTAGGGCCTCAATTCAAACTGTGACTGCCGTACAAGCAATCTGTCGACAGCAACGTATTCGAATAAAAGGGATGATGACAACTTTTTATATTTTTCACATAAACAAAAATGTTTCAATTTTATAGTGACGTCACGACTATGTAACTTCATACTAGCGCCATACATTATCCGTACCGCGCGACAAGGATGGTAACAATCACCTCCAAAAACTTGTAAAGAGTGTAGCTTCTTCATATTTACATCGATTTAACAGATTTTTTCGATTAACTCATTTTTACTATGCCTGCTTTAAAATTACATTATTATTTCGACTATTTTTATATTAGTAATCATCCCTATTGTCAGCGAATCAACTAGCACTGTTGCCTGTTACAGGTGAAATTAAACATAAACCCGAGCTCGATCGATAGTACAATACACATATATATATATACATACATATATACACCCATGAGCAATCTATCTTACCTGAAGGACTAGAAACTATCATAAGCAAAAGTACCTACGCAGGGATCGTATCAGGTGGCGTTCTGTCATTTCTGCGTCGAAACGACAGAACGCCACCTTAACGAACGAACGAACGTTCCTATGAAGACGGTGTAACTTTATGTCACATCCATACACTTTTGTAAAAACCATCAAAACCCTTACAGGTTTTTATCTAGCCTCTGCAATACGCTACCATATTACCTAAGTACTCACTGTAGCAAATCAAATAAACTAACCATACCTGTTGTCAAACGATTGATTACAAAAGTTTGAGTTACGTCCCAAATATTTACCTGGTACTGTATATAGCCTGATATAAGACATAGGTGTTACAAAGCCGCTCATTATCCTTTACGCTAAGGTAAATATAGATTATATTTCCATTAGCATCCATTCCAAATCAACGAGTTTTTTAAGTGATATGATTCTTTAGACTAACACATTCAATGAGTCATTGTTTTTTTCGCAGACACGGTTAGATTAGACGGTGAGACAATGAGAAAAAATAAATCACGAGTTTTCTTCATAAAAACTTTGAGCCACATAATAATGGAATAGAAAATGAAACTCCGCAATTGATTATATTATATGAAATGAATGCGGGTTTTCTATTGAAATAAAATAAAGTATTTACATGAAGTTTTTATAAAATACTAGCTAAAAAATTAAATTAAAAAAAAGATGTTGGCCGCTTCTCAGACCTACCCGATATGCACACAAAATTTCATACAAATCTGTCCCGCCACGCGCCGTTTAGGAGGAGTTTGGTAACAAACATTGCGACAAGATAATTTTATACATATGTATATTAGACTAGCTGACCCCGCAAACGTTGTTTTGCTTCTTTTTTTTCTTGAAAATGGATGTTGGCCGTTTCTCAGACCTACCCGATATGCACACAAAATTTCATACAAATCCATCCAGCCGTTTCGGAGGAGTTTGGTAACAAACAAGAGAATTTTATATATTGGTAGATTAAGCTGTTAAAAGTAGTTACTCGTTGTGGATGCTGTCAGGGGAGAACAAAGGCTCAAATACTCACAGAGAAGTTGATTAATGGGGGCTCTAAAGGCTCTCGTTTAATCTAACTACATCATCATTGCCATAATCATATTTTATATAGCCTTTCATCCTAATTTCCTCCAACTTTATAGTGTAAGTTTGTATATTTGTAACTCAATCACGCTTTATTGGCTGAATGGATTGACGTATATCATTAAAATATGATATTATTTATTTTAAATTAATTAGTTTTGTTGATGATAACTGAATAAATCCTAGTTTTTTACATACTATTAATTTCCATGTACCTACTTACGGCCGACCCCAATAACCTATTTTCAGTGAGAGACAGATCGCTATTGATGTGTCTATAGTACACATATATATAGTAGGTATCAATAGATATTGTATCAAATTGTTGCCCGACATGACGCGTCCATGTGATTTTTGTAACTATTATTAAGATCTTGTACTGTATACACATAAGATATGCAATAAAGATTTGAATTTTAAAAACAAATTGCCACCAGAAATAAAATCCTCTACAAGTTTACGAATTTTCAAAACTCAGTTAAAATCTTTTATTATTGACAAAGTTTAAATCCGCTCTGCACCCTAATTGCGTAACACGTTTTCGTAAACGATTACGACTAATCTGTTTGATTTTGACAGTTCAACAACATTCATTGCGTTATTTACATTGTTGAGCAGAATTTGTTATAGAACTTATGAAGCAATGGATTAGTAATCTGTTTCCAAACGATTTAGATTCCGATTTATTGTGTATTACGCAATTAGGGTACAGGTTTATGTTTGTAACTTACCCAGAAAATTTTGATTTTTGTTTGTCATGAATCTTTCTGCTACCTTCAATGTCTCGTTATGTTCGTTAATTATTGTCTTATTTTAATGTGTGCGTGATAAACTAGCTCTGCGCACGAATGTCATCAATATAAATAGTTAAAATATTTCTTATTAAGTGAAATTTGTAGTATTTTTTGGAGTTCATAAAGATTCTTTAACCATAAATTTGGATAAGTTTTGGCACACAGGTAGATTAAGACCAGCAGACCAATTACCTAAAACTTTGTAACAATGCGAAGGATTTTGAAAGCAATTCTTATTCCATTCTTTTCAAGCTTATAAACACATGTTCTCGGCAACGTAAACAACGGAACGAATCTGGTTAAATAGTCAAAATGAGAGGCATTATATATTTGTTAATTAAGAAAAAAACGCAGACACAAAAAAAAAATAAGCGGGGTAAAATATGCGTAACATCCACGCAAAACGGCCATTGAAACGGATGCAAGACAGAGCTGCCCCAGCGCTGTTTGGCGTGTTACGGAATTTCCTCGCAGGATTCAAATATAGCATATTAAATTTTGAGTACAAGTTCCTTATGGATGGTAGTGAAACCGCGGCAACATCCTATATATTATAAATGCAAAAGTCGATTGCGTTTGTAAACTTGAATATTGTAAGACGGGTAGAGAACTGTACAATTTTATTTACGCATAAACCAACCTTGTTACGAACATTCATTGCAAATGTCAAGTTCGCCATATTTTAAATAATACTGACAATGTTTTATAGGACATGGATGTTCTGCGAAATATCTGAAATCTAATATATAAAATGCGATCATCATAACAACTTGTGTGACTGTCCCCGTTCTCGTCCGACACGTGTTTAATGAACGAATAAAGTAATTATATTAAACGTACAGTGAGGGTTTTTTTCTTATGATTGAAATTAAATCTCCTACACTCCTACACGAGGACCGTGGTATAAATGGATAGGTGACGAAAAATGCATATACAATTATTTGCAATGGTTTGAAATGCAAACTATTTTTGGATTAAAATGCTGTATGGTAAAAACAAAAGCTAAGTTTAAGCTGATAAAAGCGTTTAAAATAACAACGATGTTGAAGAAACTTTACCTGAATTATAAGTTTTTTGAGAAAAAAATGCAGAAAATCCCTGCAGCATACTTAACACTATTAAAATTACAATCTTTCAGTAAAGAAAATCTTGTCACACAGTTTTCAGAAGCTAAGAAAACAACAAGCAAGTTAATAGCATACATATACTCTGACGAACTCGTGTATTAATTATATTGATAATCGGATACTGCAGCACGTGTTCGAAGTTCGTTACATGTGCTATTAGATGATCGATCGTCTTAAATGGGCATATTATCAGTTGCTGAGCAAACACGTAGGCTTTAACAACCTCATCGCCTCTACGCTAAAATATTGCTTGGTGTACAATCACTGGTTATCCAGCAGAGTATTAGGTTTGAATTAATAGAAATGCGGGAATAAGAGCCGCTTTTACAGCCTTCGTAAAGTAACTAGATTAGTTAATATTTTTTTTAAGAATTTGTATGTAATTGTCTGCCCAATGAGTTAACCAAAACTCGGAAGCTGAGCAAACAGTTTATCGAACTACTGAATTACTTTCGCAGTCCACAGGTGCAATTTAGGTGGCTATCTGCCAGCCTGTCATTTTTAAGGGTACCGTAGTCAAGAAGGAACCCTTATTGTTTCGCCATGTCCGTTCGTCCATCCGTCCGTCCGTTCGTCCGTCTGTCTTTCCGCAAAGCTGTAGTTTGGCATTGATATACATATTAATCTCCCCGACAAGGGGGTAAAAAAAAAGTGTACACGTGAACTGGGAATGAATTGTTATTTTCTCGTTTATCCCATGGTGTGGAATGTCGTTGCAAAGGTCGTTTAAAAATATTGCGGGGAAAGCCATTTTTCCCCCTCACCTGCCAACTAAATGGTTGTTTTTGGATATGTGAAAAAATCCACAGCAGTTATATAATAACGAAGTTCAAACCCTACAGCTAAGTAAAACTATCACAGCTGCTTAACAAGTGAACGAGGAATAGTCGAACAACTTACATTTGCAGTTCGAATGTACGGAGGAAAATTTTTCAACTTCAATATTAAGTTTGTTCTTAGGATAAATTCATCCAACTACGGAACCTTTCATTGTGTGTGGTCTGACACGCACTGGACCGGTTTTTTAAATGATTTAAACGTACTTTACAACGTATACGTTATACATTGTAAAGCTTGACTTTTTAATAGTTTACAAACAAGAAGTTATTATATTGTTTGCCAATATAATGGCGCAGGCGCAGTATACTAAAAAAATAACGTTCAGTTCTGCCTCCGCGAATTGAAAGTGAACAATAAAACTCTCACCCACAGTTGCACCCACATGCCATTTTAAAGTTTAATACTAATAAGTTTTAATACTAGCATTAAGTCAAATTTCGTCCAAGCCCGATGAGCCTTTTTTGCGTGATTGACTAACAAACATGCAAATTTTCACATTTTAAATAATAAGTAGGTTAGGATAAGTTTATATTTCTCAGTAGCAGCCCGAGGTCTAGATTTGAGCCCGGTCGATGGCAATAGGCTCGCCCCTATTACATGGGACTTAAACATAACTGGCGAAATGTCGATCAACCCTTCCAGGAATACAGTCGTGATGTTATGTTATTATCTATCGAACTGTTTTGTCTCTTTCTGTCATGTTAAAATGAAGTTTGACAGAAAGGGACAAAACAGTTCAAAAGCCTATTAAGACGTTATGTATTTTCTGGAATTCCTACCCTCTGTGTTTCTGCCGTATAAATAACAAAAAGATTCCACTAGCAGGGAACCTTTCAACGCCTAAGGAGGATTCTACCGTCTACTATGTGATCATAATCCGTTTGGTCACGTTTTATGCCATGGCTGGACGTGACACTGGCTTATCCATCGAAATCATATAAACATACAAACAAATAAAATTGAAGTGTCTGTTAGTAATGTCAAAATAACAGGTTTTTAATAAATGCATTTAGAAGCATATACGGTACTTATAATCTATAAAAATATAAAAAAAACTGAAGCGTCTATTTGGTTTGTAATGTGAAAATAACAATGTGTTTGCTAAATGCATATGAAAGTAAATATTCGGTACTCATAGCAAAAATGTCTGTCAGTCTGTCTGTTTGTTCCGGCTAATCTCCGAAACGGCTGGATCGTTTTTGAAGCAATTTTCGCTGGCAGATAGCTGATGTTATAAGGAGTACTCAAGGTAGCCCACGTTCCTGTGGGATATCTTCCAACATCCGCGCGGGCTAAGCCGCGGGCAGAAGCTAGTCCAACACAAAACCGAGGAAAGCTTTCACCATTATGGTGTTAATATAACACCGCACAGAAAGAGAGTCAAAGTCGGTCTAAGAAAAAATGGCGTTTCCGCTGCATACATAAGACCTTTGCATAATCTTTCAACATGATTGGATATGTTAAATCCGGAAAAGGGATCAAGGATGGCCGCGTCACTGTTGCCAAAGCGATAATACTTTATCTCTCAAACCGGACATTTAAAATGGTTGCGCATTTTATAATAAATCATGGCTGTGGAAAAATCCAGCCCTACGAGTTACTGTTCGACCCCAAATTGTTAGTGTTTGAAACAAGATTTATCTAACAGGCGGCCATTTTAAATTGAAATCCCTCTTGGTATTGTACTGATAAATCTTCTGGCAATAGGAATTTCAATTTTATGTCCATTGACTAAAAACCCGAATATTAGACTGTGTCTGATCAGTTTAATAGTTTTTAGTGAAAATGAGTCCTCCACTTTTTCTTTTGCTAAGCTTGATTCGATTCGATTGCTAGGTCGGGCAAAGAGTTATTGGAGTTTTTTATCAGGAATTCCTCAGTAGCAGCGCGGAGTCTGGATTTGTGCCCAGTTGATGGCAATAGGCCCGAAATATGTGTGTACTATGGGTACACCTCTGCCTAACCACGCTACTAGAACAGTATGGGCAGGTAAATTTGATGTACCCTGAATAAGCAATGTTTTCTTATGTGCCCAGAATAAGCAATTATTGTTGATGTTACCAGAATAAGCAATTATTGTTGATGTTACCAGAATAAGCAATTATTGTTGGTGTTACCAGAATAAGCAATTATTGTTGATGTTTCCAGAATAAGCAATTATTGTTGATGTTACCAGAATAAGCAATTATTGTTGGTTTTACCAGAATAAGCAATTATTGTTGATGTTTCCAGAATAAGCAATTATTGTTGATGTTACCAGAATAAGCAATTATTGTTGATGTTACCAGAATAAGCAAAATAAGCAATTATTTTGGCGACCGAACGCTTGATAAAAGAGTACCCATTCCTTCTCAAACGATTGCCTGCTGATATAAAAAGTCAGAAAATAAAAAGGCAAATTTACCAAATTACTAAATCTGTTATTTATTTATTTATTCACAAGGCAACTACAACAGGTGATAATCACAATATATCACAAGGTTCACGTTATAGGTTTCTACCTATTTCTAATTATATATTTCTACCTAATTCATTTAAATTTAACTCTGTGATGGATTTTGGAATTTTGTTATAAATTTATAATAAACATAACGTCAGACAGAGGTGTACCTATAGTACACCCATCTTTATTTAACACCACCAAAAAAAAAAAAAAAAACTTTGAACTCAGAATATGCTTTTCCACATTAGGGTTTTGGCTCTCCATCCGGGTAACATATAATTCCGCCTGTTACAGTTAACAGTACCTGATAGGTGAGAAAACTAATGTGCATTTAACTTAACAAATAAGGAAGTTTAATCAATATACAGAGCCGGTAGTGTCTGAATTTTGTGTTTTTTTTTATATGGTTTACAACTGTCCGTTACTTGTAGTCTAAACATGGCTTTGGTGGATCGCTTTTGGGCTTTAAAAGCCGCTTCTGTGTGTAGAATTACCCCAATGAATAGAATTTTTCCGATGAGACTCAATGAATTTTTCACAATAAATACATTAAAATTGATAAAACGGAAAACTTTGATGTGTCGTCCTGCCTAACAGATGTCATGACGTGCACATTTTATGTGTCTATGTCGTTCTGTACCCTAATTGCGTAATACACAATCAATCGAAATCTGAATCGTTTTGAAACAGATTGCTAATCCATGCTTCATAATTATAATTCTGCTCAACAATGTAAATAACGAAATGAATGTTGTTGAACTGTCAAAATCAAACAGACTAGTCGTAATCGTTTACGAAAAATTGTTACGCAATTAGGCAGCTGGTTAAATAAACAATACATTTGACACTTTTTTTGCAAAACGCAAAACCAAGATATTCTGTTTATATCGTAGGAATTTGGTATTAATATCTGAACCTAGGTGCCAGTAGGTCTAAGGTCAGTTCATTAGGTAAAGGTGAAGGAAAGGTGAAACATGACCCATGCGAATGAACAGCTGACGTAGAATACCTAAAGCCACCGTAATAAACACCTAACAGAAGGTATTTCGATACCTTTATGTTGGTTTAAACAACTATTTTCTCATGACTTTAGCAGCTATCATCCCATTTTTTTAAATAATATACATTAAGTTAAAAGACTATTAGCAACTCTATATACCTACTTCCAAGTCGATTGAGATCGTCCGGTCTGCAGCAAGTGCAAAGGCAACAGATAGAAATCCGACGACAAACGAAACACGAAGTTTGCCGAGGGCCATCAAGAAAATAGTTGTACTGTACTTAACAACGCCATTGCATAATTTCTTAGAAGAGATGAAGATACTTCAGTACTCACATAGTTTGCCCTCGAGCCCTGTACCTGTGTAGGTAAATAACGATGTACCTATAAGATCGCCCCACTACACGGAACTCCCTGTAGTGGGGCGATCATATTCCCGTGTCACTCAAAGTAAGCGTACGATTCTTTAATCTCCGGGCAATAAACTGAGGATTTTCTGTCCGAAAAACGCAAAAACTCTACCGAGATTGGAGATTGATCTCTTGTATGGCTGCTACCATAATATTTTGCTTTAAAAGAACGGGCATGAAATTAAATGGACAATCCATATAATTTCATGCCCGTTCTTTTCTATGGGACTATAATACGCTTCGGAATGGTCAACTGGCTTCATCTTTCTGACTGACCGGCTGCTTGGGAGTTCAAACGTACTGATAATTGGTTTTAATTAAAAAAGTACTTTGAGTTTGAGTAAGCTCAATAACAGTAGGTAGTTTGTAACCAAGATACTAACAGAGTGACATCACCATCGAAGCTCGTTGGTCAGAAGTCAGAACGCGTCGTGTTCCACATTAAAGGAACTTAATTCATATTCAACGCCTTCATAAAATGATACAGCATAATAAATAAACCATGTATTGTGCCCTGATGTTGGAAATCCTTTTGGTTCAATATCGAATTACGTAAAAATCTATATTCTTTCTCAGACAACTTTTTCCTTACATTTGGACTCTTTTGGTACGTTTGAGCTGTTTCTTAGCAACAAATTGTTATGTGGCTATATAATAGTATCCATCACAATTTGTTGCTAAAAAAACTTCATATTTTTTCGTTTGACTTGCATTGTTTATATTTTTTCTCCTTTGTAATAACAGATGCAACCTAAAACAAACACATCTCCGATTGTCAGTGATAATATTTATTTCAATGAATACCTGATCATCTTAAACACAATATACAAGCTTACACAAAAAAACGCATTATGTATAATATAGTAAGGGTTAGAGCTCATTGGGCATACAAAAATCCTGCGCATCGCAGTCAATTGGAAAAGTATCCAAAAGAATGTTAGTGACAAGATTGACATAAAAGCGGTCATGTTAAAAGAAATTTTAAATCACAACGATTGTACAAATCAAGTGAATCATAGGTAAATTTTATTACAAACTTAGTATCTTAATGCAAAATATCAATGGGAAAACCACAAGCGGGCATCGATAGCAAAAGAAGCGATAGGCGAACATTCTCGGAATCGCCATTAGTCTTGCAGGCGCCGCGTACCGATCGATTTTATCATTTCCAAGGGCCCGCTTAATCTTCTTGAATAATACTTTTTCACTTGAATACTCTCTAAAGTGACATTTCAAGACGAAGTATGATTAAAATTGAAGGCATTTCTTGTGATAAAACTTAACTTTCTTAGTTAGTACAAACACAGAAATGTTCTGTCGACGGCCGGTCGAAATGTCAAGCAATGAGAAAGTCAGACGGTTTGGTTTAGTTCATTGGCTAGTATAAATCTAGGTATTTTAATTTAATTATTGCAAAACGAAACTAAAATAAAAGGTGCTTCGAATAGTCTTGCTTTGGAATTTCTAGACATTTATTGAATGAATCAAAACGAAACGATAAAGTTTTATTGAATTAAATTAATGTAATTCTACCAACTTTGTTCATAATATACGTCTATTTGCTAAGGAGAGCCTGAAACTGATAGGCCTATTTCTATAAATACTCTTTTGTCTCTAAAATAACCACACATGTTTCAGCTAGACGAACGTCCATTAAAGAGGTATATAACACTTCATATACTTGGTATCTTGTATATTAGTGTCTCATACTAGGTGGTCTTTCCGACAATACAATAACTACCATAATAGGTCAGTAAAAAGGCAATATGAGTCGTAAACACGTCATAGAGATTTATTTTGGTCTATAAAGTCAAAAAGGCTATTCTTCCTTACACTTATTTATGTCATCGTTTATTATTGTGAAGAATATGGACACGTTATTATGTAGATACTTACTTTATGTTAGAAGTGTTAGAAAAGCATAAAAAATTACCGATAAAGTTTTCTACAAAATAGATAAAAGCACCAGCTACTTGAATTGAAAACGTTTCCGTCAAATGCCGTCGGACCTCAAACGTTTCCATCCGACATACGATAGATGTTGAAAAATATGTATCCAATAAAGTTAGCTATTTTGTGTTTTTCTATACTTAGATAAGAGACGATAAACGCCTCCATCACTATGACTTCCTACGACATTCATAACGACAACATGTTCAAAGATCACTCGTAAGTAATACTCGTAAATCGATTTATTTTTATATCTCAAGAAAGAGGTGAAAAACTATCATGCTGAAGCAAACTTCGATGACAATTCTCGCTGTGTTATAATAAAAATAAAAAAACTGACACGCTTACCCATGCGGTGAGCGTGTCAGTTTTTTTTTTATTTGTTTTTTTTTTCACATGACACACTCCCGGTATTAGCTTTTACATTTAGTCCGACGTTCGTTACTCCGTGTTTCCTGTTTAATCTCACAGATTGCTCCATAGCAAGTTTTATTATTCTGTGAAATTGTAACTATGTAAGATGTCGAAGGAAATATGTCATACAAACTGCGATCACATAATGGAAATATGGGTAGCGCGTGATAAAGCTTCAAAGTAGTTAGTTAACTTTTTTTTAAACAATTTTGCTGCCAAACATTTTGCTGCAAAATTTATCAATGTTCGCACATGTTCCGATAATAAGGATGTATATAATTTAATCTTCTCTACATTATGTAAGATCTAAAATCGCATACAACTTTCCTTGTAAAGTACTTGTACCAGCCTATTTTAATGTTTAGCTATGTAACAGCACGCCTTGTTTCCGCGAAGGGTTGGGCAGAGGTGTGCCTATAGTACACCTACATTTCGCCAGTTATGTTTAAGTCCCATGTAATAGGGAGCGAGCGTATTACCATCAACCAGGCACAAATTCAGACTCCGGGCCGCTACTGAGAAATTCCAGATAGAAAAACCCAATAATATGTTGCCCGACTTGGGAATCGAACCCAGGACTTCATGCTCAGCAGTAGCGATTGCGACCACTAGACCAACGGGGCGGTAGCTATGTTTTGCTTCTAATTTCGCGTGGTAAGTGGTTAGACCCCTTTCCCCTCTACACATTTGGGTCAATTTCAAGAAAATAATACAACTCTATGTGTACGAACACAGGCTACCCGAATTAAAACGTACATAGCAAACCTACAGGTTGTATTTTCAATGGCTCATGGTTGTTTTTTTTTTCATCATTTTCTCAGACAACTTATGATGTCAATTGCGTCCTCATCTCCGCACTGAAAAGTAACGAGATAAAAATTCAGATAGGGTGTTGAATTTTTTAAACATAATTCAGTTTTTCGTAATTTTCATGTTTGATTTTTGAATGGTTTGCCATCTTTTTTGCTTGCTTTTAGGTAACAGTGTAAACACTTGTCTAAAGAATGAATGGAGTACATTGCTCTGAAAAATGAAATTGAAATGTACGGTTCACTGAAGTTTCGCCACAACACAGTAAAAAAAAATTTTGGTATACTCAGATGCCCTGGGCGCCGGGAGTCGCCTGCAGATTCCCGGCCACCGTAGGCGCGTGCTTACGGACGGCGAGCAATTGGTAGCTCGCCGTCCGGTAAGGACCCTGGTTGACGGCGCGTCGTGTTCCACGCGCGCCTCAAAGATATGTCAGCACATAGTGACGGGGTCCAACAGTGCCGATGACTCAGGGTCGCGGGATGTTTGAAAGAGATACCGTGGCCCTGGTACAGGCAACTGAAGGAACACGGGTGGGTTTAGTCAGTTTAGTTAGTAAGTCTTACACGAAGAGCGGTAGAAGACATGTGATAATTTGACAACCGAAAAATAAAAAATAAACGGATTAAATAAATTTAATTTTCTAGTAAAATTCCCTTTTGCCAATTTATTCAAGAAGAAATTAAGTAAGAATGCAATATGTAAAACGTAATTTTTTGCAAAGTTTCTTTTATGAGTTATGTTTATCATATTATTATACGTTATTTTCTTAAGTGAATTATTTGGCAAACTTGTTGTTCTTTATTGATGAAAATACAAATCATGATTTTGCTTAACGTTATTTTTCAAGTAAAGATTTGTAAATCATAAAAATTGTCGTTGAAATTGCGGGATACCGAAATGTTGGTACCCATACGAGTACTATACACCCATATTATGTTACGTATCATGTCTACAAGCAATATAATAATTAAACTAACTATGTTTATACTGTGCTTTAACTTGTGTCGTGCTACAAACCTATGTAGAGTCAGATATAACTCCTCAAAGAGTAATTAATTAGATTATCACACGCCACTGTGTCCACGTTAATCTCGAAGCGAAAAGATAGGAGGTACCTTTTTTAGGTTCATGTCATCCATGTTATTCGCAAAATTTACTAAAAATTGAAGCCACGTTTTTATAAGCCTCTTGTCATCCGTGCAATTATAAAAGTTAGCTAGGTATTATCATCCAAAAAAAAAGAAGTGAAAATAGTTGTAGAGGAAAAAGTGCTTTAATTTCGTATACAAAATTACGCCTTACGTTACATAACGTCACGCCTTGTTTTCCAAAGATACACACACACATAAAACACACAAACACATATAACACCCAACACACACACAAACACATACATTTTGCACATTATCATCATCAGTTTCTGTTCCCAAACTAATAGCCAAGTTAGAGTGTGTGGGCGTGCGTGGCCTGGCTTTGAAACTCTTTACTGACTACCTGACAAATCGCACCCAGCGAGTTTCAAATATATATAAACGACCTCTGTAGAATGTCTACACCTGATGGTAAGATCTATGTATATGCCGATGACACGGCGATTTTAATTCACGATCCTACGTGGGACGATGTGCAAGCTAGGGCTGAATCTACACTGACTTCCGTTATGACCTGGCTTAATCTGAACTTGCTGACGCTTCTTCGTGGGAAGTCGCTACGTCCCCGCAAGGGGGCGCGGCGAGCGGCTCCGGGGCTATGCCCCCCGGCCGCGGAGGCTTTACGTTGGCCCGTAAAAACGGGCCCCTCATCGTGTTGGCTACAGTGGCCGGTAAGGTGGTTGGGTGCGCGAGCAATGCGCGCCCATGTGAATGATTGCTATTTTGTTTCTGTAGGAGCGCCGCGACGCTTATAGTGAAACGTCGCTTTCTTCACGACATCCCGGCGGTCTGCCGCCGCCAGGTGAGACCCCTAGTTACCTAGGGGAGGCCCAGCGACGGCGACCAGCGACGGAGATGCCGACTCGACGCGCCTACAGAGTAGGTGAGTGGCCCCCGCCCGTCCAGATCACAGAGCTAGCCGTTACTGTCCGGGCTAAGGGGCCGTCATGAGTGTGTGGGCGGTATTGTAGTGTGTCACACCGCCCAGTGTCTACGCGGATCGCGGTCCGCACCGCGCCTCCGCGTGTGAGTTAAGGTGCCTGTATAGTGGCGGATGTCTGTGCTTGTTTACGCAACGCGCCTATATTAACCTAGGTCACGTTGCGCAACAGATGTGTGTTGTGTGTGTGGAGTCAAAGTGTCACAGGTAAGCTGCGTGTAACCTGAGTACAGCTTACCCGGGCGTCAATCCGGTGCGATGGGGGCATGGTCCGCTATCAGGTCGCGGGGCAGGGGTCGCGCGTCGGGGGGGCGCGCGTGCCAACTGCTGACGCTAAACCTGGATAAAACCTTTTATATACCCTTTGCGATCCGACGTAACAACCTACCCCCGAATACTTTTTCGATCACAGCTCACTCATGCCAAAATCGGCAAATGTCGTGCTCTTGTCCTGCAATTGTTAGAACTAATAACGTAAAGTATCTGGGGGTGCACATAGATGAGGGCTTGAGATGGGACAAGCAGCTTGATACTCTTACTACTCGAACTATCCGTCTGATACACATCTTTAAATCTCTGCGAGAATCGGCTGATTTTAACAATCTCAAGATGGTATATCTAACTTTGTTCCAATCTATCCTGGGATACTGCATAACCGTGTGGGGTGGAGCAGCGAAGACTTTTATTCTGAGAGTAGAGAGAGCTCAAAGAGCTGTACTTAAGGTTATGACCAGGAAACCGTTTAGATACCCCACAGTACTACTATATTCTGACTGCAAAGTTCTGACGGTACGTCAGCTGTTTGTTCTTTGATCTGTACTCAGAGTGCATGGCTGCCTACCCCTTCCTGACCCAAGCAAGCGAATATATGTCCCCTCTGGGGCACAGCACAAAACCTAAATTAAATATAATAAACTTAAATAAATTCAATATCAAATCTAAAATTACAGACTGGCTCATACAACAGGACTACGATAACACCGAATCTCTGCTGGCATACATCGCTTAACAAATCAATATTTATTATTCAATATTTAATTGGAACACTAAACGCTACACAAACAAACACCTCATAACACTCAACACACACACACCCATACAACACAACTAACATTTCACTCACAAACACGAACACACACACCTCTCTCCCATTCACATCCCTACTCTTTCTAAATTCCTGCATCTATCCATCCATCCATCCATGCTCAAATAAATCTAAAATTACTTACTCAGCTAACTCACATCTTTTTTTATATAGTAGATTGGCATCGACACTCGTCCATCATTTATTTAACTTACAGTACAGCTCGGTTGAATCACTGTCTCCTAAGATACAGGCCACCCCTAGTTTAGGAGACAGAATTTAATGTTTCTGGTAATATAGACAATTATTTCTTTCTCCCTTTGTGTCCATTGTTAGTTGATTAAGTCTTAGCATATACTACTATACAACCTGTGTCTATGTATAAATTTTTGGATCAATAAACGTATTATTATTATTTCGGTAAACAAATTTTGTTTCTTAGCTCTTTGGCTAGTTTAAGCTACATTAACGGGCCCAAGCCAAGTCAATGTAGCGTGTGTGGTGATTTTCGTGTTATTTACGTAGGATTAATGTTATGAGGACTAATTTCATTTTCCTCAATTTGCATGAACTTCCTAACTATTCTGCAGGTGTTTAAAATTGCTGCTTTTTGGAGTGTTATGTAAATTGTGTCTTTCAGGTCTATTAGTTTAAGGCTGTGGTGGAGGTGATTGGGTATAACACCCGTCGTGGAGACAACTATGGGTACCACGTAGACTTTTTCTTGCCTCCAAATTCGAATCACTTCTTCTTTCAGTTCAGCATATTTACTGATTTTCTCGCCTATTGTTTTTTGTAAATTATGTGTATTAGGGACTGCAACATCTATGAGGTATGTATGTGACTTTATTAGCTTTATCTAAAAGGGTTATATCTGGTCTATTATAGTGTACGGTCCTGTCGGTTAGTATGGCGCGATCGTAGTAGAGTTTGTGTGTAGTACTTTCTAAAACTGTTTGTGGTACGTACTTATAATAAGGAGTGTTTGTATCTTCTATGAGTTTATACTTAAGTGCTAGCTTTTGATGGATGACGTTTGCTACCTGATTGTGTCTGTGTGTATAGTCTGTTTGTGTGAGTGTTGTGCATGCCCCTGTTATGTGTTGTATGGTCTCTGCTTGGCTGTGACATTTGCGGCATTTATCGTTTGTTATTGTGGGGTCTTTTATGATGAATTTCCTGTAGTTTTTAGTATTTATGATTTGATCCTGTATTGCGATTATAAATCCCTCGGTTTCCGGAAATAAGTTACCTATTTTAAGCCATTTATTTGATGCTATTGTGTCTATATGAGGTTGTTCTAGATCATGGGGGTGCCGTCCATGCAGCACTTTCTTTTTCCAGTCTTCTAACTTTTGCTTATGTGGGTTTTCAATGCTAGTATGTTGTGTATCTATCTGTTCGTGTAAGTTAAGTGGGGTGTAACTGATATCGTTCATAACTACGGCTTTATGAATATTGCTTGTATGTGATTTAGACTGAAAGAATGTTCTTAGTCTAGCTATCTGCTTGTGCCAAAGATGATGAACGTCTATAAGGCCTCTCCCACCGTACTGACGTTTGAGGGTCAGTCTTTCTATTGCAGATTTGGGGTAAAGGTTATTGTGTTTAGTGAGTGTGGTGCGTGTTGTTCTCTCTATTTGCTGGATGTCAGTTTTTGACCATTTAATCACTCCAAACGAGTATGTTAATATTGGAATCGCATAGGTGTTCAATGCCTTTGTTAAATGTTTTCCGGAGAGCTGAGTTTTACATACTGCGATCACCCTTCTTTTATATTCAGTGATTAAGGTGTGTTTTATTGCTGTGTGATCTATTCCTTTGAGTTGTTTGTATCCTAAATATTTATATAAATCCGCTGGTTCCATAGCTGTGATTGTGTCTGTATTATTAACAAGATAGTCTCCCGGTTTTATTTTGCCTCTTACTATATGGACTGTTTTGCATTTATCTAAACCAAAGTGCATGTTTATGTCTTTACTGAATTCTGTCGTGGTATATATTAATTCTTTCATATCTTTTTCAGACTTTGCGTATAATTTTATGTCATCCATATAAATAAGATGAGAGATGACTGTTTCTTCTGTGGTATATTTAAGGGAATATCCGACTTTGCAACGATGAAGTAGGTGGGACAGAGGGTTCAGAGCGAGACAAAACCATAAAGGACTTAGAGAATCTCCCTGATAAATACCCTTTCTTATGGATATTTGTCGCGTAGTGATAGTGTTGTGTCGATAATTTAACTGGAGTGTAGTTTTCCAACGGGACATGATATTCTGTAAGAAATCTATTATTTTTGGGTTTATTTTATATATCTGTAATATTTGAACTAGCCAGGAGTGTGGAATGCTATCGAATGCTTTTTTATAATCTATGTATGTGCAATGTAGGTTTCTATTTTTTGTGGCGGCATGTTTGTGGATTATTGAATCTATAACAAGTTGCTCTTTACATCCCATGTGGCCCCTTCTGCATCCCTTTTGTTCCTCTGCTATTATGTTATTTTGTTCTATGTGTTTATTGATTTTTGTAGTGATTGCTGACGTTAGGATCTTGTATATAGTGGGCAGGCATGTGATCGGTCTGTATTGTGAAGGTTGTGGTGAGTATTGAGTTTTTGGCAACATATAAGTTAAGCCTGTAGCAATAAATTCAGGAATGTTTTGTTTGCCTAAAATCATTTCTGTTAAATTTTTAGCTAAAATTTTGTGTAATGACTCTAATTTTTTATACCAGTAATTATGTATTTTATCAATACCAGGGGATTTCCAATTGTGTAATCTCGCTGTAATGCTAGCTATGTCAGACTCAGTTAATTGAATGAATTCCATTTCTTCTAGTGAACTCCATTTAGTTTCTTCGTCTGTTATCCAATCAGATTTTTCGTTATGTTGCACTTGCTCTTCCCATATGCCAGACCAAAATGTTTCTAGTTGTTCCGCTGTTGGTAGTTCAATGTTGTTTTCGGCTGTCGATGTTTCGGTATCAGTTTGTGGTTTCTGTAATTTTCTGTAAAAGTTCTTTTCGTTCGTAGCAAACAAGGAGTTATCATTTTTACGTTCTTGTGTTTTCTTGTATCTTCTCAACCTGTGTACTTTTAGGGCTAACTTCTGTTTCAATGTGTCCAAGTACTCTTCCGGTTTCCTATTGTCTTTTTCGTGCCTAGTGTGGGTGGCCATGTTTTTAAAAATTGCTTCTACTCTCTTAACTACTTTGTTTGATCTATTGTTATTAATGTAATGAGTTAGTCTACTGCAGTCTGCTCTAAGTTTTTCTATATCTTTTTCAAGTCTCTGCTGCCATGCTGGTTTGGCAATATTTCCTTGTTTTCTGTTTCCTGTGTATTCTGTGATTTTAAAATTAAGTTCTTCGGAAATAACTAATGCTGTGCAATATATCAGGGTATGTACGTCTACAAGTTGAGTTTCTTCGCTAATATATTGGTTAAGAATATTTTTATTGAATAAGTTAACGAGATGAAAAAGTTTTGGTGTGTATCTAAGTTTGGGTAGTTTCGGTCGAGCTGCCGGGTTCATGCCCGAATATTGAGTAAGAGCTGTTTTAAATTTATCGTGTATTTCTTGTATACTTGTGTCTGTAGGCCCACTCTGATTGGTATCGGCTAGGGTCTCTATTTCATTTTCTAACATTATTGTTATACTTTCGGTTTGCGTGGATGTATGCACGGTTTCTGAATATGCGGATGATTGAAAGTATGATTGAGATTGTGTGATTGGTTGTGATTGAGTGTATGGTTGTGGTTGATCTTGGTCATTATACTCAGTTGTGTTTTGTGGTGTTAATGCGAGAGTGGTGGCACCCTCCATATTTTCTGGTTCTTCTAGTAGTTTTGTACGTACTTCTTCTTTTAACTGATCTATTGTTTCTTGGGACAGGAGCTTATTTCTTACTATTGTTCTCCTTTGATCTGAGATTCTCTGTTCTGTGACTGTAATCTCTGGGTATTGACGTGTAAAAAGTTCATGCATTTGTTTTCTGTATGTGGTAAAGTCGGTCTCTAATTTAGTGATGTATAGGTAAGTTCGCATGATGAATAGGTTAACTTCTTTGCTCCATCTCATGCGAACTCTTGCTTTTCCAGCCTTGGTGGACGCGGGTAAAAAGGTAGATACCTCCCGCGCAACATTCAAGGTTGGAGTGGGTGGGACTGAATTTAAACGAATAATGGGAGGTGATGATGGTATGGGTGACGATGGTATGGATGGTGATGATGGCCTAGAAGGTGTGTAAGAAACTGTACTTGGACTATACGGTTCTGCAGGGGTGTTTGTCCTGTCCGTCAGTCTGTCACCATCGTCAATGATTTCGGCTGTAGCATCTTTATCGGTGGGAGCCCGCCTGTTCAGCTCCTCACCGCTGACGGTTCGCATGCTGAGACACTCAGCGTCAGCTCCAAGTGCGCCCCGGCGATCGCCCCCGGGCAGCGATCCTATACGTTTTCTTTTAGAACGAGTCTCCATTTTGAGTGGGTTTCCAGAGCCACGTTAGCCACGCCAGTAATTTCTCATTCGTGTGTCCGCCCCCTACGTGATAAGATGGTCAATCAGGACGTGTGGTTGTTTAGGGGGCTTATTATTATTATTATTATCTGCCTAGCATTTTCCCAATGTAACCGGTCAAGGGTCAGCTTCCAGTCTAACCGGATGTAGCTGAATAAAATATCTGAAATAGTGAAGAAGCTTATATTCAATAAAACACCTAAATAAGTTGGCTGTTTTTTTTTGTACAAAATTGAAGACTAAAGTAGGAGCTTTTTTGCTACAAAACTGAAATAAATTATCTACAAACTCACCAACAACTTTGCTAGGATTTCTCTTGGATCTCGTAGATCATGCAATATTTTGGTTATATAAAAAATAAAAAGTTATTTATCCAAACTAGGCTGAAAACTTTTTGATTTAGCTGGGAAGAAGAACTGGCGCAACAAACTCCACAGCAGTCTATGTCTCCAAGAACTGTACTTTCATTCAATCTCTACTCATCACCTCTAAATACAGCTTATTTCTTTATTAACATGTGTCGATACTTGATTAACAAGTTCGCAAGTGCTTATAACTAAATCAATATTGTTGCGAGCGAGCTGGTCAGGCCCGCCGCAGTGCTGGGGCGCCGCCAAGCAACTGTACTTTATTAATTGTATTTAATTAATATCCTTCTATAATATACGGTTTGGCAGGACTAGGCACAATTGAATACGATGTTGGTGTTAGCATTAATACTTGGTTCATACTTTCCAAAACAGTTTTTCATTAAAAATTGTTTTACGGTGATCAGTGCGTAAAACCTCTGTTTGATAATAATATGAAAATCAAGACTAGTGCTTTAAAAGCGCAATCTCTTTCAATTTGAATAAAATGTATATTATTAAAGGATTATTTCACAAAATTGGCCCACTGTCCTTTTCCATTTCCCCTCAATGTACCAACATACTCGTATATTTAAAACGAAGTCTCAAACGCATGGGCGAACATCCCTACGTACAAATATATACAAGTGTGTACACAGAGTATTTGTGTGGGATTCTGTATGTGTACCTGCGCAAATGTTGGTACACACTCCACGTTCCCCGAGAACGTTTAGATCCTCAGATCTTTACAATATTTGATCGAGGACCAACTATTTATCCGCCACCGTTTTGTCAACCGGTTGAGTATACTTGTGTTAGACAAGCAATGAATATGGTAAAATAGGAGGAATGGAATTTTGGGAAATATTTTATCATAGAGAAAATAAGCTTTAAAGTTGTGTGTGTTTGAGGCAGACGAAAAAAATGTAGTAACTGTACTGTGCTTGCTGCTTTTAATATCATTCGCGATTTTTGAAAGTGTTTCAATCTTCATGGATACCATTATGAGAATATTCGATCTATTTACTTTATTGAGACACATAACATAACACTCCTGTAATACAATAACGGTTAGGCAGAGTTGTATAGTACATCCACATTTCAGCAGTTATGTTCAAGTCCCATGCAATAGAGGGCGAGCTATCAACCGGGCACAAATTTAGACTCCGGGCAGCTACTGAGAATTATGATACCAACTCCTAAATATTGAAAAAAAACGTCAGAGGGCCTGCACAAGCAGCAGTCGCTTTCAAAGCGTATCGTATTTCTAGAACGACTTGCCACTAAAGATACGGAAGACAAAATGACCGATTATAGAAAAAAAAACTACGGCGCAATGCCAAAATTCAAGAAAAGAATAACTTTTCGGCGGCGAGCTCTCGCGTCCGGCACTGGTACAGGTCATGGTATGGAGCGAGAGCTAATGGGAAGCCGTCACCTCCTTCTGCGAAGAAGTAATGCTCGCGAAGGAGTAGAGCCTTGCGCCCTAACGCCCCTAGTCGCCGCAGGAGACGCCCCAGGCGTTGGGAATCACCCTTAGATTCCCGGCCAGCGTAGGCACGGGCTTGCGGGAGAAGTCATTTGATAATTTCCCACCCATAAAAAAAAAAAAGATGGATGGATTGACATGCTTACGCTTTTCTGCAACTTACCTAATATGTCAATCCAATACTTTTTTGACATTCCCATGGCCATTATCACTGATAAAATGACTCTTTGTCTTGAATTATGTAGGTACCAGATGTTTTTCGTCTGTTCAGCCCCACATTAAGTTCATGAGTACTTTTAGATACCTCCTGAAAGAAAACCAAAGAACTCAAAGTCAACCGGTTTATTATTTTACCCAGTGAAAGACTAACATGTTTTCATTTACAATACTTAGGCATTGTAAATGAAAACTTGTGAGTTAGATCACAAGTTTATCCTACAATATTAATTAAGGCGATGGATGGCAAAGCTGCCAGTATTTTGGTCACTTTTCACATTGACAGCGATGCGGATGTATTTTTTGGTGCCCAATTATCGTTTCCCTTTTTTTTTAATATCCATGTTACTCGTACATATATATTTTTGTATTAGCTTGTATATTGTATTTAAGATTTGTCATGAATTAAATTTCTGTCAGTGTAAATGTTTAATCTTAAATTAAGTCATTAAACGTTACACGTCAATTTCCCAAAGGTGTCTCGGGGACTAGTTTTGTACACCCACATTTTACCGATAAGTGATATTGATTACAAACTTAGGGTACTTTTGTGATGAATTAGGTCGCTAACGGCCGAAGCTAAAAACGTATCTATCTCCAATTTGGGCGTAGGTACTGGAGATAGAAAAACCTATCGATCTCTGGTTTTAACGTCCCAATAAAGCCAAAGTATGCAACCCTATAACGTGTTGACAGCTATTTGTTTGACAGGGACAGATAGAATTGTACTGTCTATCATCAGTAGCGATCTGTCGTAAGTTATTGGGTCTGGCCGTTAGTAGACTATTCAAAAACTCAAAACTCAAAGCATTTATTTCAAATAAACCAATTACAGGCACTTTTGAACTGTCAAGGGGGCCTAGACAAAATCCCTTTTCTGTAAGCGTTACCGCCAAAGGAAAACTCAAATTGTATGGAGCTGACATTTGCTGACCACATGTCACGTGATTGCTGCTAAATTGGTAGACAAAGTCAGTATTCCTCATGCGGAAAGGAACGTCGCAATGAGCGTGACACGTTAACGACAAAAATGTTCATCAAAATGGTAGACAAGTGCCACTTTTGACAGACGCCAATGATATTTTGGCGTTTCCGCGACACGCTTCATTAGCGGGAGTTCGAACCCTGACGCCAAAGCTAAAAAAAGTAAACAGTGATACTTTTGTTATGATTAGTGTACATTGAGGATAAGAGTCAGTAAACATACAGTTTACTACTAACATTCTAATACCCTATCTAAGAAATAAGTATTAAGGTTTGGAATCGAGTTTATCTTTATAGGAATAACAAATGTAAGAACCACAATCATTTAAGCGCACCATTGTGCGGTTGTTTACATTATACATTCCATAATCTTAAGTAGGTCCAATACTAGATAAAAATGGTAGTCAAATTTGGGGTAAATGATAAAGAACAAACGTGCCTTTCCATAAATTCCATCAGCGAACTAAATTTCTCGGGACTCCCCGAAGTCTAGATTCCACCTAAAATTTAAAAAAAAAAATATTGATTGTATTCATCGCACTAGAAACTATTTTTTATTTAAATACTGACTAGATCACAGCGGTCAGAAAGATGAAGCTAGTAGCCCATTCTAAAGCGTAGTAGATACCTATGGAGAAGAACGGGCAAGAAACTCCACGGATATTATTGTCAATAATATTTTTATCAATATAATATTTATAATATATTAATCAATAATAATATTAAAAGGGAGAGGTAGGCCTTTGCCCTGCAGCACGTGTAGAATGACCAACTTTTGTCGACGGAAGAATAGACAAAATAACAGACACAATAGACAAAATGACAGGTTTATCATCTGTCATTTGGTCGATTCTTCCGTCGATATAGCGTGTATTGTCATGCGACAATACAGGCTAGAAAGAAAACACAATGTAACAATTTCACTTAATCTCCTAAAAGCTTGGAAATGAACTAAACGAGTTATGGAGGGGTCAGGCAACAGTCGTTTCATAAACCCATTAACATTCTATAAAACCATAATGTCTTTAACTATAGAGCTCCTAATGACTGCACCATCAATCTTTCATTCAGTAAAGGAGTATTTTAAGGAGTAGACGACAAAAAGTGAGCGTTCGCCGAATTTAGGCCTCTGACCGATTAATAGACGGCCGAAGAGAAAATTTCCATAACCATAAGCTTGTCAGATAAATTGTTGATTACAGGATATTTTTAATGAAACAAAAAAAAACAACTGACTCATTGAAAAGCTGGATGAAATCACTCTCACAAATTTTAATTTTTCTTTAAACTACCTGCCTACAATTATACAATTCGACAGAATAGTCTCTTCCGGCTTCTTACAAAGCAATACAGCGTAAAATTACAAAATCATATTTTTTCAGGGGAGCCGTCGACCTACGTCCAATTCATTCGTTAGATTCTCGCAGATTTGGCAAAAAATAATTTGGCTTAGAGCCAGTGTAGCGGCACGCATGTCTACATCAAGAACAGTAAATCTTCCAGTGACGTTACAACCACGACCTTCTCTAGTATCTATTGTGGATAGTCAGATAAGAAGAGCAGAAATTAGTTTTATGAACAGATTGTATAGTACGCATTTTATGTCAAGGATAATTATTAGGTATATTGCCATGTCAAGGATATATTCAATGTTACTCAGTATATCTCGCTCACTAACCAATGAATAAGATGACTTTCAGAAGTTACCTTTTCTAAAACCGGACACTTTTCCATTGAATGCATCGTCGAACTCGATTTAATTTTATATTTCCTCAGGTCAGTAAAAGAGCCTCTATTTTAAAATGTACTCGTGGAACGTCATGAGAAAAATATCTCCTTACCATCAAATTATGGTTTAAGTGAATTTTATTTTTTTCAGCGCCAATTTATAGCTGGATCGCAAATTCAAGATAAAAAAAGAAGATGTTGGTATAATCGAGAAAAATATTCTCGATGAAATAAAATGACAGGAAAAATTAACAGCGAAGGTACGAGGGAATGGTTACAAGACTCCTGCAACACTAAGATTACGAATGCGGTACTTATAACACCCTTTTCATGTTTTCATTTATAAATCCTATTACAGAAACATGAGAAGCTTCTCCGGGGATTTGAGACATTATACGTGCAATTTATAGGTATTTTTTGAGGTTCTTAGTACTATTTTCTACCCCAATTATAACGATGGTCATATGAAATAACAAATGCGTTTTATTGCTGACTCTGGTTGTCAAAACAGAGTCAGCCATAAAACGCATTTGTTCGACTTTTGAGACACTCTATTTTCTGAATTTTTTGAGACACTCTATTTTCTGAATTTTTTGAGACACTCTATTTTGCCAATTTAGATTAAGATGTTGTCGGACAATTTAATGTAAGCACATGATACGGCCCCGACTAGACGTAAAATCGTTTTTATTTCGGTTTTTCTGAAATTTCGATGTTATGAAAGCTTGTTGCTTACCAACTTAATAAAAAGATGTTCCAAAAAATACAGATGCTGCACTAGTAAAATGGGAAGTTTTTCACTAACCAAATATCGTGCAAGTCCCGTCATCAAATGAATTGAATGGAATCTAAAAAAAACACCAAACTTTTTTGAAAACCGATGACGAATAATCCTATGCGAACGAAAATATTTGAAACAATATTTATAAGTGGACGAAAACTGAGTCCCTGACACTTAATAGAAATGCTCATTTTACCTCGTTTCACATAGCAGAATATATTAATTACCTACAATACAGATCAAAAGCCCTGCTCAACTCCCAGGTGTCCAACTAAAGCAATTTGTCAAGCAATCGCACTTCGAAATAATTTGAGACGCTGACGGGATGGCGGGATGGACGTCGTCTAAATTATAGTCACCTAACTGCAATACAATTGCCCGTTTAACTCCCTCCCAAACTCCCCAACTTTAACCATTACAACGCCATAACTCAGCCGTGTTTTCGTTGTTCTAGTTTTCATCAGCAACCATTGGTCGTCTAATTACAAACTGTAAATTCACTCAGGTCTAAGAAATGTGCTTCATCATCGGGTTTTAAACGGTTTTCGGTATAACTTTTTTTCCGTTCTTTACGGCTTTATTTCATCGAGTTTCTCATAAAATTGATTAATTGCTTCAGAAATTAATTTTAATTTAATTCTTTATCGCTATTTTATTACGAATATAATTTTTAATTTGTCGTCTTCTGAATTCCTTTTGACATGGAAATTGCTATAGAAATGTGTTTTATGCCATAAGTTTCAATAATTAATTTCTATGCACGTCCATGTCATTAAAAAAGGAATTATGGCTTCTATTCTATCTAAACATGTTAATACAAGGCCACACAACGGCATTGCAAAACCTCTTGCTGCGCATTATACTTAATTTAACATAATCATATGCTTACAGAGGAATTAAAATGGCATGTAATTCCATGTTTCTTAAATACAACTAAATAGATATTAATAAACCACAATTAGAAATTCTACGCTACTACGCACTTACCCAAGTATATTTTAGTAACTTTTCATTTTTATTTTAAATAATTACGAAAAGCCAAAACTGCGTAGAACTTACCTGTTACGGCATTTTTTTGCAATTTTCCTTTCTTCCATAACTTTCACTAGTCCGTGACACAAAAACAGCCAAACTAAAAATCATATTTTTATGTTCACTAAATTTAGTCAATTTTATTAAAGTACTTTCTATTTTTCACAAATTAAATTCAACCCATACTTGCGAACAGTTTTAGAACGTATTTAAAAAAAAAAAAAAACAGTACGCATTTTTTTCATTTTTATAATTACTACGTTTATATTTTATAGTGCGCGTATTGTCTATGATAAGTTTTTCGCGGGAAAGCTCGGCAATGGCAGCAAACGGTAGCGTGAGGACAGCACCCGCGCTTTCTCCGAGGCTACTAGCGTTCGGAGCGGAGTCAACCCGCTTCGCTTGTGCGCGGCCCGATGCGCGGGTTCACATTTGATTTGCATTTTTACTACATTTTACTCAGTACTTCAGAATTTTATTTTAATTTCTACTGTAATATTTGAGAATGCACATTTTTGTGATATTGCAGTGGAGTATTGGTTACTTTGTTGAGAATTCAAGAAAACTTAACGAAGTGGTCCGAAATTGTAAGTAGGTTATAATTTTGTTCATATCCTCGAGAACTGAGTCCCAAATAATCTCTTCAGTTTTCTTATGCATTGCAAACTACTCTTGAAAAGTACAGTCAAATTAATCAAAACACAAGCGTAAATTGTGACACAGTTTGAATTATTTTTAATTACTGAGCGTCTACACTGGCATGATATTGTAATCAACATTACCTGTTGCGTATTTTATTATAGGAGTAGGTCGTCTACCCACTCATTAACTGCTTTCTAAAAGTAGTATTGAAATTGTTAACATTAAACAATATTACCTACTATACCTACTAACATAATAAAGCTGAACAGTTTTTTGGATTGAACTGGAACTACGGGTCAGATTTGAAAAAATCATTTTGCATTGCATAGCCTAATTCTTGAGAAAAGTTATAGGAAGCTACGACCCTAAGGAGCCGCGCAAATATAAAAAGTCAGACAGAGCGCTAAGCGAAAACGAATTAATAGAGCGGGCGGGCGACGCGATGCGACGCAGTGTGTCGGAGAAACAAGAAACAAGAGGACGAAGTCGAGCAGAAGCTAGTAGAAAATATTGTTCTAGTAGCTTTTTATTTCTATTACTTACGTTAAATTGTCAAGTTTCCAAATCAAATCAAATCAAAATATTTATTTGCAAGAAAATACATAATTTACAAGGAAAGACTATAAGATCTTTCCTTGTAAATTATGTATTTTCTTGCAAATAAATATTTATATATTTTCTTGCAAATAAATATATCCTTCAGTCACTGTATTCTGCCTGCAAGCAAGCGTGCAAAATATTTATGTTTTTATGTCATAGTTATTATTAGTACATTTTTATTATTGCATTATTATTACATTATTATCACATTATTATCACACATTATTATTGGATTATTATTACATTATTATCACATTATTATCACATTATTATCACACATTATTATTACATACAATTTCATTCATTATTACTACAAACAAATATTTTTATGTTCTAAAAATTCCTTAATGCTGTAGAAACACTTTTTTTGTAACCACTCTGACAACTTTGTTTTAAAAACATGACCCTGCAATAATTTAAATTCATTGGGTATTTTATTATAAATTAATATACACATATTGAACACATTTCTCTTATAAATATCTTTATGTCCAGCTGGATGATATAAGAGGTTGCGAAACATAGCCCTTTTCTGACGTGGTACAACCTCGGTATGTTGCTTAAAATAATGTATATGTGTCTTTGTAAAAGTGCAGATATCTCTAATATAAATGCAGGGCAGTGGAAGGATTTTCATCCTTTGAAAGAGCGGTTTACAGCTATCTAAAAACCATGCCCTGTTTATGACCCGGATGCAGCGTTTTTGGAGCTTGAAAACTCTGTCAGTATCGGTTGAGTTTTCCTTATTACTTAGAGGTATGAGTATTAAGTTGTCTTTGTAACTTATCCCACTGACTGTAACACGACAACTGTGAACTTGGCTCTCAGTGGAAGCTCTTCGCTGCGTAAATAAGATGTGCGGTTTCAATGCTAACTAAAGGGTTCAGAAAACGATCAATCGCAATTGTCAATGTTTACGTGATTCAAGATTTCAAATGATGGGCGATTGAAGCTCCAATTGAAGGTGCATATATTGCGCACGCCTCATTCGATTTTTGGTATGTGCTGAGAAAAGTCGCCTCGCTCCTACGTTTGATGGCGTGATTAAAAAAAAACAATTGTCATTAGCTGTCATTGAACGTGAATACACGGTGCGTCATCAAATTTTATGTCATTGGCCGTCAATCTCGTAGGAATATTGTCAATCCCTTCGATAGATGATCAATTTGCGCATCAATTACGTAAACATTGACCACTACAATTGATGGTTTCGGGGATCCCTGCAAATGGCTTAGCTAGATAAAAAACTATCTGTTACTTTAGTGCCAGCTGATATCCGTACTTAAACTGAGTGCTTATTATGAAATTTCTGGCAAATATCAAGTCATGCCATGCTGTTTGCCTTTGCATGATTGGGTATTTATTTTCTAATATTTCCATCCTGCCATCAGACACAGTAATGATAACATAGGTACTGCTGTTTGGTAGCATACTATTTCCGTTCAATATGTAGGTAATTCTGTTTAGGTAAGGAAGCGTCGGGTTTTCAATTGGGCTATTGGACACTTCAGGAATATAATATTCGCCTGAACTTAGGCACTCAATGCCAAATCGTCGCGTGTGACGTCAGCATAATGGCGGATTATGCTGACGTCACACGTCACTCAGGCTAAGACCACATTGGTGTCGTGGCAGTAAGGAACACCAACTTCAGTAGTGATTCGAGGGAATTTAGTTGGTAACAACGGCTTTTAGAAGTTCTACGAAGTCATGACTGGGCTAGAGTATAAGGTAACTGTTACTTACTCTAGCAGCTTCCTATAAGCGACATATTAAGTACCTAGGACCCTAGAAACTAAAATGTCATGATATTTTGTTAATGTACGTTTTTTTGTCTCACAAAGTCTGTCAGACTGCGGTAGAACCCCAGGACGCGTGGCATGACCAACATAGTAAACAAGTTTTGTCGACGAAAGAATAGACAGAATGACTATCTGTAATTTTGTCTATTCTTCAGTCGACAATAGATTATCGTGCTACGCGTGCCTATCATGAAATATGTTAGGTATACCTACTGGGTTATTCCATTCGTTTCTTATTAGTAGCCCATTTTCTCATTCGTGTCTGGGCCTGTGTCTAGTTGATGGCAATAGGCTCGCTTCCTATTACATATGTATAGTAAATAACTTAGAGCACTCAAGCCTAACATTTATACTTGGGTGTAGGTGAAGGAAAAAAACCCAGGGAAATTACCCACTCAAATTATTGGCTGTGTCATATTTTCTTATGACTGACGGGCGCAGGGCGCAATCCAATGACGTAGACACGTGCTAGGTAGACGGGACGTGGACGTGACCTGCGAGTTATGTCAGATTTAATAAGGAATTGTACCACTTAAAATATCAGATGGGCTAAGTCAAAGTCAAAGCATTTATTTCAAATAGGCTTTAGAATGCGCTTTTGAACGTGAACATTTACATTAAAATAGAATTGATTCTAGCCGCCCCTTCCAAAAGGTAGTTTCTTATGGAGAAGATTGGGCAAGAAACTCCACCGTTACTCTTTTAAAATGTTTTAAAATATTTTGTATACAATAATTATAGTTTTACATGTGAAAACGATGCACCAAGAATAAAAAACGACGTGTTGCACTCCGGGAGTGCCGGCAGAAGTGAAAACTTGAATATTAACGTTGTGCATTTTTGATATTTTGGAATGGTTACGGAATAATTTTGCAGGAATTGCTTTTATTAACAGTATAAAAGTACTATCATTTATGTGGTAGAATACAATATGTATTTATTGCGCTATCGTACACAAACAACAATGACAATTTATATTACATAAATAAAAAGTTTATCTCTCAGAAAAATCAATCAATAAAAATCAACAATCATCCGTCTTAATACACGTGTACTAACGCGAGTTTTTACCCATTACAAAAAAAAGTGTACAACGCCGCTAAAAAGTTTTCACTTCAAAAATGCTATAACCCTTTAACACAGTAGGCTAAGTATCTGCCAGCTCTGTCACAAATGAACCTTCTCAAACAAAAACACTGTTTCTGGTACCAAACAACAGTAAAAAGAATCCTGCCATAACCTTTCAATAGTTTCAATATCAAGTAATTATTATTTATACTTACTTCCATACAATCAACTTTATCCAATAATTTAGATAACACTAAAAATATAACACGTACGAAAACATTTAACCATACTATCTGATGCGCCTACAAAACTCGTTGACAAGGTTGATAAGAACGTAACGTTCAAAACACAGTAATAAATCGACCATAGGTCTATAAAATTAAAGGTGAAATTTCAGTGACAAGAGCGTAGTGGTCAGTAATCGTTATGAATTTCGACCTCATTAAAACCTCCTTAATAAATAACCTGATTTTGTACGTCAACGTGTAAAGAAATGAACACACACATGTGGAAGGTTGTTTGCCTTTTTCAAATATTCAATGAATATTAATTGGTACTTGATAGAGGTCGGTCGATGATCGGCGATTCCTTTGACAGACCTAGGCAAGCAGAAGCTTTTTCAAATTAAAATTACCCTTATTACCCACGACCAGTGTGTGATAGGTAAATAATAATATATGGCACGTTAACTAGCAAGTAATAAACGTAACATCAATATAGGAATCTGGATAGGTGACAAGTTTAATAATAAGCCTAGTATGAAATAAATTTTTTGCTGGTTAAATTATTAAAAACATTTATTATTAAACTTAGATAATAGTCGCATCAGTCAAAACAGTCCGATTCATTGCCGAAACCGTGAGGCCTTAGGTTACAAACACTACTTACAGTAGTGCTATTCTGTAACCATCTCACGGTGAGCACTCAGGTGAAGTGAGCGTGGAGTGAGCTGTCAGTGCCACTGATGCTAGGGATTGACCAAGACGGGATGACAGTGACAGCTCACTCCACGCAAGTCTTCACGGTGAGATTGTTACAGAATCGACATGCAGGATACAAAAACACCACGTGGTGTGTGTGACGTAATCTCCAATTTAATAAATCCCAAATCAAACAGTGAAAAATTATTAAGTTATATCTACTATGTAGTCCATCTTCATTTTGTATTTCAATATTAAAAGAAAAGAATATTAGAAGAAAAGGCAGATCTTAAATGAAAATGTCAGTTTTCTCTATTATTACATAAATCCTATGTACCAATTAACTTTTAATTTAAAAGATTAAAGAATAATTTTAGAAAACGATGCTATTCCAGCGTGTTAATGTGCGTGATACGCGTTCTTTCTACCGGCGCATGATTTTATAACATCGCTGTTCCGGTATTGGACGATGGGTGCGGTAACCAGCTAATCACGTGTAGGCGTAGGTGCCTTTCTCTTTCATCTTCATTGTTTGTGTCTAATTTGAACCGCTATTTTGACTTCTCTTTCAGTTGGCTCGTTGGTCTAGGGGTATGATTTTCGCTTAGGGTGCGAGAGGTCCCGGGTTCAAATCCCGGACGAGCCCAAATCTTTTTGTTCTAATTTTTAGCTTATTGGTGTTATTTTTCACCGTACTGCATCTATTTTAATACGTAAAATAAATGTTAAACTTTTAGTTACGATTATTTTTGTTTTTAGATTGTGATGTTACTTATTTATCATGTAGTCAATGATTACTTATCCAAATAATAAACCATTTCCATGTACTTTATCTCAAAATTTATTTCAATTTAAAATTTTCACCAACTTTTACAACTGGTAACAAAAAAAGGAGTAGGTACGTATTTTGTATGTAATATATTGTTTTTCCTATTCTTAAACATGTGTTTATCCCAGACACGTTTTTCATCGGGTAAAAACAATTATGTAGGCAGACTTATCCCACAGACATTCAGCAACAAAAATAGCTCCATTATCAAAATATAAAGAGCAAACTTATGATTATTTAAGTCACCCACATACATTCCAGATATAGACTTCAATCTACCTATTCATATTAATTACGCTAGAGCCCACGTTAAAATCATAATTAACTAACTAAAGATTAAAATAACATTTAGTAACAAAACGCGCCTTTGTAACTAATTAATGAATGCTTAACGAGCTGTTAAACTTCGGTTCGCTTTATCGAGCTGCTAAAAACTTTGAAGCTGTGGGTGTTCGAAGATGTAATCGTGTGGCAGACATCTATCTTTTCGCTGTCTTAAACACGCCCCGTATTTCAACGCCCTGCGTGTGTAAATACGTGTTTATATTGAATTTTAGAAGGTTACTGTGCAGTGTGCGACTGAAATGCCATTTCTAGTTTATTTTTAAAGTGATGTGATTATGGTAGTGCTTCTTCTCACCATTTTATTGAGAAGGAATACATTATTATTATAGCCTATAGGTACCTAAATCTTATAGACTTATTTGGATTTCCAATTCTGTTGTCACTAAGCAAAGGTTGTGAAATCCACCAGCGCGCTTTCACGAAGTTAGGCATTCATTTAGTTGTCGCCTAGTATTAGTTAAAACAAGCATAATTTAACTTATCTTAATTAATATGAAAACATCACACCAAAACAAAACATCTTGTGTTTCAACTAGGTAACCTGTTTTTGATTGAAAGAAGCTGAATACACAATTATTACAGAATATTCAAACTTGTTCTGAGAAAATTAAGTAGGTAGTTAGATTAGTAATAAAATATTATGAAGTTCTAGGTAGGTACGTTTCTTTCTATCAAGTTTTTCTGCGTAACTTAATTACCTTTCAAGACCGCCTACGTTAATTCATAATGCATTCAAAGTATGGAGTCTTTCCCCCACATACAGAAGTCAATTAAAAAATAGACATTCAGGCATCGCAGGGAGGGTATACCGACGAACTAATATTATAACTGTGCGAGAAATAAATACTTAAGTTGATAACAATATAGATATAAGAGGAACAGGGTGTAAAGTTCACTCATACTCCATAGAAAAGGTCCTCCTGAGGTTCTATGGAGGATGAACTTCTGACCAGACGGGTGTCGTGTCTGGTGGGCAACTGCCCCACAATTAATGTCGGGATGTTGTATATAATTATGCTAATTGCGCGGTAAACTCCTCTTTCGCGATGCAGGACTTTGCGTGACGTCATTGTAATGCGTAGTTCACATGTGGCGGTGTAGATGCCGCCACAACACCAAATAGGGTCAAACATTCCCCTCAATTAAGGTAACGGTGATAAAATTGGAGGTTAAACCTAACTTTAAGTAGGTAATTTATCCATCAATTGGTCCTCTACAGCGTATTTCAGAAATGTTTGATAATTTTTAAGGGTGTGGTACAGACCATTAAACTGAACAACTTTTCCATGGGACCAATATCGTATTCGCAAAAAATGTTTAGTTCTTCCATACATTTGGGTCGAGTAGGTTGACTGAAGTTTTGTATGGGACAACTGATTAATTTTACGATAACAATGTTGGTCTCATAAAGAAAGTTGGTATATTCGCGTGGCTAGCTGACATATGGCAAATTATTGAATTTGATATTCTGTGTCACGTAATGTTTGTTACATTGCATATCTAGCAATAGATAGAATCAAGTTTTTTCTGACTGAACAGACAGCTGTGCTGCTGGGGAGTTTGTTGCGCCACTTCTTCTTCCCAGCTAAAGCACTAGGAAGTGGTGAAGGACGGGCGTTTTGGGGGACTGTCTTATGAAATTTTAACGTTCGAAAAGTGCTGATTCTCAGCCTAATTTGACTAAATGACTTTTGATTTTGATTTTTGAAACCACACCCACGCCGTTAAATATTACCACGCATTTATAATACACGCTGTTTATTAAAATAAACATTTAAAACTTCATTAATGTGAAACATTCATTTATTGATCTACGCATCACACGATAAGAAAGTTTATCATTAATCTGACCAAAGCATAGCATTATATTCATACCAAATCAATGGTGACCTTCGTCTCCAAGAATAAAAGTTTGTCAGTTAACACAATTAATAGCAGTACCTATGTACTTCTATAGAAGGAAAATACTTACGTCAAATGAGTGAAAATAATGATGCTAGAAAGATATCCTTTTACCAGTACTAAAATATTTAACGGAGTAAGAAATACGAGTAAAATTACAATGGAAAAGTATCTAAGGTTCAAATGGAACGGAAAATAACGTTGATTAAACGAATTCATTTACTTATTATAATTGGCTGCTCGGCACAGAAACTGCCGATAAAGTTAGAACTTTAAATGAAGTAACAGTTTCGGCAAAAAAAAAACTGGCAGCTATTTATCACGTTGAGCATACCTAAAATGGTTTATTTTACACTAGCTTTTTAGCAAGGTTTCCCCCGCGTGGTAGGTGGAAATTATCCCACGGAAACGTACCACCGGGATAAAAAATACCTATCCTATGGAAGAAAATTGGATAAGAAATTTGGATCACAGATAGTTTATAATCTGGATAAGATTATAAACTATCAGTGATCCAAATTTCTTACAAATCCGGTAAGCCGTTTTTTCGTGATTGAGTAGAGTAAGTAACAAACAGCCAAACCTACAAACTTTCACATTACAATATTAGTAGGATACGTCATTGTTTACGAGACATAAACATTACTAGGAAATATATATTACTACTGTTGACTGCGATTCCATCTGCAATCCAGGATGAAAAGCCTATGTCCTAAGTCATGGTCTACCTGTGTGCCAAATTTCATCCAAATCCGTTCAGCCGTTTTGGCGTGAAAGCGTAACAAACAAACTTACTGTCGCATATAAATGCGACAGTAAATTTGTTTGTTTGTTACGCTTTATGTTATATATTAGTTAGGATTAATTTTTAAGAAACTAATACGTTCCTTTTACATTTTACACGCATGACAAAAAACTCAATAAGCAAGTTAAAATAGGTACGTTTCATCCGAAAAAAATATATATTCTAAGCGGCTCCTAAATGGCACATATCCGCACGATATTTAAACTGTCGAATAACCTTTGCACACCCTTTGAGAGAAAAAAACAATTTCACGTGATTTAATCCACTAAACATGGCTGTTAGTCCGTGATTCCGAACACGTTTTCAGTAAGAGAAAAGAGCGCCTGATACTTTTAAACAAGCAATGTGATACAATACAAAGTTGTTTACGGTCGGGTTTTCGAATCAGTTTATCTTATGGAGCAAAGTTATTTCGTTTACGATGGTTGTAGATTTCCTTTAGGTTTCAATATTGTTGATTTGAAATTGACACGAAAAGCTTAGACGAAACTATATCGAAAAGCCTTTGTGAACTGGGATGATCCCAACTAACAATTTACCTCCTTATTCATAATGGTCCGCTAACTTAAAACAGCTGCTATATAGTGTTATTTTTCATTCTGACTTAGGTCAATAGAAGAAGACAGAGTGAGAATTAGCAATGCTTTAAGTTAGCAGACTCTCGTATGAATAATGTTTTATAGTAGTTAAGTTAATGTTTTACATTTTCAGTCAGTCTTTTAAGATTGATCGTATTAGCGTAAATGTAAACGTTCATATAAAGCGAATTAGGCTCAAATTACACGTTATTATTATCGTTTAGTAGGTATCTACTAAACGATAATAGTAGCCATTAAGAGTCAGCCAATGACCGCTTAACGTTTTAGACAAGGTAAATTAAAAGTATAAAGACCGATTTTACGGTCCAATACTGGGGGGTCTACTCTTTAAGCACAAAGTCCGTAGTTTCGGCCTTCGTTACGGACGTTTCCTACTCCGTATCACCTACGGACTTACGATTAGTCCCGAACTCGAACTAAGAATGAATGACAACACGATTTGACAGTTGTCCCTACTCCCGATGCGTTTTTGCCCGTCCGAAAAGTTGGATTTGACACTTGTTTTGACGGAACGTTATGTCATTTGATACGACATGAAAATCGTTTTCGTGCTGCTGACGAAAGTCAATAAATTGAAAATATGGCTGCTTTTTTAATGCTCGAAGAAGCTTTACAGGTAGAACGGAGGCGTCGCCGATTGCCTCTTATTAAAACATGTCAATAAATAGGGTATTTGTGTTGTATTTATATTATAGGTATAAATTCAATCTTTTAATTTATAAATTAAATCTTTAAATATTGTATAATTGCAAAGCACACGTGTGAGCACTATGTACCTACTATAATACTGGGCACGTCTGTCATTGATTTGAATGTGCCCTGGCGGCTGAGAGTATGTCACGCTCACTCAAATGTCTCGCTGGTGATGGCGTGTGTGTTGGACCATTAAGTTCCCTACAAAATAGTTGAGCTGTATGGTGCTGATCCATACGTCATGGTCGTGAACGGGCGCCGTCAGTGGGGACTGGTCATCTCTTGGCTGCCACGGCTTTTTTTTATTTTAATTTCCGATTTTTAATGTTTTTCATTAAGTGTCTTTCTACGTCGTTCTCACATGTATAATTTCAACAAGACTGATGTAACAAATTTTCTGTAACCATATTGTTTAAAAGAGTGTCCATGGAGTTTCTTGCCCGTTCTTCTCCATAGTATAGTATATGCTTATTATACTTACAACATTGTTCATCATTCATTCATTCATGTCCCGTATCATATCCTTTTATTTGCTAGCATTTTACGAATCGTTCTAAAACGATTTCTTTTATAATATCTTTAAAAAAACATTTATTGTTTACATTTTCCATTGTTGTGACACAAGTCAATTGTCAAACTGTCATTAAATTTTCTCTTTTAGTCTATGAAGATTACTTTTTGGTTTATATAACTTGAATTATTTTTTTCAATAGGTTTAGCTGAAATATTGTATTTTCTATATAATTACCGATTACTAACTGAATTTCGACATCTAAAATAATTAATAAGGACACGCTCATACTCGATCGTGGAGGTTTTAATACGTCTTGGCTGAACACACAGGCTGGTTTTATGACTGGCAGATGAGATGTCAGAATGAAGAAAAACAATTTTGAAACTTCAAAAATCATCAAAAATTAATTCTGGAAAAGGAATATTTTCCTATAAAAGAAAAGTCTGAAGAACCTGATGGAGATTCCGCGTCTGGACCTATTTCACTAACCATCTGCCTCAGATTCCGCGTCTGGACCCGTTTCACTAACCATCTGCCTGAGGATACGGCGTCCGGGTTTTATCAACAAACACCTATCAATTCTACGTCTGCACTCTGCTGAGTAACCATCTGCCTGGAGATTTTACGTCGAGCTTTGTCGAAGGAGACTGGCACTCTAAAGTGTCCCTTCGACGCCTGAAGACCCTTTTTCTCCACCTCCTCCTCCGGACTTCAATTCAAGCCCCTATAATAACTTCAAGTGTCGCGTGAACCGTATTGTGTTATTTTTATATTCCGACCTGTATTTTATATTCCATTTATTAAAGTATATGTAACAAGTCAACTTGCATCCTTTCATGTAGTTAGGATCCATCATTTCGTTACAATAGGTACCTACTTTCGCTTTGGAATGGGCAACTGGCTTCATATTTCTGTCTGACCGACCCCTTGACAATTCAAAAGTGCCGGTAATTGGTTTATTTGAAATAAATGCTTTGAGTTTATTATTGATTAGGTTATATAATTTTCAATCTTGATATTTTGCTTACAGGACATAATGAGTGTTAGGACAGGCGGAAGATACTGTTAAAAAACAAATTTTACACAATAAAAATATTGTTTTTGGTAAAAAAAAAAAAAATAGCATCAATCCACACAACTCGGCTTCTTGCTGAATCGGCATGTAGGTGTCGGCGAACTCGTGGACGTGCACGACGATAATGTAATGCTGTAAACAAATGAAATAAAAAATACTCAGTATTAGCTTAGGATTTTATTAACATGATTTATGTGATTTATTTACTAGTGATCAATAATACTTACTTCGCTGATTATGAATTGACAGTTCCTTTTACCAGTGCCTCGTGATCACTGCGGGTTGCTCCTGGGAAAGTGGGTTGGCAGGTGTAGCAGCAGATTTTTGTGTGGGTGTGATGACTGCTGGGTCTTGTCTTACAGGTGGACCCTGTAAAACAAAAGCTGAATATCATTGACGGATACAAGAAATGTATAATTATGTATCTGTTAAGTATAATTATTTAATTTAAAAGTCACGAAAAAGACTCCATGCAAAATAATTATAAATACATTAATGCTGTTGTTACTTTTTTTTCCATCAGAACAAATTAACTACCTATGTTCAATTATAAATTTAATTATTACCGATGGAAAAGCTGGCACTCTTACCTCAGTGTGCCGCTCTCTAAAACCCTCTCTCATACACACACTGACAGTATACTCAATTCAACTTGCGAGAGGGTTGGTGCTACCGATGGGCCTCCACCTGTAGCACATGCTGAACGTCTGGCAGATCCAGCAGCTTTTTCGGCCAAATGTTTTTTTTAAATCATTGTATGCACTTTAATAAATACGAGTAATGTATTAAACTTACCCTTTGCCACTGCTCCACGGACTTTGTGCAACTCCCCATTGAATTAAGGGAGTTGCACAGGCTTTCCCACAGCCGTTTTGATCGGATTCTCCCGTCGGCACCCCTTAATAGTCCGCTAGCCAACTCATTATGCTCACTCATAAAATCGAGGAAGGCCTCAATTTGTGCATGAGTTGCTGCTGGAGCGGTTGGGGTCATTTTACTAAACTAGCGAAAACTTCCCGCGTCGTATAAATAATATAATGAAAGTACACCTAAATAAATATTTTGAAAAAAACTGACATTTCATTTGAAAGTTGCCGTCAGAAAGAAAAAGGGCAAAGGTATTAACAGGATAAGGCCACGATACGGATTAAAATGGCAAAAATTGTTCAATAATTTAATTAAAGACATAATAAAAACTATATTGTTAGAAATGTGGTCTTTTTCTAAGAATACCAATATTATTTTTTGTTTAATAATCTAGAAAACTTCAAAGTAAGTAAACCGGTAATCGACCGGTAAAATAGCTCAGCTCTATCGTCATGCTTCATTCGTTCACAAATATCGTCTATGATTCCGTTAGAAACTCATGAATCCGAAATCAATCGGGAGTAGGGTTTAGTGCTGGGGGACTACTCTCTTAGCCCGAAGTCCGTAGTTTCGGCCTTCGTTACGGACGTTTCCTACTCCGTATCACCTACGACTTACGATTAGTCACAAACTCGAACTAAGAATGAACGACAACACGATTTGACAGTTGTCCCTACTCCCGATGCGTTTTTGCCCGTCCGAAAAGTTGGATTTGACACCTGTTTAGACGGAACGTTATGTCATTTGATACGACATCAAAATAGTTATCGTGCTGCTCACGAAAGTTAATAAATTGAAAATATGGCTGCTTTTTTTATGCTCGAAGAAGCTTTACAGGTAGAACGGAGGCGTCGCCGATTGCCTCTTATTAAAACATGTCAATAAATAGGGTATTTGTATTTATATTATTGATTAGGTTATATAATTTTCAAACTTGATATTTTGCTTACAGGACATAATGGGTGTTAGGACAGGCGGCAGATACTGTTAGAAAACAAATTTTACACAATAAAAGTATTGTTTTTGGTAACAAATTTTTATTAAGCATCAATTAACACAACTCGGCTTCTTGCTTAATCGGCAGGTAGGTGTCGCCGAACTCGTGGACGTGCACGACGAGAATGTAATGCTGTAAACAAATGAAGAAAAAAAAAACTCAATATTAGCTTAGTATTTTATAAACATGATCTATGTGATCTATTTACTAGTTATCAATAATACTTATATCGCTGATCATGAATTGGCAGTTCCTTTTACCAGTGCCACAGTGATCACTGCGGGTTGTTCCTGGGAAAGTGGGTTGGCAGGTGTAGCAGCAGATATTTGTGTGGGTGTGATGACTGCTAGGTCTTGTCTTACAGGTGGACCCTGTACAACAAAAACTGAATATCATTGACGGATACAAGAAATGTATAATTATGTACCTATCTGTTAAGTATAATTATTACATTTAAAAGTCACGGGAAAGACTCCATGCAAAATAATTATAAATACATTAATGCTACAAAACAAATTTACTACCTACGTTCAATTATAAATTTAATTATTACCGATGGAAAAGCTGGCACTCTTGCCTCAGTTTGCGGCTCTCTAAAACCCTCTCCCATAATTGACAGTATCCTCAATTCAACTTGCGAGAGGGTTGGTGCTACCGATGGGCTTCCATCTGTAGCACATGCTGAACGTCTGGCAGATCCAGCAGCTTTTTCGGCCAAATGTTTTTTTTATTCATTGTATGCACTTTAATAAATACGAGTAATGTATTAAACTTACCCTTTGCCACTGCTCCACGGACTTTGTGCAACTCCCCATTGAACTAAGGGAGTTGCACAGGCTTTCCCACAGCCGTTTTGTTCGGATTCTCCCGTCGGCACCCCTCAATAGTCCGCGAGCCAACTCATTATGCTCACTCATAAAATCGAGGAGGGCCTGAATTTGTGCATGAATTGCTGCTGGAGCGGTTGGGTCCATTTTACTAAACTAGAAAAAACTTCCCGCGTCATATAAATAATATTATGAAAGTACACAAAATGTAAATTAATATTTTGAAAAAAAAAACTGACATTTCATTTGAAAGTTGCCGTCAAAAAGAAAAAGGGAAAAGGTATTAACAGGATAAGGCCACGATACGGATTAAAATGGCAAAAATTGTTCAATAATTTAATTAAAGACATAATAAAAACTATATTGTTAGAAATGTGGTCTTTTTCTAAGAATACCAATTTTATTTTTTGTTTAATATGCTAGAAAACTTCAAAGTACGTAAACCGGTAATCGACCGGTAAAATAGCGCAGCTCTATCGTCATGCGTCATTCGTTCACAAATATTGTCTATGATTCCGTTTGAAACTCATGTATCCGAAATCAGTCGGGAGTAGGGTTTAGTGCTTAGTTTCGAACTACCTTCGGATGGACCCGTATCGTCGTTGACGGAGTTAGAGAGTGGACCCCCTGTTTCGAACTACCTTTGGACGGACCCGTGTCGTCGTTGACGGAATATGAGAGTAGACCCCCTGATTGTGATGAGACCCTTAAGTAAGCGCTTATGTCACATAGCAGATAATGACGTTGTCACACGCCGGATACATTGTACTAGTGTCAAACAACGATTTAACGACAACCGTTTTGATTCGCAGGTTAAATATTGTATGAAAGAATATCAGAAAACAGTAAAGTGGAGTTAATTTCCATAATTACAAAATATCTAAGTATACCGTACCTACATTATTGAATTATCCGTGTTAGTGGTGTAAATATTTCAGGGAACGTTAGTTTTATGACAATATATATATGGGTTGTTGTGATTTTTTTAACGCCCTCCCTCATTAGGTAGTTTGTAATTCAATGGTTATAGTTAATAATTTTAAATGTGTTTTCATAATAAAGCTCCAGCCATCTTGTCTAAGTTATATGGCAACCTCTTTAATACACTAATATAACAAAAAGGTCGCATATACTTTTCCTTGAGACCATGACGCCTCGCCCATATTAAAGTCGAACTTAGGGTTCCCTCATAATTACTTGTAAACAAAATTAATTTTGTATGACAAACCCAAATTGAATGGTTTAATATTATAGTGTGAGACTGAACTTTGATTTAAAATCTATCCACTACGCGGGCCCAGTGCGGGTTGATGGATGCCACATGTCTGGATCATGGATGTTTTGAGAGCATTAGGGATCAAGTTAAATACACAAAATAAAGTGCCTGCCTGGGTTCGAACTCACGACAAGGCAGGGCCGATGGGACTGGGCCACCATTATTCTTCAATAAACTTCTTCTTCTTCTGTTAACGTAAACGCCCATCATAAAAATTGTTAACACTCTAGATTAATATGTACATATATTTTCTTTATTTCGGACCAGAGTACTCACAATCCATTTAGATAGTATTAGTAACCATGAATCAAAAACTATGATAGTTAAACTCTTACAAACTAAAATACATCTCGACCGCTTTTGAATGATTTGTACCACTCATAAGTACGTGTTTTGATAAATTCGATTCACCGTAAGCCTTCTGTAACATTTTCATTGACTCCGAACACGAAATTCCATTGGCGATGCAAAATTTAAGACAAACTCTGTTCGATGTTTTTGTCCATTATAAAATTCGCAATTCACATTAATCATTATTTATGATCTATCTCAAAACAGCACTGCATTTAATCTAACATGTGCAACTCAAACTCCGCGCCGGAAAACAGTTGTGCCAATCTAACAACAACAACAAAAACAACAAAATTTAATTTGGAACGTAAAGTATTTAAGGGGCGCCTGAAATGGTGTCAAAAGAACAAAGACCAAACCAAAATGGACATCATAGCAAAGCAAAGAGCTACAAATAACTTTGGTGAATTTTGGAAATCCACTACTAGGTTGGATGCTGGGCCTGGGCTACCGGTGAGAGTAGGAGGAATCAGTGATCCAGTGGATTGCAAATATGTTTATGGAACATTTTAAGGTGCAGTCGCCTCTGGGCCCCTCTGTTGCAGTGGGTGATGCTGAGTCCGACCGTAAGACGGGGCAACCACTGATACATTTTTCGGCAAAACAAATAAATGCCACCATTCAAAACATGAGCAGAGGTAAGTCCCCCGGCCACGACGGACTCAGCATTGAACATTTCAAATTTGCGGGTGTGCACCTGCCGAGAATTCTTTCCTGGTTCTATGCAATGTGCATTAGTCATTCGTTCTTGCCAGCCGAACTAATGCGAACTATAGTTGTACCTATTGTTAAAAATAGGACAGGGGACATCTCGGACAGAGGAAACGACCGTCCAATTTCCCTGGCGACTACCTTGGCTAAAATAATGGACAGTATGCTTAACTCATATTTGAAAAAATATTTAAGTTTGCACGACGCACAGTTTGGGTTTCAACCTGAACTGTCGACCGAAAGTGCCATGCTGAGTCTAAAGAATACTGTCCAGTATTACACAGAACGCAAAACGCCAGTGTACGCCTGTTTCCTGGATCTTTCCAGAGCCTTCGACCTGGTGTCATATGATGTGCTTTGGAGAAAGCTAGGGGACAGAAATGTACCAGAGGAAGTTCTGAAAATCCTGCGGTATTGGTATGCGAATCAGACAAATAGTGTCAAGTGGTCTCGAGCTTTCTCTGAGCCATATGGGTTGGAGTGTGGTGTGAGGCAGGGGGGGTTGACGTCTCCCGGACTCTTCAACCTATATGTCAATGATCTCCTAGAGGAGCTCAGCGGTATGCGTGTCGGCTGCCGAGTTGGTGGTGTTAATATTAACAACATCAGCTACGCGGACGACATGGTACTGCTGGGCCCGACTGAGGGATCTATCAGAGATATGCTGAAGGTGTGTGAAAGATACGCTGAAGCACATGGTCTTGTCTACAATGTCAAGAAATGTGAGTACATGGTCTTTAGGGCCGCCGGTAAGTGCTCTGATCATACACCTAATTTCACCCTAAATGGCATGAACATAACTAAAGTCAACCAATTTAAATACTTGGGGCACATACTTACCGACGACCTTAAGGATAATGTAGACATCGAGAGGGAACGTAGGGTACTAGCGGTCCGAGGTAATATGTTGGCCCGTAGATTCACCCGTTGTACCGACCAAGTCAAAATCACCCTATTCAAGGCGTATTGTCAAGGTTTGTATGCGGGGGGTCTATGGGTCTGCTATGCCAAAAGATCGCTAGATGCCTTGCCAGTCCAATGTTTTTAGGATGCTGTTGAGACTGCCCCGGTTCTGTAGTGCATCAAAGATGTTCTCGCAGAACCGAACCGACGGATTTAACGCAGTCATGCGCAAAAAAGTTGCATCACTGATGTTTCGAACACGGGTCAGTAACAATAGCATCCTGAAAACAGTGGCGGAGAGTCCTTACTCCCCCATTCTGAGGCATTTTGTGGGGATGATGGTCAATCAGGGTTTACCACCGTGAAGTGATCGTTCTCTGCGCAACCTGCTTCGGACTCAAAAATTGTGACTGTGTTTTTTGTTTTATGTTATCTTATTTTCTAACACTAGTTTTAAGGAGTTTTACTAACAAAATGGACCATATTGTTGTCTGAAATCAATAATTAATAATAAAAAATAATAATAAAAAATAAACAATTTTTTTTTTATGAGCTTTTAAGAATATACCGAGCAGGCACCGTCATTAAATTAATCTCCTTGAATTTCTCTCCGAAAGAGTGTCTCTGCTTAATTTATAAATTGTTCGAACAGCTTTTTTCTGTAAAACAAAGATAGGCTGAATGTGGGCGACATTTCCCTACAAAATATTTGTACACTATGAAAATAGCTAATATCAAAGAGTAAAGTAATATAGAGAGAGCTAATATACACTAATCGAGCTATCTCTATGTTAGTTAAATTAAGTTTTTTCTAACTTTTTATGCTGCGGAGCTTAGCTTTTTTGACAATTTATCTACGTGGCAAACTGAGATTCAGCATCCAAAGTTAAGTCAAAGAATACTGTGCTCTCTTCAGGACTAAATTATTCACCCTTTATCAACACATTAGTTTTCAACTCCCTAACGTGAGGTAGCGTAAACTTATTGCATAGTTTTTTTTTTCAATTATAAGTAAATTATTAACATTGAACCAGTCAACTACTATCGAAACCACGCCAAAGTCGATCAAATGTCAAAGTCATGTTGATTGTTTTCTTTGACTATCGCGGTGTTGCACTCGGAGTTCTTACCCAGAAGGTCAAACGGTAAATACCTAAAGAATATTATTTGATAAATTGGACGAAAAAGGCCAGATTTTTGGTAAAAAATCTCTTGGATTGTGCATCACGATAATGCGCCTTCACACAAGGCCATCATTGTGAACGAATTTTTGACCGTGAACTCAACAAATACCAGCGAGCAAGCACCTTATTCACTGGTGAATAAGGTGCTTGCTCGATGGTATTTGTTTTGTGAACCGGCTGGAGATATATCTGGATATGTCTCCAGCCGGCTTCTTTCTTTTTCCTAAACTCGAATTACCTCTTCGTGGCACCCCTTTTCGTTCGATAGAAGACATATAAAGGAGAATTGGCGGCGAGAACAATTCCGGAAAAAAGCGTTTAAATAATGTTTTGATGATTGGATTATTCGTTGGCGTAAGTGTATCGTTTCTGAAGAAGCATACTTTGAAGGCAATAAAATAAACTTGGATAAATAACTAAAATTTGGTGTATTATTGTTCTTTCGTACTTTCTTGAAATTTGTTGTAACCTACAACAAGGCTCAAGATAGTACGTAGGTGACATGCTCCAATTTTAAATGATGAATGTTGTTTTTTTTTTGGTAACTTACATTTATTTTAAATACACTTCGACATTAATTGATGATTATTAAATGTGAGAACTATGTGGATCAAATATATTTTTTCTCTTACTCTTTTGGTTTCTCGCGGCCAACCCAAATATCCATCCTTTGGTATTCTTAGTGGAGTCGTTGAGCTACTTAAGTTCTGAGCTACATGATTAATGACAAATGCGTATACTGACTGGACGATTCCACTCAAATGTATGGTTATTTCTCCTCAAAATACCGTTTCAGACAACTATCATCACCATTATCTTTCCTGAGTACATGTTCTTTGTGGCTCTGCTAGAGAGTATGCTCTTCAGCAGAGCCACTATCAATGTCTATTTTATGATTACCTAATGCACGTACAGCGATAACCGTATACGTTTGACGTACCTACATAATTTTAAGATATAATTGATCGGTTTTTAAAATGGTGGCTCTGCGGCAGAGCATGACATGTTCTTTTTTAAATATTTTTCTAATATTTACATAAATATTTACTTTAAGTAATAAAGTTATATACATGGTCTTCACATGATATGACCAAGATTATGACTGTACTTTAAAACGAGACTGTTAACCTCGTGAGTTTGTTTCGGCCTTTCTTAGAGTAGTCAAATAGGAAACGACCTCATCCAGTTTTTAAAATATGATTGACGTGTATCTAAGTGTTTGTACAAACCTACTTAGAGAAATAAAATCATTTATCATTTAACAACTTCTTTGTGCGGTCCTAAATCTAATCTCAAATTGCTCACAATTATGCGAATGCAGACAATCTAATTTTTATCAATTTATTTAAACACCAAAACTTTAGGGACAAACAACAAAAACACAGCCAGATTTTTACCATAATTTATTGTCTTAAAATGATTAAAATAAATAAATTAATCTAGGAGTGGTTAAGCAAGCGACCACCCGCGACAAGTGCCGGGGAAACTCATTTAAATCCCCAAAGCCGAGAGCAGTCTAATTGGGTTCCGAAGTCGAAACAAACTTTATAAAATAAATACAATTTTCTGCCATAACTTTATAACAGCTGAGTAGAGTTATCGGCGGAAACTGCAAGTTCTTAACAAACTAGAATGAGCAAATAAAAGTGTCCCTGTTTCCGCAACTTATTCAAACCTTTCCTGTTGTTTGTATTTATAAAAGACAGAAACACAAAGATATTGATAAGGCGCTAAGTTTTATACAGGTTGACAGGAAAGTTCGACCTATTACTTGAAAGGGTTATAATAGAAGCCATTAGTAACAAATTAAGTCAAAACTAGGGGTCAAAACTAGATGGTTACAGAAGTGTGACGGGCCTTCGACTTTATTACTAAAGACCCTATATTTCTGAGATGATGTAAGTTTTGGACATTTTTTTTTTAACGATCACTTATTTTTCAGCTTTCTGCCTTAAAATTTTATCGTATTTATAACTTTTTTTCATCAAGTTTTGACCCTTAGTTAACTGTACTTAATTTGTTGCTAATGACCTCTAGTATAACCACGATTTTCCCTTTCACACTATAAGGGTTCTTATTTTATAATTAGTTCTTATCGATGCAGTCTTGTACACGATTTTAAGGCAGTGATGCACTATAATCTCAATGTTTTTTTCTTTTGTTACTTTCTTACCAAATAATGCTTTAATTAGGAATGATAATTAGTTACTTTATACTGTATTCCCAATTAAAACACACAATTTACTTAAGTAAATATCTATGCTAAACATCACAATAAGCCTACCCACTAATAGATAGAGACGCAAGAAAACATTGGCGTATTATGTTCCGACATGATAACAAAATACGACAATATTGTTCAGTAACCTAAAACTTCGTTAATACTACCATTATTATGATTCATTGTGTAGAGCAGAGACACCATTTTATCAAAATCAAGGCACCAAACAGCCAGACCACACAAACTTATCTAAGAGATCTTTTTGTTTTTTTTTAAAGGCGGAAAATCAAAACCTAACTACGAAAAAATTAGTCGAACTATCCAGCCTATAATTGCAACGTTTCATAGAATTTGAATACTGGTTAGTGGTCAGAATTCTCATTTGCTAATTGCTCCTTTATCGACAGACAACTTGAATCAACATTCATCCGAATAGCAGGTCCATTCTAGATTGAACCGAGATACAACAAGCAACGGAGCAACATAATATATCAGCTGTTTAGCGAGGCGAATACGATTTCGATCAGACGGTATCTCTACAATGACCAGCATTGCGTCCTGTTCATGCTCGACTGGTCTAGGGCTCGCAGTCTGCACGATCAGCGTTGTCGGGCCAGTCGCAAACGTTCAGCTTGACGTTGAACACTGTTCCTGGCTGGCAGGTGAATAGGACTCCTTGGCCGTTGACGCAGCGCCAGTACTGTGAAAAACATCACTTATTATTTTTCACACAAGAAGGTAGCATAGAGAAAAAACCGGCCAAGTGCGTGTCGGACCACGCACAGTGAAGAGTTCCGTAGTTGGAATAAATTTATCCCAAGAATAAACTTAGCATTGTAGTTGAGAAACATGTTTGATTCACGTCACGGTCAATTCTCTAACAACAGATACAAGTTTATAACAGATATAATAGAATTTTTTAATGTGATAAAACTAAAAAATAACGATTTTCGGACTTTTTCCTTTACTTGTGCTGTGAGACCTTGGTTTTCGACAAATTTTATGATTCGAGGTCACCGGGAAGTACCCTATAGGTTTTTATTTATTTGCGAGTTTCAAAAGGTCACAAAAATTACCGTATTTTTGTATTGCGTTGAAAGCTTGATTTTTTTAAATCTTCAAGGGACCATAGACTGTAACCGACCGTAACCGTGACAGTATTTAATATTAATTTCAACTTGATACCTCCACGCGTTCCTGAGATGAAGGGTATTAACAAACTGAACAATCAACGAAGTGATCCTATAAGGGTTCCGTTATTTTCCTTTTGAGTTACGGAACCCTAAAAAATACTTTCAACTATCTAAAATGCACGAAACCTTACCTTATCGCACTTCTTCTTGTCTGGCACATAATCGTCTTCAGAGTTGCACACATCGTGATTATCGATCTCGTTCTCCTGCAAAATAACAGTTTTATTAGCAACGAACTCCACCAGATGCAAAACTACTAAGATATTATATGAAAAAAAAAACTTACAATAGGTTGTTCAGGAGCTACAGGCATATCAGCTGCAGGCTTCACAGGAGTCTCAGGGACCTTTGGAGGCTCTGGTCTCACAGCGATATCGTTCTCATCATCCTCAATTTGGACAACTTGAGGCGCCTTCGTGGTAGTCGGTCGCGCCGTGGTCGCAGGCTTGGCAGTGCTTGTCTTAGTAGTAGTGGTCGGCTTTGCAGTCGTGACTATTGCCTCTCCCTCTGCCGGGTCGGACGTCGTCGACGGCGGGCGCGCCCATTCAGGCTAAGATTTATATCAATATGAGTAATGGTCCATCCATTTGTTTCTGTTGCGATTAATCGCGCGTGTCTACTTCGTTCAAACGTTGGGAAAGTTTATTAGTCAGCTGTATTTATGGTTTCCAGTTAGGAAAAGCAAAGGGATAAAATCGTAATTCATTATGATGAATCGTTTTCAAATATTTGGATGGAAACAATGGACTTTTAGTGCTTGGTATTTGTATAACTAACGTGGGTATATTTTTTTTGTTGTAAAATCGTGTTTCCTTGCGAGTAAACTGAACTACCTCGATGGGGTTTGGGATTTTTTTACTTTTCACTTTATAAACACTTACCGTAGGTGTAGTATTTCCTGCACGAGGTGGTGGGACGGTATAACTGCTCATATGCTTATGCAAAAGCTTGATCAGAGGGTTTTCAGGTCCACAAAGTCCCTTGAAGTCATCCATGTCAATAGCCCAGGTCATGGCTCCGAGATAGCCCTTCTCCTTGATCCAGTTCATCTTGATCTCCACACTGTGAGGGTCCTCGTAGCCGACCCACTGTGTTCCTTTGTAAGCGTAGGGGCACTTGCCACTCTCGTCCCACTTCTTGGTCCAGCCGGAGCCTTCCTTGTCGACTTCAGTACAGATCTGGAATAATAAAGTAGTATAAAATATAAATGACACCGTACTTATGGAAAATCGCGCCCGACGACGCCACTACCCTCCTCCAGGAGACTAGTAAGGCAACCAGCACGCTACATAAGCCCAAAACCCGATCGCCGTCCTACCGTCCTCGCCGCCGAGGCCCGCCGCGACGCCCAAATACACGCCCCTCCCGACCCTTGCTAGGACCAGCCAGCGCCGCTGAGCCTGTAGCTTTAAATTCGTCCCTAAATCAAAGAAATCCTGATCCAGCTAGTCCCTTGCTGCCCTCTTCCAGCGACGCCCTAAGCCGAGGTCCGTACCCCACAGGGGGTGCCCTTAGCGTTGTCGCTTAGTTTTAGTTAGTATTTAAGTTTAAGTCCTGAAAGGAGGCCTTAATTTATTAGGGCAACCACAGGCAAGTCCGTTTAAGCAGACGACAACCTCATAGGTTGACCTGCGAGATGCCATACACAAAAAAAAAAAACTTATGGAAAAAAGAATGGCAAATTAAAAATTGATTAGCAATTTGAATGGGACTCAATTGATAATTCATAACTTCTCACTAGGTAGATAACTCACGAACAAACAAATAACAATTCCAACCAGTTATCTATACGTGTTTTAAGGGTTACAATTGAATGAATAGAATAAAATTGAGAAAAAATTAAGCTAGCTGATCCAATCAACCTGCCTAGTTCCCCACAAATGTTGTGGTCGGCGTCCAGCCTAACCAGATGCAGCGACTAATTATCAAACCCCCACAACTTAGTAACTGGGTTACACGACACCCCTTGGCAAGACTGGTTGCCTTGGTAGATGATCTACCAGAGGAAAAACAACATTGTTCTGTTTCAGTTTGAAGGGGTTCCAGAAGGGTATGGTGTAATCACTTGCCATTTTTCTCTGGGACGGCAACGCATGTGCTTCTGATATTACAGGCACCTACATCACAGAACCTAACAATTACAATTGACAAGTTACAATAGTACTAGAAAAACTTTACAAATTTGTAAATTGTAGTGACAAGTCTACAATATTGTAACTCATTCATATTTGTAATTTCTGTGTTACGCAGTTTTTTCTACAATTTTGTACAATAGATTTTTATGGTATGGTAGCATGTCGATTCTGTAAAATTTTACCGTGAAGACATGCGTGCAGTGAGCTGTCAATGTCATCCCGGCTCAGCCAATCCCTAGCATCAATAATGACACTAACAGCTCACTCCACGCTCACTTCACCTCAGTTTTCACGGTGAGATGATTAGAGATAACCAAAGCCAGTGACCACTTTACAACCAGCATGCGTAGCATTGTCCAGTATAGAAATGGAAGACAGAATGACAGATTGTAGAAAGATCTCGACGGCGCGAAGTCAAAATTTAAGAATAATTAATTTCTTAAATTTTGACCTCGCGCCCTAGAAATTTTCTAGTTATTTGTCCTCTCTTCGTAGAGTAGAGATAGAAGTGGACACACTAAGCATGCGGTTACATCGGCATTTAATCATGCAAAAACCAACATGGTTTTTGACAAATTACCTCATAGTAAGCCCAGAATCCAGTAGCATTAGTGAAGGGAGCAGGGTCACCACCTCCAGCCTCCTTGTTGATGTAGGTACCGAGGCCGTAGTTATTGTTACCAGCTGATAGAGTAAACGAGCGTCCGTAGAAAGGAATGCCGACTACTAGCTTGTTACTAGGACAGCCTTTCTCTTCCCAGAGTGCTAAGCCATCGTTCTGAAAAGAACACATGTAAAATTTTAATTTCAAAATGTATTTTTCATAAGAATTTGTTGAAAATAACATTTTGGATTCAATTTATTTCTTTACCAAGGTTCTCAGTAGGAGTTTTATGACTTCTGCGAAATAATGTTATCCAATGAAAACAGAAATATGTTTTCCATTTATTTCTTTCATAATCGGATTGATACAAAACCTTTTTACCTAGAAACCTGTTTCGTGTCACATGTAATTTATAGATTTTTAAGTTTTGAAAAGTAGTCATGGGAACTTTTTGTAGGTACTCACCACATTAAGTTTCTCATAAGCCCACTGGTCATGAGGACGCTTGTACAAAGGCGAGTGCACATCAGCGAACCCAGCCCAATTTCCCCTCAGATCGTACGACATCACGTGAATAGCGTCCAGCTCCCTGCAACACACGTATAGCTGTACAAGGATATCATGGCGTGTGGCCAAAATGAGAACTAACGCCGCCATTTTAAAATACATTTCACAAAACAATAAGGATGATGACAAAATTCTATTATCTCTAAAAAAAGAAATCGTTTGCAAATTGCGCAATTTGCAAACAACAATATAAGAAGTGTAAAAGCTTACAAAATTGCCGAGTTATAAACGTTTTAAAATAACTGCTAGACAAAGACAACACTATTATAAATCACGACTTCACACTAGCGCCACACATTGTCCGTACCGCGCGACAAGGACGGGAATAATCTCCTCCAAAAACTTTTAAAGCGCAGGTTCTCCATATTTCCACCGATTTTACAGTTTGTTTTCGATTCTCGTTCGCACAAATGTTTACCAACAGTGGCAGCGCCCATAAGACATTTTGAGCTCCAGAAGATCATTGAAGCACTATCAACACTCTCTCAAACTACAAGTTTTAAAGAACTTCAGAACAATGCTTGTTTTCTTTTCAGCCTTTCTTCCACTGTTATTTATGCAGCGCCAGTAAATTTGTAGCGATAACAGTGTTTCAAACTATTAAACAGTTACAAACTTTTTCGTCGTTGCAAAATATGGAGTTAATTGTACGAGTATAAGAAACATGGTTGAGCTGGGTAGATTTTGTAAGTTTTGTTGGAGACTGATTACTTAAAGAAAATAATGAATGAAGATGATGAATGATGCTGTTCCATGAAGAGGGATATAGCTCTGAATCTTTAGATAAAACGTCATCTTTTAAAGCCACTTTGCCTAAACCAGTTTTTCCAAGATCGGCCTTGAAAAACAACACTTACTGGCAAAGATCCGGTACATGGTATCCCTCCATAAGTCTAAAGTTGGCGAGAGGCACAGCAGCAGTTAGTTCCCAGCCCTTCTTCTCCCTGATGAAGGCCCTCTTCAGCTCCTGCACGAGAAAGAGGAACCGATCCTTGTCAGAAAAGGAGCCTCCACGGTCAGCAGCACCAGGGTACTCCCAGTCCAGATCCAAACCATCAAAGTTGTACTTCTTTATGAATTCTGTGGAAAGAAAATTGAGGAACTTTTAAAGTTACATACGTTTTTTTCTAGTCTCAGGGGTTAAAGTGTATGTAATCTATTTAAACTAGGGTCGTCCATACTAAGATATTGATCATTCATTTTACTGAGGTCTTACAAGATACTCCTTAATTATACAAGGGTTTTAATATCTCTAATAATTATTGCAGTTTCCAGATAACAGCTGAAACTTCCACTTAACTAATTAAGAAGTCAACGCTTGGAACTGAGATGTCTAGACGAAAGACAGTGACCTAATATTATGGAAACAGCGATTCGATTTGAGCTCCATGATAGAATAACCTTTTCACGTTTCAAGGAATGGATATTTTGACAAATATTATATTTACAAACTCGACGTTTGCGAATATTGATATTATATAGCATGGGGTCATTGATCATTTATTTTGTATCCGACTATTTGCACGCTTAAATTAAGTGTCACTCTGTGTATGAGTACTTTTTTATCCTACAAATATTATAAACGCGAAAGTTTGTGAGTATGGATGGATGTTTGTTACTCTTTCACGCAAAAACTACTGAACGGATTTGGATGAAATTTGGCACACAGATAGTTTATAACCTAGATTAACACATACAGTACTTTTTATCCCGATATTCCCACGGGATCAAGATTTATGCGGGTGAAACCGCGGGGAGCAGCTAGTGTTAAATAAATTTATGTTTATGTATATTTGTTTGCCAACTTTTGGTAGATGTAACGCGAAAATTGAAAAATAGATTGAATGCCAGTCCCTTGATACAATTTGCGTCTATAATATATATAAATAGCAGATATTTAACAAGACAATCTCGATATATTTTTGGTGAATAAGAATTAGGATAAAAAATTGTTTGAATCTTTTTGTAAGCTGCGTATTGGGAATTGTAGTATACGATTGTGTGTCACTATTACCCAGAAAATCAATCGATGATTGTGTCATTTTTATTTTTAACGTGACGATATTTTTGTGGACGTATAAAGTATAACGTAATATGTGCACGTTATAATCTTCGTAATTAGATTCCCATATATTTATATATATATACAATGACCATGTTTAGGAATGTTTGCATGATATCATATTAATGTTATTCTAGAAAGTGCGAAACAACCACCAGTGACCCAGTTCCTTGAGAAATATTTCTCAATAAATATAGCTTACTACTTTAACCATTCCGCTAGCTGCTATTCAGAGAAAATATCCAGTCTGCAAACAAATTCCACCCTTTTGTGATTTCTTTTATTTTCCTTGCGGGAGTCGCCCGACGGAACTATGTTAACAATAAAATAAAGAATCTTGGTAACGTTTGAGGAAATATATTCCAAAACACACAACAGTGCATAATTTATGGATAGATTGCGATTCACACTTGATACATTTTATTTGCCAAATGTCCTTGTTTTGGTAGAAGCCTCTATAATATTGTTTTCCTATTTATTAATTTCTATTCCCAAAATATCACTATCACACTGATTTATCCATAGTGCATTTTGCTGACTAACAAGACGCGAGAAAACTACTCTGTGGACGCGAGTGACAAATGCATGGGAGGTTATCCAGTGAAATGTAGAACATTATAGTACTCTTTGATGTAGAACCTATTCATGTACAAAAGACAACATCTTTTGTAATGTGCCAGATTTTGAAAAAGTGCACCAGATAAAAACTTTTCTTTATAAATTGTGAACTTTTGTTGGAGGCCCGCAATCTATACTTCGATACTTATATTATAATGAGCTAAAATTTGTTGGTTTGTCTGTTTGTTAGTTTCAGTAATCTCTGGAAGCAACGGTCGGATTTGAATAAAACTTTTTGCATTAAATAGCCCAATTCTTGAGGAAGGCTATAAGCGTTTTAACATCATGCTATAAACAAGATGCTACGAGTATTTTGTGAGAAGACTTATACCCTAGTCTCTATATCTCGTTATGTCTAGTTTGGTGGGTGGTCTTCTCGTGAATTCGTCTTTAGTTTTAAGTTACTAACAATAGTATTTTTAAGTGCAACTGTTACTAACAATTTATGGATCTTTTTTTAGTTGTCCGAAATAAAATGATTTATTATATATAAGGTGTACATAATAAAGAGTATTATATTTATCTATAAACCTTAGGAATCGAGCAATAAGAACAAAGTCTGAAAGAACACTAAGCGAAAACGAAATGATAGCGCGGGCTGATGCGACGGGGTGGGTCGAGAGAACAAGACATTTTACGCGGACGAAGGCGCGGGCAGAAATTTGTAAATTAATAAGCAACAAGTTTAGGCTTTGTTACATCTGTTCCTCTTACTCACCAACAACGCTCCTGACGAAGGCCATCCTCGTCCGTTTCTGCCCGACCATGTGCGAGTACTTGGAGCCGCCCTCGGCCCAGCCTCCCACGGCCACCGTGAACTTGACGTTGGGGTGAGACTTGCGCAATGCCGTGAAGTTTTTGAAGCCACTCTTCTCTATGTCGAGCTGGAAAGATGATATGTAATGACAGTGAAACGGCTAACAGACAAAGGGGGAAGAAACTCTACATGGCCTTTATCCACACGATACAATATCATAGGAAACAACAACAATTGGCTTATAATAAATATCATGTAACTAAACCTATTTTTACCCGACTACGACGAAGAAGGGTTATGATTTTGACCGATATAAAAAAAAAATATGGCATCTCGCAGGTCAACCTATGAGGTTGTCGTCTGCTTAAACGGACTTGCCTGTAGTTGCCCTAATAAATTAAGGCCTCCAACCTCCTTAAACTTAAATACTAACTAAAAACTAAGCGACGGAGTGGGGTACGAACCTCGGCTTAGGGCGTCGCTGGAAGAGGGCAGCAAGGGACTAGCTGGATCAGGATTTGAGTTATTTAGGGACGAATTTAAATGGGGAAAGGAAAGGGATGAATTTTTTGCTCGAGCAAGGGTCGGGAGGGGCGTGGATTTGGGCGTCCTGGCGGACCTCGGCGGCGAGGACGGTAGGACGGCGATCGGGTTTTGCGCATGTGTAAAGTGCTGGTGGCCTTACTGCCCTCCTGGAGGAGGGTAGTGGCGTCGTCGGGGGCGATTAGGGTATGCCTTGGTCGGCGAATACTGCTTATGTGGGAGGGAGTATAGCGGGCGGCCGCTGAAATCAGGGGATTTAGGTGTTTTATGCCACAATCAAAGAAATACTTCGATAAGCGTTTCATGAACTGGTTTATGGTAGGTATTTTAAGGTCGACGTGGAGATTTATATTACGGACATAGAAGGGGGCACCCGTGACCTTTCTGAGGAAACGGTTCTGGAGGGTCTGCATCTTATGGAGATGACGTGGGTGAGCGTGCGCAAATACAACGTAGGCATAGGTCAAGATGGGACGGATGACTGCGGTATAGATGCGCAGCTTGCATTTAAGTGACAGTTTACTACGAGCTGTCAGTACAAAGTGGAGCCTGCTAAGAGCGAAGGAGGCGCGCGCGCGAACCGCATTAATATGAGCCTTAAAGGTAAGGTTTTCATCGAGGATCACGCCTAGGTATTTGGCTTGCTTCTCCCAGGGGATCGGCTTACCGTACATAGTGATCGGGCTGGGAAGTGGCATGACTCTTATCGGGGTTGACCTCGATTCTCAATTTCCGGAACTAAGAGCCTAAGACGTTTGCGGAGGTATGGAGAGTACGAGCTATAGCATTGGGACAATGACCGGTATAGTAAACGGCAGTGTCGTCGGCGAAGAGAGCCAACTGAGACTTTTTACTCTGTGGGATAACGCTGGTAAACAGCGTGAAGACTAGAGGAGATATCACGGAACCCTGAGGGACACCGGCGCGGGTGAGGGGACGAGTGTGCACCCTCGGTGCGATAGCAGAAGGTGCGATTCGACAAAAAGTCTCATAAGATGAGCACGAGACGATCTGGCACTCCTAGTTGGTAAAGCTTGTATAACAAGCCGTTGTGCCAGACTTTGTCGAAGGCTTTCGCTATGTCGAAGAATAGCACACCCGTCGTGGCGTTACGCTGCATACCAGCGCACAAGTGCTCTACGATATGGTGGACCTGGTGGATACTCGAGTGTTGGGGACTGAAACCGAACTGCTCGTTGGGAATGAGGCTCTTTACTTCGGCGTAGTCTTTGAGACGCTTATAAATAAGCCTCTCGTAGATTTTGCCGAGTACATTGAGTAAGCTAATGGGACGGTAGCTGGAGGGCTTAGACTTTGGCTTGCCTGGCTTTGGGATACCGATGATTGACCGGTATTTATATGGGTATGTACGAGTATATATATTCATCTGTTCCCTCATAACTTCTAAAGTACTTTCATAATTTCACCAACAAATTATCATTGGCAGCGACTTGATAGTCCGCTGGTTGTAGTTATTGTGATGTTTTTTTTTTCCCGAATGTCATGCCAGACGGTCGTCTTTGAGAGCTTTGTTGTGTCTTAGTCGAGTGATGCCAGTTTAACGGTGTTTCATTTGTTTGTTGTGTGTCAGTGTCTCTGTGTCGCAAATTAAAATAATTTAAAACGGTGTAAAAGTAATATACATGCGTTCCTGATCTCCAGCCTGCGGCCGAGGACCCCAGGCCCCCAAACGGGCCCATCTGATGAGATCGTTCCATACATTGCAGGTATTTGCCTTCAGACTATGTTTTAGTTTGTTAATTTGAAGCTGCATTCAACATCATTTACCAGTGGTATAGTGTTTCTAAATCGTTTCCGTTACGTTCAAAAGTGCAAAAATTTAGAGACCTAATCAAAGCAGTGTCTTTTTTTGTGAGTGAGCATTCTTTTAGATATTTCGTGTATGCAGTGGGCGATTCAGGTAGCGTACCCTTGGGTGTCAAATGTTATCGGGATATTTTAAACACTAAAATCTCCAACTAATGTGCGTGTAAACTGTGTATTTTGTTATAAAACGAAATTAACAAGAAACTTGTGTGACACTTATTATTTTGGGTGCTCGCAAGGCGCAAGAGTGCGTACGCACGCTGAGCCCGTGCGCTGTTGTGTGTGTGCTGTGTCAGGTGTTACAATGTTATCCTGATTATGCGTAAGACGTAAGTATTTTAGAAACCTTTTTCTTGCAGTGGGACACAAAAAGCTAAAAAAAAAGACATCAATATAGTTAAAGAGTATCTTTTAAATCTTTGTTCCTCACCTCAGGATCAATAATGAGGACCTCATTGCTCTTCTCAGTGACGCCGATGAAGGAGTAAATGATGTGAGTGCAGAGTTCCACGGGGATATCTTCAATGCCGTAACGGCCCACGCCAGGCCGGTACACCGCCCAGTTGCTGAAGTAGCATACTATGCGCGCTTTGCTGTCCGCTGTAGAAACAACAAGAAATAGGTGTAACAAGCTGATAATAACTATCCATTTTGTAAAAGATAAAGTTAAGTAAGTTTGAAATTAATGACTTTACATAGAACCATTGGTATGGTACCATTTCACTGACCTGAAATTTTGACTAGGTATGAATACTATAGAATTTCTCTTTGCTTGCTAAAGATATTATAAGAGGCAAGGTAAAGACGCAAGAATCTAAATTCAGTACATGTACTACGATTACTAATCCACGTGCCAAAGATCATAACACGACTGCATTACCCAAGACTGTTGACCTTTAATAACCTATATGGTCTCTTAAAAAGGGAGGCATATATTGAATGAGTTGACACCAACAAACAGATCTTTACCAGCATTTGATCCAGTAAAAAATATTGTGGTCTTTTCTTTCTAATTTTGCAATTAAATCAATAGGTCACCCACAACAGTAAACATCAACAGAAACAAGTTTCCCGTCAATAAAACGATAGATAACACTAACTTTGTGTAATAGTTGCAACACGTGATAAGCGTGGTAAAGCCCAACTTAGTGGCAGTTAACCGGGAGATTGATTTAAGTCGCCTTACCCTTTGTTATGATGAGCCCGTTAATCCATCGGTCGGAGCTACTATTGGTAAGCTTTAGTGTCAGATAAGTCACCTCAAACCGTGAGGATAGACGTAAATTATTCTGATATACAGGCTGTCCCGTAAGTCGACGTCAAGCCGGAGTCGTCTTAACAGGCGACTCCGACGAGTCGGGGATAGTTACAGGGAAATTGTAAATATAATTGTTTTCTTTCTTCTTTTTTATATTAGTTACCTACTAACATAGATCTTAAGAAAGTTGTTACTAACGCTTATATGGATTCTGTACGAAATAAATGAATAATAATAATAATAATAAGTCACCTCAAACCGTGAGGAGAGACATTAATTATTCTGATATACAGGGTGTCCCGTAAGTCGACGTCAAGCCGGAGTCGCCTGTTACGACGAGTCGGGGATAGTTACAGGGAAATTGTAAATATAATTGTTTTCTTTCTTCTTTTTGTATATTAGGTACATTGAACGTACTATTGGGCAACGTGTTATTGGGATTTTCTATCTGGAATTTCTCAGTAGCAGCCCGAAGTCTGGATTTGTGCCCGGTAGATGGCAATAGGCTCGCCCCCTATTACATGGGACTTAAACATAACTGGCGAAATGTGGGTGTACTATAGGTACACCTCTGCCCAACCCTTCGGGGAAACAAGGCGTGATGTTATGTTATGTTATGAACGTACTATTAATTTCTTTACATCGCCTTCATTTCCTTCCCCATAATAATAATAATAGTGCAAAAAAAAAAGTTGCAACAGAAGTTAAAAGACCGTCACAAGCAGTAGATTTTCTCGTTTTTTTATTATAAATGGCCGTAATTTTTAAATACATACACACTTTTTTTTCTTTTTCGCTTAATTATTTCTATTATGACTTGACCTTGACCTATCACCCGATTCGAAAGATTAATGTTACCGATTTGTTTTACTGCTAATATTGTTTCTTGATTTTGGTAGCAGTGCAATGCTCTGCATAACATTACACATGATTTCTTCAAAGAGTTTGGCAGAAGTGGACCGACAGTTTTTCCCACCCACGTCATTTAGCCAGTTATGTTTAAGCCCCATGTAATCGGGGACGAGCCATCAACCGAGCACAAATCCAGACTCAGAGCTGTTATTGAGAAATTCCTAATGCGAGAAACTCAATAAAACTTTGCCCGCCCTGGGAATCGAAAACAACTCCAAAGCAATGCTTTCTTTTAATCTACCTACAACATTCAGCTCTCTTACTTATTATTTTTCTTTCTTTCAACTATCAGATTTACTGCAAGATTCCCCACATTTACAGCTATCATATTCCCTTGCTGTTCAGTAGCAGCTGGATTCTAACATCCGATGTTTACTGTTCCCAATGTTTTCTTACCTTCAATTGCTGTCGTTACGACCGCCAGGACGGCCAACGTCGCTAGTATCGCTCTCATTTTGAACCTGTCGACAACAGTTATACGAATGTTTATTATCATGAAAACAACATACAATAGTTCCTATTATCTAGAAAATTATCGCGTAAGTATTGTGAAAATAAAATGAAGAGTGTTTTACCGAATGAAGTAGGAAGACTTGTAGAGTGCACCAAGATTTCGACTGTACGTTCTGAATCTCAAATCGCAACGACTTGAGGCGGGTTTTATTTATTTTCAAATACTAGAGCATTACTTATTCAGTGGACGTCTTCACTACACTGATATAAAAAGAATAAAAAGTCTAAATCAGATTATGCCTAAACAGACTGGGCCTTAAAACAAGTTTTCCTATCACCTCACATTTCCTAACTACTTAATCTACAAAGTAACATTAATAATATAACTGTATATTCTAAGTAGCGAGTCAGTACAGTTACCAATTTCCCATGGTAGTTGGGTGTGCATACACCCTGTATGCGGTATTCGAATAACGGATACGATTGGCTGGCGACGGTTCAACATTCCATCGCTAATAAGATAGTCTACTTATCAGGAATAATATGGAGATAGTACCTTAGAACTTGTTACATGTGGGGTCCGTTCAACTTATTGCCCATGGTATTCAGTCGTTTCTAATTTCTTTCATTGGATTGGACTCATTTGCAAGTACATGTGTAGACCAAACGGTGGTCCGTCTGGTATAACCTCCATATTGTATTGGTACTAAAATTATCATAGCAGGGTCAAATCACTTTATATTTTACAAAATTGTGCATATCTATTATTACATACCTATGCAAATGAAAACAGGTGGAAACATTTTATTTAGATATTTCCCTTCATAAACTTTACATTGACACCATTCTAATTTATAATCAAAAATAAAAATAACGCATGATCATAAATCATGATACAAGAAAAATGTTTTAAAAACAGATACAAAATCGTTACATGACTTTTATCGCTTTTCTTGTTCACGGCAAAAATTAAAAAAAAACTCATTTTTGAATTAAGAATAAATTATTATACACACTCAATGGACAAAATAAGACAACTACGTCAAGCCTTCTCGTCACCTACACCGCAATATTTGAAGACAAAAGTCTTCAACCAGCGAGTACTGTACAGCGCGCTATGGAGCAAGCTGTGCTCGAGGTTTCTTTAAAAAATATACCAACGGTCAATTATAAAGCTGGTAGAGTTAGCAAGCTCAAGTGGCAGCGGGCAGGCCGGCCATGTTTGTCGAAGGACCAGCCGTTGAATCAGACTCATGGAGTCGAGACCGCGTAAGTGAAGCGGGGTACGGCCCCAGCTAGATGGACCGACGACCTTAAATAGGTGGTACAGACTGGATGTGAATGGCGGGAAACTGGATGTTGTATGGAGTAGCTAAGGAGAGGCCTATGTCCATCAGCGAACTTTGATATTAGTTAATTGATTGATTGACCCTCTCGTGTTCAACAGAGATTGGAGGGATATGAGCATGAGAAAATCGTGTTCTTGTAAAAGGTGTTTTTGGGGCTATAGAGCTGTGACATTTCTACTTGTATAGATGTTTCTAGATGACCACTTTGTCGCACCGCCCATCATATGATTGGATACGCGTAAGCGAATGTCCTTGCCTTTGCACGTTTCATGTAAAACCATTAATAAAATTTAAATTTTAAAAAATACGTAGAATTTTCTTGCATCTACTCGACTAGGCACTCGAATACTCGCATATAGTTATTTATTACTAGCAGTTGCCCACGACTTCGTCTGCGATCCAGGATTAAAAGTAGCATATGCCCTTACCCAGGTCATGGTCTATCTGTGTACCAACTTTCATCCAAATCCGTTCAGCCGTTTCGGGGTGAAAGCGTAACAAACAAAGTTACTTTCGCATTTTTAGGAAGAGAAGTAGGAAGGACAGTTCAAACTTGCTAATAAGAGCATTTTTATGCTCTTATTAGCAAGTTAATAACGTTGTTTATTTTTAAACAACGTTATTTTTTTTGCTCGAGCTGCGTACGCGCAACTGCGGTCCCAGCGCCGACGCAGTAACGGGACAGCTGCTCCAGATATGTCACCGTCACCCACTGACCCGAACCTCTCATTGTGATAAACTAGGCTTCATCTAATACCTACTTAACCATTCACAATAGAATGACATCGAAAAAACGTGCTGAACTTATCTTATTTATGGACTTTTTCGACGAACAATCACTTTGTTGTCACCTCAAAAATCAAAAGTAAAAGTAATTGTATCTAGAGCATCACAAGATTGTACTCTAAGATTGGTTTGATGCTGAGCAATGATAGTGTCATAAAACAACTGGTTCAAGGTTGGCATAGATTGAGAGAGATGTTCATGGCAAGTAATTTTCGAGAAACAAGGGCACAGTGCAGACTATATACGTATGTACCTAAAGGTATGTGTAATATTAATGCCTTTTCCGTATACAAAATCTTGACTATTTTTCATCTCATCATGATTAAATATTCAACTTTAAAAGAATAAAGAATGCACGACTTAATTTTGGAAAGTCCTAGGGAAAACTTGAGAAAGGAGAAAAACAGATACCAGTAGAAATAATCGTACCTACTCTACTAGAAATCGAAAACTCAAGAAACTAAAACGAATTTAAAACAAAACACACTTTCCTAAAACAGCTTTCAAGCCATTAGAAGTAAGACAATGACTAGCTAAACCCCCTAATGGTTTGGCGGAAAATAGCTTTTCCCACTCGCTTAAGTTCAAATCTGCTTGATCGTTTGCAACAATAGCCAAAGAACGCCACTTAATTCCCTAGATGCCTTCATACTGGCTTTAAATCGAGACCCTAGGCTGAAGAGATCGTGCTCTGAAAACATTTTATGAGTATTAAGAAATTATTCTGAACTGAAATTGACTCAAAATATTGATTGATGATGTGAGAGTTACTGTGGAGTTTCTTTCCGGCTCTTCTCCATAGAAAACGACAAATTGAAACCGTGCAACTAACTTTCATAAGTGCCCATGTAGATTTATTTGAAATAAACTAGTTTGAATTCTGATTTTAAAGTTTTTAAATAATAAAAAAATAGTTTCATCGCATTTTGTGTATGTCCTTATGTTTCTAGTAGGTACACCATAAAATTCTCAATAGTACTAACATCGTTAGCAATGGTGCAATGAACTAAAAGGCGTTCAGCCTTGATATTATTTGAGAATCCTCGTTCTCGATCCTCGCCCTAGGTATTTGATGTAAAATGTCGCGTTACATTCTTCCTCTAAATGTTTATAAGCTATATGCCGCTAGTTGCGCGTGACTATTATACAACCTTTTTTTATATCCGATAACTCTAGGGTTATATTCTGTAGTTAAAAATAATACTAAAACTCCTGGATTATGTGGTCCACAAAAGCATATTTTCGGAGATATCATCAATCATAATATGTGTGTAGGTATCTAAGTTTCATTGAAAAATTAGAGTAATTCTTTTTTATTCAAACCAAAGTCATTCATATTTAAAGCTAAGAAAATGCGATGTTGTCATATTTCACGTAAGGGTGTTTGTTTTACATTAACAATCGTGACTGTCGAATTATTTTGTTATAATGAAAATTAAAAAAAAGAAAAGGATGATTGAAACACATATGCCAGTTGATTCTTTGATATGGTCTCAATCATACCCTAGAGTTATGGGATATAAAAAAAAACAGGTTGTGTATTTAAACTTTTATTATTGTTTAAACATAACCGCAATAGCTGTAGCTTCATAGTAAAGACATATCTTTTTCGGAATTGGTTCCGAAGATTACCTAGTTTTGTACTTAATCCAGCATTGCATATGTAAGCTGTCACGCCCTTTTTGCCTGGAGTCTTATGTATTAAGTTTTTTTTATTGTAGTGGCGTGGCTACCTGACATTTAGGAGCCTAACTTAATTTGATGTTCTGTGTCTCGTAATGTTTATTACTTTGCATACCTATTATTGTATAGAATCAAATTTTCAGTTGTGCTGCCGGGGAGTTTTGCTGCGTCACTTCTTCTTTCCAGCTTAAGCACTGGGAAGAGGAGAAGGGAGGGCGTTTTGGGGTCTGTCTTATGTAATTTTGACTTTCGAAAAGTGCTGATTCTCAGCCTAATTTGAATAAATGACATGATTTTGATATTGATATTACCTCTTGATAGTGTTATACTATATGAGTATTAATAGATGTCGGAAATACAACTTCCCATTATCATAACTTGATTAAAGTTATTGTAGAGAAATTTGTATTCAATGCACTCTCGTAGTTGTTGAGTTGAATATTACGATCTCATCTGGTGCCATTAAAAGCCGCCGTGCAGACATGCGTAGCTTCTAAGTAAGACAAACCTAATAAAGCAGTGAGCAAACAATAATAAACTACTGCGTTTTATTGTGTTAACGTTCATAATACAATAAAGCATTCAGAAGCTTCTGACAAAGGAATACTTTCCAAACAGGAAAGCAATCAAAAGAATTATGTGGGTATTAACACATCATAACATCTCCCCTGTGATCCTCAAAGGGCAGAGGTGTGCCCATAGTACACCGTTTCGCCAGTTATATTTAAAGTGCGATAAGATGCAAGTTTTTAGGTAATTGACAGTAGCGCATCGAGGCAAAAAAATAAAACCAAAACCGCGATATTAGTTGAATCGAATTGACCACCAAAATAAATGTAATTTTGCAGTTTTAATTTAAAAAAAAAAAAATGAACGGTTCAATGAAAAAATTTTAAGGAATTTCTTTAGTTAATTGAATTCCCTTAATTATCATTGTATAAACTATGACAGTTTACGCTCAAAATTTTGAGAACTATGCCACGAAAAAGATTTTTTGAGCTCTGTTTTAGGATTTTTTATGATGATAGGTAATATTTTATTTTTATGCAATATCTTTTGAATAAGTAATTTCTTTGCACATTTGATTTCTGGCTTGTAATTTGTAGCAATAAGCCTAACTGTGCGACAAAAAACAGCGTTTTACGTTGTCCTACGTTTTGGTAATAGGGAGCGAGCCTATTGCCATCAACTAGGCACAAATCCAGACTCCGGTCTGCTACTGAGAAATTCATCTTGAATTAATCGTGCATTTTATATTCGTTTCTGTTATTACAATTTTATTTACTTTACAGCTTGTTTTCAAAAGTTTAGCAAAAATGACAAATATTAGTCCACTGTTATTTAGTCAGTTGTACATATTAATATTTATAGTTAGGTGACATCGAACAACGGTGCTAATTCTCCGAACCAAAAAAAACCGGCTTAACATCTGGTGGTCCATCAGCAATGCAAATTGAGCATCAGGGCCTGACTCAGAGGATTAATGTTTAGGTACTCGTAACACCAAACTAAAGCATTTATTTACACTATTACTTTTGTGTTTTTTTTTTATTATCTAGGTTAGTTTTAATATTAACCTTGGTCTGGCGGTTTCAGTAATTATGCGGCCTACCCAATGTCCTTTCTTTGGTATTGTTCGTCGAATCGCTTAGCTCCTTATAATTTGAGTTGAGCTGCACAATTACTGACAAATGCGTGACTTAACTGCCTGGACAGGTCCACTCAATCAGTGTGGTTCTTTCCTCAAAAGACCATTTCAGACATCAATCCACATGGTGTTCACATGATCTAACCAAGATTATGTCTAGACTTTAAAAGAGACTGTGAGACTGTCAGAGAAGAAAGGCCGAAACAAACTCAGAGGGAGTTTGTTTCGGCCTTTCTTCTCTGAAACGCTGACGTCATCTAGTTTAAAAAAAAATGACGTGTAAAAGTGTTTGTACAAACCTACTTACAGAAATAAAATAATTTTTCATTTTTCATTAAATGAAGATATTCTTTTATTTCATATAGATTTATAATAAAGTTGAAGAGTTTGTTTGTTTGACCGCAATCCCTAGAATTATCAGTCAGATTTGAAAAATCTTTTTTCATTTATATCCCAATTTCCGAGAAAGGTTAAATGTTATTTAAGATCACGCTACAACCCATAGGGGCATAACAAAAAAAAAAGTTAGAAATAACGTTTAGCGAAAACAAAGTAACGGGTCAAAGCATACATTTCTAAACTAAAGGAAAATTTAGTTTTATAGTTTTAAATGTTTTACCGGTATTGGATTTCATTTGAATGTCATTGTTTTAAATACGAAGGTTATGTATTTTTGTTATTTTCCATCTTTAAAACTTATAAACAACATTCAATTCCCAGCAGACAATTAATGAATAATTTATAGGAAATCCAGGAAAATCCACGGTTTGTGTTCCAAAAAGATATGCTTGCCAAAAAATTGACATAACACGTTACCTCTGTTCTTACTTTCCCCAAGAGTCATATCTTGTAATATTTTCATTATGTCACATGTTATCTACTCGTATTTATTCGAAATCCTTGCTTGGTAAATATTTGTTAAAATTATATTTTTTTAAACAGTTTCTAGCAGATTTTTTGTGCAATAAACAACATGAATGTTTGAGTTTAGATCTACGTAATTTTAAATAAAATCTCTTGTAACGATAAAAAATTCTCAGTTTATTTACATATACTTGAACTTAACGATGATTTTATATTTTTTTAATTCCTGATGCCATAACAAACTCTAGGCTTTTATTTCGCAACCACCCTTAATTGACAGGTAGAGAATGGCAAAACCATGAAGTTCGTATACGTAGTTGTGTACTTTTTTTCCATAAAGTTATAACAACAAATGAGCCAAGTCAATGTTATAAAACTGCGGTAAATATTTTTTTTCACCGACAGCTATAAACCTCATTTTCAAGAATATAAAATACTCACCCTCCCCTGCCTATTATATAATTGCCTTAAGTTGGTAGTCCCTAGTCATGTCAAATTATATAATAAATTACCGGCTATAATGAATAAACAAAAATTTAATCCATTCGAAAATAAATTGAAAAATATTATATTTTCGAAGAGTTATTAAAAGAATATCTAATTTACAAATTTTAAATGACATGTTTCACAAAACAGTTTTTATTTTAAATATTACCGTAATTAGTACCATTAAAAAGTATTGTACACCAACTATTAGTAAATTTAAAGCCCTCTTCCTCTCTCTTACTTATTTAATTTTATACTTTTACTGTGCCCTTACAGGGTCCAAATATTTGTACGTAGCTTTAAGCCCTTTGTTACATCTTTTTTACAATATGGAATGCAATTAATAAATGAAATGAATATGAATACTTGTCTGTTTTTTTTTGCAGTACTCAATTGGTAGTCGCATCGAAACCCCACGCTCTAAGCTGCCAAAGGCTGGAGTACTAAATGTCAAGAATGTCTCAGCTCTTCCAATAGGTCCTATTGCATCATTATAGAATTTATTAGTCTTCATTTGATTTAATTATTATGGTGATCGCCCAAAGCCTGAGATAATTATTATTGGCCTATCAAAAGTCATTTTATTACAATTCAAAGTACCCATTGCACGAATGTTTGGATAAGTACTTTTTTTCTTACTTGGCTTAATTACCACATGCAATTTGACAAATATATTACTTACTCATTAAAAGATCCGCTTAAATCAATGTGGTTTAAATGCATCGGAAAAAACAACAAATATTGTATTTCTATTTAAAATGAATGTCAACTCAAACATTTTGGTCACGTTTAAAAAGCCCTTTTCTTGGTTTTCCTGGTCGTTCTACCGCAAACAATTCGACAGTAATGACAATAGCATTAACTTTGTATTGATCGCAATTCCGTGTGTCACTTCACATCAGCGAATCACCGAAGAGTACCTACGCGTATTGATACCGCTGGCACCCTTCCTGAATACTAAAGACTTATGAGTTCACCAGTGTCGTTATCCTGTAGCTAAGGTCACCGGCCGAAAGTGAAAAGCCTTTGTCCATCTATGGCTCCTTCGCTCCCATTAAAAGACAAAACCCATGCCGTGACAGGAGTCCTAAGTTGCGATTATGGCGCGTTTCATAATACATATTACATGTGAATACTGAGTGCGAATGAGTTAGGCTTCGTGAGCTGAGCGCCGATGAATGCGAAAGATTGTACATAGATACTTATCAAAACATACGACGATCGAAGCAGCTAGAATTTTAACAAGCGAAACTCTCTATTTTTTTAGCACAGGTCTGTTGATTTAAAAAAAAATATTAATTTATTAAATCATAAATTCAACAGTAATTAGGGATAGTGCAAGCAATTTAATTAATTAATTATTACATATTTCGTTACAGCTATTTTTCTGTAAAACTTTACCTCATTTACATTTATTATTTCATTTTAGCATTGGTAGAATTATTCATTAAAACAATATTTTACTTAAACTTAGAAGTTTTTATTTTGTTTCAGCAAAAAGTTAGCGACTTAAACCACGAAATAGTAAAAATTTATGTCTTTAAAAAAATGCATATGTCTAAAATAACATGGTTGCCATCGTAATGTCAATACAATATCGCGAAAACATCATTCAGTTCAACCGTAAAAGCGTTATTGTTTTTGAAAAAAAACTTTACATAATAATTTATTACAAAGCTTAAATTTTATTAGAACAACAAATTAATCGTGCAAGCTTTGGTGAAGAAGCTTATTAAATTCAAAATTAATGTGTGTGGCAATGGTGGCAATAATGCAAATCGGCCCCCAGAGAGTCAGAAAGTTACAATTTCCTTTTCGTAAAAGAATTAAAGAAAACACTTGGCAAACCTTAAGCCAGAAGCAGTAAATTCAGATGTACAACACCTTATAAAACGAGAACTGAAAAACAGTAATTTAATTTCCGAAAAAAGGAAACAAATTACCAACCAATCACCTTATTGATAAAAACGCACATTTATTAGCATGTAATGCTATTACCGTGACCGAACTGTTAATGCCTTAATTAATAACTGCACGCAATATTATTGTACCGGCTTTTCAACGAAGTAAGACAATATTTTAGACTTATAAATATTAATTAGGTCTGTATTTTATCCAACTGCGGTGGACCCCAAAAAGGAGAGTTTTTTATCGTTAATCGTAAGAAATGGATAAGTATAACGTTTTTTTTTTTTTCATTGTCATTTCAAGAGGTATTATTTTATACACAAAATTTAACACAATAATAAACTAAATTAACTAACAACTTATCTCAAGTAGTTTTAAGTTGATCATTTGCAATTTTTTTATCTTAAGCAAATAAACTAAATTTAGTAGGTTTTAGTGACACCTTTTTAAGAACTATCGAAAGTCAATAAAATTATCATAAAACAATCATAATGCTTAACACTTTCACTAAGCAGAAGTCAAGTCCAAAAGAAACTGGTGCTACGAATATTTATGTGATTTGCAAATGTATTATAGTTAATTTTATAAACAAACATAATAAAAGTTGGCCAAATGCCTGCGCAAGCAAGCGCCACCGCTAAAAGTTGCTTGTCAACTTGCGTGTCGGTGACAAAGCTATTGAGCCCAACAATTTTATTAAAACAGTGGATTTCGGAATAACCACAGTTTTTTATTATTATATAAGTAATTCTTACTCCTTTTTATTTTATTATGTTTGACAAACTTTCCTGAATTTCTCAGATTGTCTTAGAACTAAACTATTCTTAACTTCGCTGAAACTTCAGAGATGACCAACGCACGCATTAAATTATGAAAATTTGTGAAGTCAACTCTGAAAATATCGGCGGGTTTTGGCGTGTGTAGTAATTGTACTCACAGTTGCGGTGTTGCGGCGGGCGGCCGGCGTGTGATTGTGTGTCGTCCGCCGCTGCACCTCGGTTATATGCGCACACGCGACTCCACGCCTCCTCCACAGGGTGTAAACAAATGGTTATGTTTTCCTCCTTTTTTTACTTCAGCGACAAAATCATAAAACGAGCGTTATGTGCAATGAATTTAGTATTAACGTTGACTAAATTCCTTCGGGGTTTTATGTTGCTTTGTTTTTATGTGGAGTACAAAGAAACGCCAATTACGTAGGTACTTAGGTAGATTGCATGTGTTTGATTCACAACACATCACTGTAAATTTTAAGGAATTTGATGCGTAGTTTATTATCACAAAACATTCATTTTTCCTGTCGACCCTAAATGTGCTGTTTGAGTTTTCTTTTCAGTGTTTTTACTCCATAATTGTGGGGCAAATAGCAAATAGGTATTTAAATAAGTAATTTTAAGAGAACAGTATAATTTAACAATTCCAGAGGCCAACCAGTGTAACTGTTAAAAGATAACATCATAATATGATTAAAACTGTAAACCACAGCCTGTATAGTGGTTGATCGATGACAGTGCGCAAGCGACGCTCCCCAAAAGTGCAATGTATCAAACAATGAGATCAATGGTGGGTGCCCGGGTCGACCAACGGTCCCCAAACCAGTATCCAAGGGAAAGGCTATAAATACCTTATTACATTTAACTTATGCCAATGATAAAAATGTCCCGTTCACTCTACACTCCCGAATTTAATCGTCCCTTGGCTCGAGAGCACTAATGAAGGAGAATTAATACCGCCGTCTTGGTACTGGTTACTAAGCGGTTATTGATTTTTTATTACTACCATTTTGCTTGGTTTTTATGGTTTTTTGGTACCAAAAAATATATTTTTATGTTGTTCAAATCATGAAAGTTCAATGTACTGGCTTCACAGGTTTCTTAACCGCCAATAGAACACAAAACCTTGTAGTATAAACGCTAAGGAACAAAAGCACATCAAGAACTCGCTAGATATAGTAATAAAGTGAAACACTGGCGCTACTTAAGGGCAGGACGTTAGAAAAACATCCACTCACCGACACATGCCTAACTCCACAACAGTACTAAAAACTTCGCAGAAGCTTTCCCTTTTAGCTAAATATCGACTAAGTCCATCTACTTACATCCACAAAGTAGTCTCAAAGTGAAAATATATGCGAAAAACAAGTCTTATAATGACCTAGTGGCTGGAGATATTCTAATAGTCCCATTTATTATGTTTTTGCCTTCTCTCAGATCATAAAAACGCCTCTCGTCGCCCGTAAAATTAGTATATGAATTATTATAAATACTTTCGTAAGCTTATCCTAATTTTTGCTTAATGAAACCCTGTTTAGTCGGTGTTGGAACTAAGTAGGCAACTAGGTGTATTTTTAAAGGGTTAGTTAAATTCGTAACGACTGTTGTTGGTCCTTTATTTTGCGTGCGAACCTAATTTGTTTTAAAACGAACCGGTAGTCCGGAACCTTGGAGGACGTTTGTTAATTTTATTTTTGTGGAAATTATATTTAAATACCAATTAAACGTAGTTTTAAAGGTTATATTTTGAATGTCAACCTAGTAATGTCTATACAAATAAACAGTTATTCAAACAATAGCTAATGCGCTATTGACCTACTCTGATAAGACTTGCCATAACTTTTCAAGGGAAAAAAATTATCTTAGATACTCTCCTATTTTTTGTTTATTTTCTAAATGACTTAATTTACAACAAAATAAAGCTGATATAGGATTACCCTTAGTTATACTTGGTAGGTCATACAAATAATAAATGCCTAGATTGGTATTCTGATAATATTTTTCATTTAACATGTGCAAAAAGTCGAAAAATCAGGTTTCAGTGAAATCAATACATTATAATTGATTCGCTTAGTCAAAGGAATTTGAAGAGAAAAAACATGGTGACGTATTTATCACTAAAACATTTTAAATATACATAACAAACCTATCGCCAGTATCATCACAATGATGTGAAAAAATTAATACAGTTATGAGTACCTAATGTTATTTAAATAAACGTTGTGTAATTTAATGCTGCCCTAAATAATTGAAAAAGTGTACCGTAGTACCGTTTAATTCTTAGGACGAAGGCTTTTACTCTGAATCGCTCATACGACACTTTGTATTTGCATTCTATTGGTCTATTGACATTTGAGATGAATCGTCGCACGCGCCGATTGTCTTCGAAGTAACGGAAGGAAGACACGCGGCATTGAACTGCATCCACGTAGCGTGCCTCTGCGTACGCGCAGGGAATCACAATCACTTCGATGGAGACAAAGAGTTGAATACCCAGTGTTACTCGGTACTTACCTCGAGGAATTATCAGGAAATCGGCAGAAATTTTAATGTAACAGAACTTTTTCGCGGTTGCAGATGGCGGTTATTTTAAATTCACTGTTCAACGTTCTGTTTACATAACCTTCTTCTGTTTGGAAATTCAAATTTCAATTTAATTTAATGGTAAGTTATGAATATTATTACTTCAATTATAATTTTGAACAATTTATGATGCTATTATAAAAGATAACTTCAGTCACAACTTTTCGCACTTTCGCACTAGACGAAAAAATCTAAGCAACTGCCCGCGTGCTGTGAAATGCTACAAATGGGGGAAGGGTTACAATCGGAAGAAGTAATTATAACCTACAGTTTTTATATGATTGAACACATTCAGATTACATAAACTAGATTGTAGTTAAGTTGTAAAAATAGAAATGCTTTATGTATGGATATAAATAGCAATACTTTGTACGGTAATTTAATAAGACGTATGAACTATGCAGCAAAAGAAAATTCTTGGGCCGTATGAAAGCAAGTGCGGGTATGAAGCATAAGTTCCTGGTTTTTTTTTATTGCTATCAAGTTTTCGATCAAGTGATATCTGGCTTGCCTCAATTTCTTCTTTATCAATTAAAGTGTCCTGATATAATATTCTCAAAATAATGCCCTATATGAAGGTTCTTCTCCATCTATCTAACTGCGCCCATCGAATATTTTTATGCTCCTGAATTTATATGTGAGTAGTTACAATTTTTTGTAACTAAATTTTCAACGCAGATTTATAGACATCGTAAACAAAACAACGTTCGGACTCGACTCCACCAATTTTTCATGAACTCTCAAAATCATAATTCTTTCTGTTTACGTGTGCTATTGGATCATGAATATTTCATAGACTGCAGTTAAATAAAAGAAACTGTATTGGCAGACTTTTAAATATTTAAAGAAACAGCCAAACTGTGATTTTTTAAAACAAAGCTTATATTGTTGTTTTCTAATTGCACGATTTAAATTAATCAGTCTTATTAAATCTTGCACGTAATTGCAAGATAGAGCTTTTAAAAATAAAGGTTTTACTGCGATGTGCAATCAATCACGTTTGCGAACCATTCAATAAATGGTGTTAACGGCGTCTTAACGATCATTAGAGGCCTAATACGTAAAGATTACATTTTTTTTTCGATCAATTTTCATGATAGATAACTTAAACATTGATGTCACATAAAACATTATGTTGTTTCTTCGGTACCAAGAAAACGAACAGTCAGACATATAAATTGTTTACTACATGTAAACAATTTATTTCTGACTGTTCATTTTCTTGGTCGTTAAATTGGCCGTGTGCTAGCCATGTTCCAGCCATTACATACAACTGTAAAAGAAAGAGAATTTTGTAAAAAAATCAATAAACAGTCAATTTCCTAATGTTTTAGTTAAGTTTGAATATCATTTTGTTTATTTATTAGGTTTTTCAATTAATTATGTAGGTATTAGTTTTTATTTACGTACATATCATTTTAATATTGATTTAAAAGTATTCCCCAATAAATAAATAAAATACACCGCTGTATCGCCGTACCATCTCTACGTTGAAGTCGTGGTAGGGCTTGCGCGCTCCTGATATCTGGGTCTGTGCTGTGGCCCTAGTGTGAGTTTATTTTAGCCGTCTCGAATTTACGCATCGACCGCTTTTGTGTTCCGATTGGCCCATGGCAATCGGAGCGCAAGTTACGAATGGTGAAGGGCCAATCGGAGCGCCGAACGCGGTCGATGAGTAAAGACGAAATGGTTAAAAGAAACTCGCACTAGGGCCTCTGGTAGAGTTTACTTTGCCGGAACAGCACGCGCAGCATGGCACTACCGTACGAACGTGGAGATTTGCAAGAGCAAACATGCTAGGAGGAAGGAAGTATTGCATTAAGATTCTGGTAGGGATCTTGACCGTACTTCTGTGGTTGTCTTTATTGTTGTTGTTGTTTTTGCTACGTCCGCACGTGCTAGCGACCGTTTTCGGGGGCCCATTATTGAGTGTGCAAGTGTATTTCATTTGGGTTGCCCTTTGGTGTACTTGAATAGTGCATACAGGGATAAACGTCAGTTGCCTATTTGACCCTTGAAAGCCCTTGCGCACGTATGGGAGGGGCGCGTGGAGGCAAAACGTGTGTGTAACTCTGCTGCAGCGAGAAATCACGGTACAGAAATAACGCAACAGAGCTCCGGCGGGATCTCATGGCGACATGGAGGGTGCGATTGTCGCAACACTGCTGTGCACGCCACAATAGCGGCGATAAGTCCCCTCTTTGAGGAGTGGTTGGAGAGGCGCTACGGCGTCCTCACCTTCAGCCTGACACAGGTCCTCACCGGAAATGGTTGTTTCGGGAGTTTCATGTTTCGCATAAGGCGGAATCGGTGTCACCATTGTGTGGATCGCCCGGAGGACACGGTGGTGCATACGGTGGAGGTCTGCCTCGCGGAGGCGATCGGCGGCAGTGATCTCTCGCGTCCGGCCCTGGTACAGGCCATGGTACGGAGCAAGAGGGAATAGAAAGCCGTCACCACCTTCTGAGAAGCACTAATAGTAATAGTAGCCCCTAGTCGCCGCAGGAGACGCCCTGGGCGTCGGGAGTCAACTGCAGATTCCCGGCCACCGTAGGCGCGGGCTTGCAGACGGCGAGCAATGGGTAGCTCGCCGTCCAGTAAGGACCAGGCCTGGGTCGACGGCGAGTGGTGTTCCACGCGCGCCTCAAAGAGATGTCAGCACACAGTGATGGGGTCCGATAGGGCCGATGCCTCAGGGCCGCGGGATGTTCGATACCGTGGCCCTGGCACAGACAACTGAAGGAACACGCCCTCCCGCTCCCAGAGCGGGAGAAGTCATTTGATGATTTTCCACCCAATGACAAAAAAAGTGGGATAATCGTCAGTCTACAACGCTTAAGATGGTCTAAGGGGCCCCTGCGAGTCGGCTTCGGCCCCTTGTACGCCTTCCATAGGACCTGCCCTAGGATTCCAAGATATTTTAGAGACATTTAAATAATAGTAATAATAATTTCTTTGACTTTGCCTACATAACTTTATTGGATAAAAAACAAGCTTGTTTTCATTTTATTTCATCAGTTCAGCTTACCGCAGTTAATACCGTTCAAACGTAGGTACCGTCACAATCCAAGATTAGCCACTTTCATAAAGTTTCTACTTATAAATAATTAAGCTTAATTCTAAATGATGCATCTCTTTGCATTGTTTTTAATAGTCTTGTCATCCGACTAGTAGTTAGGAGCACTCTAATCATTTTTTTTTTTTAGAACAGAAATACTCGTTATTTATTTATTTAACTACATAAGTGCACACATTCTTCTTGTCAACAAGAAGAATGTGTGTGATGCTATTTTCTAAAGAAATCTCATCCAGCATACCTGCGATAGGAGACTATCTATGAGATGTAGACCACGTGTGTAAGATTATAAGAGAAAACAAAATACATATAACTAAAACAATAATCTAATTTAAATATAAACATGTACAATATGTTCTGACTACTTCTAGGGCTAGAGGCTATCTGTGAAAACATTTTCGAGACCCAAATAGATTTCAAAAATATTCATCTAATTGAAAAGAAGACAACGCTGCACTCACACTAAAGTCTTTAATTAATTAACAACTTCGTCGTTGCAATCCATCAGTCAAACTGCGCATTTCGCAGTCAACTGCTGGTCAAAGACATCTACCAAGTTTCAGAGTATAAATAAAGCTTGTGGTTACCTCTTTGTTTTTGTTCTCAGACCTGTAATTAGATTTAAGGTGTGCCTACTTACACGACCCTAAGGAGTAGCTACCTATTTATTTATATTCAGTTAGTAACTCTATCTCTGCAAGCACTACTTGATATGTTCGCAAACAATACCCGAACAGTTGATCCTTCAGAGAAGATTTCAACCCAAAAAATAATTACTTACGTACTGAGTACATACCGTTATTGATCCCGGCGCTATCTGTTGGTCTTCCAACGTACTAACACCATAGTGTTACTGAGCTGGGATGAAGGATGAAGTTTCCTCGACACTTTGTGTAATACATCCCCTCCCGACCCTTGCTCGAGCCAGCCCGCACCGCTGAGCCTGCAGCTTTAAATTCGTCCCAAATTCACTCAAATCCTGATCCAGCTAGTCCCTTGCTGCCCTCTTCCAGCGACGGCCTAAGCCAGGGTTCGTACCCCACAGGGGGGGCCCTTAGCGTTTGGTCGCTTAGTTTTTAGTTAGTATTTAAGTTTAAGTCCTGGCTGGAGGCCTTTATTTATTAGGGCAGCCACAGGCAAGTCCACTTAAGCAGACGACAACCTCATAAGTTGACCTGCAAGATGACATTCCCAAAAAAAAAAGTGGAATCCATGAGTAACTAAAATATCACTTGACCTTGTTCATGTGTATTTGCATTGGAGGATTTCTGGAGGGAATTTTTCAGTAGCAACCCGTCGTATGGATATCTGTCGGGTTAAGGACAATAGGCTCGCCACCTATTAGGTACAAGACGGATAATTATACATTTTAAAAGGGCTCTTAAATCATTAACCGATAATATAATAAATTCTTTTACTACCAATACCCAGCTAGGCTATATTGAAGAACTACCAAATATATGAACAGTATATCAAGTATCAATCTGCTAGAACTCAGTTGATTTCAAATGCTGCAATTGGGTGCAGTTCCATTAAACGGCACCGTGTGAGTTTGTAGACACTAAGTATTTAGTTTCTCTGGTCTATGTCTAGTATTTGCCATCTTTTTAGGCGAGTTACTTCTTCTTGTCGATTTGTTAGGTTCTTAGCCAATTCATTTATGTGTTTATTGAGTTTTTCTTTGTATCTCTTGCTTATTTTACAGGTTTCCTCTTTTACGGTTGGTAGCTCCAAGTATTTATGTATTTCCGTGTTTCTCACGAACCAGTGTGCACTTGAAATAGTTCTAGGAGCAAGATTTTGAAATCTCTGGAGGATCTCGATATTGGAGTTACTAGCACAGCCCCAGAGCTCTATCCCGTAGGTCCAGATTGGCTTTATAATAGCCTTGTAGTCTAGCAGTTTGTTACTGAGGGACAGCCGGGATTGACGCCCTAGTAACCAAGACAGACCTTTGAATTGCAAGGTCGCTTCTGTTTTCTTGGCTTTGATGTGGTTAGCCCAGGTGAGTCTTCTATCCAGGTGTAGACCGAGATATTTCACGCTATTATTGCTTGGTAACAGTTGGTTTTCCATACGCACAGGTGGACAGTCACCTTTCCGTAGTGTGAATGTTACTTGTGTCGATTTAGTAACGCTAGGTTTAATTCTCCACTTCTGAAGCCACATGTTAATTTTACTGAGCTGTTCCTGCAGTTTAAGCGATGCGTTGTTCGGATTACTATCACTTGCAAGGCATGCAGTGTCATCTGCGTATGTTGCTGTTAACACATCTTCAGTTTCAGGTAAGTCTGCCGTATATATCGAATAAAGGACTGGCCCGTGCACAGATCCTTGTGGAACTGAGGCGGTGATGCAGTAAAGCTTTGATAATTCTTCCTCGTATTTTACTTGGAATCTCCTTTGCTCCAAGTAAGATTTTAGGATCATGTAGAATGAGAGGGTTTTTAGCTTGTACAGCATTCCTTTGTGCCAGACTCTATCGAATGCTTGTTGGATATCAATGAATACTGCAGAACAATACTCCTTTTTCTCTAGGGATTGTCTTATTTTGTGAACCACTCGATGTACTTGCTCTACAGTAGAATGTTTTTCCCGAAATCCAAATTGGTGATCAGGTATAATCTTCTTTTCGCCCAGGACTGGTTTTAGTCTTATCAGAAGGTTTTTTTCGAATACCTTAGATAGGATAGGGAGAAGACTTATAGGCCTGTAAGAGCTAGGTTCTGTTGGTGGTTTTCCTGGTTTTGTAATTATACAGTTTTGTGATATTTTCCATAACTTTGGATAGTATTGTATTCAAAAAATGCCAGTGAATAGCATTGTTAAAAATACTATTGCTTTTCTAGGAAGTTGCTTAAGGACTTCACCCGTTACTAGGTCGAAACCAGGAGCTTTCTTGTTTTCCAAGTAACTAATTGTTCGTGTAAGTTCCCTTGGTGTGACAAGCTTGGGGTGGGAGTGAAAACTTTGCTTAGGTGTTTAGCGAAAAGCTCAGCTTTTTCGCTTCCACTTCTAGCTCATGGATCATTAGACGACATCCTTAAAGGTGGAACATGGCTATATGGTCTCTTAAAGTTCCTAGTTATTTTCCATAATGCGTAATTGTCCTTCTTATGAGCTGAGACTGTGGATTTTTTTTGTTGAAAGGATGTGTTCTGATTTTCCTGGATTAGCTCTTTTAGTTCTCTAGAGATTCTATTGTATTCTGCCCTGTCCACATCGGATCTGCTTGTGTGTAATTGCCTCCGTTGTTTTCGTTTTTCTTCCAGTTTGTTTCGTATTTCTAGCGGTATGTTATTTCCTTGGTTGGAGAAGTTAAATGTCGGGATAGCACAAAACGCAGCAACTTGTATGAGGTTTGTGATGTAAAATGTTGCCTCATCAATGTCTTCTTCTTTTTTAAGTTTGACCTTTAAGTCGACTTCATCTTCCACGTATTCAGTGAAGGCATCCCAATCTGTTTTATGATTATACAGTGCTGGCCTCTGTCCTCTGTGGATTGCCGACACGCTAAATGTTGCTATGATAGGGGTGTGGTCAGATACGCTGTCATGCGATGATTACACATCAAAATATACACCAGACAGACCCTTTGCAATGAAGAAGTCTACTAGATCGGGTATCTTGTTGACGTCAGTTGGCCAATAAGTGGGTGCGCCTGTTGCTAATGTTATAAGTTTGTGTTTGTCAATACATTTCTTCAAGTCTCGTCCTTTAGTGGTAGTTTATCTTGATCCCCAGTGTGTGTGTTTACAGTTCCAGTCTCCACCGCTTATGAATCTGTTTCCCAAGCTCTGGAAGTAGCACTCAAACATGTGTTGTTTCGGATTGTGCTTTTATGTTCCTATTCGAGTTCTATTTTTGTGAAATGTGTTCTCTGTGACTCATGGTCAACGTGGTTTTTTGTATTTGTTCTCTGTGACTCAGTATGGTAAATTTTGTCATTCTGTGTTTTATGTGGTTCCTTGTGCTCAGGGTTATCTCTCGTAAGGTCTACTACCGATACGTTAGGTTTTTTAACAGCTTCACTGTATAGTCCCAAGCCTTCAGCCCTGGGATTATTTACAGTCTCGATGATTATCTTGTCTATGACAGTTTGGAGTTCATTCGTTGCAGTGTCTTTTTTCAGCACTTTAAGAGGAGGTCTTGTTTTCGGATGTGGTTGATATTTGTTTCCAGTAAGCTTTCTTGCTATAATTTCCTTATACACCTGACATCCTTTGTAGCTAGCAGGATGATTTCCTGAGCACAAAGCGCATGCCGCTGGGGTGTTTTGATCTATAGTGCAAATCGTGGTTTTGTGTGCCCCAGCACACTTCACGCATCTGTACGGCCTCATACAGTTATTTTTGCTATGCCCATATTGCTGGCATCTTTTACATTGTACTGTTGTTGTTTTTCTTATTGGGTCTTCTATTGTAACTTTCTGGTTGTATATGAACTTTATTTCCTTGAGAAGTCGGTTATTTTCATGTGGGGCTACATTGACAAAGAATGTATTTAAGGGCTATTTGGTTCCTTGTTTCCGAGCAGTGACTATTTCTCCTTGTACCCTGTTTTCTCTATTGCTTCTATGATAACCCCTTTTGGTGTACTGAAGTGAAGATGTTTAATAACTATCCTTGTGCATTTTTGTGTGTAAAAGTGTGACCTATAAGTCCTTTGCTTCTTATATGCTCTATCAGGGTTTTATAGTTGTCGACTGTATGGGAAGAGATGTTGAGCTGATTTTTGGATACTGTTTTGTATGTGTAATCGTTCCTTTCCACAACTTCTTCGATGAGTTGAGTGAGTTTCGCAAGGTCGTCAATGCCATACAGTGTTATTGGTGGTGGTTTAGGTGATCTTTTGGCAGGAGCATCTCCCACTTCCACATCTAACAATGCAAAGCTGTTTTTTGTTTCTATTTCTGGGGTGGTACTCTGTTCAGGATAGTTTATTCCTCTATGATGATTTATAATTGTCTCCCTTCGCTGTGTTCTTTTAATTTTTGCCTCTTTTTCATCAGGAGAGCGGTTTCTTTTTTGATTTGGCACTCGTTGCCATTGAGCGATAGGGTTGTACAGTCTGCTTTGTTTTTTTTCTTTTAATTTTAGGTTGTCAGTCTGTTTTTTCTGGCTAAATTCGCTAAGTGATGCAGATCGTTGGCGATGAAATAGGCCTGGATGGAATATTTTTTGAGTCAAAGATTTCTTTGGTTTTTCCGGTAAAGTTTCACTGGGTAGCAATCCTTTGCCCCCCCCCCCCCAGAATACGTGGGGCAGCCCGAGCTATGCTCAGGGAGGGATTCTCGGCTCGGCCGGTACCCTCCTGGGGTAGATTATCTTTAAGTCTTGCTTCTTCCATAGTTGGTGTAATGGGTTGTCTTCCCTTTGCCAGGTAATTCGGTTATGGCGCCGAAGGTTCGCCTTCGTTCTTCATACTCAGCTGCTGCGGTCACGAGGTAGTTCGTAAGTGCGGGGCTCGTTATAGACCGCAGCATTGCCCGGAGGGGACGACCCACAAAGATGAAAGTGTGTGGACCCATCAATAAACCGCGTCGTCAGTCTAAAGACGGCGGGGACGTGTATGAAGAACTTGTCGGTGCGCGCCTGATAGCCTAGCTCCGCACACCTAGGCGTGCGCTTCTGGCAGACTTAGTATTTTTTAGGTGCGTGTTCCCTGGTAAAAACAGACTTAGTATTTTTAGGTGCATGTTCCCTGGTAAAAACACGCCCCACTAAGGCCTACACCAACCCCCCCCCCCCCCCCAAAATGAGGAAAGGAAGCTAGGAAAAAAAAAAAAAACAAGTAATACAGCATATTATTTATTTTCAGATGTGAACAACATACGCGCTATAATTACAAGGATTGATGTAAAATTGGAAAGAGTCAATAATATAAAACAATATGCACAATTCCCTGTAGGTATTTACACAACAACTATCTTTTTAAGGCAGTCAAAATAGTACTTCTAATATGAGGGTTCTGTTAGGCGACGTTTGAAGCAAGCAGCTTCACTTTAAATTAAATAAAAACTTCCAACAACTATAAGTAAATCTACTTAAAGTTGTTCATGAATTTATTGACAACATAATTTACAGAAATCAACATAATATTTGAAAAAAATATAAATATTGTACCTAGTTGTATTCATGTCACTAAATAAAAAACAAACATGTAGTAAAACCTTGGATTTTAGATATACTGTCATTGTATGGTCACTTGCTTTAAAGGATCTATTAAAAGTGTATATACTCAGAATCATTCGATGAATATTAACGGCTACAGTTCTAACATCCATCTCTAATATAAATATTGAAATAGAAATCATTCTCGAACACGGGCAGTCTACATAATTATTATAAGGCAATATATATCATTATAATGGGGAATTGCAAATACTAATACATGTTCCCTTTATAATTTTATTTCTATTAATTTTGATATTAAATGGCTTCATGCGCCTAGTTTTTTTAAGGTATTTATAATATTATTTATTCAGTATCTAGTTTTTTTAAATCATTTGATTCGTTAAGGACCACCTACATTCCGTCAAAATTTAAATATTTGTGAGTGATTAAATAACTATATTTCTCATACATATGCTTTGAATTATAATAAATACCTGCAACGATACAATAATTCAGAAAGCTCCAGTATTTCAAAATCAAATTCTTCTTATTATTGAAAATCCACTAGTTCGTACATTTTTGGAAATTCACCATATTATAAAATTGTCTAAAGCTTCATGGAAGTGATATATTTAAATCGTCAAAAACTAATTGAAACGGAGAAAATGGCAAGGTCTCCTACACAAATACGTATAGCTCCATGAGCCATTAGTTTATGAATGATGTTTTCTAACACACATTGTCATAGGCAAATGATTACTGGCAGTCTAAATAACTACTAAAATACCGTTCAAAAAATAGAAATTCTAAACCATGGCACTAAATTGTACAACATATTTAATTTTGTACAAAAGCAATTTTGTTCTCCTAAATACAAACAAATAATTTGAGATTTACTTCTAATGGTAAAAGCTAGTTGTACAAATAATTGTAACTTTGAACTGAACTAAGTAGCTAGAGAAACGTTTGTAGGCATGAATATTTAAAGCTTTCAAGACATTGTGAACATTGATACATTTCCTACTTAGGGGTTGCCTACCCCACAGCATGACTTCATTTTGCAGTAAATACCAATTGTACTCCACAGGTGTTCCTACTAAGCTTCCATCAATAAAAGACGACATTTTAGCCCATAATCTTCAATTAATTATTAAATTAAATTGTTGCAAATGGTCCCGTCGCCATTAACAGCTACACTTCTCAATTTGTTCGTTATCCTCTGCAAAATGTAGTCGAAGAATAAATATATGGATCCTATCGTAAATCTATCTCTAATGAAACATTAATCCTATGGATGAGTTTTCATCCAAATTGTATAATCGCTTATATTTGAATCACAAAACGATTCGTTGCTTCAGCTACCAAATAATACGAAGCAGGGTTAGATATAAGTTCATACAATACTAGGTACAAAAGTAATTGACGAGCTACATAATGTGTATACCTAAAACAAACTAAATGAAGACGTAAGTACACAAAAGTTCAATAATTAAAACATAAGATTAATATTTACATTAAAGTACAGAAAAATTAAACGAAATAATACTAAAACGCATTGTCATTCGTTATCTAAAGTTATATTAATTAATATAAATGTGCACTTTCTATTCAATAAACATGGCAACTGTATACATTATAATGTCATCTAGGTACATTTCGCTATTTATCTTAACTCTAAAGTAACAATTCAAGGCCTTTTACATGTAAGACTTGTATTTTATACCCAAAACAATCTTAAATAACCGCATACCGATATATTCAATACATCGAAGGTCTGTAAGAAGCATTTGTTTGAACATCTAAACTATCAGGTAGGTTATACGCGGTAGTTCTATCCAGATGTGTCAGGAAGGGTTGCCGTTCAAAGTATTGAGTTTAACGGTATGCCAATACTCACTGGCCAAAATAACATTGTATCTTTTACAAAGTTATTTGTTTTTCTACAAAACAAACAGTGCTAAGGAATGTTCACAAAATTGAGCAAGTGCTACAAAATATACCAATTCCTATTTATCTCCTAGCAGTTAATTACAAATTCATTTATATGATATATTGATAGATATGTGGAACGCACAATGCAAGTCGAATTTATTTCAACAAAATACATAAAACGATGGAGAACCACAAAATATGGAACTGTTCTGGTACATATTAAACAGCTTTCACTGTCATAATATTATGATACATTTTTGTAAGCAGTCAAATGATAGCCTTTCTCATTTTCACACGAAGTACTATGAAGCAAACACCACTTAATTTCTCTATTTTTATAAAAAAAGAAGATTCAATTACATACCACAATTTTTCTATAAAGGATTTCAATATTTGATTTATAATCACCTTTAATATAAACATATGAAGTAACGATTACAGTCATAGTTTAGTTTCTATTAATTGAACTTTCTACATTGACCGCTTATATTTTATTTAAAGCCCAGCTTGGTTATATGTTTCCAGTTTTAGTAATGTGGTTAATTATACCTACGCAACATTTTATTTTACGTAGATTTCCTATGCCAAAGACAGCCAAATACCAGTATCATCAATAGTGTTGATTATTTATTTTGAAGTGATCTTATGATTCAAAGAACCCTATTAGATACAATTCAGCTAGGTTCTATGAAAGGTGATAGTTGTTATATTATCATGTTTTATTCGAGGTCTTCCGTTGATCTAGGTAAAGAAATTGTCTCTTTGTTGATAGATAGGCAGCTCTACGTCTGGTGACCGATCGTCCAAGTCGTCAGCATTGCCATTGTGAGGCATTTCTTCTAACGCTTTAACTGATAAAATAAAAGAAAACTATTAGGTACGATTCACAAAAAAAGGATCTGTTAATTCAAATCACCATTCACATATCAAAATGCAAACAAAAACAATGCAACTATTAATGAAATTCAAATGAAAATAAATATAAGTGAGCTACTCACAACAAAATGCAAAAAACGAAATCATGCCGCAACACACTGGGTAGTGGGTATCTTCGAAGAACCGTCCGAGTCAGCCAATTTACTTACATGACATTTTTTTTTAGGGAATTGAAGCAATTTATTTTTCAATAGAAATGGGCAGAGAGCAATTATCAAGCAACAGTCATCACTATGCAGCTAATTTCATTAATGGAAGTATTTTTACAGAAAGATGCTCTGTACCCAAGGTTGAGTTAATGGGAGTGGACAAAGTGGAGGAGACGTGAAATGTGCAGGTGTAAATGTAAGTGTCTGGCTATCAGTGGTTGGATGTGGACGGTCCTTGATCAGTGTTGGTTCCTGCACAAATGGGACAAACAACATCAAGCAAACGGTTACAGGCGTGACACACACGTGTTTGGGTTAGTCACATAAAACACACAATAATTGCTACTTTGAAGTTGAATAAAAAAATACATCAAAATGGCAATTTTAAGTAAGATAATTAAGAATAAATCTAAATCTGAGACATTAATACGATGTTTAAATTCTACATGGACATTTAGTGTCATGTTGAAAAAGGTGACATTAAACATTTACTTGCAGTTACAAGTACAAATATTTTAAGTTTGTACACTAGATTGCCTAAAAATATTTTTTGATTTGTGGTTTTAGAAATCATTTTTCATAAAATAAAATACGTACGCACGGCTACACATCAAGCTATATAATACCAGTGTATGCTGATCTTGCAAGGATTTCCGTACAATGAGAGGTCAGCTTACACTGGAAATAAATAGCTTGATTTGTAGCCGTGTGAACAAGGAGTGAATAATTAAAACGACAATTTAGTACAACGAAAAATCTGTTCCATAAATTCATAATTCCAAAATTTAGTTTGTGATTTATTTTGTTTATATAGATTTACTGAGAAAAAAACGTGGAATGATGAAACAGATTTATAAAACATTTACACATTTAAACAAACTTCACAAAAATTACTGTAAGTGCACAAGAAAAACCGTAAGCTACAGGCAAAACTAATATGAAGCAACGTCCTTACCGGCGATGATTTTGCTCATCTCAGTGACCTGCTTGGCGAGTATCTGGTTCATTTGTAGCAAGTGCTCCCGTTGCCGCTTCTCGCCAGCATCCGGACTCTAACGGTCATCATACAAGCATACACATGTAGGACTGTGCCAGTTTACATATTTACAGCCAACATTCGAAGCGGCTATACAATCTCTTGCGGTGTTTTCAGACAGAATTTATATAATATGTTGTTTGTCTTGTACCAGAAAAAAGTCAATTATTTCAATAGAACAATATTAGACTTCATAGTGGACACATGGATTAATTTTTATCAATATGATGAGCAACCATATCGAAAATTTTAACTATATTCCATTTGCAAACACCAAACTATTTATAGATTCTATACATTATTTTCAGGTTTTAGGTCTAGAGTCTAGAGTCTAGGGTATTCAGTCAAGAGAAGAATGAACATGCAAAAAGTATAAATAAGTTCATTCCGACAACAGTGAAAGCAGAGCGAGCGAATTTAGGATGCGTTAATTACTATAGTGAAAGTAAATGAGGACTGAATGCATTAGATGTACAGGATGTACAGTATCAACTATATGAAGTAGATAACTATGTGGATAATGAACTATTTCCAATGGAGAATGATGAAGGAAGACTATGAAGAAGCGTTGCTCAAATATTCGGAAGAGAAGTTTAATATATCTTGTGTTTAACAAATACACATGGTCTATGCATCAGTTCAGCTCATTAAAGTAGTCATCGGAAATAGTCATAATTCATACATTCATAGAATGTATACCTCGTTATTCATAAAACTTCAGGAAGTTGCGCACCGTAACGTAAATCAACTTCGGAAGTAAGTTGGAACTGATATAACAGGTGTGTTATGCATACCTTGGTGGGGTCAGCCGATGTGCCTGTCAACATTTTCTTTATCGACTCCACTTTCTCTTGTCTCTTTTGTTGCTCCTCTGGTGACAGTTCTGGCGGCTGTGAGACAATAATTTCCGATAAGTTTGTGACCTGGATGTCGGTCGGTTCTTCATGTATTTTAATATAGTCTTACTAGCTGAACCCGCAAACGTTGTTTTGCTTCTTTTTTTTTTTTTTTTTTTAAATAGATGTTGGCCGATTCTCATAGATACCGTATAAGCACAAAAATATTCATCAAAATCCGTCAAGCCGTTTCGGAGGAATATGGCAACGAAAACTGTGACACGAGAATTTTATATATTAGACTAGCTGACCCCGCAAACGTTGTTTTGCAAAAAAAAAAATTTTTTTTTTTTTTAAATAGATGTTGGCCGATTCTCATAGATACCGGATAAGCACAAATAATTTCATCAAAATCGGTCAAGCCGTTTCGGAGGAGTATGGCAACGAAAACTGTGACAAGAGAATTTTATATATTAGAAGATTTCCATGCTATTGGTATCTTGTACATAAGTATGAAGGTAGATCAGATTTTTCTGCCAAACTAAGATATTTAATTAAATTATTTTGTGTAAATTAATGCCATTAGCAAATTCCTATTAATTTGTACTTCGATATAGTTACACAATGTTACTCTTGTTTCCGGAATATTTATTACCGGAACAATACAATCACTCTAATTTGTAATCCAAAATAAAAACATGTATTGGAAAGTGCTTCATTGAACCGAAACTGTCGATAATTTATGCATCAAATAAATACAAGCACGAGAGCACCAAGTCATGTGACTTGCACCAAGCATTTCGACCCGGCAAAATTACATGCATTGAATCTTAATAAATTTCGTGACTCATTTTTTATTTACTATGTTTATAATTAACCTTACCTTCTCCGGTATATATCTCTCAGGAATCAGAATCTTCTGTGGCGCAGCTAGCAACTGATCGATGGTGTTACCAGCCAGTCTGAGTGCATGTGGTGGTAGCGCAGATCGCACCACATCTGGTGCTGCGCCACGTAAAGCACGCTCCATATCCGCGTCGTCCACTGAGCGTCCCATCTTTTGGACAAAATGTTCACTTTGATGTTGGTTTCGGTAATAAAGATACAGCATAGTTTGGGCCTTGAATGCCTCCAACATTAAGTTTTAGGATATTAACTGATGTTTGATTTCTCTGCACTACTAATGTGTCATCAATGACGCAATAGTGTTCTATGACTTGATAGATATTATGGAATCTATATTAAGCACTGTCCTTTCAGGTAGCTTGAGACTGTTTAGAAAATTATGATTTGTAAAATTATTTGTATACATCATAATAATTAATACATTAATACTTACATCTTGATTGTATGCGTCTTTAGGCAATTCATTTAGCGTCTTGGCACTGAGATGGTGTGGTGCCGTGTAATGCCTCCTCTTCTCCTTCGGCACTTGCCGCCTGTGCAAAGAGCTGTTCTTCGGAGCATCGCCAGACATCTCAGTTATGATCTGTTTAGCAGCTTCGCTCTTGAATATCGGTGATAACTCCATGTGCGACCTCGTCAGGCTGACGACACTGCTAGTTTTTGACAAAGGATCATTTGTCAAAGTTCTTGAACTATCCGTGGGGCTATTCAAGTACTGTGTTGATAAGGACATGTTACGATCGTATCCAGACCTATCGTAGCTTTTATTATAGCTACTGCTAAGAGAAGACATGTTTTGAGAATAATCGTAATTAGAGAGAGATGGACTCGATACATATTTAGGGCTGAGATCCATGTTTGGTTGTAAGTAATTGTTATCACGTCTTATGCCGTACACTTGTTCGTATGCCTCGTTTCGGGGTAATGACGTTGATCGAGAGTAATTGAGGGATTGTACGAGTTCCTCCTCTAGGAATTGGTCTAAGTTAGCAGTGATGTTGTTAGTGGGCCAATCGGACATTGGCTGCAGAGAACGTTCCCGATCTCTCTGGCGTCGTTCACTCTCGCGCTTGACTATGCGGACTGTTTTGATCTCCTGTTTTTCTACATTTGTGAGGTTACCTGAAACAAATAGCATTGGATAAATCAATTAAAACTTCTGCAACACGGGTCTCATCACGGGAACACTAGAATATTCTAAAGTAATTTTACTTAAACTTCAAAAAAGAGAATGTTCCTCAGTTTTTACGAATTTTTATGGTAGGTAAAAATTAAAAACAAAGTCTTCTCACTAAATCCAGCATGCTGTAAGTCCTCACTGTTGAGTGGAGAAGTGACGTCAGTACCAGGTCCTCTAGTATCCACATACAAGGGCGTCTCAACATTGGATGACCCGTAATGACCCGGCGGCATCAGCGGTCCTACGTCATAGTCGTAGTCGGAATGACCGTGGTCGATAGTATGCCCTGTGTCCAGGTTGGTTTCTTGCCAGTATGACATGGGGCGACCTTTGCCTAGAAGAATTAATAGAAAATGGTTTTATCAGTAACAGAAATGCTGGCCAAGTGGCCAGACGTAATATTTAACGACAGGTCTGTTTTAAGTTCGGGCCAAAAGTGAAAGATGGATCTAAGGAAATGAATTGATAAGCATGGTCTGCCTTCCAAAACCAGTGTTTATAATGCCATTTCAACGGCTAGGGTTAAAAGTAGAAAAGGTCTCAAAGATTAAAAACACTAACCAGGCATAGCGTCGTGGGTATTCTGCAACGCATGCGATTGTTGAGTCAGGTGTCTGACGGCGCGGCTGAGCTCTTGTCGCTGGCGTTGCAACGCTGTTACCAACTGTTGCACTCGAGACACTTCTGCAATCAAACAATGACTAATTAGTACTTACAGGATTTGGAACATACATTTTGTTGAAAATTTTCTACTGCTATACAGCATGGCAGGAACATTTACGCGCAAACTGTTATCATGAATTCTACACATGATTCTTAACTCTTAGCTTACGCTAGGGCATAGAAAATATTCCTCGGCTATCCAAAAAAAAACTGTTGTTTAATAGCAATACCTACGAATCGTTTCAACGCTGGGGGGTTGGGAAGTTCAGAATCATGTACTGAATTCATGGTAACATGATTCGAAACCGAATGTCCCTGCCATTATGTATAATACGCTCAAAGTGGGCTTTACGAGTACAACTGTACCTGGCCGTACATATGACTTAAAAAGTTTCAGAAAAAAATCGGCTTTGTAGAACGTCGTGTCTGGTTCTCATAGCGGTGTGACAGTCGCTTTCTAAACCTTAACGGCGGAGACTGATATACAATAGTCAGTGCAACGAGACGAGCCGCTCGATGTGAGCCACTCGATGCGAGCATTTCGAGCGCATGTTTATAAACAAAACAGTGGAAATTGACGCGTTATCGCATTGCACAACGTATCTCGCTTGAGTCAAGTGCTCGAAGCGAGCGAGCGTTCATCGCGTTGTGTCTCGCCGTTTTGTAACCCTTGAGCTCGCCTCGAATTATACATTACAAACAAATGTTGCAAGTCAGTCTCCTCCTTAATGTGTCATGTTAACGCCCGGATACTGTCTATTCTCTCAGTGTCTCTTCTTCTTTTTCCCCTTCACTCCCCTCTGTTTGTTTGTGTATACTGACCGTCCTCAAGCATGGCCGTGGGGTTGGTTGCGTGATGCTGGTGTCCAGCAGCTCGCCTTGCCTGCAGCGCACGCCGTAGCTGCTGCAGCTCGCGCTCTAGATGAGCGTTATCTGCCACGGTCTGCTCTAATTTCTGTTAAATTATGTTTTATTTAGATTTTTTTTTTAATTCACTTTTTCGTTATCTTTTACATGCGTTACAAAAGACAAAATTCACTTTAGTATAACATGCAAGTATGCACGTATTGAAATATACATAAATATTTGCAGTTAACACACAAAGTTATGATTTGGTTCTTATCAATAGCACTATCAATATCTTTCATGAAGAACTCTAAATAAACTAGTGCAATATAAAAATTATAAAAAAAATACTCATTTAAGTAGGAGATCTCGTACATACGTATAAATAAACAAAAAATAAAAGTGCATGATATAGACGAAAACCTTATAAACCTTAGAATTGTGCGCCAACATCTGTTGCACGCGAGTCAGTTCCTCCTCAAGGCCACCCCCTCCTACAGGGTTATTCGTAGGAGCTGACCTTCGAGTCGGGGCAGGGTTGCCATCCAGATTCAGTTCTCCTTTGTGGACACTGTCCAACTTTCCGCGGACACCTAGAAAAATAAACCGTATCATACATACATATCTTATTTAATCGTTTACGTAAGTCGTTTTTACAATGAAGGCTGATTTACCAGAAAGTAAGTTCTCTATAGCATCTTTATCAGTTTTTAATCCTTGCAGAATGGCAGCTTCGTCAGAGAGCTCTTGCTCTAATGCCCAAAGTTCTGCCACTCTCGCTCGAGATGCTTCTGTTTCTAAAGATTTTCCTGCAGCAACACTTTCTAGCCATCTAAAAAAACGTCCGTTTAATATTAGAAACTTCAACTGTTATTTAATTTAATGGTTCCAATTAATGTTATGGATTTATAAGTAATACCTTTGCTGCTCCAGGGCGTGCTCAGCCAAGACTTTATGTCGTAGCCTCTGGTTCCGTTCCAACCTTTCGATAGTAGAACCAGGTTTATTGTAAAGAGATCCCAACTTAACCATATTGTCCACTAACTGTACTAGAGGTTTGCTCTTTTCGTACTGATGTTCCAATTCCATTAATTGATTTTTAAGATATTCGAGCCGTTGAAGACTTTCTTCGCGTTCCATTGCTTTTAGAGAACTGAGGCAATCCTATAAAGAAATAACATTATAAGTGTACAAATAGTAGATTATTCCTAACTTTATTTTCAAATTTATCAAATTGACCTTTTAACGTATTACGTAACTATTGAAAATACAAGACAATCAAACAAAAAATAATGCAACTCAACAAAGAATAATAAAAGCATTAACAAACACCTCTATGCTACTGACTTGTGCGCAGCACTGTTCGATGGCGCGATGGGTCGCCGCATGGCGTCGCCGTAATTGAATCAAGAGCAACACCAATTCTTCGTGAGTTCGACCAAGAAGTTCTCCAGCAGTAGGAATCTCACCTAACTGTTCATTTCGATTCGGCTGCTGCTGCCCTCGTTGCTGATATGATAATACAAAACGTAACACAAATGATAAAGCAAAATGCACAAATAATAAAATAGATAGATAATGTGAAAGCTAACTAACGAACAAAACAAAACATGAGATCAATAATAAACGTAACTACTGAAACATTAATAGCTAAATGCCCATGACCACATACCATTTCATCAGTTTCAGTGTTCCTTCGAACTCTCGGGCTTACAGCTCTGATAGGTTGCTGAGAAGCTCTTGATGGAGATCTAGCTGAAGCCCAAGAGTCCTCAGTTGTACTCAATGCATGTAACTGTAAAATAAATTATTAACTATTATTTAATGAAGTTTGAAATACTACCTCTTTTTGGCTGGTACATGAAGATTTTGAGTGATGTTATATAGGGTATGATGAATTTCTAAACGATCTTACATTTTGCTGAGACGTTGACATTTGTTGTGAGCCGTAATGATCATTAGATTGTTTATCTTCTACCCATCTGACCCTCGGGCTCACTGCACGTACCGGTATGTTGGCGTCCCGGCTGTTCCTCCCAATGGACGTGTTACTTCCGAGAAAAGCTTTCTTTGACAATGCTTGCTGATTTGTCGTGTTATTGTTTGTACCAGATTCCGTATGCGCGCCTGACATTGTCATAGAAGCTGCAAGAGTTACTTTCGTGAGATTGTAGTTACATAAAATATACTTGTGTGGATAAATCCAATTGGTTTCAAATAAATTCGAGAAGTAAACATGATAAAGTGTGTATCAGTGAGCGTATTAGTAGAAATATTTATTACTATTTACAAGAAAAAACACAATCCATGTTAAAGTCGCATGCTTCGTTTTTCTTTACACCTTATCGTGTTTCAACCCTTCCTTCGAACCAAATCTAATTTTAAATTAAATTGATAATATGAAAAACATAAAAATGCCAAATTATTTCCAATAATTAATAGAAACAATGACTTTGCTTTGCTTTAATATTGTAACAGAAATATAACTTACATAGTGTACCTTACAGGACCATAGAATGTTAGAGGATACCTTCATTGCTTGCACTATCAGTTCCAGTGTCCGTACTACAGGCAGCGTCTCCCCCCACCCCACTAGCGCCTGAGCCCCGCACGCGTCCTACTCTGCCTTTCATTAAACCACTTGACATCAAATCCCACTGTCTAAGCTTCTCTCTATCAATTTCAAACTTTTTCTTATTCCTTTCTTCAGCTTCACAAGATCTCCTTTTATTTGTGAGAACGATCGGATTATTTGGTTCGGCTGCTAATTGCTCATAGACACCTTCATCTGATTGTTTTAATGGCATTTCCGCACTTTCAGCGAGGCTAACATATACGTCGTTTTCGTCCAATTTTTGTTCTTCTTCTAAAAAGTTGCAAAGAAAACCAGATTTACTTTCCCTATTTCTTAAAACTCGGCTTTGTATGTCACAATTTACATAAGTGACATTTCTACATATTTTGTTTGTACCATCTTTCTTTACTCTTTTGATGCTACTCAAGCCGCAGGCTTCATTTATCTTAGCAGATAGCGATGTTCCCGCAGGCATCGAATCTAAGTCATCCATGGATCGAGCATGCCTATGAGATACACGTCTTAAATTGTCTCTCCACAAGGTATCCTCGTCCCAGTGTTTATCTCCTTGGCAAACAACATTTTCATAGGCACCTGCGTCTGCTTCGGCGTCATAATATACGGTATTTGATGAATTTCCGCTACAGTGAGACGACATACTTGTGCTAGAGAGTTTTATTAGAGAATTTGCGTTTGAATCCGGCGAAGAGTTTTCGTGATTACTATGGCTACTCGAATTCCTTTTACATCCAAGACCTGACAAATTCATTGATTCTGGAATTTTTGAATTTCTGCCACCAGTGGACTCGTATATATTCTTCATATCAATCTCAGGATCCTTATCAGCTGCACTTAAAAACTCAACAGACACACTTCTAGCTGTAGCAGCTAATTCAAAAGATGGTTCAGATAATATAAGTTGATTATTTCGAATGGGGTTATGAATATGTGAGATTTCATTTTTCTTATGTAATGGACCCCTGCGCCGTTGGTTATTCAATTTCCGATGAAGGTTAGTATTTTTCAGATAATGAGAAGTAGGTAAAACATTAATATGCTCTTGTGAAGAAAGATCCGAGTAGTAATAAGGAGCACTGTGTTCCGTAGAGCTTTCTCTGCTATGAAACCCTGTAGAGGTTGAAGAGCCATTTGCTTCATTCCCTGCGTGAAGTGATATCTTTTCATTTTCAAATTCTTTAACCTTATCAGAGAAATCTTCATTGTTTAAGTTTTTACTTAGAAGTTTCTCTTCATCCATGTTTTTGCAATAATAGGACATTGGTGACTTAGGTATTCCCGACGAACTGCAGGAGCTTTGTGAACCTGTGTAGCTAGACATTTGTTCACTTATATGTCGGAATTGTTGTCCGACTGAATTCCTGCTCCCAAAGCTATTTAATCTATTATTATGATTTATAGGAGTACTTGACGAACGAGTGTGTGTTGCAGTTTGTAGAGCAGCTTGTACTACATTATCTTTATAATTAGATGTTTCTGGAGCTGAACTATTCAAATGAGAATTACCTTGACTACTCACATTTTGCGCTTCACTTGTACCAGCTTGTAGATTATCTAAATATCTATCTAAATCTACGTAAGTAGGAACATTATTATTAGATGGCAATTCGGCCTTTACCAATTCAAAAAGTGATTCATCAGAAAGAGGTCTTCTTTTTATCATCATTTCTAAATCTCGATATCCAATAGGATGTCTATAATCTATAGCCGATTCGCTTTCATTCAAACTAGTAACCTCAGAAGATATATTTGACGGCACTAACTCAAACTTACTACTAACATCTGATTCTAGTGATAATCGAGACGAACCTCTATCGGCACTATAACTTCTCATTGAATCTGTTTCATTGCTGCTTGAATGATTATAGTGATCAAGTAAAGTACTGCTGAGTAAATTACTAGAACTTCCATTCATTTTATTAAAGTCGTTAGTAAGGCTTGCTCTACTATTTCGAATTTTCTCTCCTCTAGAAAGAGTGTCATGAATAGATGTTCGACTTCCATAAATCATTAACGATGTAGTTTTTCGTTTAACGGTATTCATCTTCTGATTTTCACTTGTTAGCATTTTCAAAATGGAATTATCGTATGACATATCGGATTTGTCTAATTTCTCTAAGATATATTTTGAAAGAGCATCATCCGATAAATCATCACAAGGAGGAGATGAACTTGGAACTGGTGGAGGTGAAGCAATCTCACTGTCAGAACTATCATGACCATCCAAAGTACTTTTGCTACTGCTTATATAGTATGAAGCTGGACGAAAGGTATCTGAAATACTAAATCTACTGAAGGGTGAATCCAGAGAAGCATCTTTATTTGATTCTTCGTCAACATCAGAGGTTTCAGATTTATCTTTTGTGCTCTTATCAGTTTTAGCAGCTCTTTTTAAAGTGTGATTATTTGAGTCAGCAAAATTCGATGCCGTGTCCAATAATTTTGTACATGCAGTTTCATCTTGCGATGTAGTTTCATTAGAGGATAAATTATTAAGTTCCATATAAACAGGTTCTACTTTTCCATTGTTAACACAAACTACTTCATATGTCTGAGTATCATCGTCTTCGTTTCCTAAATTCATTTCTACGTAAGGGTTGTCTTCATATCCTTGCGGCATGGACTGATCAAATACACTAAAACTTTCGAATATAGCTTTATGAGGGGGTTCGTTTACAGACATTTTTCTGGGACTCATTGGCAAATAATGGTTCTCTCCAGAAACGCCGACCGGAGGTGTTTCTGATTTTGCTTCAGTATTTTCCTGAATCGCGTCAGTAGTATCTTTTGTATTTTCTTTTTCGTCGCTATTTTGGTGTCCACTTGGATTTTCTTCTTCAGAATCCAACAACACTTCATCTAAATCATTATCAGTGTATTCCATTTGCGTTTCAGACTCAGCTTCACTGTCTTCTGTTTCGTATCCATCTTCAGACATGGTTGGTGGAGGATTTTCTTTTACCTCTTCTTGTTCCAATCCTACTGCTGTTTTCTCGTAATCATTGCCGTTATTTTCCAAATCTACTTTAGGAGTAGATATTGTACAAAGAATATTTTGGTAAGTATTTTCGGTGTCATCCATAATTTTCATCACTTCGTCAGAAGAGTTTTCCACTCTATCAATTTGTGCAATTGAGGGCGAGTGCGGGGTTATAGGTCGCATAATGATAGGACTTGTAAGGTCCACTTTTTGAGACCTTCCTGCCTGCATTTCTCTGGGTTTTTGCAGATCAGTGCCCGATGATCCCTCTGAGGTGCAAAAGTGAAACCGATAATTACTATACCAATAGTAATTATTCAATACATAATAATGGTTCAAAGTGTTCCTTATGGTCACCACAATGTTAGTATATTTGGCTTTGGGTGTTAGAGTGATGCAAACTACTCAAAATATAACCAACAAGAACTAAGATTCGTAACCCACCACCGAATAATAGACCAGTAAAATTATGTTAGTGGCACAATGACCCCGCAGGCAGGAAGGTACCTCTCCGCAAAGCGAAGTCATCATATTGCAACTGCAGGTGTTCCATGTATATGATAATATAATAAACATAAAAATAATGAATAAATCTTTTCTTATTAAATGGCATTTTCATTATTTTAAATAACAAGGACTAAGGACATAAAAAGGAAAACAGTACTGTACGCCCCCAAATTATTTGTTAAAATGATTAAAGATGATGATTGTTTGCGTAAAATAATGTTTTTAATAGTATATTAATGCTATGCAATATCCTATTGTTTTTTTTTTATGTTTCTATAATTTTTTAGAAAGAATGAAAAATGGGAAAAAGTTTTTATAAAATATATTCATTTCCAAATCATGTATTTTTAAATAATTATATAAGACGAATTTTCGCTGATTCTGTTCATGCAAAATATTATAAAAAATTTATGATAAAATAAACAGATTCATGCTCCTTTCACACATACTTGAACTACCAATATTTTTCACCACTGTAATCATCAATTTTTAAACCATGCCACAAAATTTCTACCTACGAACACATAGTCATATAGGAAAATATAATCTTAAAACAATTGCTATCACATACCTTCATCATCAGAAGAATAGCTATTGTAGGAAGAATTCGTAAATGTCTTCGGCTTATATTGATCTGATCTCAAAGACTGACGACTATGGTTGAGAGACCTTGCCAGAGAAATTGTTGCAGGAGTACTTTTTCTTGTTAGAGGTGATTGCAACATCCTTTGTTTCCATTCCAACAATCGTTTCATTGATTCTTCTCGCTGTAAAATTTAATGCACCCATTTGTATTTTCATAACCTGGTTATATATTAGTTTATTAGAACTAAACTAACAAGCCCTATGTGAGCCTAGCCAAGCACTATTTAACAAACACAACGATACATCTGATTTTATTTACCTGCTGCACTTTCTTTTCGCCCTCCTTTTCTGGGGCTGTCGAAGGCAACCTCGCACTAGCGGATCTCATGAAGCCATCAGCATTAGTATCATATTTAGCTGCCTCCTTGACATACCCACTAACATTAGACCCATCGCTCATTACACTGCCACTTCTGTTTAAATATTCTTTCTGAATCTCCTTTTCTTTTAATGTCCAATTAGAGTTCAATGCCTCGATATCACCATATTTTGAATTATAACTAACATTATCCCGCGTGGTAAACTCAGCTTCATAATTATTATTAGTCATTTGAGAATACGCAGTACTGAGTTGCTTCTTTGCTAAACCGCTAGCATACTTTGCTAGAGGAATATCCATATTTCTAGGAGCCACACTCGGAACTAGCCCCTGCGTTAAATACTGTGCGGATTGCCGCATTTTTTCTGCATAGCTTTCTTCGGAGTAATACCTGTCAGAACTAGGATCGTAATATGAATTGATATCCAGACTAGACTTAGGTCGTTGTGGCGGCTCCTTGTATGTATCATAAGCTGAGCGAGTGGGAGCAGTTTTGTTCAACATTTCAGCTTTAGATTCGTATTCAAGAAAATCAGCGCTATGTGGTCTTGGCATTGGTGGTTGAACTCCACTTGATTGCATTTTCTTTCTTCTTAATACTGACGGTCCACTGAATATTTTCTCCTGGGGCTGAAAAGATTAAGAGAACAAATAAAAAAATGGGTATTTTATTCAGCTCAAATGGTTTATAAGTACCAATTAATGTTATGCTTACATAATTTCCCGTGATTTTTTGTTGTTGTTGTGGTTGTTGGTGTTGCTGTTGTTGATGACTAGAAATGCTAACACCATCGCGATCTTGAGATGGATTTGGCGACTTGGCGTAAGTTTTTCCATATTCATTTTCGGTAGCATATTGTGAATAAACATCCTCATAGTCTCCAATCTTTCCTTTATTATACGCAGCAATAGTTGTAGATCTACCATACGCATCCGGGGTTCGTCTTTCGGCTAGCAAGCGTTCGTTGATAGCACTTCCCGCTCTCCCAGGCCTTGAACTCAGCTCCCCATACACATCCCTGTTATAAGCGTTCAAATCAAGATTAGACTTGGCATTACTTCTACTTTCAGCATTATTCTCATTGTGAATCATTTCAGCTCTTTCCTCCTTAGTATTAGATCGAGATTTTTTATTCTGCATTTCGTTTCGTTCATCTTTAGAGGAAACATCCTGAGGGGTCATATCTTGAAGGAAAGGATTGCGTTGCGATTGCCTTTCGTATATTTGTTCTCTGTTCTCTTGTGCTACTTGCTGCTGACTTCGATTCCTATCAAAGTAAGGCGATTGCGCATTAGACGTCTTATACATGGATGATGTACTAGGTTGGTTGTTCTCAAGTTTGTCGGTGACTGTGTTTGTTAATGGCAGAGAGAGATGTTGCGTATCATAAGGTGGTCGTTTTGTTTGATACTGTGGTTGCTGTTGTACTGGCGGTGGAGATTGCGGACTGCGAGTGTATGTGGGCTCTTGGTTTGGACTGGCTGGATAATTTGCGTGGTCTTGATATCGTGCGTAACTAGTGCCTTGACTGTAGTGTGATGCTGGTTTTTTGAGTAAGTCATAATTTGGATCGTACCTGTAATACGTGGAAATGGAATAGCATAAGTTTGTTGTATTTTATCCGTCAGAGGACACTATTTGATTAAAAACAATATTCTTACATGTCAGGACTTGGTGAATTGTAGCCTTCATTAGAGCGTCTTGGCTTAGGTGGAGCGTTAGCGTAGGTTGGTATGTCGTCGCCATCCTAAAGCAAAAAAAATTTTTTGTATGAAAATTTCATAAAGCACGATTATGCTAATTGACACCTAACCATCAATTGTATTACATTTATTAAATGCATTCTGAACAGGTCGCTAATGTTAAAATCAATTTGCGGCGGCGTCTATTATCTGCAGTTATAACGACCATGTAATGGCTGTCCTTGGTTCCGCTCTGGCAAACTAATTACCGATCACCTGCACCGGTTCAAAATACGTGGTTACAATACTACCCACCTCTGTCTTCGCAGCTGTCCGATCGCTCTGTTTTTGCGGCCGTTCCCTGAAAATAGAAGTTAATAGATTTTAGAATCAACAGATTTGAACTTAAAACAACTGTTCAAACATTCGACTATCAAAAACATAATGGCTCAATCATCAAGTCAACATTAATCTGTAACAGGTATCAACAAGGCGTAACTATCTACTGATCAGATCTCGAAGGTAATCTTACTTGGGGCTTTGCATCAGAGCGGCCATGGTCAACGCCTTCACCCATTTCATCATGGCCTCCTGCTCTGGCGCCGCAAGGATGTAAGTTCTCATGTTTGCATGCTCCAGTTTAAAAGCATACTTCCGAAGTACTTTGTCTTCCGAAGTGCACCCAGATACTCTATAAGATGGTAGGAGTACTGAGCCAAGTAGTTTCTCCTCGTCTTGACCTGTAACGTAAAATGTGCATGCAATACAATCCGGATAAAAAAAACAACAAACGTTTTACTGTGTTTCATCATGTAAATAAACCCCCGTAGCAACAATATGGTATTGTGTATTATTTCATCGACGTTGATTGTTGTTTTTTTTTTTTTACTTACTTTTATAGTAGAACAAGCAATATTCCGACAGCACGAACCATCGTTTCCTCCAGACTTTCAATCCGTCTGAACCTTGTTTGTAAAGTATGCCAGACATAGTTACTGGAGCTGATGGTATTCGTTGCGCTATAGGTGACCGCAGCGCTTGATTGCCACCGCTACTTCTCCTACTATCAGACGACGGAGATTTCACGCTAGGACTACTTGATTCGCTAGACTTCATGGGCGATGCGACACTCATATTATTCTTTTGGCTTTGGTTATTATAATCCGATGGAGGTGACTGGCTTTTCCCTTTATCAGCTTCTATTTGTCTTCTGTATTGTTGTTCTTGCTCTCTGTATTCTGCTTGCTGATTTTGATTCCATTGAGTTTCATATTGCCTATTTTGTTTCTCATATTCCTTATACTCATTGTTTTTAGCGTAACTGTCGATGTCTTTTTGTATATCAGGGCTACTATATTCCTTAAACTCGTTTTTACTACTGTATCGATCTAAGTCTCTATACGAACCATCAGAGTATATACTGTTTTGTAGGTTCGGTGGTGGTTGAACTCCATGGATTTGTTGAAGAAGCAGTTGTCGTTCAGCAAACTTCTGCTGTTGATGCATCTGGGCCTGATTTTGATAATGAAGTTGCTGTTGCAGTTTCATTTGCTGAATTTCACTGTACTGTCTTCGTAATAACTCAGTGTTACTCTGTGGTCCTGTCCTATTGGAATATGGTAGATATGGCTTTGATCCGTACTGATTAGGGTTAACATTAGGCCTATACATAGGTTGATGATTTTGGTATATTTGGTTGGTATCTTTCGGTGGGTTGCGTTTTAAATAATCTTGATAGACTTCCGCATTGTATCCCTTAGGGATATTCTGTAGTAGCTCATGATTTACATTTTGATCGGTATGCATTTCTGTCCTTTCCTGCCTCGGAGGTGACTGCGGATAATTATAGTTATCATTTGCTCCGTAATGCCTGGCGTAATCGTGATTGTGTCCAGTGCCATATAAATCGTGTCTGTTTTCAAGGAGCGGAGATCGTGCATTCATGTTCGAGTGATACTGACTCTGTAGTAATTGGTGCATGACGCCATTTGGTTGTATTTGGCCTGTTTGTGAAGAACTTAGGTGGGTTAGCTGTGGGTGCTGCTGCGAGTATATTTGCTCAGGGTGGACATGATGAGCCATGATATGTTGCTGGGTCAGCGGCTGCTGCGTCGCCGGCGCTATCTTCTTGTTCTCCATTTGGTATTGGCTCTGTGATGCAGGTGGATCAAGCCTGAAACAAAAAGAAACTTCAATGAAGCTATAACGTTGTGAAAGACCATAATAAAATCGTATTTGTAGAATGTGGTCGCGTGCTCGATAACATGAACCGGAACGATTCAATTTGAGTCGCTTCATCGAAATGTTATCATCGTAGCTTTGATAACGTGTGTTTGAAGAAGTATATGTTAAAGAACCACATTGCGTACAATTACGTACCTAACGCTTTGTAGCGCCGGCCGCCTGGGCCGAATGCCAAACAATAACTGACAAGCATTTTGACTCCAATACTTTTATGATGTATTTCTAATACATTGGAATTTTAATACGTGAAAATATTTCTTAATCATAGCAATTCACACTTGATACGTTGTCGGTACGTAATTTATAAAATGTTGGTTAAATAAGTAACTGTTGGAGTTGAGAAAGTGAACTAACAATACATTAAATTCCCATTCGTTTACAATTAGACAGACAAATTGGTGGTTAGTGTTACATGAACAACAAATAAAATTCTTAAACCAATTTATATATATAAGCCTGCGTGATAAGGTGTTATCATGCAACCCTTATTGTTAAACACGTAAAAAGCCTATTTTCATGGGAGTGTTAGCACGCAAAATAAAGCTATGTTTTATAGTCACTTCCCACGCAAATATAAGGCACGCTGAAAAACTTGTCTGTGTGTGAATTTATTAATATTCTAGTTTCTTATGCCAACCTTATAAACAACTTGTTACTATTATTCGCTGCATGAACATAAGTTCCCAAGGAATAGAGTAGAGACCGTTATTTCAATCTATATCGCCATCTCGCACTTTACAAATATTTTTGAAAGATCCCTCAAGGCAGTCGAGTGAAAAGATAATGATTATTAGGTATTGTTTCTCGTCAGAAAAACCATTCCTTTTTTTTAAACATGAATCTAGGTAAGTTATGGCCAGTTTCTAAACAAAAAAAAGTAAATCGAACAGAACAGACCTGATTGTGTAAAAAAAATTTTTTTTTTTTGTAAGAAGATCTAATATAACACTTTTACGCGTCATTAATTTATAGGTCAGTATTATAAAACTAGATAGCGCCGGCATTTCCTAGCTGACTGATCCCAGAGAATAAGAGGTCTTGGTCTCTTTTAAGGTCCAAACATTTTAATATTAGGATTTATGTGAGTTAGCATTTTGAAGAAAGACCCACTGCAGCTTTGAGTGTACCTATCCATGCATCAGTCATCGTGTGGCTCAACCCTATTTTAGGGAGCTCGACGACGTCACACAACGCTACCAGATCTTCAGGACATTTGTGGAGGCCATTTACAAAATACTCAAAACCGACAGACTTCAATTTAGCCTGCATGGTTTTCACATTCACAGTCACTTTTCTCTTTAAATGTCATCAAAAATGTCATAACTTATGTCACGTAGATCAATAAGAATAACAATGACAGTATTATATGAAGTAATCTGTCAATCGTGTCAATCCCTAGCGATCCCGAGGCCGAATGACAGCTCACTTCAAGCTCACTTCACACAACTTTTCACGGTAAGATTTTTAAAGAATAGACCGGCTGTATTGCCGTGCCGAAAAATTTGGTTAATTTAACAAGTAGTAGTGCTATTCTGTAAGCATCTCACTGTGAAAACTTAGTAGAAGTGAGCGTGGAGTGAACTGTCAGTGCCACTAATGCTAGAGATTGACCAAGACGGGATGACACTGGCAGCTCCCTCCACGCAAGTCTTAACGGTGAGATTTAGTACAGAATCGTAATCGATATAAGTACTGTGTAAAATAAAGTTAAACAAACTATTTTGATGTGTCGTCGACCTAATTAAATTATCTTTGATTATTATGATTATGCAACTGGTTATCAACATTGTTGGACGGTTTAACAATTACCTACGACAGTATTGACGGTTGTTTTTATTACGTGCATATATGCATAGGTGCAAGTATTTATACAACGTTGGAGATTATAACTATTCTGATGGGAATCCGTGTTTTAGATTATCAATTTTAATAAACTCCACTGAAACACGAGCTATACATAAGGTATTGCACCTACTTACAAACCTTTTCGGTGAAACCGTTTTAATATCAATTAATTTAAGCATCAAAAGTACTCTTATACAATGAATTAATAGAAACCATCCAATCATGCTGAGCAGAAAAACACATTAAATTTTTTCCCTCTGCTACATTAGTTTCATAACTTACTAAACATACCTGTTCCTCTTAGATCAACTCTCATCCTCAACCAATAATGAGCTTCGATCCATCATTCGACTCACGCGCAGCATCCGGCATGAAAGCGACCACTAGTGTTCTCTAATGACCGGAAGACGCGCGAACATCTAAGTCGGCAGCCGTTGTGTTCGTCAGCTTGTGTGCGACCGCTTCCTCCACGTAACGATAATGAGTCATGTCAATCATTGACATTTGATCGTAAAGTCGGTAAATGCTCATACGCATGTTTAAAGAGAGAGAGTGGAGACATTATTGTCGGCACGGTTGGCGCAGTGGTTGAGCGATCGGCTGCTGCGCTGCGTGTCGCGGGTTCGATTCCCGAACGGAACAAATATTTGTATGACCTACAAATAGTTGCTCCGGGTCTGGGTGTCTTGTGTATGTGATTTTTCATGTTTGTGAACGCACCCACGATACAGGAGTAATTCCTAGTGTGTTGCAACGTTTTTAAAATAAAAAAATAAATAAAAAAAATTCAAATGATAAATTACCACATTTATCATCGAAAAATTTCCTTATGAGAGATGACTGCAATGATGAAGATGGAGTCCATGTTTAAAAACTTACATTTAGATAACCAACACCAACGCACCACGATATATTGCACCAACGGATCACATTTATCAAAGTAAGCGAAGAAAAAAGTCTTATTTGGAAAAGCATTGTCGGCTTTTAGTGAGAAAGTAACTACAGAAGCTTATTAGCTTCTGTAGTATCTTTCTTTTCTTGACGGTGACAATGTTCTAGTGTGTTTTTTTTATATATTTAATAAAAGATATAAAAAAACACACTAGAACATTGTCACCGTCTAGACATTTGAAATATTTCCGATTGGTGACAGTCCGTGTAATATCCGTAATGTATTGCTTACTAATCTGTTGTATCTACATTGTAACGACGTCCCATGCATTATGTTTTAGATGTCACTAATTATTATCTATGCAGATTTGCTGCACATTCTTGAAAGCTCTCTAATTTCCGGCTAATTAGTCAGATCTTAAATAAGTAATGAATGGCACAAGTGACCTAATTATACTTGTGCTAGACTGTAAATAACACGTTGTTTATCGTGCCAACGTGCAACGAGATATTAAGAAGGATTAAGGATCTGGGTGAGTGGGTGAGTGAGAACCGACGTAGACCTATTAAAATGTTCTCTGCTCATATATTAATAATAATTCTCTTAGAAGAATGGTTTCTTTTAGTGGGCCTCGATATATATTGCCATATTTGGAGTACAAGAATTTATAGTATCTTACTTTCCAGCGATTTAAATATTATCAGTGTTACCAAAGTAAGACTTCACGCGATCTAAATACCAAGACTGAAATGAGACAAACGCGAAACGTTATAAACTTTGGCAAACCATCAAATTTCGCACGCACTGAAAATAACCCAGACGTTCCAAATATTCAATTGAGTGTTGCGTTCAGTTTTTGTAGTTTCCAAAGTGTTAATATCGAGGAATTAGTCTGGTAGCCACGGTGCTTAGTGCTAGGTCATAAATAGTGTAATTATGGGTGATATTGTTTGCTGCGGCTCGGTCGAGAGCTGGTCCAGTTGGCTTCGTGCCAACAATGCGGCGGGCCCGTTTACACCACGAGACGACCCGCGATTAATCTGCTGTTCAATGTCAATCCTACCTTTGGTTGACCTACATTCGCTCTACGATGCTCTGATTCTTTAGATAGATCAAAGGTGATATTTTGAGACGGGATTGTGATATCGCGTGCTGTCTTTAGTCATAGTGGTAAATGATTTAGACTTGTTTATAACATGTCTATACATATAGTTTTCTTTACTCTTTCTCAGAACATCGCCTTATAACCAACAATTTACAATAATTATTATGCAAGGCGTTAATAACTAACTCCTATGCACAATCAAAATCAACCACATCATGTTGTCTGTCATAATGACTGCATCAAGCTTCACCACTCCGCTGACGAGACTGACATAGTGACAGCTGGCTGTTCAAATTGTCAGTCACTGACTTGCACTGAACATTGTTTAACGATTCATGCGAATGTAAACATCATTCATGTAATGTAACGCCTCGATTTTCTAATGTGCTTACAACAATTACAATAAATAAAATCTGAATTAGGCAGTGAAGTTTTTATGTTATTAAGTAGGTAGTTAATTAGTTGTTTACATTGCTCATGTAAGCATTAATTTTAATTGTGCACGCATTACCATAACTAAATATTAATAACACAGCGCCGAAAATAAAGTTGCTGCGAGAAATGATTCGTCGTTCGTTAAGTAGGGAGTATCTGACTAAGCCATACCCATGTCTATTGCAAAGGTATACGAAATTAATATCGAGAAAATCTTCTTCATTTCCCCTATCATATAAGGCGTCAATAGGAGGTACTTCACAAGTTATTGTTGATTGGATATTTAGCATCAAACGCGTTATTGACGGTGCGTCTCCTCGTCGTTTGCCTCATCACTACATTTCGTAAAAAAATAGACAAAGTCTTCGTAATGGCAGCACTATTCTTTGAAATGTTAATGCTACTTTAATAGTTGTTATAAAATACTTAGGTAATCAACGCTCAACCTGATCCTCAGTAACTCGTAGCTTACACACGCACACCCTAACTCAGAACTTTCCAAGAAATAGGGATAATGAGTAGTGTTGAAGTTTCTAAGAAGTTTTCTGTTATTGGAATTCTATACAGTGCCCTAGAAGTTATTGAGCACGTAATGTAAATGAAACCACTAACACAGAAAGTATCTACTCGCGGTACCGCAAGACCAATAACACATTCGGAACACGATTTTCAAATAACATTTTCATTTGTTTAACACTGCCGCCATTTTCATTCACAACGTAATGCCGATTGAAAGTTTAGAAATCTCTGACTCAGTTCTGTCTTACTCACTTTACACCTAATATCCGGGTTTTAACATTTAACAGCCAATTTCCCAATGTGAAACCTCGATGTCTGATCAGATAGCAGAATAAATTGAAAAATATGAGACAAGAAACACAAAACCTTCAAATGCCCTATTTTAATCTAAATGCCAGCAAATCAAATTGGTTCTGTGTCTAAAACAGTATCGAATGACATCATTGATGAAGCCATATATATTGTTTTATAAGGCAGTCGTCAGTCGTCACCTAAGCTCGGAAAAATAGAACGATGCCTCGAATGCAACGGTTATCGCCTGAAAGGAAATAATTATCTGAACAATCATTACCCCGGGTTAGTTGGAGCATATAATATGGTGTCTCAATCGCTAGCAGCTAGAACCTTAGATTTATAATTTACCGCATCCTGGAGACTTGTGGTCGGGAACTTGTTCAAGTGCAATTAAATGGGTGTCTTAGCATGTAAATTGCGTCTGTGTATAGACAAGAATGACTGTTAGTTATCAAGTCACGTTTGATATTACTGGTTTATTTGCTATGCATATTGTGGATTGAATGGGCGCCCACGTTCGTAGATACAATTGACGTTACAGTCGTTAATTGGTGGTATTGTATACCCGATTTTTCTTGTATATCGATACGATAGTGTCTACATAGGTACAGTTCGCACAAAACTGTATGAGGCCTCTGAACCGATCGATTGGCCTGAGTACGAATCCGTGCATGGTACAGTTGAGTGCACAATTGATTTGTTCATCACAAAAATAATTAGCTTTTGGGTACTTTTGTAGCCACTCGCGTGCAACTTCCGAGAGCTCATAAAGTTTTGGGCTAACTGTTATTGATATAACTACTGTATTAACATTCCGAAGTTGATGAAAATAATGGAGGCAAGTCTTTACAGGCCGTGCTGACACTAGACAGGGGTTGACAAAACAGTAAAAAAAAATGGAGGTCTATTATCATCTGTTAGAAGACCAAATTGTTATTGTTTATTCTGTAGGTATTAGAGTCATAATTACGATTTCCAATAAGGTACGTAAAATTCATTTATTGCGTTTTGATGTTTACTAACGTTCGTATGGGGCGATGACATAATGACATTGGAAATGTCAAATACCGGATGCGCCATTTTGATTTTCCATTTCACAGGTGAACCACAATATGTATACGTATATTAGTATGTACCCAAACATTCAAATTGTTCTTGTGTTTCAAACAACAGTTCATGTCACGGTTAAAGAATATGCACGACACGAAATCAATATCTCAGCATCCGATTGAAACTTATCTCGTCTGACGAGATTCGATACGATATACCTACCTACGTATGATAGCTGTAGTAGTAGGCTACGTATGCTTGCCAAGCGTATTTATGGATGTAGTCACAAAACAAACTGTCAGACCACTGAAAAAAAAAACATTGAAATATTTGATGCTTGACCTGCAATTTACTATTCCTACGTAATTTAAAAGAAAAGCAATCATATCAGATTTCTTGGAAATTATATAACCAATCGTAAATAGTAAAATGCTTGAAACTGGTAGGCACCCACTTATGTATTCATTCATAATAGCTAGTGACACTTTGCTGTCGCTGTATTTGAAGGCGAGTAAATAAAAAACTAATAAAACTCTATGAATGACTCCATCCCATGAATACAATCTGTATTTGATTCAAACAACACACCCAAACATAAAAAGACTAATGAGAAAAAAGGTATGGGAAAGATCAAAGCTGTCACCGAGGCGCTTGCGCATCCGTTTCCAATTGACGACAACACCCGACGCGCGACGGTTGAGTGGTACCAGCCTACCAGCAAAATTACATTGACATTTGGACTATGTGAGATATTAAGGTGTAGGTACGATTCACCGCTGTGGAATGCTAAGGCAGTGTCGATTGGCTGAGCCGGTCCCGCTCGTTGGATTCCCGCGGTGTTCCCGCGCATTCTTGCCGTCGAGGTGAACAACCGCCGCGCACGTCGTCGTCCTTGGAGCCGCGTGCTCCTTTCTACTCAGCCTCCATCAACCCGCACCGAGGGTTGCAACATTTCCGTTGGAACTGGACGCTGGATAGGGCCCGGTTCTGCGCCTTCCAATTAACGATGGTAATGACTGTAGATATGTGAACGCGCTCTACTTATAGTGGCTACGGAAACTGTTTTAATCATAGAGAAGAGATGGCTTGTTTATAATGTTATTTTATGTTTTTAGTTTCTCGTTGAAATCTTCTAATAAGGTGAATCAAACGTTAATAAAATTCTGTTTACAGACACACTGTAGGTTTGTAGATCCACAATCCACTTTCAGAATTTATAAAAGCGGCGGCGCACAGTGGGTCGAAACTATGATTTTAGTGACTTAGGGCTCAACTTTGCTTTTTTACTTTTTTCCTCATGTGGATGGATAGAGCTCATTAACCTCAACAATAATTGTTCTGATGTATTTTTTCCTAAACTTTATACTTTGGGTAGAAAAATGTGTTTTGTTATTTTTTTGTATGGAGCGGATCAAATAACCTTAAATTCCTGCTAAGTAGCGTGTGATCCCGCGTTGAAACTTTATTTTTCATATACCTTGTCTAGTCTATTATCATTTGATGCTATTAACGTGTGCATAAAGTTGCAACTCTGCCAAATAAATGGATCGAAAAAAATGAAAAAATATATAGAATAAAAAGCTACATTTTTTACTTTCGTAAGTTCTTTTAAGTTAAATTTGATATGGAATAGTAAGTAAAAGCACGTAATAATACACATAGTTACTTAACAACTAACAACAATACATTTAAAAGGTCCCTAATTAGCTTAAATTTACTAATATATGTAGTATTAGTAAATTTAAAGCTAATCACACTAATCATAATACATTTAAAAGGTCCCTAATTAGCTTAAATTTACTAATATATGTAGTATTAGTAAATTTAAAGCTAATCACACTAATCATAATACATTTAAAAGGTCCCTAATTAGCTTAAATTTACTAATATATGTAGTAGTAGTAAATTTAAGCTAATTAGGGATCTATGAATTTCAATTTCTTTGTTTTAATGACTTTAACATGTTTATGAAATGTTATTTTAAGTTAGATTTAATACTGAATAGTGAGTAAAGATAGGTACATAATAATACAAATTAGTAAAGGTAAACTAACATTACTACAACTAACACAAGCAAACTAAAAACTAACTATAAACAACATCAAACATTACTATTTCCTTTCAATTATGAGTTTGACATTTATAAACTAATAAAAAAAACAAGAAACTTACAAACTACCAAAAAATCTTATTCACTATCGCTATGACTATCTTGTAAATTATCTACATCAATAAAATCTATATCGGATTCTGTGGGAAAAATCAGCAGAAGCTCTTTGACTTTTGGAGAGAGAACCATTATATTTTGTTTCACCATTCGAGGTCTTAGACTTGTGATCTTTGGATCAGAAGACAAAAGAAGATTGTGTATAATATCCTCATTTGTCGCCGTTCTACTTACCTTTCTAGAATGACTCTCTCTATATTTCCGGAAATCTTTATTACGAGCTTCCGCTGCCTCTTCCGACAGTTTACCTATAGGTATGGCACCAAAGTGCTTAATTATATCACTCCCATGTACTAACAATTTATGTATACTGGAAGGCATATAATACCAGGGATATAAGTGAACGTACAATTGTGCAGTATCTCTACAAAATTCGGAAAACTTAGAAAGATCCACGCTCTCTCCAGATGCAACCGTCTGAAGAATCACATGAAACCTTTCTATTAAATCTTTATCTATTCCTGTTATGCGAGCTGTTGTTTCTGCATCCCTAAATAATCTTCTGGCAGTATTGCCATCATTGGTTGTGCCTACTCCTTGCTTGACTACGTCAATAAGTAAACCGCATTCTTTCTTAAACGCTTGCTGTATAGCGCTCTTTCTGAGTGACATTTTTTCTTTGTCATCGCCCCTGCAACTCCATTTTTTGAAGTCCAAACGATAAGCAGCAAACAAAAAGAAATATCACTTAAATAAAAATCTCACAAGTAACTATATAACGTGAAAAAAATTATGAACTAATAAAATTATATTTACCGATATGAAGTAAGCACTCCATGCTTCTTATCCAGGCATGTAAAGATGACATTCCATACTGGAACACTTCTTCGTTGTTCTCTTTTTGAGCAAGTGACTCTAAATTGTTCATCTCTGACGGTTTTGCTTTGCAGATATCACAGACAGCTGAAGATGTGTCTGACAAATATGACGATATTTTGCCGTCTATCATCGTCAAGTGCAATTGATGCTTAACTTCAACTTGATTGAACTTGATTGGCTGAAGTGTTTCTATTTCTTCGGTTATGCTAGCTTTTATAGTTACCACTGTTGACTGCGTTTCTTTGGTAAATTTGAACATTATCGGACGGCAATAGAAAGTTGATGAGGGTCGATCGTTTTCCCAAACAATTGTTCCATCACATTGTTGAAGCCTTATAGGAACTAGACTGGCCATGAAGATAGTTGAGTCATCAAACTCTGCTTCAGTCTTTTGTTTATAATTACTTTGACCTGAGGCTCCATCAAAACCCCATTTGCTTATTAGCAGTAACTCAGTTGGCGAATCTAAAGTAATCACTTCTAAAAGCCTAGATACCGTCAAGTTGAGTAAAGCTTGCAGTTTAATAGCAGCTCCTTCTTCAGTTATAATTATGTCTTCTTTCCCTGGATAACATTTTGCCTTCGCTTGTTTTATTTTATAATAAGAAGGGTATAAATCAGACCTATTTTCACTTGCTGCTTCTCTTAGGCTTATATACTGCCACTTACTTAATTTAAGTGAAACTAATAAAGACAGTGCCTTATCGGGTGAATATGTACTACTTTTCGGTTTACTTGTACTTAAACACTCTTTAACTTTTTCTAGATCTTCGGGGTGATTTAGTAAATGGTTCATAATTTTTCCTACATCCTCATTTCCGGTGTTTCTTAAACTAGCAATTGTAGTAGCTTTAAGTTCATCCGGGGATAACGAAAGCGATTGGTTAATTTGATCAACGCGTCGTCGTTTTTGCCTGGAGCCCAATTCCTCGAAAGGTTTTCGAGGTGTAAATGTAGATGTCGAAGCTTCTGTAGTAGATGGTGGTAGATTTTCGACATCTTCAGTATTACAAATCTCGAGCCTTTCCTGTTCAGTGTTCACAGCTTCAGGTATCATTCCTTCGGGCCAGTTTATTGCACGTTCCAACCAATCACCATTTTTTCTTACAAACTGTGCTAACGTGCGACTACTTCGTTCCCATCTTGCACTTATATTTGAACAAAAGCGCGTACAGAATTTTTGGAGCTCAACACTGTTCTCTTCGGTCACGTTTATTTTATGTTGTAGGAATTGAAAGAATTTTTGACTATCCGACAGTGACTTGACCTGCTCTCTTAAAATCATAAATAAATCTAAATTGTTAACTAAATTATCCATTATAACGAAAAAGGGACGATCAGAATCACGAGATGTTAGTAGTAGTACGAATAAACGAACACTAGTTAGTATATAATAAATTATGGTCATTTTATACTTCCAGAATCCAGTGACAAACAATGTTTACTAATTTTTCTACTACCCTCATTAACTAATTATCCTAATTAATATTACAGTAATGACTAAAAGTGAAAAACATTGTTATTTTATAAGGTAAAAGGTTAAGCTAATTACAGTAATTAAACACACAAATAGAAATTAATTGATTTCATATCCACATTTTTAAATAAAGGTCCCTAATTAGCTTAAATTTACTAATATATGTAGTATTAGTAAATTTAAGCTAATTAGGGACCTTTTAAATGTATTGTTGTTAGTTGCTAAGTAATTATGTGTATTATTACGTGCTTTTACTTACTATTCCATATCAAATTTAACTTAAAATAACTTACGAAAGTAAAAAATGAAGCTTTTTATTCTATGTATTTTTTCATTTTTTTCGATCCATTTATTTGGCAGAGTTGCAACTTTATGCATTTGTTTATAGCATCAAATGATAATAGACCAGACAAGGTATATGAAAAATAAAGTTTCAACGCGGGATCACACGCTACTTAGCAGGAATTTAAGTTTATTTGAGCCGCTCCATACAAAAAAATAACAAAACACATTTTTCTACCCAAAGTATAAAGTTTAGGAAATAATACATCAGAACAATTATTATTGAGGTTAATGAGCTCTACCCATCCGCATAAAAAAAAAAGTGAAAAAGCAAAGTTGAGCCCTAAGTCACTAAAATCATAGTTTCGACCCACTGTGCGGCGGTCGCCTAAAAAAAAATTAAACATTTGTTGACCATATGCGTCAACTGCCAACTAGTGCCAACCCTACTCAGCCGCTGGACCAGCGTGGTTAGATAATTCACATGTCGGTGGTAAACTGTAACCTGAGTACCGTGACCATAGACGAGATGTCTTTGTGCGTACCACCGTGCGGTGGGCGAGATTTTCTCACATAGAATAAACAGTGTCCGTGGAATTTCGCAAAAATGTGTAAAAACTTTGTCCTACATATTTGGGATTGTCCACAAATATTGTTTTCGTACGAATGTATCCCCAAATATAGCCACTGGCTGCAAAGTAGGTATCTATTAAAATATTTTTCGATTTTTTTTTCTATTACTTTTGTGGTGGCATCTACACCGCCACATGCGAACAACGCATCACACAAATCCTGCATCGCGCAATCAAAGTTTACCGCGCAGCTAGCATATATACAACTTCCTGACAACAATCATCGGGCAGTAGCCCACCAGATACGACATCCATCTGGTCGGAGGATCCTCCCTTTTCCAAGAGTATGAGTGAACTTTACACCCTGTTCCTCATATCCCTAAACTTTTGACCATGATAAATAAATGAGTACGCTGAAACATACGAGCAGAACTTTCCACCAAATTCACTAATTACCATTACCTATTAAAGTAATTATTACAATATACAAATCACGTAGATCAAATAAAATTTAAAAAAAAAAACGAAACATAAAATCTGTCTATTAAAACAAGCAATTTAACGGATTAAGCAATTATATTTCATGCTAATATTCACGGCACACTTAACACTTTCTACTAAGAATTCAGGCAGCGTGGAAAAAGTCAGCCATTCTTTAAATATATATGTGAGTAAAAAAAAAACTCATCGTGAAACCTGTGTTAATCGCAATAATATTCTAAAATTAATAGCCACGTTTTGAAAATTCTTTTTTTCATAGCAGGCTGGTTTATGGCGTTGAGGATTTTCATGTTTCGAACGTAAAAATAAAGTCTGTCTCAGCAACTTATTGTAACTATTTAGTAAAGCGTTTTTGCCCACCGTGTTACACGAGAGGATGGCTATTAGGAGTTCTCCGTGAAATTCACGATTCGGTGTCAACTGAGTCAAGTAAGTACCATTAGGAGATCGTAACTAAATGGTACCTAATTAAACAATTATCCGCCTCTCCAAACTAAGCATCGTTTCAGAGCCGTTAAAGAGTTAAGATATTTGAACATTGTAGCGACCGGCAGAGCATGAAAACTTGACAAAGAGAGTGCCCACAATACGTTTTGTTTTTGTTGTCGCGATTGTACTCCAGCCGCCTGCCGATGCCGCCCGTCGGCCGCCAGTGTAGGGTTACCGCGTTACAGGGTCGGAACTTCAAACAAAAAAGCCACGTCTGCCTCCACCGAGTTCACTAAACCAAAAACAATGGGATAAACCAGAAAATAACGGTAAATATTTGTTTAGAGTAAAACAAAAGAAAGTTACAAGTCACATTTCCTTGTAAATGACCAATATTTGCTTTCGATTTAAGTTTTGTTTAAGTACCCCATTTCGTATTGAAACTTTAGTAGCTACCGAGTAAATGAGGTTAACGTTATTCCATATTAATGACGTATTACAATGTCGAGATACGGTTCAGATGCAAGTTTATTACTTATCCGTTAAAAACTTAAGTAATTGATGCGCTTACATGATACTGTACCATTATTGATACATTCCATTTAATGGACCGTCCGTTGTGAAAGTAAAAGCAAAACCTACTTGAAATCATTTTGAATCGGTGGACATAGGTTTTATGGCTTCTTAGCATTAAATATATGGCCCTTATCTTTGCGTTTTCAAGTAATTAAACGTAACCTAAGAAACTAAGATTGTTTCACCACTGTCTCAACTCGAAATATTTCTTATAATCAGTTCCGTACTATTAAATTATTCAGCCATTGAAAAAGTTTAATTAGGTGCAAGTCCACCTTGAGCTTATTTAACGTCAGAGGCACGTTGCAAATATTTGGAATCAGTTTATCTGACCAGCATGTCGATTCTGTAAAAACCTCACCGTGAAAACTTGCGTGGAGCGAGCTGTCAGTGTCATCCCGTCTTGGTCAATTCCTAGCATCAGTGGCACCGACAGTTCACTCCAAGCTCACTTCACCTAGCTACGTTTGAACGATGAGATGGTTACAGAATAGCATTACTTATCATAATATCATACAAACCTACTTTTTAGGAACAAGAATTAACAATTATAATATATCTTGTGCTTTGAGCAACAATGTCGACTTACCTATTATTTTATTAATTAGAAGTATTCCATAAAATAATGTTCAAGTAAACCATTCAAACATACTGGAACGATTGGAAAATTAGATACATTTATGACACACACATAATAAACCGTCAGGCATAAAATGCAACAAAGATGAACCATTTTGTAAAATTATTTCCGAGTGCATGTTCCTTTTCATAAACCCAGTAAGTGCTATTTGTAGTCTACTGACCTTAGCACCTATACCAGTCATGAAGGAGTATTACATAACATCACGCCTTGTTTGCCCGAAGGGTTGGGCAGAGGTGTACCTGTACACCCACATTTCGCCAGTTATGTTTAAGTCCCATGTAATAGGGGGCGAGCCTATTGCCATCAACCGGGCACAAATCCATACTCCGGGCTGCTACTGAGAAATTTTAGATAGAAAAACCCAATAACTCGTTGCCCGACTTGGGAATCGAAACCAGGACCTCAAGCTCAGCAGTAGCGATTGCAACCACTAGCAATGGGTACCTAGTCTATTTATTTAGATATTTGCGAGTAGTTAAAATTCGTACTATGTTCGTCGACGGAAGAATATAAAAACTTACAAATGCATAAAAAACTGTCATTTTGTTTATTCTAACGTCGATAAAAGTTGGGCTTACTACGCGTGCAGGCATAAATGTCTTACATAAAAAAAAATTCAAGCACTATCAATACGGATGCGTTGACGTTGATGTGGGTTTTATCAATCCCATTAACATACCGAACTACATAGTTACGTTTGGTAAACTGGTTCACAAGATTTGAGTCGTATGTCGTTCAACTCCGTAGAATAGTATAATATTAAACATACCTAGTGACTTTTTTTTATTTTAGCTTTCTCTTATAATCATACTTTTTTATTATGAAACTATTTTCGCTTTATAGTCATAAAAGTTGTCATTTGCATGCACGAATAAAAATCTTTTCATGACAACGCATAAAAATACTTATTTCTCTCAATGGTATACATAATCTTAAATTACTGAAAGTGGAATTTTAAGCAATAGTGCAATTGCATATAGCACACACTAAACCAGAACTAATCTAGATAAAAGAGAAAACATATAATGTATTAAGCTAAAATGCCAGACAGTTCAGCCATTTCTTGTTGTTATAAAAACATTCTTGTTACAACATCGTGCGTGTATTCGTAAATGAAACACATTTCGCACCGTATCAATCTCTAAATGATACCCTATATCAAAAGGGTTTATGGCTCCAATAAGGTTCAAGTATCCACTTCGACTTATATTATTTTCTTGGTTGTTAAAACACTCATTTGATACGAGTAGAAACAAAATTGATTCCACCCCTGATTAAAATAAAAATGGAAAGAATGGTCTTGAAAACTCTTAATTGCGTTTAATCTTGCAGATGTCAAATAAGATCGGCCTGTTGGCTGTTGTTCGATCTAGTGATCGCAAGCTCTACTGCTGAGATCCTGGGTTCAATTAGGTACCAGCACCCTAATTGCGTAATATACAATCAATCGGAATCTGAATCGTTTTGAAACAGATTGCTAATCCATTGCTTCTTAATTTCGATAAAAATTTTGCTCAACAATATACCTATAGAACGCAATGAATGTTCTTGAACCGTCAACATCAAACAGATTAGTCGTAATCGTTTACGAAAATGTGTTACGCAATTAGGATGCAGCACCCTAATTGCGTAATACACAAACAATCGGAATCTGAATCGTTTTGAAACAGATTGTTAAACCATTGCTTCGTAAGTTGGATAAAAAAATCTGCTCAATAGACAACAATATAAATAACGCAATGAATGTTCTTGAACCGTCAAAATCAAACAGATTAGTCGTAGTCGTCGTTTACGAAAATGTGTTACGTTACGCAATTAGGATGCAGGTCGGGCAAAGTGTTATTTACATCAGGCATTCTCAGTAGCAGTGCAGAGTCTTATGCTCGACTAACAGCAATAGGCTCGCCCCCGACTACATGAGACTTAGCCCGCGTGTCGAAAAAACACATTTGTGGCTTTTTATCTGTCAAGAGCTACCGCCACGAGATTTTTACGACCTGGCGAACGTGGCGAAATGTGGTAGTTCTACAAGTACATTTCTGCCCAACCGTTCGGGTATTACAGTTTTCATGTTTGTGAACGCACCCACGATACAGGAGTAATTCCTAGTGTGGGGCAACGTTTTTAATTAAAAAAAAAAAAAAAAAAAAAAAAAGATAATGTTATTTTATTTTAAAAATTAACGAATTTAGACGGATCTGTGAACTCGATTGTAGGTGTATATTGTTATTGGCATGTTGGATCTTATTTGAATAGATCTGCGTGGGATCAGCGCTTTTATGCTCACGTTGCGAGCACATACCAACCCCACCTGTATGATGTCACACCTCGGTGTCAACGAACGTGATGATTGATTGAATAATCGATAAACATGTAATAAATAATTATATACCAACATTTTAATATATTTGAAAGTTGCTAGAATTCAAATAATTTGTTCCAAGTACAGTTATGACTGTGGATGTCAGTAAGTGTCAACAGTTTTGCGATAAAATATCGTTCACGGATATCCATATTATGATAATCGAAGATATTTATTTCTGAACGTGGCTAGGGTATTGAATAATAAAAGGCACGAACCTCTTTACGTCACGAATAGACTACTTCGAACACACCTGTTACTTTTGTGAATAAGAAACTATTGTTATATAATATTATTTATTGTATGTGTTGTATTTGAGTATTTCAATAAAATATATGTATATCCATGGCTAAAATACACTGTCTTTCGTAAATCTTAAAGTGTGATAACATTTACCGATCATCCACAAACCATGCTGGTGTATAATCAAGATTAAGATCCGAATTCACCAATGAAATTGAATGCGATCAGTACATAAACTCCGTTTACGAGCTGCCAGTGTCATTATTTTCTATGGAATATATTGATACTGACAGTTCTTTAACTCCACGGTTTTACTCTTTTAAATGTAATTGGCTTTAAAATGTTTACAAATTACAGTGTTAATAGGTATGGGAGGACCGTGTAGGCCTGTGAACAAGTACCAGGTGCTTAACAAATAGGAAATGGTCTGCAAACTTACAGTCAACAAGGCCTACAACATTCTCACATTCACAAAATATAAACTTAAATAATAAAATAAAAAACCTGTTAAAACCAAATGACATGGTCGTCATGTCATTTCAACTGTAACACAAATCTGAATTAATATCCTGTCCACAGAAGCCACTAATAGAGTAATTTGCTTAGTAAATATTGGCCTATGATCCAGGGCTTTTAAGTTACTCAATATACTTAAAAGTCATAATTACAATAAACACTACAATTCAAGAATTCGTTAAAAGAGACTTTCAGTGTAATTTAAGAATTCGTTATAAGAGACTTTCAGTGTAATTAAAGAATTCGTTAAAAGTGACTTTCAGTGTATTTCAAGAATTCGTTAAAAGTGACTTTGACGTTTGTCAGTTGCTACCCATCCACTCACCCATCGGACTTCATAAGCTCGGTTTTTTATGAAAGCGGTTCCGTCATATTATCTAAAACGGCCGTCATGAAAATCTATAATTTTCCCCAGAATTTATATTTCACAACCATTATAGATAGTGTGATCATTCACCCCACCGCTCTCTTAGGAAACCGGAGCGTTAGAATGAGCGATAAAATGGATATTAGTTCAATATCGTATCATCAATTTTAATGAACATCGTTTTCTTACATCTTATCTTAATTCGACACGGGAACATGACACACATGATCATACATCTCCCAACATACACTATGCACATGCAATCCATTAGGACACAGACATAAACATGCCACAGGGCACTCCGGTTTAAAAATAGCTAATTACAAGATTGATTGTTTATTTAGACTGAGGCACAAATACTGGTCAGTCAAGGAATCAGTTGAGGTGGCAATGAGCCAGTCACGAGTGTTGTAGGCCCAAACGTGTTAACTGCTTACGAAGTATCGGAGTTAAATAGATCAACAATGGTTTCCAACAGATGGGGATATAAAAAAGGTGTTGAATGATCGTAATGTTAAAGAATTCGAAGACTCAAAGTCCACTATGTGGTTCATGTTTTTACGGATTCACTAAATCTTTACAGACATACTGGCATCGTGTTGTTTATGTCATTATGTTCAATCTTAACACATAACTTGCCGAGGAAAGCACATTAAGGGCTGATTTCACCAATGAAATTAAACGCGATCAGCACGTAAACTCCGTTTACGAGCTGCCAGTGTCATTATTTTCTATGGAATATATTGACACTGACAGCTCTTGAACGCGTTTTAGATGTGATGAATGCTTCCTCGCGGAGGCGATCCGCGGCGGCGGCGATCTCTCGCGTCCGGCCCTGGTCCAGGCCATGGTACGGAGCTAGAGGGAATGGGAAGCCGTCACCTCCTTCTGAAGTAATGCTCGCGAAGGAGGAGGCGGAGCGCGTGAGGGAGATAGCCTTGCGCCCTCACGCCCCTAGTCGCCGCAGGAGACGCCATGGGCGTTGGGAGTCGCCTGCAGATTCCCGGCCACGGTAGACACGGGCTTTAGACCGCCAGGCCCAGACCAGATCGAGAGCGCGTCGTGTTGCACGCGAGCCTCAAAGAGATGTCAGCAGAAATTGGCGGGGACCGACAGGGCCGATGCTTGCCGCGGGTTGTTCGAAAGAGATACCGTGACCCTGGCACAGGCAACTGAAGGAACACGGGTGGGTTTTAGTCAGTAAAAGTCTGACACGACCTTCCGCTCCACCCAGAGCGGGAGAAGTCATTTGACGATTTCCCACCCAACAAAAAAAGTGTTGAATGCAATCAGTTTCATTGGTGAATTTGGTGCTAAGCCGTTGGTCTCGGCTATCAATTTGTAGACCTTTGACAGTCGTTACTGGTAGTCAAAAGTTCGAAAGTCTTACCAAGGGGTATCGTGTTACCCAGTAACTGGGTTCTAGAGGTCAGATAGGACCTATTCATTTACATCCGATTTGCCTGCAAGACGACTCGGCTAGGCAGATGATAATCATACATTCATTTATTAAACGTAAGTTGTGCCAGAAAGCTTTTTATACAGTCAAAGACTATATTGAGGACAAAAGGCTTGGGACTGACCTGCTCCAATTTTTGCATACTGTTTTTTTTTGTTTTGTTCCTAACTTTTGTTTTATTTTATATACACTTTGACATTTCCTGATTATTAAATACACAATGACATGAATATTTACTTTGTATAAAATTATTTTATTATTTTAATTTCGTGTGAGGACTTAGTGGGTAATATTTTTATATATTTTGTGTATCTCAGTTATTCCTTAATTTTTATATCTGGCAGATTGAGTACTTAAAGCGGCCTACCCGAATGTCCTTTCTTTGGTATTGTTCGTCGAATCGTTGAGCTCCTTATGTTTTGAGTTGCGCTGCACGATTAATGACAAATGCGTGCACTGACTGGACAGGCCCACTCAATCTTTGTGGTTCTTTCCTCGAAAGACCATTTCAGACAACAATCCACATGGTCTTAACATGATCTGACCAAGATTATGTCTGGACTTTAAAAGAGACTGTGACCTCTGAGTTTGTTTCAGCTTTTCTTCTCAGAGTAGTCAGATAGGAAACGCCGACATCATCTAGTTTAAAAAAAAATGTTTGGCGTGTAAAAGTGTTTGTACAAACCCACTTACAGAAATAAAAATCATTTATCATTTATCAAAACATAACCAGATACTGTTGCCGATTCTCTTGTCACAAATGCCTCTAAACTGGACTAAAAATCACTAAAATTTGGTTTAATCCCGTCGACGATTTTCCATTCTGAAATTGACTTTAAGTGACCCAACTTAACTATATTTTAGTTTGACAGCACTAAGATGGCACTGAGTTATTAGTTTAGTGAAAATGGCAATTTTGCTATTCTGAATTTTACGTTTTTAACTAAATCTGAACATGAATCTGACTATGTTTAATCGCGATAAAAAAGGTATGGAATAAAATTAATTGGCGTGGACTAAAATTCACACCAACATAATAGCTTCAAGATTCTTATAGTAAAAAGTAAGGAATTTTAGTGATAGTTTAGTTAGTTTAGTTCGGTGTACAAGAGAATCGGCATCAGAATCGGTATCTATAACACACATGTTAAGATCTACGCTAAGACACTCTATTATACTAACGCAGTAGCACAAATTACTTAACAGTTTACTATTAATTTCTCGCCTACATAAGCAAACGTTAGTGACTGGTATGCAAGGTTAAGTTTGGCCATGGTCTGTGATATATAATTCATTACAAAATACTCTGACACGCGGTTACTGGTGCGTGCTTAGTAACAACAATAATTTATTTAATAACTAGGTACTTACCTAAATTTAACGTTACCGATAACTATCGGTTGTTGGTAAAATAGTCTATTATTATCGTGTAACGTTTCAATCAATCAATCAATCTGTCTTTCGGGGTTCACAGCTGGACCAGGGGTTTAAATTACTAATGAATTTGACTTGCAGTCCCCCGGCTAAGTATAGAATACTCCATCTGATGCCTAAGACTGCGTTTTCGGTGGAAAGCGGAAGCGGGTGATGGAAAGTAATACGTAGCGGTTCGTTTAACTTCAGCTTTGAATTTTAGCGCCGCGTTGGTCTTGGTTGCAAGTGCTACTGCTGTACCGTACATGGTCCTGGGTTCGATTCCCAGGTCGGTTACTGTTATTGATTTTTTTATTTGAAATATCTCAGTAGCAGCCCGGGGTGTAGATTTGTGCCCGGTTGATTGCAATAGGCTCGCCCCCTATTACATAGGACTTAAACGTAACTGGCGAAATGTGGATGTAGGTACTATATCTCTGCCCGATCCTTCGGGAAAGCAACGCGTTATGTGTTGTGAATTTGAGCGTTTTGCAATGCGTTCTCGTAGCCCTTATTCCACTGCATAGGTATGTGACCATTTTGTGCATAAGCATAATCAGCCTATAATATTCTCACTGCTGGGACACAAACCTCTCAGTGAGAGGGAGTGGGCTGTAATCCACCACGCGGGTTGGTAGATGTCACATGTCTTCGAATTTTTGTTTCTAGGACATGCCGGTTTCCCCGCGATGGTTTCCTTCACCATTTTGAGAGCAGTGGTTATGAAATATTTGAGAGCAGTGGTAGCCCAGTGGTAACGACCACGTCGTGTTGTAGGTCGTAGGTTCGTATCCCTACCATTTTATCCGTATAGAGAAAATTTAATAAGCTTTAAGTTTTCTCAAGCAATGTGGACTACACTGTAGTTTTCCTCATCTTTCCAAATGGAAGCCCACTTTTTCGCAAAGTAGATACAACAAGTAAATAGACGGTCCAACGAAAACCAACATTACTCCATCGTACTTAGAAGGTTATATTTATGATCTCATTATTGCAATAACAGCACATATTCCATATCTATTATATCCCGCAACAATGAAATAGAAGTTAACAATAAACAGTTCATGTTTACATTTTGCAGCCGAATAGCCTGCGGCTAATAACAGTTTTACTCTCATTACGACAAAATGCAGTTATGACCCACTTGGCAGGCGCGTGAGTTCTAATCGTGGTTTGATTTGCAGCAGTACTTTCATGACTGAAGGAGATTTTCAGACCAAACACTATTTATAAGCTAATAATGTCAGATCGTTTGGTGAGCTACGTTAGATCATAACAATTTTAAGGCTCATAATCTTAATAGACTATTGAAACTTTGTAGACAGGCTTTGTCCTAGCAGCGTAACTTGTAATACTTAAAATGCCTATACCAGAGATGGTAAACCTTTTTTGCCTCGTTGGTCTAGTGGTCGCGAATCGTTACTGCTGAACATGAGGTCCTGTGTTCGATTCCAAAGTCGGGCAAAGTGTTATTGGGTTTTTCTATCTGGAATTTCTCAGTAGCAGCCCGGAGTCTGGATTTGTGCCCGGTTGATGGCAATAGGCTCGCCCCCTATTACATGGGACTTAAAAACATAACTGGCGAAATGTGGGTGTACCATAGGTACACCTCTGCCCAACCCTTCGGGGAAACAAGGCATGATGTTATGTTATGTTATGGTAAACCTTCTTTCAAATTTTACAAGACAGAATCAAAAGTAATTGTTGAACAATCTGTCTTGATCAAGCGTTGTAATCAATGCTCGTGCCGTCGCTGTATGAGAAGAGGCATGTGCCTTCAGTGAGACAATGTGAGTGAGGCTGGTATTCTTATTATTAATATAAAATAAGAAAAATATGTTTCAATCAAGCAGATAGTTATTATAACTATACTAACATTATAAAGAGGTAAAACTTGTTTGTTTGTTTGTAAGTTTGTATGTAGAAGGTAACCTCCTACCGGTCGGATTTGCAAAATTCTTCCTCGCAAGTGTGTTGAAAAACGTCGTGTGACACGCGTGTGCATTGATCATTACCCACTCGGCTCCCTTATCGGTATAAAACTGCCTCGGGGGTAACGACTAAAAGAGCACACTTGTAGCACAATGTAGTATTTGCATTTGATAGCCCAATTCTAGAGGCTATGTAGTATCACGCAATGAGCCATAGCAGCCGAGCAAAAGAAAAAAAGTCATAAAGAACGCTTAGCGAAAACAAAGTGATAGCGCAGGCAGGTGATGCGATGCGACGGGGTGGGTCGGGGGAACAAGAAATTTCATGCGGACGTAGTCGAGGGCAGAAGTTAGTGTAGGTAAATATAAATGAACAGGAAAAATTAAATTAAATTCTACGATTTCGTACTAAAATAAATTGCCTTGTCCAGTATTTTCGACATTGTGCCTCAGCTTCTCCACCCCTGGCTTGGTGGCATTTACAATAGCAATGGTGTTAATAAATTTAAACATTTTATTATTTCTTGAGGCGTAGTAATAAAACAATATTTTCGGAACCCAAACTATAGACTTCAACATCGAACACGGTCGTCATAAATTGCGAAAACGTGACTAGGTATCGAACCTAGTTATTTTACAGTCGGCTATTCTATCCACCCTAATAATACCTAATGATATACTGCATAGGTAAATAAATACACAGTGAATGGATGCTACAACTGAGTTGGTAATAACATAGGCTTCAATTGACGTAAACAGAGATAAGAATAGTAATGTGTATTCGAAGCACGTTGAGGATAAGCAGCGTTACCTAATAATTCAATAGGTGTTACTGAAGACCTGAGGATTATCGACTTTGAGGCCTCTTGACTCAAAAGCAATTGACGAAACGCGCTCATTCTAATCTTACTTATTTTAATATTATAAATGCAAAAGTATGTTTGTTTTTTTGTTACCTTTTCACGCTTAAACCACAGAACCGACCATCATGAAATTTTGCAAAAACGTTGTCAGGGATACAGAAAAGGATATAGGGTACCTTTCATCCAGAAACAAAGTATTCTGTATGAAAGGTACCCTATGTCCTTTTCCTGTTCCTGAAGGAAATAACAATAACTTTCGACTGTCATAATTATTGCTTTAGGACAATAGATGGCGCTAAGTGTATTTCGAATCGTGATTAATTAAATTATATCATTAGAAACTTTTGTACCTATATTTTGTGAGTTTATAACCTGGAGTAACACATAGCATACTTTTTATCCCGGTAGTACGATTTCGTGGAATAATTTCCGACATCCACGCAGACGAAGCCGCGTGCAAACGCTAGTTTATTATAATGTTGAGTGACAAAACCGACATTCCGAAGCAATAAAGTAGTTTTACCTCATTTTTCATGTCAATTTTAACAAAAAGTCGCTCGTCGTCAATTTAAAGTGGATTGAGGTATGGTTAACTTCATACAGAGTATTTTGCTATTTGAAAGGATAAAGGCCGATTTCGAGAATTATCATCATAAAGTCTCAATTATCATCATATCTCCAACCCAGTATTGGCCTTTACAAATATTCTAGACCATACCGTTAGTAATTTATGCAAATAAATGCAATGATTTATAAGTTTTCTTAAAAAAGCAATGCTCATGGCAGCGTCGGATTTTGTTGCAAACTCTACCTCTTCAAACTGACAACCATCAAGTTCCGAAGTTTTTTTTTAATGTATGGCATCTCGTAGTTGACCTTGAGAGGTCGTGACTACTTAACCGGACTATCCTGTGTCTGCCTTAAGCGAACTCAAAGCCTCCAGCCAGGGGGCCGAAGACATTACCTTAACAGCAATTTTTATTGCAACGAGGAAATGCTACTATCACTTCACTTAATATCACACGTGTGACACGAATAAAGTATGTAATCTAAAGAGAATACAATTTATACCACCTGTTAGATCGAGATTCTCGTATCTGTTGTTCGTGGCGAAAACATAAATAAAATTATATTGTGAATGTGAAATACTAAGAAAACTACTTTATTCGATATGATCGTAATACAAATTCAGTGTCGAAGGGTGAATGAGGTGAATGTTTGCTCTCCGGAAGATGGTCGAATGGCGTTTCATTCGACCACCTTCCAGAGAGAGCAAACAATCTATATTGTTTGGATACGTACGGTGGACTGCATCAATTGGGTACCCCAGTTGTATATTTTTTTTTATACAATTGGGGTACCCAATTGATGCAGCCCATTGTAAATTTATAATGTATTCCACAGCACAGTATATGGATTGAAGAAGATCAGTAACAGATGCCATGTTATTGCATTTGTATGTACCTAGGCGTAAACAATCAACAACTAGTAAGTAAGCATTCGGCGAATATTCCTGTTATCGCGACAGATATATAGGTCCCGAAACGTTGCAATTTTGATAAATATGTTGGCATTACAGCTATTTTCTCTGAACTTGAAGCCCTCGGTGACCATGTGTGACCACAGCTAAACTTTAAAAACTTTAAAATGGATATAAATGGTCATTTGGTTCTAGTATTTATCCTATCTGAAATACAGTTGTAATACATTGGCTAAGGTTATTTATTTTGCGTGCAGGCCATGTGTAATTGTGTATTTAATTTAAGCAGCACGCATGCCGCGAATTGAGACAAAAGTCGTGAGAGAAGAAAGTTATAATCTAACTGCCACAGTCGAGACCGACTGACTTCATTACATTTCTTGTAAGCAGGTAATTATGTAGCGGGAGTCTTACGTAATCAGAAGTGGCGTAATGTTTGACAAACTTGTGTAAGACTTGTACAAATAAAGTAAAAATTAATTAACTTTTACTGAGCTGAAATGGTTTACTGTTACAAAAACATTACATGGTTGGAACAACAGCTTTTAGTTAATGACGTAACAAATTAAGCTACCCATTCCTACTTCATTTAAAATTATACTAACCATAATTTTTTTCACCCAAAAAACCATTTAATTACGTACAACCTCGGACTAGACAAATATATAAAAATCTAATCAACTTAAGATAATGTTTATTTTAGTTTTTTATCTACATGAATATCATAGTGAAACCCCACATTAAATATTAGAATTATTTTTTACAGCCGGTAGCATACGTGCTCCGTAGATAAGATCATCACGTCAGCCGAGCGAAGTGACACAGAATCGTGAGAGATGAAAGTCATTGTCACACACAGTATGCCAAGTAATAACAGCTCTATAGGTAGAAATAAATTATGTGCTTTATCTACATTTCTTAGCTCTGTTTATGAGCCTTCTGGATTTTGTACTCTGTGGCTTTGATTAGAAAATTCTTTGGCTAAAAGGTATTTCGGAATTGTCGTGTTCTATCTTCTTTAGGGCAAATAATTTCCTTTTAAATGAGGATGGTTTAGTAACCAGTGTATTTTTTTTCTAAGTTCAAGGGTGGATTTCACCAATGAAACTGACGCGATCAAATCATTTAAAACGCGTTCGAGAGTTGTCAGTGTCAATATATAGAAAATAATGACACTGACAACCCTTAAACCTAGTTTATGAGCCGATCGCGTTCAGTTCATTGGTGAAATCCACCCTAAGAGCCGATTTCAATTTTGACACTGACAGCTCTTGAACGAGTTTAAGATGTGCTGAACGCGTTTAATTTCATTGGTGTAATCGAATGAAAGTTAGTCAAGTGAAGTGCAAACAATTTTGTGTTTAACACATCACTCTGAAGACGTGAGTCATTATCAAAATTGTTTTTTGCATCTTGCCTGTATTCCCCGAAGGATTAGGCAGAGTTGTACCAATAGTAGGTACCTACATCCACATTTCGCCTCTTAACATTTTATTAAATGAACGCAAGTTAAACCGTTGGTCCCGGCTGTCATTCGTAGATCTTTGACAGTCGTTACGGGTCGTCAGAAGCCCGGAAATCTGACAACCAGTCTTACCAAGGGGTTATCGTATGACCACAGTATGAATATGGACAGTACGGAAACTAGGCCTATTTGCCAGAATTATTTCGGGCGAATTTAACATTTTCGTGAGCACTCGTCCGACACGGCACCCGCGGATGCGAGCACCGCGACGTTCGCTTTGTTGTCTCGTGGCTGCGCGCGTCTGTGTAAGTGTGCCGTTTCCAATGCTTGTCCGTAGTTTCTGTACTGTCCATATTTAGATTGTGGTGTTACCCAGCATCTGGGTTCTGTAGGTCAGATATGTAGTCGCTCCATGTAGTTTGAATAAATAAATTGTTGGTTTTAAATAGATTTTTTGATTTAGTTAAATGTACTATTTGTTGTACATATTTTTTTATTTAGTTAAATTCTAGCATTTGATATCTAACGTTAAAATTATAAATCGAAATAAATCAGTACAGCACAAAATAATAAAGCAGCTGATAGCTATGCAATTTAAAATGTAATAGATCATTAAAACCAGCGAGATATTTCTAGCCTCCGTGCGAACTGCGGCATTAGCACTAAGCCGTAAGGTATGCACTGCAAATTAATATTTATAAGTCATAGACTATAGGTCCGCCGTCTAGCAAAGCGTCGTCTGCATTTCGTTCCGTAATCATAACAAATCATCTCGAACAGTGTTATGTAACAATACGTGCTCTATATTATTATAAGTAACGCGACCCTTTGGTTCTTCCACGAAATACTACACCTCTGAATTCTTAAGTGGATTTAGCTAAACGGGCGGTGGCAGGTCAGGATTACTCAGGCAATAACGTTTAACTATAAAGTACCAATCTTTAACATAATAACCTTTACGATTTAGCTTTGAAACCGCAGTTACTTATCAAAGACTTGTAAGCGTAGAAGAGGCAAAGGAACTTTGGCATTAAGCTGAGGTTGAAGAGGTAAGTACGGCCTTAATCACATCTTAAATCTTTTTCATTCTACTGGATTTAATGGTTTAAATGCTTATGTGAGCGTCGAAGTGAAAATCCTCTTCTATTTTTTTTGTGTTTTTGTTAACCTTGTCGGTTTCTTTCATACCTAAACAAAGCAAGTAAATAAGAAACCATTCAATCTCACGTCTTGATGCAGTTTATTTAAAATAACATCCTTGTTCATATAAAAAATAACTTCTACAAGTCATTTGCGGTCACTATAGAGTGCAGGTAGCTATAACCTTTATCACCGTCTTCATAAAAGCTTAAACCAATTTTGTAACACATAGGCAAGTTCAAAATCCCTCCAACATTCCGACAGAATCCTTATCGTCCACCGTCTATCACACGTGTGTGTTTTAGCAGGTTTACTGTTAGGGCCTAGTTTATAATGTAAACAGCCTTGTTTAGTGGGTGTAAGGCAAACTTGGTAACTGTACTGCCGAGATAAACGGCTATCCGGCTGTGCCCTCGCGGCCGCAGGTGTTATGTAAGTACCACAGCCTGCAGTACCTATCGACCGGTCACCTAACTGCATACCACGGTGATGTACTACAGGGTTCGTGATGTCATCATTCATATTTCATGTTATAAAGCTAGAATGGATGTTGTGTGCAAAATTGTACTGCCTTCTAGTATGTGTCAGTCATGTCTTCGAGAATTTCGATTGGTAGTTTTGTCTCATTCTGCATTATATTTCCATTTAAAGTAAAAAATTGATTATAGTCTCTCTTAACGCAGTAATGAATATCCAAGCATCGTACATCAAGGCTGATTAAATTAAACCATGCATATAATAGCGCCATTAAAATACACGAAGCCCTAAAAGCTCTGAAAGTTAAAGTGCACTCAGATCTCTTTTACGTCCTGACTCGTCCTCAAGAATTATTCTAGGAACGTTCGATTCACTGGCTATTTCCTCGTTTTTCCGAGAAAATATTAAACGACCGTAATGGGTAATGTCATATACGATGTTTAATTTTGATTTATACCCGTAGTACTACGAGTAAACAGTGCTGTAAAACTATTTTGTACGTTATGGGCACTAACAATAGATTTGTACGTTTGTATACATACATGTATGTGTCAGATGTACGATCAGTTTATTGCCTCACCAAGCGAAACGCTTTAAAAGGGTCAAGATCACATTTCGTTCTAAGAAATAAAGTGTTTAATCCAACGTTGAAACAGGAAGCTAATCTCCTGTGGCTGAGAAATAGGAAATATCTGATACCAGTTGACCTCAAATATTGATCTTTTACTAGGAAACAAGTCAAGTTGATTTCTTACAATAACTTTGTCATGCGTTATTTATGGGAATGATAAACTTTTTGGCCAGACTTTTTTTGTATAATATAAATGCTCCTAAACGAAATAATAACAACGAAGCCTTTTCTGTACGTTATCCCAAAATAAAGTCCTTGGAAATGGGAAATTTATGAGACCCAAAAACTATCTAATGGCTTCCGAGTTCGAATAGACAAAGGCCGCATTCCGAGTTAAACTATAATCGCTGACAGCGCTCACATTTTCTTTTTGATTGTGGCAAGCGGGCTTAGCCATTGTTGCCAGTGTCGAGTGTTGCGGAAATTAAACGTGGGAAGAGGGAGGTTCGCATAATGTGCCGGTTTTTTTTTTAGGATAAGCAATAAATAATTATATGTAATAAAATTATAACAATTTGTACTATAAGGAAATGTTGTGAAATGAAATAAACTTACTAAGACCTACATATGACCTATTAGACAAAGAAAGGATGGAAGACAGATTACAAGGAAGGGGAGAGCGCTCACATCGAAAATTTACGTTCCGATTTAGTTATCACGATTATGACAGATGAGACCTGTCAACAATTCGCTCATAGTGATATTATTAAAGGGCATGGTCGGCGTTATCACAAGATGGTGCATGTCATGACGTCATCTATGACGATTCACGGACGTCGTTTTCGCGCTCACGCTAACTCGGAACGGGCGTAGGGTCAAAACGATTACAGCTCAATTCGGAATGCGGCCAAAGATTGCTTCAATGAAATACGCAACAATTTAAAAATCAAATGTAGGTACAACTTAAATAATACGTTTGTATACTATGGATCTTTCAAACATTTGTCAGGTGTACAAACATTCCATTTAAAGCTTACAAAAACACTACGAAAGTTCAATATAAGATCGAAGATATAACTGAAACAGCAGAGATTCCGTTTAAAGATAAGGTTCAATAGAAGGGAGTCGTCTGCTGCATTCCAACAGTCCTTTCACGGTGCTTCGCAATAATCTGCGCAATGTGCCATCGGTTAAATGTCGAAGAACAGATTGCTCTCGACGTCACAGACTCAGCCAATAAGGGAACGGAATACCTATTTACTGTGACTGCAAATAACATCCAGTTTATTAAAAAAATACTTGAAGTAGGCATATTCTCTAGTTGAGCAACCGTTGCAACTTTATTCATTTTTTTTTTTTTGAATGGCATCTCGCAGGTCAACCTATGAGGTTGTCGTCTGCTTAAACGGACTTGCCTGTGGTTGCCCTAATAAATTAAGGCCTCCAGCCAGGACTGCAACTTTATTCAATATACGCACTTAGTTATAAAGTCGTGCATATACATGTATGAAAGTGAACTGTCTTCAGCAACTATCTTGATCCTTGAAGATTAATTTTATTCAAACTATGCATAACCAAACATCCTGATTTACAATATTTGTCAAAGAAAACAATACAACCTTTATAGCACCAACACACAAGAGAGCTCAACAACAAAAAGATGAGGATTTCTAACGCGCAAGGGCAAATCAATTTGTACACAAAACTAATTTAAATCATTAACCAAATTGGTGCCCTGGAGTTATTCAAATGATTATTGGAACAAACGCAACAAAACTGGAAAAGGAAAGATTTTTTTGTTGAGTTGATCGTTGTGGAGGACGGTGTGCGGGCGCGCGCGCAGGCCACTCACCCTGCGGGGTAGGACTTGAGGGGCGGGGGAAACTATAACCCATACCCTGCCTCAGCTGTGAACCACGGAAGTGCCTCCGATTGCCTGTCTTTGATAATTCCTTTACCGGACTCGCTGTAACCGTGTATAATGAATTTCTCCTCCAAACGATTTTTTATACATATTGTTTTCGGGATGTTTTGGGTTGTTTTTATGGGATTGCAAATTCAATGTAAAATGTTTCATCGCTTTAGGTTTTGTGTTGTTTTATCAAAGATTCTACTTTTTGTGTTTAATTGATTGGGTCCAGGAAACACAATTAGTTTTGCTTTACTCCACTTTATCATTTCTGAGAGTATCAAATTCTGCAGTTATTTGTTTTTCATGGCGCCTGTTTTCTAGCTGTGTTATTACTTCGCCAAACAAATCATTTAATTTTTTTATTTTATTTACCGGTGTTGTTTTATCACTCATAATTCCATTCTCATGGTTGTTCGATTCATTTATGAGCTCCTTGTTCAGTCATAGCTGTAGACGGACGATAGATAAGCTTTGTTTTGGGCCAATATTATTTGGTTGTTGTTTGCTAGTTTTACTTGTTTTGTAAGTTATATTTCTGTATTAATTCCAATAATTATATTCCTTCATTATTGTAAACATATCTTGTAAATTATTTTTTATTGATTTTTCTCTGTGCAATAACTTGGATCTGGGTCATGTGTACCAAATAAATAAAATAAATAAATACCTAAATAGCTGAAGAGTTGCACAAATAGGCAACCTCTAAGTTTAATTAACACGCCCTCTTGCGCTTAATCTTAAAGAATGAAAAGCAATTTCATAACATTGACTAGGTAGCTACAAATCGTTCACTTCCAAAGTATGAATCCAATCGGTAAGGGATTGCAAAAGTACAGCACTTTGTGAATATTAATTTGCAAGCGCCAATGACATTGTCCTTAACTATTTCTGAGAAATAGCCATAGCGTCATAAATGCAAATTTTAAGAAGGTCTCGGTGTAACAAGTGCTTCTCAAATGAGTCCTCAGGGGCTCAGGCGTTACCCAAATGCCATTCAATACCGCACCACCGAACAAAGGTCTGTGGACAAAAAACTCTTTGCTGCGAAAGGTCTGTTCAACTACCTGCTTCAAAGACAAATCGACGTCAGGCCCCTCCGACGTTGAAATGTTGAATATTGGAAGTGACAAGTGATGAATACCGTACTTTGCAGTCGATGACACATCGCCCTGGCCCCACCATATTTGATGATGATGTGCCCAAATGTACGCAAATTGTTTCACCTACAATGATAGCAGCTGAATTGTCACATAGAATGACTCATGAGCGGAATAAAGAATCTCTTTTCAATACGAGTAATGAAGCCTCACGTGTGTCCGGCAATGTAAAAACTCTGAACCATGAAATTCGCGGATAAAACTGATTCTATAGCCAATTGGCCATGTGCTTGCGAATTATTGTCCATTTCCATAGCTCAGGGTGATTATAGGAATAATTGCCATTACGAATTATCTTATTATTTGGATGTTAATGTTATTGCTCCCATCAGATTTCCGTTTCTGCTGCGGTCATGTTCAAACTTGTTGTGTGCCCCTAATACTTTTCTTGGAAACAAAATAAGTTGATAACCTTTGATAATATGAATTGAGTTAACTCAAAAGTGGGTCATTCTCTAAACGTATTAGTTGCACTAAATTTTGCTCAAGCGCGTGTTTGCTGTTAGTTAAATTAAGAAACAAACGGATAACGTTGAGACCTGCAGTCCTGTGGTCTGTAGAGGATCTTTCAAGTCCTTTATATTAAGGTGTAATGATAAAAACAAACGTGTAAGTAAACCTAGTCCACCTGTTGACTCCACACCTGGCGCAGGCACACACAGGGGTGCAGCGGCGTGCACTCGGCCACCAATGTTTATCTCATCTACAAATATTTAAACATCGCGTGACTGAACTTGAGATCCATTCGAGCCGCCTCGTAGAAATCCCTTAACGACTTAACAAAGATAAAAAGTTCAATATCCTTTTCTAAAGCCTTTTATACCGACTATAATTATTATATTAAACTAGTCAAACGACTGTAGCTAGTAACTAGTACAATATCCGGTTTGTCGTACCTTATTCGCTGGCGGCATCAAACACTCTTCTGCCTCTTCTCGGATAAATTACTTCATTTACTGCAATCTTTTAAATAACACGTATTTTATATAGAAACACTACTGACACTTTACACTAAACACAAAACTTTTTAATCTAACTGGTTATTCCGTCTACAGTTTCAGTTCACTTGTATCCTGTTTCTTCAATTACAGCTTTTTCATACTTGTCGACTACTTTTCATTTATGATTATCACTTTTATTGTTTTATGTTACCGCATTTATAATTATAATGATTTCGATTAGTGATTATATCGGAGAACGCTCGCGGCCGTCCGCCGTCGACTGTTGGAGTAGGTAACGTACTAGCATCGCGGCAACCACCACATTGAGTGGGAGGAGGACCATGAAACAGTGCTACGGACCACGCATGTGTTAGAAGGAGACGACTAGATACGTCATCACTAGCACATCTATAAAGCAACTAATGAAAACTGTCCTGCAAACAAATTAAATAACTCTCAAAGTCGAGGGTCTCCATTTTTACCGTATAATACCGGTTTTACCTGTGTCCAACGGCGTGCCAATAAGGTAATTTGAATTCCAGTAGAGTGAAAAAGACGGAGATTTGTGTCGAAGGCTCTATACATATAAATCGTTAAGGGTTACAGTGCGAAAGAAAATGTTCATAAATTAAATTTGAATACTGGGTTCGTTAACGGTCACAACGATGAACGAGTCGTACGAGTGGGACGAGAGATTTTAATACCGTCTAGTGTTGATATTAATCAATCGTTTAGGCCTTCTTTGGTTATCATCAATTCTGAATTTGGCAGTATTTAAAATTTTCCCACCGCACAACAATAGACTGCGAGCACTTTCTTAACACAAGTACATTCCTAACATTAATAGAAACAAAATAAGCGGTAAATCCGTTAATTCAATAATCGCGTTACGGGGTAAGTCAATAAGCACCAATTCGTTGTGCAAACCGTAGGACAAAGCGATGGTTGTGCTTTATTCAAGATACAGGAGAACACGGTTACTCTTCTATTTGCCTTCTTTACTATTGCACAAAGAAAAGCTTTACTTTTACCAATTAGCGGCGGCGCATGAGCGGTCGATAGAAGTGGCTTTGTTTCCCAAAACAAGTGAAAATCTACTCGATATCGACACACTTTCGATACACCTACTACACAGCCTGTTACGAATTTCCATTGAGTAAGACATTTTTACACTGTCTTCCTATTATTGTTCTTTTAACGCACTAATTGCTAACAATAACGAAAAGTTTTAGATGCAAACCACTATTTGTACTTACATATAACCTACTTAGGAATCTTTAAGATTACGTTTATGATTGTATGTCCAAAAAAATACTCGTAGGCCGAAGTTTTTATTGTAACATTGGTCCTAACAGTTTTGCTCATGGCTCGATTAAAATTGATTGAAAAGACGAAAAAAAATAGTAAGTATCTAGAATAAATAATTTTCCAATATTAAGGTATGCGACACAAAAATAAATAAATTTTCTATCCAGTTGTTCTAGAATTTGGCATCATTTAATACTTCAGGTCAAGGTTTCTCAATAGCTTCAAAACTTTAATTTTAGAATAAAACTTTTAATTTAATGGGGCTGTTTTTACAATTCCGAAATGCAAATCAAATGGAAAAATTGAACTGTATGAAGCAAGAAGTGTGCCATCAGGTGCGTTGTATCCGAATTCCGTAAGCTTTCATTGTTTCTTATGGTACCCTCTATTTCTCTCCTCTCTATGCTATTATTATCGCTGTCACATTAATTAGTTGTCTTGTAAGTGGGTGGTAATAAGCACCTACATAAAGGTAGTGTTGATTGATTGAAACTCTTGCCTTCTCTGGGAACGCTGTCTAATTTTCACCTCCATCAGTGTTATTTTCTTGTGAATGGCTTGTATCTACTAATCACTTTTTCGTTTCTCCTTAGACCATAAAATCCAAGAAAAAATGCTCTGTTTATACTAAAGATATAAATTGGGAAAAGAGAAAGTGAATCACTTTCCGATTTCTACACCTTTTTACCTGAATCAAGACAAATTACCTTGAAGAAAAACAGTTGTAAATTATTTGGACGTGCATAAAATTCCTTGTTACAAGGTTTGTTTCTTTGGTCAAAGAGAGGATTAAGAAGAAACGGGGTTTAAAATAATCGTGTAACGGTCACGTCAGTTTTCGTCGATGACGACGATATCGCTATTTGAGATCCACTGTAAAATGAGATGACGCCTTGTCTACATTCTTGGTGAACACTTTTCAATATTTGGCAAATTATGTCATTGTGCTCACCTAGGTACAATAAACCTATGTGGTAAATATATTCTGATCTTATTCCACTGATCTCGAGTTATGCGTGGCTCCACGGCTAATGACGGACATGACCCAAGTGCAGGGAGTGCGTCAGTTTCGAGGTACCAATTTTCGCCAGATGTTACTGCGTGATCAGCATGGTATACTCGCAAGAGCCAATGGAAATCGAACCAACGACTGACCCGTTTCTCTTGATGAATAGTAATGACCCTACTTGGATTGTTCACAGTACGACTCATGCCAACATATCGATTATATATGCATCAGGGCCAGCTTTTGTGGGTTGCGGCGTGCCACCAGATTCGTCATAAACGTGTTCAAGTTTAATATTGATGGTATCGAATAAAATACGTGGTATTCACGAGGTATCTTCAAGCGAAGCGTAATGAAGACAATTCTAATCACATCATCCCAAACCATGGATACTTTGAAGATGACCTCATTATTAATCAATTGGTATACTTCGTTTTCTAAGCCCGATATCTATCTAGTCAGCTGAGCAAAACATACTGACATTTTATTCATAAATATACCTTCGTTTTTGTATTATAAAGGTTTATCTGTTTAAGTAGATTTGATTGGTCTTCACAGACTCACAGTGTAGGTGCTCATTTTTAGTTTTCTCCTTATACTGGTTAACCAAATATAGCCAATTTATAGTTAATTGTATCAAAAGCGTCGGTTACACGAGAGGCTTCGTCGATGAAGGCTAAGGAGCTCTCAATTCATTTACCATATTCAACAGTCTTTGACCTTAAAACCGGAATTCTTAGCCGTCCTTTCTGTGCGCTTTACTTATATACTCGTACGTTTTTGTTGAGTAATGAGTCTCTTATAAAGCGTATGTAAGTACATGTATCTTGAGTATAAGATATGTGTGTAATGAAGGGTCTAACTTGCTTGCCGTGATACAATCTCCTAACTGAGACTCATGTATACTGCCGTTTGCGGCTAGCGTCGTGTTCACATTTTCCGGCCACGTGCTTATGTGTTTAAAGCGCTGACAAGAGCCGAAAAGCAGCCTTCCAAAAATACTTGTATGAATAATAGATGATAGTATTGATCGTGTGAGACAATGTACGCAGTACGGTTTTATGGATATATAATGGGACTGTATCAAATCAACACAACTAATGATATTTTGATGGAGTGCGTGCCAGCAATTTAGCTTAAAATGATTTTGTTCTTGGTAAAGCCAACATGTAAAAAGCCTTTGCTATCAAAGTAGAACAAAGTCTTAAAATTTTAAGCACATATGATATGAAAGCACTTAGATGGTGTACTGAGGAGAAAATTAATAAAGGAAAGAAGACATTGCATCTGAGATACCATTACAAGCTTTTGTTACTTATGCTACCAAAACTTGACTCATAGCTATGTTGACATTTCATTTAAGGGACAACAAACATGAAAATATGTAAATGAAAATTCAAATTAATCATGAAATTTCAGTTTCGCTAGCCTCCAATCCTCGTAGGATACGGATTCTGCAGGCTTAGCATGGCGTTTTCTGTTTCTACTCTACTGTAGAATAGAAATCGCTTTCTACGCTCCTCGAAATCTCTTTTTCGCGAGCACGAGGACACACTTAGACTCAGGTTGCTTTATAGACAGTGATTTTCCATAGCAACGGGTTAGTTGCTAGTGATGTGTATAACTACCCATTTTTACCGTACAATTGCGTTTCGTTTCTGTGTAGACAGTAGAAAACTTTCTACTGTCTACACAGAAACGCCATTTTTGTCTACTCTTCCGTCGACAATACGCTTCTCTAGGGCGCTCGTGCTAAGCCTGCTGGTAAACAACAATCGAGTTGTGAGGCCGAATCGATTTCAAACCATAATTTACTTACCCTGCCAAAAACAAAGTTTGATCTACGTTAAGATGGACTACGTAAATTGTTGCAGTGTAACTGCTGCAGGCCTATTAAAAGATTAAAAGAAACTGTTAACGTAGAAATAGGTCCGTTTTGCACAATTTACTACGGAAATAAACGAATCAGGTTTAATGGGTTTGCGCAATGTATAACGACATGTTAAAATAACTTGTTATTTTATGACTTCACTTGATACGAATCAAGTAGGTATGCAGTTAAACGAGGATGCTATAAAATGTATTTAGTATGTCTTATGAGGATTCAAACACCAACCACAAAATGAATCTACGTATAGCAAAAATAGTGCACATGACACATACACGTTACCTGTATATCTATCCATACATAGTGAATATCTTTAAAAAAATAAACGAAGATGTAAAATATGCATATATTAATATTCATATACATACAAACTCAAAATAACGTGATTTCCATTTTTAGAACTGATTCACTTAAATTTAGTGAATCAGCAGTTTACCCGATTCCGATTTCAGTACAAAATGAAAATTCACCAAAGTACACACATTTTCATAAAGAAGTTATGAAAATGTTTTTATTTGGAAGACACAAAAACATTTTCAAAAAATATTTTTCCTTCAGAACCTATTATTTTATTCCTTCAAGTTACTATTTATTAATAAAACCGAAAGACATTTCTTTTAATATCCGCCATCCAGTGTGCAACAAATGTAGAAATGTAGACAGAACAAATGTAGACTTGGCGCTACAACACTCAAATACACTGCCTACGCAAAGTCTGCTTTTTTCAAACAATACGTCTAGACTTTTCATTACCGGTAGCACAGTGATGCTAGACGTCGCGACACCATGAAACTGAAGCTAACGGCCAAATAATGGAAATGCTGAAATATTACACCGGAAATGGACGTTTTATTTTAGGAAACCTTCGAAAATACGACGACGTATACTTTGTATTGCGTTGCACTAAAATAGAGAGCGTCCAGACATACTATCGCGTACTACACTATGATAATAATGTTTGAGTACAAGAGCTCTAAGTTACAAAAGTATATATAGATAATTGGATGCTGTTAATTTAGCAATCACGCGCTGTATTGTTTAAAAATAATTAGTTAAATTTACTCAACAAACAGAAATTTATTGATTTATTAATATAAGACGAAGATAACACGTAAATAACTAACAAACTAAAATTTATAAAACATAAAACGCAGATAACACGTAACTAAACTAACAAACTCATTGTAAGAAGTAAAGTTCTATTTACTGCGCAGTTTTTTATTTTTATTTTTTATAAATGGCATCTCGCAGGTCAACCTATGAGGTTGTCGTCTGCTTAGACGGACTTGCCTGTGGTTGCCCTAATAAATTAAGGCCTCCAGCCAGGACTTAAACTTAAAAACTAACTAAAACTAAGCGACAACCCTAAGGGCACCCCCTGTGGGGTACGGACCTCGGCTTAGGGCGTCGCTGGAAGAGGGCAGCAAGGGACTAGCTGGATCAGGATTTATATTAATTAGGGACGAATTTAAAGCTACAGGCTCAGCGTCGCGGGCTGGCTCGAGCAAGGGTCGGGAGGGGCGTGGATTTGGGCGTCGCGGCGGGCCTCGGCGGCGAGGACGGTAGGACGGCGATCGGGTTTTGGGCTTATGTAGTGTGCTGGTGGCCTTACTACTCTCCTGGAGGAGGGTAGTGGCGTCGTCGAGGGCGATTTACTGCGCAGTTCTGAGAGCTGTGGCTTTGTGGTGAATGAAGCCCGGGACAAGCGACAGTTTTCGTAGTGCAAGTAGTGGGTACACCAGAGAACTGTCACCGGTTGCTAGTTCACAGGCATAGAGCACGAACCCGAACAACTTTAATATTTCATACGGCGTAGTAACAACGGGGGACACTTTGTTTTCCATTGGCTGGAAAATAACTCACTGAGACAAGGATCGATATTTATACGTCTGAGCGTTTTATGCTTTCGAAAGCAGCTTCTAAACGAGAAACTGTGAAATATAATACGCTTCCTGATAGCACTTGTTGTAAGTCTTCGTCGATATGCAAATATCGACACAAGAAATATGTAAATAGAAAGTAACGGAAAAGCTTATGAAAAATTTACATGCGCGAGACCTTTAACTTTCTTTATCTACTTTCGTCGAAAGTACACGTTATAGAGTTATGAAAAAGAAAACTTTTATTAAAATAATTCCTAATACCACATCATTTAGAAGCGGCGTTCATCATTTGTAGAAGCCATTTATGCCATAAACCGACCGGATGCCAGTCTTTTTAATGATACAACCTCTACGTATAAACTGGGAAAAGCCGTTTCATAGCCATTTTAGTAGAAAACATGTTTTAAAAAGTTGGCTTCTACTGGTAAAGTTATAATGTGTGACACGTCCAAATGACTGCGGCAGGTGCAGGAACTTTTGTTGTGACTTAACAGTAGGTAACAATACTAACTACAATACGAACTATTAAATGTCAATAAGGAGGCTCAATCAATTTCCTTAATGATATAAAATGACTAATACACACACAAAACTGTTTGGTTTTACAGTACCTATATAGAATCACAGCATTAATGTATCAAGAGCAGTGGTGGCCCAGTGTTAACGACCGCGACTTATGAGTTGTAGGTCGTAAGTTCGAACCGCTTTACTTTGTGTAAATTATTTCATCACCAATGCTCTCAAACCGGTGGAGGAAAACATCGTGAGGAAACCGGCATGTCTTAGAACCAAAAGTTCGAAGACATGTGACATCTACCAACCCGCACTGGGCCCGCGTGGTGGATTACGGCCCACTCCCTCTCACAGAGAGGAGGCCAATATCCCAGCAGTGGGAACATAATAGGCTGGAGTCATGCAGACACATTATGATTTTTACTCGATTTTATACAATACAATAATCATATAAGACGACAAAACTCTATGTACTGAATAATGACAATAGTGTTATGATAATTTCACCTTTGTTTATACATGAGTTAAGCATAATATTCAATATCGATTATTAACACGTGTGCTGTTTACCATATACATTTGGAACTTTAGGGCCTTTTTTCAGTAATGTTACGGTTAGTGACTTACTACTCGTAGTTCAATACGAAATCACCGAAAATCAAAAACAAAATAAAATTGCACTTTTATACAAATACAGCGATACCTTTCTATTTACTTTCTTATTCTGCAATTTACACAACTGAAGTTTATAGGCCGACATATGAAGCATCATTCCTCAAATTACAATTTGTTTTAAACTTTAAGCTTAACCCTTGCGTTTATAATAACATGACATTCGAAAAGCAGTAAAACACAGCATTAAAGTTAACACTCACCATTCCCAAAGATGCACGAGACAGTCGAACATGACGCAGCCATGTTCTGTGCTCATGCACGAAACAGCCGGGGCCGCGGTCGCCATCTTGAATTCAGCACTAATCTCCAACTACCCTCTCATTTATAATTTCACTTGCATACAAGTCAGTACCGAAACAATACGACGGTGGCGACGCCTAGCAATTTTGTGAAGGTAATCTCTGGAAAGAGAAAAGTGCCAATTAGACTTGATAAGGTCGTGAACATTGTGATGAAATAAGATGAAAGTGAAATTATAGGCGGTGTGGCGGTGAGATATTTTGGTAGTGAGTGTAGTGACAGTACTTTTAAATGTCATTGGAACTTAAAGCCCCGAATACTCAAATGATACCTCCAACTTAATTTTCAAACTTTCTTTAAGTGTATTTTTGTCTTTGCAATAAACCTTGAATTGAGGAATCTAATGGTTTCAGCATGTCGATTCTGTAAAAATCTAACAGTGAAAACTTGCGTGGAGTGAGTGTCAGTGTCACCCCGTCTTGGTCAATCCCTAGCATCAGTGGCACTGACAGCAGTGACAACTCACTAAACGCTCACTTCACCACTTTCAAGTTTCCACGGTGACATGATTACAAAATAGCACTAATAAACATTGAGTTTAATTTGAGTATTCGGCCGTTAATTTAAAAAAAAAACAACTGTAACCATGAATCCGGCACATGATTCTAGGCTCCCTAGCATAGACCATTTTCGTCTGTTATTTAAAAAAAACTGCTGTTTCATAGAAAATGCACGGAACAGCGATTTTTTTTTATAACCGACGAAAAATGTCTATGCTAGAGAGTCTAGAATCCTGTGCTAAATTCATGGTTGTAAATGTATCCTGTATTGTATACATGCTCAAATAACCGAAATAAACGGGTACTTAAATTATTGGTTGGGTAATAATGCCCTGGAAAAGAATAATAGTATCCAATAAGTGTCCTAATTATGTTAATAATATTTGATTACAGCTGTTTATCAAAGTGTTAACTAAAATAAAAGTAGGTAATTGTATGTATTTATACTGGCCAATTAGTTTAACAAGACCTTAAATAATTATCTGGTTAAAATGTTTTAAATGCCGTACCATTAGCTACAGAAAACATGACGAAAAGTTAGTCTGGGGATTCAGTTTTGTTGCATCAATTTTAATTATTCCTATATAAGTTGGCAACTACGGTAACGCAAGTAGTGTTATCTACAGGTATATGGACAGCATTCCATCAGGAAGCTCCTACATTTTGATCAACCGCAAGAATACCTCAGAAACGAACAGGTATTTGCGGCTAAATAACGGTATTTAATTATTTCATTTATAGTTTACTTTATACCAGATAGGTTGCGGCTTCTAAAGAAAAATGTATTACCTGTAATGGTGGCATTTGGGTCAGAGTTAATAGCCCTAACTTAACTTGCGTCAAAGAAATTAAATCCTGCAGTAGTCGTTATTATTCATTAGTGCACATAAACACGTTTCTAACTCGCTGATTTATATAATTACAATGATATGATATAATTTAATTTAAACTAGCACTTCACGCGCGACTTCATCCGCGTGGATTTCGATTAAAAAAAACTTGCCTATGTTCCTCAGACATCATTTCGGTTTCTAATGGTAAACAACAGTTTCGGAGCCTATTCAATACAAACAAACAATGAAAGCTTTCCTATTTATAATATAAGTATAGATTAATAACGACATTTGAATGAATGGTATTCTCCTCATTGTCAGTTTGTCTAATCATGTTTAAGAAACCATGTTACGGCCTCCCAGCACAAATCTGGAGGCCAAAAAGCACTATACTCATGGCTTATGGAACATTTATGGTATGGTGCTGTGTCGAAGCTCATGCAGAAGGCAATGGGATCACCCAAACTGAGCAGTGGTCGTGCAAGCACAGCCGTGATGTCTATTTATTTTAGCTTTAATGGCAAAAACTCTTATCTTTAAATCCCATCGAATTTTGAGAACAGAGGATGCAACTGCGCAAATATGCCAAAAAAATGACTTCATAGTTCGAATAAAATAAACCAAACTCTACAAAGACATAGGTAAGTCAAAGTACCTAATTTATTTTCCAGAATCGCGGTACATAGTTTAGGTTCATACACCACCGCGCACATGTCTTTTTACATTATCTCCTAATCACCACTTTAAGTAATGGTCTTACCTGAAAGAGCCTCTGTAATAGTATGCTATCATTTCCATAATACACTATTACCGTACACGTAGCACAACATGTACTATGGACTAACATGGAGATAGTGGGACACTTAATAATTCACAATGGGCCGAGTAGCGGTCGTCAACCGACGCGATCTGCTCTATTTCAACCAAAGCCTACTACCGACGTAGCAATACCTTGTAAATAGTATCATTGTAAATGATTAATGAGTAAACATCCTAGTTCAAAAATGATCATGAACAAAGACCATAGTGGTTGACGCGCGTTCAAACTTTTGGATGTCTTGCAAACATGAAACCATTTTCTCGAATGATGTATACATAAGATGTAATTGAAATAGCTGAGAACCTCTTCGGTTGGGGGCGGGCTCATCATAATAAAATTAACAATTTACAAGTTTAGAACAAGAGTTCTGTGGGACCAACCCTGAAATCGCGGAAAAAATACCTATGCCGCCTGTTCTTTATATTTTGTCGAGTTAAATATAGTAAAGTGCCATAGTGTCCATAAAGTGTATGGAGCAGCAGATTATTGTTGTTTCTCGGTAAAAGGCCTGTTAACGATAAATATTGTTGATCAACCAAATTTAGACATAGCCATGAACACGATATGCTTGACCTCTAACTGTCAGCTCGGACAAAATTTCAGTCGGGTCTGAAAACAAAAAAGGAAAACTGTGCATATGCTTGTTATCCCACTTAAACATTGTAGTAGGGAAACGAATTAAAACTGGTTACGATGACATACTTAATACAGGTGGGCAACACGTATTTAGAGGTTATTGGAATCTTGAAATCTAATAATTTATGGTGGTTTTTAACTTTATAAGTGACACCTCGCTTTTCTGTGAACTTTAAGAATAAGCTAAATGATAAATGATTTTATTTCTGTAAGTAGGTTTTTACAAACACTTTTACACGTCAAAACAAACACTTTTACATGCCAAAGCAAGCTTGTGCTGCTTTTCCCGTTACTGCAGCTCCTATGGTAATCTGCTAACCACTTGCGGGCTCAGGGCCGCTATAGATCCTATCTGGCCAAATGGAGCGTATTATCGACCCATCCCAAACACAGGGTGAGTGTGGAGCACCTTCACAGGATTATGTCACATCTACTTTCCTGCTCTTCATGCACAACTACCAGATACAGATTTAAGGGACGGAAACGAGAGGGCATCCAGTATGCCACTCGTCAATGGACGAACCCATTTTGTTCAGACCAATAGGTCTGAACAAAATGGGCTCGTCCATTGACTCGGAAATAAGGTTTGAGTCCCGGGACGTCTTGTGTCTCGAAATTCCAGTACTTTTTGTAAATTTAGTTGTCTCCGCTCCCGAGACTTTTGGTTATACGAGACTCGAGACACGGTTGTTGAAATTGCTTAGCTTAATGAATAATCACTTGACAATCAAAGTCAAATATAACAGGCAATCAAAAGGATCGAAAGAAAATGTACCCGAGATTCTTGCAAAAAAATCAAGAGCCACAGTAAAAAAGATTCCAGTTGTTTGAAGCAAACGAAAAAGTACCGAAAGTTTAAAACTACTTTTAGAAATCTTTAAACACAATAAAAAGACTAAATTTCCTTTTTTTATTGATACGTCTGGCCCAAAATTAACTCTAATTTTAATTTTATTCTGGGCAGTCTCGAAGTCTCGGGACGTCCCGGGGCTTTGATCGCGTGTTGTCTCGCGTCCCGAGACTTTGAGACAGGCGAGACTTCCCAAACCCAACAAGGAAACAAGAAGCGCTGCGAATTTCAATTACAATCACCATACAACGCCATAAAATGGAAATGTCCCCCATAACAAGTAAACCGTATCCAATAAAGTGCACCCTCATCTGTTCGGAGGGCGTCGCCCTTTGGAAAATTTGCGAATTCAGATGCAAAAGGAAAGGGAGGGCCATCGCCTGAGGCAAGTGTTTTATGAAATGGATAGTTGTATCTATCTACCGTTTCAGTATTCATGAAAAAAATAGGGGAGAGTAAAAAATACTTTAATACATCGATACTTTATGTTGTCCTATTACATCGAACATCGGAATTTATGCAATATTGTTTATTTACACCACCTCCTGATAAGTTCTGGTTAATGTAATATATAACCGATAATTACATAAAATCTTATTCCACTTTTTAATCCATCTGGAAGACAGAGCATTACGAGTATCTATAGTGACCACTCTATTCGAGTTCCGTAAATTCGGAAACGGGGCTACAATTTAAGTTAAATATTAATGTTTTCATAACATAAATATTTACACCATAATGCTCGACCACCACTGATCCTAAACATCTTAAGATTTGTGAGTATCGCTCATTACGGTCTACCGAAAAATAACATCGATTACACGCGGAACGTACCTAAGCAGTTAAATACAGTGTATTATTTCTTACTTGTCATGTTTGGTAAACAAACACGCAAAATTCACGAATATTGCATAAATCACTCAATTTAACATAGGTGTGAACGTCTGAAATCGCTAGCATTAATAACTGCATCGAATGAGAAACTCAAAAACATTGATTTTATTATTTCAGTAAGCCATATTTGTTTACAAAATAAGACAGGCAAAGAAAAACACACTGTACGTATTGTATTTGTGTCAAAACTGACAGTTATCAGATGATCGGGGCTCGGGCCGTGCAGTCAGACAGTGAAAGTGTCCCTACCAAACGGTTAGCGGTACTTTAGTTAAGTTGGTACCTTAAGGTTGAAGGGACCACCTTTAAGTTCTTGCCGAGACTTCCATGATTTATGGCTGTAGGATTTCCATTAACAGGCATACGCTTTAAATATTTATATACACAGAACATAAGGTAAGCTAGACCTAATCTACATAAGTTACACAACTATACGACTTTTACTATAACTAAAACCTGTCTAAAGTATTATATTATTTCATTTTTTGAGAATTTGAGGACTATGTGGGTCATTCTATTTTTGTTACAGTTAGTTTTAAAGATGTTCTGTCAGTTTGAGTACTTCAAGCGGCCTACCCAAATGTCCTTTCTTTGGTAATGTTCGTCGAATCGTTGAACTCCTTAAGTTCTGAGTTGAGCTGCATGATAAGTGATAAATGTGTGCTCTGACTGGACAGGTCCACTTATTCTGTGTGGTTATTTCCTCAAAAGACCATTTCAGGCACCAATTTACATGGTCTTCACATGATCTGACCAAGATTATGTCTGGACTTTAAAAGAGACTACGACCCCTGAGTTTGTTTCGGCCTTTCTTCTCAGAGTAGTCAGATAGGAAACGCGGATCTCATCTAGTTATAAAATCTGATTGTTGTGTAAATGTGTTTGTACAAACCTACTTACAGAAATAAAATCATTAACCCTATTAATAATTTAACCCTACTTGACATAAAATTTATAGCAGCGACCTGCTTCAAAATCTCTCCAGGATGTCCGATATATTTTCACTCCTAAACTTCTTTGGTATTTTAAGAACTTTATGTTAGAAAGTCGGTGACCTTGTCTAGGCCGCAGGAATCCGCTTTAGGCGGGAAGCCCAGAACCAGTCGATGAGGCGGTGCTTGGAGAGGCCTATGTCCAGTACTGGACGTCTTCCGGCCGAATTGATGATGAGGATGAGGTTTGAAAAAATGCCGCCTTTTATGAAGATAAAGACATGTTTAATTAGGTACTGAGACAATTAAACATTTCTATAACTACATTTACTAATACTACTACATTTCTATTTCTATTACTACTCATCACAGCTTTAAACTGATGCTCCATTGGTTCCATTAGTATCTCGACCTATTTTTCTAATCGTAAACGTCATATGGAAACAGTAATTTTATGATGACAGGATTCAAATCTACTCAGTAGAAAACTGTATTTTAAAGCCCATTATAACGCTTGACATCTACCTATATAATAAATATCTGGTTTCCTTTCACTCATCCGTTAATAATACGAACGGTTAATGGTCACCCTACTCAAGCTTTTCTCTCGTGGTCGTCACACTTGAGTCTATCGATGTTTGACTGGTTGCCGACTTACCGTCGTCCGTCGGTAAACAGCTTTCCTTGCGAAGGGCCGCAGACTTTCGACCATTCGTGAGGCACAACCAGATCCATATGTTAAAATAAACGAACAATAATCAAGAGTGAAAGCAATAATGTTGCGCTTTTAATCAGTAAGTTGTTTCAGATTGAAAGCAAATCAACTCGCTGAACCGCGATGTTATGAAATTGAGAAACCTTTGGGCGTACCTACAACGTTGCTTGCTGCGCTACGTATTAATATTAAATAATTTTCATAAGAGGCTTCAAAAGAGCCTACATAAACTTTGTGCACACTAAGTGAACGCTCGTCTAGTGAAAACTAGTGTGCAGATACATATACTCTGAAAGTTTACATTGAGATTTCCTATGGTAAGTAGAATTGCAGCAAACCTTGCAATATTCAAGAATAAGTGGCCAAGGAAACGAGCAATATCTTGAGACAATTGTTAATCCCCAAACTGTAGTCGTTTGGCAGCGCGCCCCTATCCCCTAAAGTCGGAGGTGACGGATTTGGCAAGCATCGAGACGACAAGGGTGGCAGTGGCACCGTGCCACAGACTCACGGTCAATGACACTCACTATTTCAGAACCTATTTCGAGGGGGTGGACACATGGGCACGGCTGATTGGACAATGCGGAATTACGATTTCCCTAAACTTTATCTAACTCATTTGAATAGAATTTTTAAGGATTAGGACGTGAAGGTATTGGTAAGAATACTCTTAATTAAAAAAAAAAAAATAGATTGTTAGTACATAGCAAACCGTGTATTTTGACTCGTGAAAATTGCGCGACACGAAAACAACTAATAAATGTAAAAGCTCGAAAAGTAGAGCAAAACTTGTCGGATTTGTGTTTGTATTATAAATTTAATTTAATATACGGTAATTTAATCAGTTATTTATATTTTATGGCATTTTCTACATGCTGACGAGTGTTGCGTAAAAATCAAAAGCTCACTTATTTCTTCATCTAAAAACTGACCACTACTTACCCGATAATACGACGCAGACATAGGTCCTACACGATGGCGATAACTAGGTCATCTCAACGTGCCAATAATTATTACTACTTACCTAGACTGAAGCGGTTTTGCGTCGCACTTGTTTATGGTTCTGAACACATCGTGGAAAACTCACAAAATCACTAGCACAACAAATGAAACATCTAACAAAAATCATAAGGAACTGTTTGGGTGAATATATGATATTGTAGAGGTGAAAATTGTTGATTTTCTCTTACAAAAACGGTGTATCGATTGAGCGGCGCCTCACCACGGAATGAGCGCGGCCCGCCACCCCATGCGCGCGTTTTCCACGCTTTCCCGCCACCGGCAATTCCGGGGGTGGTTTGAAAACTCTCGCCGCGCGATGTACTGCGCACTTTGTTTGTTTTACATTAACTTAAATAATCATCTAATCTTGTTCCAGTTATTGCGTCTCATACAGACATCGTATTGTATAACGAATGAGTTTTGAAAGGTTTTTATTGTGTTTTCATGAGAAAATTGGGTATTTAATACGTACCAACCGTTTGCCAAAATAAATGTCACTGTGTGTGCACTGAGTGTTCTAGGTATTTAACAGAATATTACCATTTTGCAACAAATCAAATATTATTTCCTTGTCCTTTCACTGAAAAGCACTAAAAACTATTTGAATAAAATACAGGAAATCCTGCCACAATTTCAGGGGACTTCTATATAACACAAAAAACCCACTGCAAGCCAAACTCAATAAAATTTTAGGGTACTTAAATTGTAGTTGTGTATATGAATGTAATAAACCGCAAGTATTGTAATTAATATAAATAATAAACCCTTCAAAGACAAATTCTCAAATTATCGTAAAATATGAAATCCCAGCCAATTGTTTTGAGACCGTACTTTACAAAATACCGTGTGTTATTTTCGACCGATAGGACTTTACAACAGACTGCTGTCCTATAATGTTATGAAAACTTAAATCCATTACATTTGCTATCTGTTGATGTGTAAGGCATCGTTGCCTCTGGAAATAAACAGATCTAGTAATGGGGGTTGAGCTCGTTAACGTTGGGGTGGGTTAGGGAGCGCCCGCACCCCGCTCTCCCTGTCCCCGCTGACCCCGCGAGCCCCGCTGTCCCCCTGCCAAGAACGAGTATTTTCACAACAACGCACCCACGCTGCACTAACCTCCTCTTGGCAACTAAGTACATCCTTTAACTTCACTTGAGCATCATAACTACAGCGTCGAGCTTTTTCAATGGTTGGTTTTTGTTTTTATTTCAAAGTGATCGTTATTTTTTCATGAGGACATTCGTCACTGCAAAGTTAACTTGAATATCGCTTAATTGTTGTAATATTAAAGAATGTTGTTTGACACGCTGCGGCGCACAGTGGGTCGAAACTATGATTTTAGTGACTTAGGGCTCAACTTTGCTTTTTTACTTTTTTCCTCATGTGGGTGGATAGAGCTCATTAACCTCAACAATAATTGTTCTGATGTATTTTTTCCTAAACTTTATACTTTGGGTAGAAAAATGTGTTTTGTTATTTTTTTGTATGGAGCGGATCAAATAACCTTAAATTCCTGCTAAGTAGCGTGTGATCCCGCGTTGAAACTTTATTTTTCATATACCTTGTCTAGTCTATTATCATTTGATGCTATTAACGTGTGCATAAAGTTGCAACTCTGCCAAATAAATGGATCGAAAAAAATGAAAAAATATATAGAATAAAAAGCTACATTTTTTACTTTCGTAAGTTCTTTTAAGTTAAATTTGATATGGAATAGTAAGTAAAAGCACGTAATAATACACATAGTTACTTAACAACTAACAACAATACATTTAAAAGGTCCCTAATTAGCTTAAATTTACTAATATATGCAGTATTAGTAAATTTAAAGCTAATCACACTAATCATAATACATTTAAAAGGTCCCTAATTAGCTTAAATTTACTAATATATGTAGTATTAGTAAATTTAAAGCTAATCACACTAATCATAATACATTTAAAAGGTCCCTAATTAGCTTAAATTTACTAATATATGTAGTAGTAGTAAATTTAAGCTAATTAGGGATCTATGAATTTCAATTTCTTTGTTTTAATGACTTTAACATGTTTATGAAATGTTATTTTAAGTTAGATTTAATACTGAATAGTGAGTAAAGATAGGTACATAATAATACAAATTAGTAAAGGTAAACTAACATTACTACAACTAACACAAGCAAACTAAAAACTAACTATAAACAACATCAAACATTACTATTTCCTTTCAATTATGAGTTTGACATTTATAAACTAATAAAAAAAACAAGAAACTTACAAACTACCAAAAAATCTTATTCACTATCGCTATGACTATCTTGTAAATTATCTACATCAATAAAATCTATATCGGATTCTGTGGGAAAAATCAGCAGAAGCTCTTTGACTTTTGGAGAGAGAACCATTATATTTTGTTTCACCATTCGAGGTCTTAGACTTGTGATCTTTGGATCAGAAGACAAAAGAAGATTGTGTATAATATCCTCATTTGTCGCCGTTCTACTTACCTTTCTAGAATGACTCTCTCTATATTTCCGGAAATCTTTATTACGAGCTTCCGCTGCCTCTTCCGACAGTTTACCTATAGGTATGGCACCAAAGTGCTTAATTATATCACTCCCATGTACTAACAATTTATGTATACTGGAAGGCATATAATACCAGGGATATAAGTGAACGTACAATTGTGCAGTATCTCTACAAAATTCGGAAAACTTAGAAAGATCCACGCTCTCTCCAGATGCAACCGTCTGAAGAATCACATGAAACCTTTCTATTAAATCTTTATCTATTCCTGTTATGCGAGCTGTTGTTTCTGCATCCCTAAAAAATCTTCTGGCAGTATTGCCATCATTGGTTGTGCCTACTCCTTGCTTGACTACGTCAATAAGTAAACCGCATTCTTTCTTAAACGCTTGCTGTATAGCGCTCTTTCTGAGTGACATTTTTTCTTTGTCATCGCCCCTGCAACTCCATTTTTTGAAGTCCAAACGATAAGCTGCAAACAAAAAGAAATATCACTTAAATAAAAATCTCACAAGTAACTATATAACGTGAAAAAAATTATGAACTAATAAAATTATATTTACCGATATGAAGTAAGCACTCCATGCTTCTTATCCAGGCATGTAAAGATGACATTCCATACTGGAACACTTCTTCGTTGTTCTCTTTTTGAGCAAGTGACTCTAAATTGTTCATCTCTGACGGTTTTGCTTTGCAGATATCACAGACAGCTGAAGATGTGTCTGACAAATATGACGATATTTTGCCGTCTATCATCGTCAAGTGCAATTGATGCTTAACTTCAACTTGATTGAACTTGATTGGCTGAAGTGTTTCTATTTCTTCGGTTATGCTAGCTTTTATAGTTACCACTGTTGACTGCGTTTCTTTGGTAAATTTGAACATTATCGGACGGCAATAGAAAGTTGATGAGGGTCGATCGTTTTCCCAAACAATTGTTCCATCACATTGTTGAAGCCTTATAGGAACTAGACTGGCCATGAAGATAGTTGAGTCATCAAACTCTGCTTCAGTCTTTTGTTTATAATTACTTTGACCTGAGGCTCCATCAAAACCCCATTTGCTTATTAGCAGTAACTCAGTTGGCGAATCCAAATCTAAAGTAATCACTTCTAAAAGCCTAGATACCGTCAAGTTGAGTAAAGCTTGCAGTTTAATAGCAGCTCCTTCTTCAGTTATAATTATGTCTTCTTTCCCTGGATAACATTTTGCCTTCGCTTGTTTTATTTTATAATAAGAAGGCTATAAATCAGACCTATTTTCACTTGCTGCTTCTCTTAGGCTTATATACTGCCACTTACTTAATTTAAGTGAAACTAATAAAGACAGTGCCTTATCGGGTGAATATGTACTACTTTTCGGTTTACTTGTACTTAAACACTCTTTAACTTTTTCTAGATCTTCGGGGTGATTTAGTAAATGGTTCATAATTTTTCCTACATCCTCATTTCCGGTGTTTCTTAAACTAGCAATTGTAGTAGCTTTAAGTTCATCCGGGGATAACGAAAGCGATTGGTTAATTTGATCAACGCGTCGTCGTTTTTGCCTGGAGCCCAATTCCTCGAAAGGTTTTCGAGGTGTAAATGTAGATGTCGAAGCTTCTGTAGTAGATGGTGGTAGATTTTCGACATCTTCAGTATTACAAATCTCGAGCCTTTCCTGTTCAGTGTTCACAGCTTCAGGTATCATTCCTTCGGGCCAGTTTATTGCACGTTCCAACCAATCACCATTTTTTCTTACAAACTGTGCTAACGTGCGACTACTTCGTTCCCATCTTGCACTTATATTTGAACAAAAGCGCGTACAGAATTTTTGGAGCTCAACACTGTTCTCTTCGGTCACGTTTATTTTATGTTGTAGGAATTGAAAGAATTTTTGACTATCCGACAGTGACTTGACCTGCTCTCTTAAAATCATAAATAAATCTAAATTGTTAACTAAATTATCCATTATAACGAAAAAGGGACGATCAGAATCACGAGATGTTAGTAGTAGTACGAATAAACGAACACTAGTTAGTATATAATAAATTATGGTCATTTTATACTTCCAGAATCCAGTGACAAACAATGTTTACTAATTTTTCTACTACCCTCATTAACTAATTATCCTAATTAATATTACAGTAATGACTAAAAGTGAAAAACATTGTTATTTTATAAGGTAAAAGGTTAAGCTAATTACAGTAATTAAACACACAAATAGAAATTAATTGATTTCATATCCACATTTTTAAATAAAGGTCCCTAATTAGCTTAAATTTACTAATATATGTAGTATTAGTAAATTTAAGCTAATTAGGGACCTTTTAAATGTATTGTTGTTAGTTGCTAAGTAATTATGTGTATTATTACGTGCTTTTACTTACTATTCCATATCAAATTTAACTTAAAATAACTTACGAAAGTAAAAAATGAAGCTTTTTATTCTATGTATTTTTTCATTTTTTTCGATCCATTTATTTGGCAGAGTTGCAACTTTATGCATTTGTTTATAGCATCAAATGATAATAGACCAGACAAGATATATGAAAAATAAAGTTTCAACGCGGGATCACACGCTACTTAGCAGGAATTTAAGTTTATTTGAGCCGCTCCATACAAAAAAATAACAAAACACATTTTTCTACCCAAAGTATAAAGTTTAGGAAATAATACATCAGAACAATTATTATTGAGGTTAATGAGCTCTACCCATCCGCATAAAAAAAAAAGTGAAAAAGCAAAGTTGAGCCCTAAGTCACTAAAATCATAGTTTCGACCCACTGTGCGGCGGGTCTAAAACCTAGCCTGAAGCAACACTCTTATAGCTTAATATTTCAATAACAATCTCAATCATTGTGAAGGATATTACTAATCCATTGCTTCACACACAAGTTCTAAAAGCTTGTCTGTTCAACGACGTAAATAACGCAATGAATGTTGTTGAACTATGAAAATGAAAGACATTTCTACTGTTCGTGCTACGCAATTACCCCGCTGGAAACGAGAAAAGAATTTTTTTGAACAGGAAATGGACAAGTACCTATTTATCTAACTAATCCAACACAAACTGAAACTAGACAAAAAAAATTAAAGTCCCAACACTTTGCGGCAGAAAATGACTGGCAAATGAGGCGGGCAAAAACTTTAACGGCTCCCGCAAAATGGCGCGACGCCACAGCGTGGCACAAAGTCACCGCTGGTCGCGCGACACGCGGTGCCTTTGTGTCGTGCTGTGGCATCGCGCTAGTTTGCACGAGACTGAAGGCAGCTAATAAAGAAGAAATTGTATACCTGTGATCCAGGAGTACCCCATCTTGGCAATTTGCTAACACACGTCTTAATAAAACACTCTATATGTATATATTTATATAAATGTATATATATGATAGTATAGAAGATAGGTAGTTACGTACCTACCTACCTACTTGTAGAAAATGCTCGCAAAGAATGTACCTACTATCTAAATGAAGTGCCCTCCAAAAGTTAGTTGAAGTTTTTCAACTTCAGCCTGCTGTAAAGTCTCACATTAGCTAGTATGATTTAAAATATGATTCAAATGTTTGAACTGAAGGTACGCTATTCCAGTTTATTGACCAATCCAACTAAGTATATAAAAGGGATTACCTTTTTATTTTTATTACCGGCTTTTTGTTGTCAAATACCTTAAGTTTATACTAGTAATTTCTGTGGATTTACAATAATTATATTTAAGCACAGAGATTTAATGTTATTTGAATGATATTTTTTTTCTGTAAAATACCAATATTTTTTAAATTGGATTTAGTTGTTGCAAGGACTTTTGACTTTATCGACGAGGCGAAAATTAACCATAGAAGAAAGAAATTTTTTTTTGTGTGAAGATTTTATCAGCCTTAATTAAAGGGATATTAAAAATAAAAATAAAGAGTTTAGAACTCTTTCAGTTCTTTTATTTTTTTTTATTTTACTTTCTTGAGAACTTTTTTTGATGGTTTACAAATAGTGCGCTAATGCAAAATCAATCCCAATATCGTTGTATGAGAGATAAGAGAACTTTTACAAGTAGCGGGAACTTCAGTTTCTTAAACAACCTTATGATGACGCGTGCACGATCCCTATTTTCGAGGTTACGTCGCCAGAGAAAAATATATGTAATCATCGGTCGGGGGGGTTTAGGTTTTACCTAACACTGTACGTGGGACACTCGATCTCTATTTAGCGAAAATATAAAGGTAGGTAGGTAAAAAGGTAAATATTTTATAAATTAATTAATTAAATCTTTTAAAGTACCACTAGCCTCTATACAAAGTTTCATGCGTCTGAACCAGTTTTCGAAATATTTTTCAGTCCGCCGTAGACACCTCAGCTGCAGCAGAACTCTGACAGCGCATCTTCCAGCGACGAAAATTGTATCCCTTTGAGCAGATTTTTTTATTTTCGGGAATAAAAAGAAGTCACACGGTGCTAGGTCAGGGCTGAAAGGAGGGTGACTCAGGACTTTAATCGGCGTCCTGTCCAGAAAGTCCCTTGTTTCGAGCACGGTGTGCGAAGGCGCGTTGTCGTGGTAGAGCAGTAGCACGCGGAGCCCCGTGTTTAGTCGCCACGAAAACTTCTGCCAAGCATTTGGTAGTATACCATTCAGCGTCGATGCTTCTTTGGTTCCGAAAAGGAATTGACACCAAGTAGCCAGTCAAATTGAAAAAGCTCGCGATCAAAATCTTTCCCCCGCTTCTAGATCACTTTACTTTGGTAGGCGTTGATGTCGACTTGCGCTTCATTTCTGGATCGTAATGATAAATCCAAGACTCATCACCTGCAATGATGTCGTAAACACGACGAGACGAGTCTGCTTCAATTTTGTTTATCATATCACGGCACTGTTCTGAGCGTCGGTGGTTGTGCGGCACCCAGCGTACAAATTTTACACGCGAAGATACACGTGTAAAATTTCGTAAAGGCTTCCCGATCCAACCAGCAGTATGTCATTATGGATTAAATTTTTCACGTGTTACGAAGAAGAAGAATCCTCGGATCATAGGAGGCGTAGATTTGATTTTGCTCGTCGGTCTGGCGTTGTCGGATGGTAGTTTCAGAAATTGAAGTTCCTGCTACTTGTAAGAGTTTAAGAGGGGAGGAGCCTGTTTTTATGCTTTCACGGTTGCACAACGACATGCTTTGCTTTGCTTTGCTTGGTAGTATAGATGCAGGCCTACCCTGCCGCCTCCTTCAGAGGTGGTAAGGTGGCGAGGTCTTGAGGGAGAGCGCTACAGTCGTGTAGATCCTCAAGGCAAGTCTGGAGGTTGCACCTTCCCGTGGTTGCCACCCCGTTCTTGGTCTAATTCCTTAAGAAATAGACGTAACAGAAACCTCCAGGCGCCATCACAGCACATCCCTTCCCATAAGTCCCTTAACCCCTAACTTTCCCTTCATATGCCGCCCCCCTCGCCCCAAATCTCACAATCTTTCACCCACCCCATCCTACCTACATCCCAGCTCCCTCCAACTCCATCTCCACAATTCCCACTCCTAACTGCGACCCCCTGTAACTGGATGGTGGCGGGCTCGTCCATCAGAAAAAACAGCAGATGGCGAGTTGGAGTAAGCAGTTACCTGCGCTAGGACCTGCACAGTAAAGCGCCGTGAGTGGGGATGAAGGAGTCCTGGGGGTTGAGCCGAGCGGCTCTGGTTTGTAATGTGCCCGTAAGGCAAAACGCCCCCTTTGGTCTGGATTTTAAGCGAAACGGTGGCCCTACCCTTTAGCCAAGGGTAGGGAAATGGTCGCCTGTGGCCTTCTGACGGGACACTATGTCCCGTCAGAGGGCCACAGGCGAGGTGCGTGAGGTCCGCTGAGGTCGTCCTCGGACGGCCGAAGCGGTAGGTATAGGTCATGCTGACGGTGTAAGTGAGGGTTGATCAGTTCGTGGGGCCACCCCCCAGGACCCTTAGGACTCCCCTTAGGACACCCTATGCCAGCACGATCGAGCGCCCGATGTCGCACTGTAAGCCAGCCTTGCGCCCCTATATCTCTCTGGTAATCCTAACGTTCGAGCTTTTTTTACAGTGAGACGTTCCCAGTTGCGGGCTCCATGGAGGGTGGGAGCCAGAGAGACGAATTATAAAATCATTTTTAATATGGACATTAAAGGCCAATTTAAAAACCAACACAGCAGAGTGGAGGCGAAAGCCAATGAGACTCCCAAGGGAGTCGCTTGCACTTCCCTCGCCCCTGGTGGCCATGCGGCTAACGCCGCTGGTACCAGCGCGGGCGTCTTTCCGGTTGTGGCGAAAACCACAGCTAAGACCAAAAAAACAAAAGTCCCAACTTAAACAAAGGACGTCGGCGCTGATTGGGACCAGTACCGACCCTTATCACACTGAGGCGAAGACGGCAACGACTCATACCACTGCCGGTCCGACCCTCTCCACACATACGCGCCCGGCGCTGGGTAAAACTGGCACCGGGTATCCTACCAAACCACCTCCTCCTCCCGTGGCTCTTCTAGCCTTTCCTCACCAGAAGGGCGTCACCGGTCAAACGGCGACGGCCAAGTGCACCGAGGACGCGTTTTCACGCGTTTGGCAAGTGCAGAAACGCAAGGGCAAGGGTAAATATACTCAACAAGCCTGTTGCCCTTGCACTGACCCTTCAGGTCCACCGGCTGCCTCAGCACAAGGCAAACAGAGGGCTAAAATCACGAGGAAGGAGCGTCGGCACACACGTTGGAACCAGGGAAAAGGCTCCCGCAACAAGCAGGCTACTGCCGCTGGGTCAGTCAAATCGACTAGCGGCCAGCTAAACTTCTCCGGCTTCGGGCCAGGGGGAGGACGGCTTCGACGAGGGCGACCTGTTTGCCGGGCTGAGACTGGAGGGGGACGAAGAGGGTTCGACCAACGATGGCGTCCCTTTCGTCGACCTGTAAAGTCCTCCAGGCCAACCTCCACCACAGTCAGACCGCGACGGCTCAGCTTCGCAAGTGGCTGGAGGTTCAACACACAGCCATTGCCCTGATCCAGGAGCCGTGGGTTAGGGCGGGCCGCATACAAGGACTCTCCAATCTTGGCGGTAATCTCCTGGTCACCACAGATCACGTTCATCCTAGATCGTGCATCTATGTCACAGGTAACCTTAAAACACAGCTTCTAAATGACTTCTGTTGCAGAGATGTCTCTGCAGTAAAGCTGCAAATACAGCGTGGCAAAGCCAAGGAGATGGTGATCGTTTTCGCCTCGGCGTACATGCCCGAGGCAGAGGCACCGCCTCCACACGACTTCGCCCGCCTCGTGAGCCATTGAGAGAGAAGCGGGTTCAAGGCCGTCGTCGGGGCCGACGCCAATGCTCACCACCAACTTTGCTATATGGACACGCAAAACGAGAGGGGTAAGGCCTTGGTTGACTACTTATTCTCGACTAACCTATACCTACTAAACACTGGCTCCGAACCAACATTCGAAACCAGGCGAAGCCGCACAATCATAGATCTCACTCTGGCAACAGAGGGCGCGGCGGAAATTGCCACGGGGTGGCAGGTCTCTAAGGAGGCCTCTTGCTCCGATCACAGGTGGATCTGCTTCGACATTCAGGTCTGTGTCACCCCAAAACCATCACGGCGCCATCCGCGTAGCACGGACTGTGCCACCTACACACGCAGTCTTGAATCCAAGCCGGCGTTATCAAGCGTTCCGACGACTTTTGCGGATACGACACAAATTGAGGTACAAGTAAGCCATCTTACTAAATCAATGGTAGACAGCTACCAAACTGCCTGCCCAGAGACCACCCCACGTAATACACCAGGCAAACAACCCCGGTGGGGCGCTAATCTGGAACGCAAGCGCGGCAAGGTCAGGAAAGCACTTAATAGAGCCATGAACACATGTGCGGATGAGGACTGGGATCAATATTACGTAGCCAAATCCCGCTACAAAAAGTGCATCAGATTCAGAAGTACCACGGGATGGCGCAAATTCTGTGGCAGCGTTGAATCCTATCAGGAAGCAAACAGGGTAAGGAAAGTTATGGCGCAACAGCACACACTTGGGCCCGTTATCCTCCGGAAACCCGACAACGCACTCTCTTCCTCGCCAGAAGAAGCGAGACGCATCCTAATTGGAACTCACTTCCCGGGATGTATCTTCGCGCAGGTAATCGACTGGCAAGAGGTAATTCAAACACCATCAGACAATGATCGGCTTTACGTCAGCAGGTTGTTCACGTTGGAGAAACTCTATTGGGCCATCCGGAGCTTCCATCCTTTTAAGGCAGCTGGTCGTGACGGTGTGTTCCCCACCTTACAACAGTGGGGTGACACCGGTGTCGCAATAAGAGTGCCTTAATTCGGGCGTGCCTGGCCTTTAGATACGTTCCTAAAGGATGGAAGGAAGTGAAAGTAATATTCATCCCTAAGCAAGGTAAGGGTGACTACACAAACGCCAAATCCTACCGACCAATCTGCCTGACCTCCATTCTACTAAAGACGCTGGAAAGTACAGCTCGGGTAAGTCGACCGAATCTGCTCATCACCAGGTAGTCAGCCAGATAGAGGAAGCGATTCATCAGCAAGGCACATGCCTGGGCACTTTCATAGACATCGACGGAGCTTTCGATAAAACTAACTTCTCCAGCATCAGCAGCGCCCTCTCCAGACATGGAGTAGAATAGGTACTAACGGACTGGATTACAAACATGCTAAGCAAACGAGTGGTTCGCCTTGAGGATGAGCAGCAACTGGCCATGATAGCCAGAGGGTGCCCCCAGGGAGGGGTGCTGTCCCCCCTTCTATGGAATCTGGTGATTAATGACCTCATCACCAAACTCAATGCCAGCCGCTATTACACAATAGGATATGCTGACTACCTCACAATCCTTGTTGCGGGGAAGGTGACGGGTACGATCTGCAACCTCACTCAGCAAGCGCTACGTATTTTGCGAAACGGTCATCTCCCAGAAGGAGGCTGCGGAAAGGGAGAGAGAGATTTCGACTTTCGACTGGGCCCTTCGTGGTGCTCTCTCACCCGGGCTGGGCGTCATTTATTATGCTGATGACACTCTCATCACTGCCCGGGGAAATAACATTGAGGAGGCGGCGCGCTTGGCCTCTGAGGGAACGTCCCTGGTCATCAGCCGCATTGAAGCACTCGGTCTTAGGGTGGCGATCGAGAAGACGGAGGCACTGGTATTTTATGGGCCCCGCCGCCGGCCTCCGGCCTACATCACTTAAGGTAGCAAGCAAGTTATGAAATACCTGGGCCTGATTCTGGACCGCAGGTGGAGCTTCGGTGAGCACTTCTGCCAACTTGCTTGCCCAAAGCTGATCAACACAGCTTCCGCCCTAAGTCGGTTACTGCCGAATCTGGGTGGACCGAGTGCGAGCTGCCGACAGCTTTACACGGGGGTGGTGCGCTCGATGGCGCTGTACGGCGCTCCAGTGTGGCCGGACTCCCTGACTGCCCAGAACAAGGCTCAGCTACTGAGACCGCAAAGGGTCATGGCGGTCAGGGTAATACGCGGATATCGCACAATTTCAGCCGAAGCGGCTTTCACATTAGCGGGAATACCCCCGTGGGATCAGGAGGCGCGAGTCCTCGCCGAAGTTCACCTGCGACGTGCGGAAGTTCGAGCGGAGAGCGGTAGTGGCCCGCTGCCTGAAGTGGTGATGAGGGGGCGCAGAGAGGCGCAGATAACCATCATGAGGCAATGGGCGAAGAGGATGGAGACCCCCAGCGCCGGTCACTGGACTGTTGGGGCTATCCAGCCAATCCTAGAGTGGTACGGAGGCGACACGGGACGTTGTCTTTCCGTTTGGTGCAGGTACTGTCGGGGCATGGCTGTTTTGGCAAGTACCTGCACAAAGTGGCAAGACGGGAGGCGACCCCCGTGTGTCACTAGTGTGGTTACAACCAGGACAAGGCTCTGCACACTATCGAGCAGTACCCTGCCTGGGAGGCGCAGCGCCGTGTTCTGGCGGCAGAAATTGGGCAAGACCTGTCGCTGCCGGCCGTTGTTAGAACTATGGTCGGCAGTGAAAGGGCATGGGAGCTGGTTGCGTCTTTCTGCGAGGATATTATCTCTCAGAAAGAAGCGGCGGAGCGGGTTAGGGAGGCAGATTCTCTCACTGACCCGATTCGTCGCAGAAGGGCAGGACGGCGCAGACGGCGAAACGCCGACTTGATACCGCCAAAACAGGGGTCAGCGGACGATAGATCGGGGACTCTATCGTTCATGCTGGAGTTGTGGTGATGTCCCAGTGCACCCGGACATCGCTGAAGGAGAAGGAAGCCCGGAGGCGGGCAAAGAAGAGGGCGCCCAGAACTGGGCCACGCTGGGTGGGCCGCGAATGTCATGCGTAGCAGTTCTCGCGGCTCACCCAACAAGGCGAAAGTAGGTGCACAGGCGGAGTTTTTTGTGGGTGCAAACCCCACTAACTACGTCGTCCCCCGGACGGCGCGGTATGCGATAGGCATTTTCTTCGCTGAAAAAAAAGGGTGTTGGCTCTTCATTAGAACAATGAAAGCTTTGTGTATGTCCTGGCACCCTCTTTACATGAAATGTTTTTGGTGGGTCACATCAGTATAACGTCATACAAAAGAAATACTGATAAGTTAATGGATACGATTCGATAAAATGCAATGATTGCGGCTCGTCTAGATAGATACGCGTCCACCTTCTAGAGGCTACTACTACTAGACTTTTAAACTAATGAAGAATATACTATTCTAAAAAAATTGTTTAAAACAAACAATAAAACACGCTTTTGTCACGCACTAAAACCTAAAAAATATTTTTTACTTGTATTAGTTACGATATGAGTACAATATGCAGCTTCGTGTCGATTCTGTAATAATCTCACCGTGCTGACTTGCGTGAAGTGAGATGTCAGTGTCATTCCGTCTTGGTCAATTCCTAGGATCACTGGCACTGAAAGCTCACTCCATGCTCACTTCACCTAAGTTTTCACGGTGAGATGAATAGAATAGAATAGGTCTTTATTTGCTTAGAATGTAGGTACATAAAAATAAGTTGATACATTAATAAATTAGGATCCTTGTGTGTGTAAAGTTGCAAAAAGAGATCGATTTGTTATTACAAATATTGCCAATTCAAGGATATAAAGGCATGGGAAAGTTAAGTTAAAATTAAATATAGGTACGCAACTGTCTGTCACTTTAAGATTAAATTTAGCTCTCAGGCAGCGCTTTTGAGGTTTGAAAATGCTTTCTCGTTCACTACAGTGACCCCAAAATATAATACCAAATCTTAAATGGATATTACTAGTCCATGGTAAGCCACTAATAGTGTCGGTAAATTTACTTTTTTTGACAGGTTATGAACATAAACGCGGCTGTGCTTAAACGTTTATCTTCTGCTTACGGCTTCCAAGTTAACTGGCTGTCAATTCCTAAGAATTTTGTATTGTTTACTTTATCTATAGATTGACCATTGTAATTCATATCCTTAACTCCCGTAGATATTCGTTGGTTGTAAAAGTTAAAGGTTCATGAATTTCGTTTTTTGTTGGTTACGGAATAGCATTACAGGTAATCCCTTATCATAGATAGGGCATTGGCACCAATTATACGTTTAAGCGTTAACTATTACGCGTTCTTGACAACTTTAAATAGCTGTTACTCGGTTATTTCATAACATTGATGCCTGCATTTTTCAATTTATTAATCCATCATCCTCAGGACTTGGCGGAATAAAAAAATTACCTTCTAGATCTTCAACTTTCTTTATTAAAGTATGTAATATTTGTAAAAATATTAGGTTTTACCCCAATAGTTGAACTAAGATTTTAATGAACATGAACTGGTAGGCACAGGTTGACACAGTGTGTAAAAAGATAAGGTTAGTAATTTCTGTAATAATATCCTGAAGGCACCGTTGAGTAAGAAAACGCTGGGTTGGATACTTATGGCCGTACATTCAAAACCTACCTGAACAGTATAAAATCGCTGCAAACTTGATATAAGGTCGGCTAATGCAGATAATCTTTACATAATCTACGCTCACCCTTGAATAAAAGGATCGAGGTAGTCCTATTTACAAACAAGACTTTTATTAACATCAGTCGAACGTTAATTCCCTTCCTTCCTATGCTTAAGAACTTAACGCCAGATAGTTAACGTATATATACCTACGGTCAGGAGGAACGAATCGCGAATCTGGCACCACGAAAAGTGTCAAGGAAGTTAAACATTAAAGAGTGCTAATGTGCACATAAACAAGCTAACGGACCAAAAGAAGCGACGTGACTTCCTAATAACAAATAAAATAATAAATAGTAATAAGTTTATTGTACAAAAGAAAAAAAAACACATAAGTACTTAAAGTTAGTCATACACTAAAATTATTGTACAAGTGGAGGTCAAAAACAACTTGAACAGGAGCCAAAATTCCTCAAATCTTTGATTTTTATTTCAAATTATGGTGACTCAGTAATTGCATCGGCATTGAGAGAGGTTTTCATTTGGTTATCGTTAAAATATTTTCTGTATCGTCGTAAGACAAATTCTGCAACCAATTTGTTAGATTTACTTTTAGCGCAAACTTGGTCAGTGTGTAAATATCAAATAATCGATGTACCTTGTTGTAGAGATGAGCGCTTAGGACTGAGTAATGGCGGCTAGCAAATGCGGATCGACATTGGACGGAGTCACAAACTGGGCGACCTCGACGTCTTAGAAGGATGTTCGAGTCAAGAGGTTGGGTGGAGTGACTGCGTAAGACCACACACAAGATGAAGAGTTGACGCACCGTGAGGACTTGGGTTTCAGAGTACAGCAGGGCGGTTGGATAGTCTCTACGCTTAAAATGCATAACCTTTAGAATCGCCCTCTGAGCACGCTCTATTTGAATGAGATTTTTGTATAGGTGCCTCCCCACACTGTAATACAGTAGGTGTAATTGATGCACATAGACTCTGGTAGACCAGTGACAAGGTAGCAGTACTAGCTGAATGTCTTAACTCTTAAAATAAGAAGATGAGCTTCCTTGTCCGTGTACACAATGCCTCGATGTAGGAGCGCCAGGTTAGTTTATCATCAATCTACACCCCAAGGTATTTGATACTCGAAGCTAAGGACAGTGTAAGACAACTGCAGCTGTTATCATGCTCTGAGCAGGAATGGGCTTCCTTTCTTTATACTAGACGTTTTTTCACTATACTAGACTCGGTAGGTAATGGAATAGAATTTGGTAAGGAAAAATGTAAGAGCTTGGTCTTCTCAATTGAGAGATAAAACATTTGCTGTGAGCCATTCCATTACAAGGCGGTGGGAGTGTTCCGTTCTTTGTGTGGCCTTGTCCCAGTTGACATCGTACACAATAAGTGCTGTGTCGTCAGCGTAGGTGAATACATCACATTTTGCACAAATCATTTATGTATATTAGAAACAAGGTGGGTCCTAATATACTTCCCTTTGGCACCCCAAAACAGATAGATTCATCTTTACTGACAAAGGAATTAATCTATACACACAGATCTTCAGACAAGTAATCTGTGAACATTTTTAACGCAAGGCCACTTATTCCAATCTTTTCCATCTTAAAAAGCAGTGTGAAACCGCGTCGAAAGCTTTACGCGTCTAGAAAAACACAATAGCATTTTTGCTTTTTATCCAAATTAGAAACAACGCTGTTTACAAGATCTTGGACAGCAATGAGCTTGGAAATAGATGTGACTTTACATCAGCCCAGAAGGGTTTCAATGAAATGAATGAAACTGTACATCATAAAATTTTACCGCATCTGAACATGAAGTAGAGAAGGGGGGACAGGTTAGGAAGATAGAGTTCATCGAAAAACCTAAGTTATGCGCATACTCCATACGCATGCCATAGGTTTTTCGATGAACTCTCAAATCAGAAATCATCAGATCAGAAAATTTCAAAAATCTATTCTGTTCGCACTAATCTTAGACTTAAACTCCATCACAGATAATATAATACTTCGTATGACGTATACGACTCCATTAAATAACGGGACGTAGGTAGAGGAAAACACACGTTATAAATTTAACTTATATTTTTAATTAAATTGAGATTATGAATGTGTTTTAAGGACGGGCCTAACTAGTACTCTCCAGAATTAGGTTACATACTGACAGGGTATACGAGTTCGTATATTTATTTTAATTTTATTTGACTGTATAAGTCAATTAGTTTAAGTTACCTTCATTTATTATTGACATGATCCGCTCATTACAATGTTTTTCAATGAGTTGTATTGCAATAAGTGGTTAGCTAGCGACCTCGACAATTGATCTTAAATTATTCTTGCCTGAGCAACCGGCAGCGAGTTCGTCATGCTCCCGTAGATGTCACTGCTTGCGGTAGCGTCGGGGATCGGGTTGCCTCCTTCCCTCAAATATGGCGAGGGGGGCAATGGCTGATCTTTGCGTTATGCTCGTGAACGGGTGCTGCTTGTGGTGACTGGTCGTCTTGCTGTATATGGTTTTGATATTGTTAAAGTAATTGTTCTGTTAACTTATTTTACTTCGATGGTCCTAGTTTATCATTTGTGTTTACTTAAAAATAATCCAATAATGCATATGTAAGATGTCACGCCCCTTATGCCTGGAGGCTTTTATTTGTGTATTAATTATGTTGTTTTTTTCATTGGTTTTTTTATTGGTTTCTGTTTTGGGTATATTGGCGTGGCTAGCTTAAATATGGCAGATAATTTAATGTTATTTTTTGTGATTCGGTTTTTATTCTTTGATTACCTAATAATTATATAATTCTATGGTTTTCTAACTAAACAGACAGCTGTGCTGCTGGGGAGTTTGTTGCGCCACTTCTTCTTCCCAGCTAAAGCACTAGGAAGTGGTGAAGGGCGGGCGTTTTGGGGGACTGTCTTATGTAATTTTGACGTTCGAAAAGTGCTGACTCTCAGCCTAGTTTGAATAAATGACTTTTGATTTTGATTTTTGATTTTATCTTATTGTTCTTTCAAACCTCATAGGACCATGGGGGTTTTTGTATGAACTCCGACCCCACCAAACAACAGTCATGGTATACGTGTCAATTTGTTCACTGGGACCCAAAAAATTTATTAGTTGCAAAAACTATTGGGTTTTACATATAATAAAAAATGCTTTTTGGCAAAATTAATTTTTTCCACTAACAAAAAAGCATATTTCACGTGAACAAATGACGATTCTTTAATTTAAAAAAAAACTTGATTCTCAAACTAGTCGTAGTAGTAATTAAATACCTATTAACTCATTAGTACAGCCAAAAGCATGTGAAACTACACACTACTAGCTTAAGTTAAGCTCTGATTTATACTGCGTGCCATACAAAACAGAGCTAGTCGAAAGATTCAAGCTTGACGTGCTCTTGACTGTACTAACAATTAAAAATTTAGTCGTCTATGAAAACATACATACATACATACATAAACTCACGCCTTCTTCCCATGGGGGTAGGCAGAAACCACAGAACGCCACCTGCTACGTTCCTTACATACTCCTTTTGACTCGTTTGCGTTCATACATCTGGTCATACACGAGCGCCGGCTGAGAGTACTTCGCACCTGACCTTTCTGAAGAACATCACCAATAAGGTCACTATATGTCTATGAAAACATTTTCAAATATTTGTGCAGGTGCATTAAAGTCAATAAGACGCCCGCACCCCATAAAACCATACAATGGATATTATGTGGGCACAACTTCCCACAGTGCGATTGGTAAGACAAGTGCAGTACAAATAAGCAACAGCATTTCTGCCAGCCAAATCCCGGTCTATTAAAATATAACTGTAATAAATACGAATAAACACAAATTTGTTGTTCCCACTACCAGGCTCAAGAAAATAGGTGGCTCGTTTAAATGTCAATGTATACGTTTTTATAATAAACTTCCTAGCCACATTCAAGAACTAAGCCTTAATAAATTTAAAATTATGCCAGAAAGCCTATTATACTGTCAAGGACTATATTGAGGACAAGAAGGCTTGAGATTGAGCTGCTCCAATAAGTTTACACAGACTTTTTTTTTCTTTTAATCTTTTTTTTTTCTATATACGTACCTTTTTATCTAAACAATGACATGTATATATTTACTGTATAAAGTATAATATTGTTTTAATTTTTGTGAATGTGAGGACTATGTGGGTCATTGCATTTTTTTTTCTTCTTTTAATGATGATGGTCTGGCTGTTTGAGTACTTTACGCGGCCTCCCCAAATGTCCTTTCTTTTGTATTGTTCGTCGGATCGTTGAGCTCCTTAGTTCTGAGTTGAGCTGCACGATGATTGACAAATGCGTGCACTGACTGGACAGGTCGACTCAAATCCGTGTGGTTCTTTCCTCAAAAGACCATTTCAGACACCAGTCTACATAGTCCTCATATGATATGACCAAGATTATTTTCATATTTTATTTACACTTTGACATTGATGCACTTTATATATGCAATGACATTTACTTTGTAAAGGATTATACTATTTTAATTATTGTGAATGTGAAGACATTGTGGTGTTGTTGTTTTTTTAATGCATTTTTTTTTAATTATTAGTTTTAATCATGGTCTGGCAGTTTGAGTAATTTATGCGGCCTACCCAAATGTCCTTTCTTTGGTAATGTTCGTCGAATCGTTTAGCTCCTTTAGTTCTGTGTTGAGCTGCATGACAACTGACAAATGCGTGCACTGACTGGACAGGTCCACTCATTCTGTGTGGTTCTTTCCTCGAAAGACCATTTCAGATATCAAACCACATGGTCTTCACATGACCTGACCAAGATTATGTCTGGACTTTAAAAGAGACAGTGACCTCTGAGTTTGTTTCGGCGTTTCTTCTCAGAGTAGTCAGATAGGAAATGCCGATCTCACCTAGTTTTTGACGTGTAAAAGTGTTTGTACAAACCTATTTACAGAAATAAAATCATTTATCATTTATCATTTACGTGAACGGACATGGCGCGACTGAATCTAATAGAAAAATTAAAAATAGTGAGCGGTGTCTATAGCCTTTACACTTTTTTATTTGGCTTCGCACGGTTTAACCTTTACCTTATACGAAGACATTATTAATATCGTCTTATTCTAATCCTCTTTATTGCACAATAAGTAAATATGTTAGTAAAAGAAGAAAAAATATATTTAAAAAAAAAACAATATAATTTTTTTTTTTACGTGTGAAAATTCCCAAGAATGTCCTCCACCCTGGGGTAGGTGGAGGGGACCCTTACTGACTAAAACCACACGGTTTTCTGCTGTTACTTGCTTGATTCCTCTAATTATAAAACCTAAACCCCACGTATTTTAAAGACGTCGCCATAGTAATAAATTCTATCACTAGACGCTTCAAATTACACTTATTTCAAATCTGTTGGATGGTGGGAACGTTTCTTCCCATCGTCCATTCACAGCAAAGAATATAACTACTCTCTACCGAGAGATTCACAGCTCATTCTGAACAAGCGTAACGTTCAATAATATTATTAACCATACATCATTTTATTACCAGCCAACTATTCAATTATTGCAAACAACCTTTAATTTCAGTCAACTATTGCAGACAATCTTTAAATTACCTACTTATCCCACTGGATCCAATATCGATCTAAACAAAACAACTGCTGTTACTCACGTTTTGTGATGTTTTTTTTTCAATAATATCTTTCTAAATCATCGTAATTTTCTTCAAACAAAATACAACAAATAAAAACCGGCTACTTAAAACAGGCTACGTACATGGCAACATTATAGTTTTGTTCGTGTACGATTTCTGTCATCTGTTCTCTCCACAGAGTACTTTTATTATGTTCTCTCTATCCAGGGCTGCCATTTGTACGATTTAAATCGTATTTGTACGACTTTTTGCAGATGTCATACGAGTACGATCGAAGCATCGAAATCGTACGGAAAACATACGATTTTTTACATTCGATCCATTTATTTTATTCAATTAGGTCTGGCAACAAAGTAACAAACTTTTATCTCAAAAGAGTAAGTATCTAGAGCAGTGACAGAATAATATAAATAATGAAACGAACGTGCTCAGCCTGCCCAGAGTGTTGAGGGAATTCCCTTTTATTCTAATTTCCTTAAATTAAAAACCAAACTTAGAAATAGTTTGGCCAACGAAATTGTCAATGGCACCTTGCTGGCAAAGCAAATGATAAGAATTTTAAACCGACAGATGACATGATTAAACTAATGAATACGGAAAATGTATACAAAAAAAAATGATTATATTACTATAATTTAAATTTTCCTACTATTTTCATTACATATCATTACTTATTTCGTAGTATTTTTATTGTTAATTTTGTAATAAAAGTCAATAAACCAATATACGGATGAATAATAATGTACGATTTTTTGTTTCGAATTTTCCTTGGGTATACGACTTTTTTAATGCTGTGGTACGATTGCAGAATTTTTTCACCTGGCAGCCCTGTCTCTATCTGTCAAAGATTTGAAAACGTAACGGACGTCTGACGAACATTGCTTTGTTTGTATTTGTAACAATCATCAAAGTAATTTGATAATTATATCCTAACATCAACACTCAACAGATATTTCGGAAATTTATGACAATGAAGAGTGACGTGATAGAATTAGAGACTAAAATCATAAACCACGAAGCATACGGAACTTCGTAAGTGAATCTTTCAAATAGTTAAAGTTTTATGAAATTATAATAATTATCTTTACATATTCCTTCACGTATTTCAGGTATAAATGGGCTCCCAGAGACTTCGAGCTGGGTTCAGCCCTTGGCCAAGGCAAATTCGGACATGTTCATGTCGCCAGAGAGAAGAAAACTGGCTATTTAGTAGCAATCAAAACACTTTTCAAATCTCAGATTGTGAGGTCGAAATGTGAACGACAAGTGATGCGAGAGATTGAAATTCAGTCACATCTGAAGTAAGTAACAAGTCTAGTTACTTGTTAGCCCAGTAACTTATTCTACGACCTGAGTTTGCTACTCAAAAAGCTAGTTATATTTTCATACTAACATAATTGAGACCAATTTTTTTATCTTCTTCTTCAGACATCCAAACATATTACGCCTGCTGACCTGGTTCCACGATGAGCGCCGTATATACTTGGTGGTTGAGTTTGCAGCCGGTGGAGAGCTGTATAAACATCTGACTAACTCTCCCAAAGGACGCTTCCCGGAACCCAAAGCTGCTAGATACATATACCAGGTAACAAACATAAGGTCTTAATATCTATAAATTTATTGATACTTGTAAATATAAATGTTAATTGGAAACCATAATAAACCACTTGAAGTCTCATATTAAAAGGACTTTCTGGTTCAAAGTTTTTGCAATTTTTGGGTTAACTGTAATAACATTCTCTGTTAGTATGTGCAAGGGTTAAACTGAAACAAACTGAACAGTGTTAAACAGAGTTACTCCTTAATGGACGAAAGTTTACTTAGTTTGCCAATTTAGTTAATATACTTATCTCAGTGGCATGATAATGTCTCCCATTCCAGGTTGCAGATGCTGTGGAGTACTGCCACCAGCACCATGTGATACACAGGGACATCAAGCCTGAGAACATACTGGTAGCATTCAGTGGAGATCTCAAACTTGCTGACTTTGGCTGGTCTGTGCATGCCCCTTCTGAGAGGTAAGCTTGATAATAGAACCTTTTTGCTAAAGAATGGCACCAAATACAATGCCCATGATCATTATCCACTGGCATAGGTTGTCACAGCATTTAATCGACAATCATTATAATATAAACACGTGATTTAATGTAGTGTACACGGCCACACAATATTTTGTGGGTCATTGAGTTACTTATAAAATTCATCTGAGTTACACATTCCATTATGTTACTTTGTCTCACCTTCTTGTTATAGGCGTAAAACCATGTGTGGTACCTTAGACTATCTGCCTCCTGAGATGATCAAGCGTGAAGTCTATGATGTGTCCGTTGACCACTGGTGCATTGGAGTGCTGCTTTATGAGTTCCTTGTAGGCAAGCCTCCATTTGAGAGTGAGGGACAAGACAAGACTTATGCCCGGATCCTTGCTTTGGATATGGTGTACCCCAGTTATGTACCTGAAGGAGCCAAGGATCTTATTTCTAAGGTTGGTACTTCTGGTCAGACACACAAAGGAAAGGTTCTGTTTGATGTTATATTTGCCTACAAATAAAGAGTCTGTTAGTGTCCAGATAAGCACCTACCATAGAATTTACAACGAGAACAGTACTTTTATTATATTAATTGATATCTTCAATTTTACATGAAATGTTAGTAAAAGGCTTGCCCAGCCCATTTTTACTAAATAAGCTTCATGGATGGGGTATTACTTATGTTTATCTTAACTAATATTATCAAAAAAAGAGAGAGATTTGATTTTTTATATGTTTGATTGTAACACTTTCACTTAGACGAAATTTGCCACATGCGTATTCCATTTTACTTTTCATCCTGGATCAGAGACAAGTTGCTCTCAACTAGTTGATTAATATAACAATATGCTTATTCATTTCTTGCAGCTCCTAAAACATTCAAGCAAAGAGAGGCTATCACTGGATGCTGTAAAAAAACATTACTGGGTGCAACAGTTCCAGACCAATGGAGCATAGTATTCACATAGAAGTTGTTAAGTTAGTATTAATTCATTAATTATTGCTTTAATCATAGTAATAAACGTTTTATATTTCAACAAAAACATTTTATTTATTTTAACAAACATAATTCTATTTCATTTGAGCTTTTGCAAAGGAACTTTTACTTTTTGCTCTTCTATTTACCCATATTGGTTCATTCTCTTTGAGTCTTGTGTACAATCTGTTTGGTTATCTTAGATGAAAGTTCCTTAGTTACATAAATCTATCAAATACATATATTTTGTACACATCACAGGCTATAGCCATAATTCTTGACCCATGTGAGTCCATCCTTGGAATTTTTCAGTGGTTTGTATTCAAGACCAATCCAATCAGTGTAACCATTGCTTTCCAACTGTTTGAGAACATACTTGTAGTTTATCTCTCCTTCAGTGTCTGGTTCATTGCGGTTAGGCACTTGAGCTATCTACAATAAAATAACTAGTTAGGACATGACAGTTTTATACTTTATTTGACTCATATTTGCTAACAGAAACAAATCATTTCAAGTAGCTAGCTTTAGTAGAACAAAGTAGTAGTAGTTAAGTAGTAGACATTCTCTGCCTTTTTAAAAAAACAAGAATTATCATATATTTAGATGAATGTTTAAAGTTTTTAATCCATAAATAATTTCGAAATTTATTACGAGTAAGTTGAAGTTCTTGTACAAAGCTGATTTTTTTAAGTTGTTTTTTTGAATTTACAACTTTATCTCAGTGGGAATAAGGTTTGAAATACAAAAACTGACTGAAAGGTTTAATGTTGGACCAAAGTTTGGACTTTTATAATACAGTCTATGTTACAGAATTCAACATGTAAAAATTTGATTGATAAAATCTAGTATTTGTTATAATCATTGCTAAAGCAACAAGGTATGCTCATCTTTATTTTCATCAAATAAGTACAGTGACCTTCCAACTTTATAGCGGTTCGGAAGTGGGCTACTCACTGTGCAATTGTGCCCCACAATCACATGAATTGGTTACTTGCCTCGTGTTCAGAGCCGCCATATAGTTTGCATTATATTATGTATTGTGTGTTGTAGGCACAACTTATTAGGTTTGTTTTAAATTCTATCATTATTTAAGTATTTTTTTACATATTACCTGCACATGACCAACATAGGGCAAAAAGTTGGTGATGCTATGAGATATATCACCACATATTTGTTGTAAGTGGAACACATCCAGCATCAGTTTCAAGTTGGGACTGTTGATGCGTTTGATGATGTCCAATGCTAAAACATAATTATTTATTGCCATAAAACAAGTTACAGAAAAATGTGAGACCCTGGCTCCAGAGCTAGGTAGAGTACCTTTATTTCAGGAGCTAGTGACTACTTCTATGTAGGTTACAATTAAAATTAAGTTTAATAGTAATAAGAAATAAGTACAATACATTAAATAATTGACTAGAGGTATTATGGGACTTGAATAAAATATATTGAATAACTGGTAGCAATCAAGATAATAAAATATCAAGGGTAAAGTCAATTAATATTTTTTCTACTAATAATAAAGTTTGTATATAATTCTTCCCTAAATTGCATTCAATTCAAAATGTTAGTTCAGTTTTACCTTTGCTGAAATCACTCAAAAAGTAATTAGGCACAGAATATTGATTTATTGGTTCAATAACACCAAGGAGGTTTTCATTCTTGAGTATGTCAGCTGCATACTTTAAATTCTTCTCATAAGTTTCCCAGTTTTGTGATGTGGCATTCTGTAGTTTTCCTGCCATTATATGTATTTTCCTGGCATTTAAGGCCTTGGCATAGTCGACTGTGGTAGCGAAGTTTTCTTTGAATTCATTTTCTTTGCCTGGCACTGCTGTTACTCCTAGTTCTCCCTTTGTTACATCTCCTGAAAATAAGTTATTTTCAAAACAATAAATCTGCAAGAATTTTTTTCATACAGTCAACAATTAGGTAAACAGCGAGTAAGTAAGTAATATTTATCAGTACTTGTTTACAAACCTGTCTTCAGATTGATCAACACTTGTTCAACGCCGGCATTTTCCTTAGCGTCCTTTACTTGTTCCACCGTCAAACCAAAAGGGAACCCAGTTTCTACAGCCTTGAATCCAGCGTCTTTGGCCAAAGCATATCTCTCTAGCATCGAGGACGCCTCAGTAAACATAAAAGACAAGTTTGCACAGAACTTCATCTTTCAAAACAACTTGAGGTTAGATGTTGCCTGACACTGACACACAAGCTAAAGTAATTATTTGTGCGTTTAGTTATTGTTTTGTTTAAGAGGACGATTTTATATTTATACTAAATGACTGATAAGTGATAACCTATCTCACCGCAAGTTGGTGAAAACCTCAGTTTGTTATCTTTTGTTGTGTGTAATTGTTTATAGATAAATGTATCGTCAGAAAGTCGGAACATTTTTATCAAACCACAATAAAATATTTGGGAACCTCAACTTCAACCTTCGTCAGTTTGTTTTGCCATTGCAAGTTGTAACCCTACCAAGACTGACCAAGAAGAAGTCAATTGTCTGTCAGAAATAGTAATATGAACGAAGCAAGAATGGCGTATCTTACGCCCTAAAGCTGTTGGCACCACGATTCTAGACTCGTCAGGAGCTTATGATACTTTCCAAGTTCCACCAGTCAGAAATAACCACAGAACCGTATTAGCCCCACGGCCCCACTGATTTACCATAGATTGATTATTGGTCTATCATCCAATTTGACCGAAAACATTGTAGATGTCATCATGGGTCAGTTCCTCACCATAGTAGGTAGTAGTAGTAGTATGACGGGGTGGTGTCCGCAACTAAACGCCCAAGGGAGTATTTTTCGTACGGCATAATCTAAATCTACTTATTCCTATACTATTCCTTACCTACGTATACTTTTTAGTAATCATTATAAATTCGAAAGTAACTCGCCTGTATGTTTTCTTTTCCGCTTTTTTTTTGTTTCTTTTGGTTTGTGATTATATTTTAAAGCATTGTTTCATTTTCAACAGTATCTACGATTAGATACAGATATTGTGTTATTGCATTTTTATTCGCGACGGTGACATTATGTGTTAAATCTTAGTAAGAATTAATAAATTGATTATTTTTTTATGTGCCGTTGAAGTTCTTGAGTTGGCTCAAAATTTTCGTAACGTATTTAAAATAGGCGTCCAAGACTTCCTATTTTCGCGTTAGCATCCCGACATATGTCGTGATGCTAAATCTCTCAGAGATTGCCTCATATTGCATGCGATCCATGGCGAATCTGCGTCAATCCCTGAGGAGTTGTAATAGACTTTGTAGACTTCGTGGCAGAGACAATTTTAATTGGCAGTTCTTTTAACTGATGAAGGTACTGTTTGTGAAAGCCGTGATCTGTCTTAATTGGGTTAGTGTACAAGTTTTGTTTGTTATTTTAAGGAATTTTTGTATTTCTAATACACACACACACACACACACAACATCGCGCCTGTAATCTCAGAAGGGTTAGGCAGAGGTGTATCTATGGTACACCCACATTTCGCTAGTTATGTTGAAATCCCATGTAATAGGGGGCGAGCCTATTGCCATCAACCGGGGTTTGCGGCGGCGCGTGTAGATTGTTTTTACACAAGAATGCGCAAGCGCGCAGCATCAATGGTGGCTCGAGTCATTGTCATTGTCCCTAACAAAGTTCTGAAAATGATTGCTGACTGAGCGGACTGTCCTTAGGTAATTCACTGCTGTCAGTTATACGTGTCATCGTATCGTGTTGTTTATGAGTCAGCAGTAATTTTTTTAATGTTTTTTTTTTTAATTTTCTACGCTACTTTATGCCCCCCCCCCCCTTAGCGTAGAAAAAAAAAACTAGAACCATGTGCTGAATCCATGGTAACAGTTCGTGAGTCAATGTCCCTGCTACGCTATATAATAACGGGAATTTTAGTTAAACTAACAATTTGACGACTGGCTTGCAAACCTACGTTCTATTCCCAACAGTTGATATTTTTATGCTTCCTTTTTTTACATTTTGTGTTAAATTGTTATTTGATAGTTCGTCGTACGTACACAGATAAACATTTAATTGATGCCTCTTCTGTCATCTTTTGTTATAATAAACATTAGGTTAGGTGACTGTTAATGAGAAATCCCGTGTGCTTCTAAATCTACGGTTATATTTTTTTTTAAGTTTTAGCTGTTCGTCAGGAATAATCTGTAAGAATGCATCAGTCAGTGTATCAGTGTTGTGCCATTAGGTAGTATTCGTAGGCGTTCATTAATTTACTTAAAACGAAAAACTTCGCAAGCAATGGGAAATTACTACTGAAGACTGCGGGTGTCGACCTCAGGACGGGCTGCTTCTCACACGGGCGTCGCTTGCTTTGGTCTGAGACCAAAACTACAAACATAGCATTCAGGAAAGTTTAATAAAAATGTGGCTGTTATTTTTGTACTAGCTGTTGCTTGCGACTTTGTCTGCGATTCAATAAAAACATTATGTCTAAATCATTTGTTTTTAATCATCAGACCCGACCCTCTATACGAAGAGTGATAAGTAGGACTGCCAGGTCTTTTCGAGCCCAAATCCTAATGGGTATGCTAGTACAAGTGAGGAAAAATTACTTTTTCATACTGCGCCTGAAGAAAAAACAAAGCAATGTATTTATAACTTAGTCCTAGGTATTTTATATAAATTCATTACTTCCAAGAAGTGACGTGACTGTTTCAACCGTAATATGTTAGTCCCTCTGCTAGACGTTATCCTTCCCGACAGTGGCGTAGCGTGCCTTGGTTGGGCCCCGTATACAAAATTGTTTGGGGGCCCTTATGAAGGGTAAAGATTTCTCAAAAAAAAAAACGCATAAAATTAAAAGAAATGTTTATTCATCATAATTATCTATCTGTCACTTTTTCCAAAACTTTTACAAATAATTCAAATTAAATATAAACTGTCCTTGCCTTTTTTTCGGCAAACTGATTCATTAAATCATTCAACTATAGAAAAACTACAGTCATCATCAGGATAGCTGATGGACAATAGTGACAGGTCTGACAGGCGTTCATATCGGTCGGGGACCCCGTATAATTGATACGGCAGATACGGCGGTAGCTACGCCCCTGCTTCCCATCAATTGTCACATCCTCAATTTTTCTGCATCTAGTGGTGTCTTTCCATGCTCATGGGAAGATGTTCAAATAATTTCCTTTACCTAAAAAGTCTAATCTCACATTCTTTTCTGATTGTTCCAATATCCGTCTTATCGTTCCTATCGAATGTCTTTGAACGGTTAAATCACAATCAAATAAGCATTTTGCTCTCTAAAAATAGTCTCCTCAACCCCTTCCAGTCTGGCTTCCGTCTTGGTCATATCACCACCACAGCGCTTCTGAACATTACGGATGATGTAAGGTCAGCCATGGGAAACGGTATCTAGCGGTCTTAGCTTTGCTAGATTTCAGTAATGCTTTTAATACTGTTGATTTTGATGTTTTCATTGGTATTCTATACTCTTTGAACATATCTCCATCGGTAATTGATTGGTTTCCTAGTTACCTGTTCGGTCGCCGGTAACGTATTTGCATTGGTGAAAACTTATCTTCCTGCAGGCTTAGCACGAGCGCCCTAGAGAAGCGTATTGTCGACGGAAGAGTAGACAAAAATGGCGTTTCTGTGTAGACAGTAGAAAGTTTTCTACTGTCTACACAGAAACGAAACGCAATTGTACGGTAAAAATGGGTAGTTATACACATCACTAGCAACTAACACGTTGCTATGGACAATCACTGTCTATAAAGCAACCTGAGTCTAAGTGTGTCCTCGTGCTCGCGAAAAAGAGATTTCGAGGAGCGTAGAAAGCGATTTCTATTCTACAGTAGAGTAGAAACAGAAAACGCCATGCTAAGCCTGCTGGAGTAGTTTTTAATAATTCAATCTCCGATGAATTAATTTCTTTCAAACATCTTTATGTACGAGTGTATAATCTTTATTTCGGACCAGTGTACTCACAATCCAAATAGTATTATTAACAATGACTTAAAAACTATGTTAGTAAAACTCTTACAAACTAAAATAACTAAAAAAAGAAGTGGCCCAACACACTTTGGCACGTCTGTCTAAACCCAGTGCCTTTTAAAGGGACTGTCCACTTTGTCAAATAAAGTTTGTAGGATGCAAATCGTCAACACGCTTCGCGGCTTCCGCGAACATATGCGAAGCGTGGAAGCCCCATCAACATCCGTTATTATATTTAACGCTCAGGACGTTGTAGGCCCTCTGTGTATATTTCACCCACAAGCTGCACGTGTAGAAGGTTTGGCAGTCTGCCTTGAAAAGAGCGAATTTAACATCCTTACTACAACGCGCAAACTACTACAACCGCCAACGCCCTCCGCCCCCTCTCTATATCAGCATCATCAGATAATTCCTCCGTGACTACATGCCCGAGGCACAGATATTATAATACTACGTACAGATACCCAATCCCATACAAAGAAATGACACCTCCCCAAGTCTGGCAATTGAGCTGGCAATTTTTCGTCATCAAAATGTTCAACAGATGGCAGCATCAGCGATTCACTAATTGCCAGAGACAGTAGTTTTATAACGTCATCTAGGAGTCGACCTACTTTTAAAACGTTTCGTGCCATCCTTTTAAAATAAAGTTTTATACTTCCGGTTTCAGAAAAACATGTTAGTATATTTGTTTTATGTTTCTATGAAAAGAAATAGATTTAAAATAAGTTGTTTGATTTAAATTTGTGACTATAAAGGTCATTTTGAAGACAGGAAAAATTGAGTAAAACACCATCTATTGCAAAGAGCTCTAAACAAAATGATTAACAGATGGGCACTTTTATCAATATATGAGTTCGAATTGAAGGTAAAAGCTTACTTTATGTTTGTTCGTTGAAAAACGAGTGTGAATAGATAAATCAGTATTTAACAAGGAAGTCTTGATTTTTACTAATCTTACTTTAGCCAAAATTCTGCCGTTTATCGCTTTCTAATGATTGTTAATTTCATAATGGTTACCTATGCTGCCATCTTTGACTTTTTTTGAAGACTAATTATAAACATATAAAATGTTCTAGTTGAGACCCCATGCCCGAGGTATTTGAAATGTGTGACTCTCTGTAGTGGCTTTCCGCTTAAAGTCACTGGAGGAACATTATACAATGAAAACTTACATTTAAAAATCAAAAACTCACTTTTCTTAGCTTTGTATGCGAGTCCATGTGACGGAGCATAGGACTTACAAACAGCCAACAATTTCCTGAGCGCGCTGATTGATGGACTCAGCAAGACCATGTAGTCTGCGTAGCTGAGATTATTCACTATAGTGCCATCAATCGAGCAATCAACTTTGGTCTCGCTGAGCTCACAAATCAATTGGTTCATGTGGACATTAATCAGGGCTGGGGACGTTAAACCACCCTGTCTAACACCACACTCCAGGGCATATGTAACAGAGTGAGCACCCTCCTTACACTGTTAGTCTGAGAGCTATACCAAAACTTCAGTACAATAATAAGCTCCTCGGGCATATCTAGTAGTTTTAAGCTTCGACCAAAACTTGTCGTAACAAACCAAGTCAAAAGCCTTGGAGAGGTCGAGAAAAGCAGCATATGCTGTCGGTTCCCTATTCGTGTAATACCTGACCAACTGCTTAAGCACCAGGATGGCGGTCTCATTTCATAGCGCCTTCCTAAAACCAAACTGAGCATCACTCGACTTTAAATACGGTGAGTATTTAAAGTTGAGTGATGCTCAACTTTAAACTTTTTGATGGTCTGCTTGAACCGGCGCTCAAGCAGACCATCAAATACCTATTAAAGTTAGGTGGTAAGGATATAGGAAAACAGTTAATAAGAGAAACGATAAAATATATGGATAGAAAACGAATAATTGGAATGACATATTATCAACAGTAAGTATTGCTAGGCAACATTTCCAAAGAGTTCTTATAAGGGAATGCATACTGCATTCCTTAACACCCACCCCTGTTGATGATAATGCCAGCCACCTTCTTTAGCATTTCAAGTCTGGGCCCAAAATAATGGGTTTTGTAAGCATGTCAGCTCAGCTATCTGTCTGGTTGCTGGCACATGGCAGATTGTCATGATTCCATATTGTAAGCATTCTCTGACAAAGAAAGATCTTATCCTGATGTGTTTTGTCTTCTGGTGAAATTATGTGGGCTTTTTCGCCAGCTTTATTGCACTTTCATTGACAACACCTGAGGATGCAGGGCAGTTAGCACCAGTAAGATCTTTTAATATCTTCTGTAACCATTATAATCTCTTTGGTAGTTTCACTCACTGCTACAATTTCCGCCTCTGTCAAGGATATTGCAACGGTGCTGTGCCGTTTGCTATACCAGGAAACAGCAACTCCAGCGTATATGCAGAGAATGCCTGATGTAGATCGCGCAGTTTCCATAACACCACCATTATCTGCATCGCCATCACATTCCAAACTATGAACATTATCTGCCCTGTAACGTATAACCTTTTAATAACAAAAAAGGACAGTTTAAGTTATATCTATTTTGTCCAAGTTTTTATTTTCTAGTAGGAAATAAAAACTTTTGTAGCTACCCTCGCAACGTTGAATCTCTGCGCAACTTTCAACGCTCTGCCATAGAGTATAGTAACTAAAATCGCTCTGCTACCATATTAAAGTTAGGTGGTAAGCTTAAAGGAAAACGATAAAATATATTGATAAAACGAATAATTGGAATGACATATTATCAACAGTAAGTATTGCTTGGCAACACTTACAAAGAGTTCTAATAAGGAGTATGCATTCCTTAACAATACCTTTCCAATTATAGCGGCCAAAGAGATGGTTGGTTTTGCTATGTCGCCGGTTTTATTTTTTATCACAGGCACCACCACGCTTTTCATAAGCTCTTCTGGTAGATATGTATGACAGAACAAAACGCATACAACATTGCTAGAACCCGGTAAATTTGAGGTCCTGCATGTAACAGATGCTCGACGCCAAGCCCATCGTGACCAGGCGAATTTATTTAGATGATTTAAAATTTATTTGCGAACTCCTCTTGGAAATCTATCCAAGAGGAGTTCAAGACTACCTATCTAATCTTAAAGATTAATCGAGACCTGGCCCGAATATGCACTGGAGCAAGAGACTCCATGTCTAAGACGCAGGTTGTGGTGGAAGGCAGTTCCGGGACGTAAATATGACCATGTTTCCCACTTGCGTGTACAACTGAAGTGGTTACCAATTCGCTTTCGCCAGAATGGTCGTATTCTTTGCGTTTTGTTTAATGTGCTCTTTTCTCCTTCCACCTACCAAGATAGAGAGTATCTTGCGAAACGTTTCAAGTTTCTCGACTTCCACACGAAATGTCGAAGGTCATCAGAAAACTTGAAGGTTAAAATGCCTGTGCATTCCACAACTATCCTCGACAAATCCTTTACTTTCCGCCGCTCGTTTGTGCAACTGCATTGTTTTTGTAACTGTAATTATCTATAGTCTTCATTTATTTTCGTTGCATATGTATACATTATAATTATAGTATGTGTTTATTTATGTATCTATTATTTAGTAGGTATACCAATGTATATATATCTGTGTATCTATTTTATTATTGTATGCTTTTTATTTGCACCAACGACAGCCGCACTTTATGTCCAGGAAAATCACAGTCAATTGCAAGGTTGTCTGGAAGACATCGCAGAAAGCGCTATTATCCTTTGGAAGGACACAGGCTACTTTTTGTCTCAAAAAAAATCCTAAGGGGGTGATATAGGGTATGAGTTTGTATGTGAAATTCAGCATTTTATAGTTATATGAAAATTCAAATTTATGCTTTTGGTAAGATATAACAAACCCTAACTGAGAGAGTTGTATTGATGAATCTAATTATTAAAATTCTGCTAATTCATATTTGATACGGTCGCGAATCATATTTTGATCAAAATACAACCTGTAGCAACTTAGATGAAGTGAGCGTGGAGTGAGTAGAGTGTCAGTGCCACGGATGCTAGAGATTGACCACGACGATATGACACTGACAGCTCACTCCACGCAAGTCTTCACGGTGAGATTTATGAGACCAGCTAATTGCAAAAAAACGTAAAAAATTATAATTACGCTGGGAACCCTTACGCTTTCGTCTTGACTAGGCACTGAATAAGACACATGACTAATAGGAAAATAACCAATAAGGGTTATTCAGAGAAAGAGATTAAGCCAAAGGACCCAGAAGGTAACAAGTCAAACACGGTAACATTGTAATTTCTTTAATAATATTCAATTTATTAGAATATTAGGTCCAGTGTATTATTTCAAAATAATATATTTTATAACAATATCCTAATGAATGTACGTTTTCTTTATAATGATTAATGATAAGCAAAATTATCAATTTTAATAGAAGCTAACAAACATGAACCATTCACGTTATTGCCAAACAAATAACGTCAACATAAAAATATTACATTATCGGAAATGGCCACTTCTATTTTATTTATGATTTTATTTAAAATATCCAAACTGGTACATATTACCAAAAACTTTTATTTAATGGAATGATTGTAATGCTAAACTTAAATGTTTACACTTAGATTAAAAATTGCATTGAAATCCTGACAAATGCATGTGCTGGCAGTACACAGTCTTTTAAAAGAGGTATTTGCGGTTATAACATTTTATATAAATATGTTAACACATACATTAACGTTATTATTTGTTGTTTTGATATTAACACAGCCATATTTTTATAATATCGTGTAGCTATAAACTAGATCAGTATTCTACGTAAATATAACACGTACATTTCGTCCTTAAACAATAATTTGTGAACAGTTCTTTCAAAATTAGAAAGAAGTGTGCGATTTGAGCAGATTTTGACAATACCCTGTAACGCACCCTACGCTGAGCTGTCATGGCAACTGAGTTACAATTATTTAGAGGTAAAGTAAACTGTTCGGATCAACACATTAGACTTACTTACTTTTTTACTTTAAAAAAAGCATACATATCAGACGAATGTCTATAATCTTAACTGAGCAAGTGGAAGACATTTCGAGCACTCACTTACAAATAAATAGCAAGTTATAAGACGGACTTTATTACAGTCTTTAAAAACTAAAAAAAATATTAAAGTTCATGGCGATAAACCAAATACTAAATACTTAAGTCTTTATTAAGCTTTGATTATAGTATCGCAATATTCAGCATTATTTAGCTTTTTATTTCCTCATCTTCTCTGTGCATTTATGACATCTCTGAACAAAGGCGCACCTAGTATGTTCTTATTAGATCTGTATAAATTATCCAATGACAACATTGATCTTAGAAGCAGAAGTACAAAACAGTAGCACGTAGCTTACAATAAGCGTGCGACTACCACTCGACTAATCGTAGCGACACCGGCGACTTGGGCGCTAGCAGGAAGTCGAATTGAATGTCCAACTCGCCCTCAAACTCCACGCGCCATCTCTGCATTATCTGTGAACAAAAATAATAATAAAATGAGTACTGTACCTATAGAGAGAAGATCTCATCAGACCTAAAAAGTCATAACTAAATGTCAATTCCTCAAAGGCAGTCAAAACGATTAAGAGGTCCAAAGAGAAAGGAACTAACTCAGGATAAACAACTGCAAAATCATTGATTCAAATATGCTGAAAATTAGAACAGTTTGAACGTCATAAATCACAAAAGGCTGTTCACCAAACATATCCTACGGTTTCAGTCGGAGGAATTGCTAATATACAGTCTGCACAGTTATGTATTTTGTGACGGGCCAAAAGACCTTGGGAAGCAAACAAGAAGGGGTCTACTAAGACCTGACTTTGACTGAATGCAGTTTAGACATAACTCGGAAGTTTTAAGTTTTTGCTACCCTGTCACGGCCACCGCCGGTTTAATTTATGAAACTCTAAGAATTCGCCTAGCATCGACAAGCCGCAAAACGGTTTTGTTTGAAAAATAAGTGGCTCCATTTGCCCCTTCTAAATTTTGATTACCATAAGGTTGATTATTTTTCTTTTTTCCGCCTCCACCACCCTCAAAATGGCCTCTAGTACAACCCTAGTTTCAGCTACCGGTCTGCTATAAGAATGTCGATTGTCATACCTTGGCAAGCAGCAAATGTAGCTCAAGCTCCACGAAGCGTTTCCCCGGGCACATACGCCGTCCTCTTCCGAATGGAGCGACTAGAGCTGCAGCATGGGGCGCTGTTGGCTTGACCCATCGCTCTGGGATGAACTCGCGCGCACGCCAGAAGTTCTCCTCACGACGGCACGCCGCTCCCGTGTGGGCCAGAATAAACGTCTGCCAAATAAAAATGTATTATTTCTTAGAGGTACAGGACAAAGCCTCGCATCTGAGTAAGTGATGAGCTATGATAAAAAAAGGTGATATTTCACAAAATGTTAGGGTAAAATTATAAGCTCGATTTGGTGGAGCCCTGACTAACTGAAATTGAAATAACAGGGACCGCCCAATCGACTGGCTATTATTATTTATTAGCCCTACATTACTAAACTACCCTGCAGGTGACGTTGTAGCAAAACATTCGTAAAAAATACGACATAAAAATAAAACGGAATAAATTGAGTAATCATATAATTTAATTATTTTATAAGATGCATTCTTTGGGATTAAGATGTAATATAATAATGAAAATATGAAGGATTCAGGGTCAAATTAAATTATCTAGTGAAACTCTGCAGACTTGATGGGTATCGATATATAGTTCTGCCTATAACGTTTCCACTGCTGGAACACAAGCCTCCTCTCGGTGAGAGGGAATTGGCCGTACGTAATCCAAGCGGGCCCAGTGCGGGTGGGTAGATGACAAATGTCTTCGAATTTTTGGTTCTAGGACATGCCGGTTTCCTCACGATGTTTTCCTTCACCACTGGGTAATGAAATTATTTACACAAAGTAAAGCGAGTTGTAGGCCGTGAGCTCGTACCCAGGCAGGCTCACAACTCGTAAGTCGGTGCTGTTACCACTGGTGCACCACTGCTCGGCATCTAAACACGATAAAATAAAAAAGGTCAACGACCACTGGTATTGTATTTACTTGCAGTGTACTTGTATTTACATGCGGACAGTGAAGAAAAATAGATTAGAAGAAAATATCAACTCACCCCAGCAGGCAATTTATGTCCAGCAATAGTCATAGGCGCATCGAGAACCCTGGCCAAAAACGGTGCAGTTGGTAGCAGCCGGAAGGCTTCATAGATAGCAGCCCGAACTGACGGGGCGGCTGCAAGGTCCTCGGCAGTCAGGGAACTGCATGAAGGCAACTCGGA